>JAECYW010000009.1:2400000-3040431 GCA_023014335.1 Galerina marginata | reverse complement strand
AGTTCTAAATGAACTAAACGGTCCGCATGCAAACCTATTTTAATGAACGGAAAGTGGTTAAGCACCATTAGAATAATCTTTAAAAGTTAGAGAAATGAAGAGCCGATGCGACATACTTCTAATAGCACGGACAAGCTGTAGTCCAATTTCACGAACATGACGTTTAGTGAGATGGATATTCTCATCCTCCAGAACGTCCTTGAGCGTCCGTCCTTGATGCTTAAAGAAGATATAGAATCGCAAAGCGTCGCAGCGATCTTCATGAAATTCTGCATGCCTTCAAAAGAACGTATGCCAAGTGTCGATGCATCAATAACCAATAGGTACACACCTGCCGTCCGAAGTTCGGATATCTGTAAGCCACTTTATCTCTTTTCGCACCAAATCGTCTGACACACGACCACGGTCGATAATTCGTGCAACGCTGACGTGGCCAAGGCGCTTGTTTGTCACCTGCAACAGCTGGTAGGCTCGGCCTTCCTTTAGAACCTTCTGTACCGTATCTGTGGGCTTAATTATTGAGGATTTATACGTCAAGGACAGGGAAGAAGAATAACATAGACCGGTCACGGTGTCGCCAACACGGAACCTGAATGGATAAGAATCACATCCTGCAGGCACAATCATCTGTGAAGGATGGAACTTCCAAACGGCGGGAGGAGGAAGCGTAGACATACTGACCAAGTAATCGTAGCTACTCTTTTAAATTCATGAGGCATGACAATAGCAGGTTAACACTTGAAAGTTAACGCATGATCAATGAACGCCAATATTCGGTTGATCGGAATTCCAGAATAAATATAAATAAATAAATCCACGCAACAATCATACCCATCACCCCTCAAACTCGATAGAAAATTCCATGATCATGATAAAAAAACAACAACGGACGTCATATTTCGGATTCACTCACGTACCCTGGCACATTCCGTCTTCCAAGGAGAATTAATCCTTCCCTTTTAATTCACCCCGATGTACATTCTAAATGGTGACGACGTTGAATCTCGATTCACGTAGAACTGCCGCCTCGTCCTTGCAACAACCGGCTTCTTAACCTGGTACTTGACAAACACGCTGCCATATTCAGCGCTTTTGTGTCTGTTCGCATTATCATTGACTGTGATGACAGGGAAACGGACAAACTTTCAGCAGCCTTCACGAAGTTGGTGATACGAGAAGATCACCTCTTTTTACCGATGACCGCCGCTCTCGACAACGCCCAGTAACTGCAGGCAATGGATGTCGCTTACTGCCACCGTAATCATTGGTATATCCTGTCGACAATACGAGAAGTCAAATCATTAACAGATATCTAGTGCCCTACGGAGTTTTACGTACCACTTGAAGCACCGTTTGAAAGGCTGGGCGGCCACCAATCGTCGCAAAACGAATGACTGACAGAGACATTCGCGATCCTGCCATCAAGGCGGGGTAAAACTATCCTCCCGTCCCATCTTCTCGGGAAAAGAGTACAGGATGGAAAACACGCCGAAGACATCGCTGTATGAAAACGAGATAGTTTAACACTGACCATCAAGGCGTCACCGACATAAATACTGCCGTGAGCACCTGCACCCCACCAAACGTCAATATCAACAAATCGGAGATCGATGGAAAATGTATTCGCTTACGAGTCCAAATTCCACCGTCAAAGTGACCCCTGACGAAAGAATATTTATCGATCACATTCGCCTACAACCGAACTATTTCGTTCAATTTAAAACGTTAACAACATTCGCCTATCACCCACCAAACTGTCTACTCATAAGCTGACCACATCAAGAGCTGCTCTTAAATCGGGTACGTATTTAAACCCCTACGTTGTAGACATTATTAACATAAACCGCATGATTCGACTTAAAGGAAAGCGAAAATGAACACCCAAAGTACTGTCAATAACGACCATTCAACACAGAATTATCAAGATGTGCTACTCGCTATTTACAGGGATAATTTTGGGAAGGTAGACGTGAACGTGTCGAATGCCGTCGGCCGACTGGTCGTGAGTGGAACCGGCGGCAACCAATCGTCGAAAGCAAATGATATCCTGGATCCCAAATTCATAACGGAGCAAGCTCACAAGATCATGAACCTACACGTCCATCCCGATCCAAAGATGAGATTCGAAGGCCAAAACTTCATGCAAACAGTTTCGGAACAGTCAATTAACGTGAGTCTTACACGATACTCTTTACTGCTAACATTCTAAGGTTATTCTACAGCAACTTATGAGGGAATTACCCCCATCGTACCAACTACCCGACATGGTTAGTGACATTCTTTATTAATCCCATCATAATGCTCGCATACGACGTATCTAAAAACATATTTCAGGTTACAGCCAGAGCTATTCTACCTGAGGTCACCGCACTTCCAAAGAGGGAGTCATACTACCGTGAACATTGTAAGAATTATCATCGAGAAACGTTGCCCGAGCCAATTCAAAACAATGTCGGCCACCACGTCGACATTTACAACTCAAATGCCAACATGATCGTCCCAAACGCAACATTCACGTCATATACGAACACGGTTCAAAACTCAGTCGATCTAACTTCCGGTGAGACAACAACATAGATTAACAATTAATATCTCCACTAAATCAGCGTCTGACAGGTAACTCAGTTCAAATGTAATCAATCACTTCGTAAGAGTTAAGACAACAGCAGAAACCGCTCACGTATTTTCAAATGATATTGTGCATGTTCGTATTTAGGTTCTAAACATTATGATTCGTATTTCGTATTGCGTATAGCCGGCAGACGAGATAGCAGATGTAAGACCATTACCACCCCAGGTGAAGCACCATTACGGATCACTTCGATTAGGCAAGGCATGTTATGTTAATTAAGTACAACCAACATGTAAAGGTATGGACAACTGAGCCAAAACAAATGAGCTAAAACGAATACCGGGGAATTAAAATGCCTCCATTGGAATTTCACGCCTCGTCGTTAATTCCAGTCATGAGTATAAGTAGTCATCGTCATTACAAACAGTAGCTAATGGACAGCATTCTACTGAACGAAATCACCCCCGACTTATGGATGCCTATAGTATCAGGTAAAGACAAAAGACCAACATGGAAAAGCATTAATCGTCGTACAGATACAGCAAATTTGCACTACGCACCATATATTTTGATATGCGAAGATCATCACCGCACCCAAATATTTCTCTTGCTTTATCGCAGGTCTCACTATCAGTGGACAATAGACCATTCCACTTATCGAATGATTGAGGACTTCTGGGTCTTGCCGATAGAATATCAGTCTAGGGGTTCTCGCCACATACATACTATAAACTGTAGGCCATTTTCGAATCCAGAGAAATAACAATCTCACCTGCAGGTAGGGTCAGAAGGAGAACATACGCACTAGGAAGTTTCATTTGACGGATTATGGTTGATTTCATCCGCTCAGTCTGAGACAAATAATTAGCGACCCAATATATTGAATCAAATACCATATGATACCGCGAATTAACATGGCGTATTGACAAAAAAGATTCAACTCGTCAATAGACAAAACAAATAACGAATCGACTCCACTGTATCGAGAGCCACCATGCATGATGTTTTCGAGCTCATTCGGCATTCGCTTATATAGAAAGCCACAGCATTAAAATACAAATCTTTTTAAAAAAGCGAGTCAACATACGACGAGGAAGAGAAAATCTCGGGACGTTACCTGTTTGCCTGCACAAAATCGGTTTGTTTTATGAGGTACTACGAGCAACGACGATATCGTACCCAACATTACGACGCAATAATGGATAGCTAGAAGTTATCTGGAGCGCCATCCATCCATCGACTACCGCAGTCGACAGAATTACATATACTCCACTTCGAAAAAAGGCAGCCCGCGCTTCCTGCATCAATCGATACCTTTAATCACAGAGAATCAGCATAGGCGATGATGAAAATGTAACCGACACCGGCAACGACGACTTATGGAAGTATTGCTGCTGCCAAGCGTAAGCATAAATTTGTCGACGACGATTGACGAGCAACTTGTCCGGCGGCCGCGCGCTGGTGAATAGACAATATATCAATTGAAAAGGCGTTCAATAGGCTGCTAGAAACAGAGGAAATAATACTCAACACCGATGACATTTAGGACCCAACCGATACTTGATCTGACAGATAGCTCGTACGGCGACCTCCAACTATTTGCAAGACATGGGTATTCTTCGTGTCTATGTTGATTCACGAATCGCATATCTGACGGCATTTTTTTCCATCGAGGAATGTCTTCGCAATGTAAACGCGTTTCATGCTCAAGCACTATCGGGTGAGAGAACGAGCGAGTAATGATAATGTAGCGGTTCAACTTTCGGATTAGCCTAAACGTAGTCAAATTACTTTAGTTTTACGGCTGATGTTTGAAAGCAATAGTAATAGCCTTACTATGAAGTGGGAGCTCCAGCATTAAAAACGACACGCGCAAACTGGTAGTAAAAGATAGAAGGGGTACGGAGCGCAGCGTAGCGATACAAGCTGTGCCAGCATTGCAATTCGATAGACCGGAAGACCGAGCGGACACTGGCGGTGACTATGTGGATATGAGAAAGCCCGAATAATACGAAACGACGAGAAATTCAAGAGCATACCAGCAAGCCATCACGGTATTCTGCCTAAGCGACCGCGACACACAACAAAGGCGATCTTAAACAGAATATACCGATGCGGAGACTCACAGCAACAGTCACAAAAAGTAAGGGGGGTCATCGTACGTGCACATTCAGCATTCGGAGTTCACATCGATGTCTGGGTACAGAGACACGTGTGACGCCACCAGATCAAACTGACAAACGAATACAAAGTCATCTAAAGACCATCAAACTCTCACGTCCATGACGTTCGGATTCGGATTCCCGATATCGATTCACCTTCCTTTGTCTCGTATTGTCTCGATTTATCTCGTTTTATTGCGAGCTTTAAATTTGCTATTTCAGCAAGGAAAAGGAAGATACTTAAACAACCATGCTAGTCAGTACACCTTTTCAGAGTCCCAATGACGCCAACTACATTGAAAAAAATCGCACAACAGTCAGTCTTCCCGTTGCATCATTCTGCTACGGAATAATCCAAAATGTCCTTTCAAATAGGTCAAGTTTCGAAATAACACTGCCCGTTTTGGCAAACGAGATATTGGATGAAATCGTCCGCCTCCTGCCGACCGAAGATCAGGCATCAATGCTCCGTACTTGCTGGGAGCTACACTGCGTGGTTGCACGACAATTATATCTTCGCGTCACAGTATCGGAGCACAGGGCTTTCAAATTCTTCAATACGGTCAACAGAACGGAAATGGGCTACGCTAGACACATAAAGAGTTTACAATATACGGCGGTATCGAACAGAGACTCTATACCCACGTTTCTTGCATTCTGCGGTGCTGTTCCTCGAATGAAGGAACTAAGGTCACTGACAATAGATGTTCGCACAAATCGGGCAAGCTTTCTGGTCTATTTATTATACGACACGTCTCTTTCAACGGCCATTGCTGCCTCGGGCTACGATCTCAAAACTCCCGTAACGCCGTTTGCTCCTCATTTAATTCCAAAACTACAGTCGTTCACTCTACATGGACCGATTCGTATCCTCAATATTATCAGAAACCACAACCTCACTTCACTTTCTATTTCAGAACCAGTCGACGAATTCGACTTCGACTATATCGTTAATTCCGCTTCTGGATATACACTCTGCAATCTCGTCCTCAGTATGGATATAAAATTGGCAGAGCAAATGGCATCGATATTAACGAAACTGGACCTAGTATTTCCACGGCTCGAGAAACTCATAATCCGAACACCAAACGCTAATGCTTTAGTGAGTAAACCATCAAAATTCTATAAATGATTGCTAATACGGCAAGGCAGAAAACATCTGAAGTCTTTACCAGGACACCGGTCATTTTACCCCGAATCCGTACATTCTCACTCAATGATTGGACAATGCTACCGCCTCAGTTCCGCTTAGACGAAGAAGTCGCACTCAATACTCAATTAGCTCACATCGTAAAAGCCGGAAAACTTCGAGAAAGTCTAACCAACATGTCATACGGCACAATTCATTGGGCACGGGATAGACACGGAAGTAAATGGACTTTCACGGATACCTCTGAAAACGGGATAATAAATGAAGGATATCCATTCCTGTTCGACGATCATCCCGAACTTTGGAAAGTAACGTACTAACCCAATATTCTTATCGTTTCATCCCATTACTTTTAGCCGTTTTTTTTTTACGGTAGAAAATTAATGATGTAATTGGACTATCGATTATGACGACCAAAAAACGTGACTAGGATAACGAGCGAAACGTGACTAGATTGCGGAGTTTTAAAGAGGAACAAAATTTACTTTTATTTGGTAGGGTCGCAGATGTTGTAAAACCTGGACTTAAGAGTCCAGGCATTGATTTCGAGCGGTGCCATGGCTGTGGCATTGCTCAGATTAATGACGTCGGCTTTTTCTATACTCACCCCGGTGCGAGTGTTTTAAGAATGGAACTGGAATTAATGCTGATAACACATTCGTACTTAGTGAATTACTTGATGTCCAAGGCTAGTAACACTGGAAGAACCTTACAAGTGTCCTTTGGCAAGATCTCGAATATGTTCCCAAGATCGAAGTAGCTCAAGTATCTGAGTCACTAATAAGCAGTCGTAAGCCCATAAAACTATAGTACTTGTAATCAAATGCTGTTTTTTTCCAAACTCCCAGAGGTCTTCATGTTCAATGTTCAATAGTCATGGCTCCTTCAAGTCTCTGAGTCCTTTTGCTCCATTATCCTGACAATGCCATTGCACTGGAGGGTACGCTTTTCCTGTTCCGGTTCCCGATGCTCCAGGTACTTTCAGTGTGGTCAGGCAGGATATTTTTCAAGCTGTCTGTCGAGGGCTTGCAGACGATTGGAGGGTCACTTTGTGCCATGATTCCAAGGTCCAAGTTATTGCCTTAAAATCAGCCATTTATAATGCAAGAGTTGATCTCCAAGCGACGGAAATCCCACCGACTTTCTCCTTAGATCGTCCGTGGTTTTCATCTGTCAACGAGAGACATTCGCAACATTACCAAACTACGACTGCTTTACAGGTGAAATTGTGACGGCGTTCACTGATCTCCGGGTCGCAGACCCAGCGTCGACCGACGTGTTATCCGCTTCTCTTGTCTCAATTTATTATCTAATGGTCAAAACCTACTAATCCACCGGTCTCAGATCCGATAGCAGTATATATTGTACATCCATCAAGCGGGTGGAGGTGGGTAAAAAAGGTGGGTAGATAGAATGAGCGACACTGAGAGACGGGTATCTGCGCTGCTGGCCTTTGCACCATCGATTGGCGTATACCCATGTTGAATTTGCATGAGTGGCCTTGAGGTTAGGCACACTTCTCATCCATCCAGACTTGTGCTTCCGTTGTTAGTCTTCAGAGCTGCGATGAGGCCGAGTGGTCACTGTGGAGGGATTATACTTGCGGTTGTTGAAGCTTGGGACACACAAAGGGTCTGAGGTAGTCCTACGAATGCTATTTTTAAAAATGTAGCGAAGAGTCCAACACGATTAACCTGGAGGCAAGAAAGAAAGCAGCGTCAGTTGATAGAGTGCTTGCCCCAAAATATCAAAGGTGACATACACATACACACAAACCTGGACAACGTGCTGGTCGGTGTGGCGGTGCCTACGAACAGAACATCGGCTCTGCTTCACTCGGACGAGTCAGGCATTCATGTTCATGGCAGCCAAGCAGAGTCCGGAAAGGCCACCGACGTCTCTCTAAGCAACACTTCGAATCGTTTATCTCTCTTCCACTACTTCCCTTCGACTCGGGGTCCGTATCCCCTAAGAGATAGGTATCTGGAATCGTAACAAAGGAGGGTACAACTGCCTTGGCCAGATGAATTTTAGGAAAAGGAGGATTCTCTGCCATTTTTAGCAAGTAGCGGCGCTGCAAAAGCATAAGGCCGGGTTTGTTGAGAGGGTCGGGATCCAGCGCAACGAAAAGCCACAAGATTCTGCCTTGACGCTGTAGATTATGGCGGAGCGGCATCCCGGTTATCAGAGGCGAAAGGTGGGCTCTGATTCATTCGCGTTAGCGAAGTTGTTCCCGTTTATCCTGGCGAATGAAAAAGGAAGTTGGAATGCCAAATTTCTATGGTTCCATTGCTGTGCATACGAAGACGTCGTTGGCTGAGTAAAGCCATCGCGTGGATACGGGTCTTCGGAGTAGCTGCTGATCCGCAAAGATTACATAGTCGACATTTGGACACCCATGGCTGATAGTGGGCGTGGAGGCTGGACACGGCGAGTTAAAGTTTCTGCATAAGAAGAGTCAATTGTGCTTTTGTGACAGACGAAGTCAGACTTAGTCAAGAATGGAAAGGAAACAGTTTTGGAGTATCGGTCCTCCTTGAGGCCCTACGGTGAAGGACGGGAAAGGTGGCCAACACCTGAAATCTAAGATAAATTACCTTCTCTAAAAGACCGAGGTCAACTTTGATGCTCTCCCGCAGTTTCTTCAGGTCAGTGATGCTTTCTTGCTGGAGCGATTGCCATGATTCTGCTCGCTATCACCGTGGTTGTATTCTCTCTCGTCATTGGCGGCTGCAGCCTCAAAAGCCGAGTCCAGATAGGCGGACGAGACGCGAGGGGTCTGGATACAGAGATGGCATCGTGAATTTGGACCAGACGAGTTTTGATGGGTTGAAGGTTGAGGTGACCATGAGCCACGACATGGATGAGCGTTGTAAACCAAATTGGGAAATGAATGCCTTTTCGGTAGAGTTTCAGACTCCGCTGCAAAACATTGTTGTTCCATACCACCATCAGTCTGAAGCGAAATCTTATTGCTATTTTCATTATTGTTGGCGAAACGGGATTTTTGATCCGAATCTTTTTTTTTTGAAATCCCGAGTAAGCTGTTCGTGAGGCGTCTAATTCAGTGAGATTTCTTGCTACGGACCTGAACTTGAGTGATTCTGAATCGTAGGAGGCAACGCTTCCAGAATCTGTAAAAATTTCCCCAAAATTCAAAAGTTTATTTAAAATGGCAAAATCTCAACAGCAAAAGGATTACTGTCGTAGTTTGTTCAAAGGTTGTCGCTTTAAAGAAATTTTTGAAGTTCCGGAATCTCCTAAACCTCTCCTACGTGCTCTGAAAATTACCGGGGAAAACGAGTGATTTTTGACGAAGATAGTACCAGGTCATTGCATGGTCAAACTGGTACTTCCTAACTTCTTTAAAAATTGCTCATTTTCTCCGCTTATCTTTGGAGCTTATATGAGAGGTTAATGAGATTCCAGAACTTCAAAAATTTCTTTAAAGCGACAACCTTTGAACAAACTACGACAGTAATCCTTTTGCTGTTGAGATTTTGCCATTTTAAATAAACTTTTGAATTTTAGGGAAATTTTTACAGATTCTGGAAGCGTTGCTTCCTACGATTCAGAATCACTCAAGTTCAGGTCCGTAGCACGAAATCTCACTGAATTAAACGCCTCACAAACAGCTTACTCGGGATTTCAAAAAAAAAAGATTCGGATCAAAAATCCCGTTTCGCCAACAATAATGAAAATAGCAATAAAGCTGCTTTACCACCAAACGTGAAATTTAAACTCATGCCAGAAAGTTCATTTTTACATCGTTATATATCGCACTCATGCTTTAAAACAGGGCGCTGCTTCCCTTACACGCTCGCTCGGCGGACTCTCCAATTTCTCGGTTGAGTGACGACATCCTCCTGTCCATCTTTCTTATCAACACAGAGCAGAAAACCTACTTACAGGTTAGCTATCAACATTTTTATTCCCCTGACTTAAAGGACATCATCCGCCCAATGACAACTGCCCGCCGGACCTCCCAAGTCTGTAAAAATTGGCGGGAGTTGATTGTCCAGTCGCCTGTAATTTGGGCAAAAATAATCGACGTTGGTCTTTTAGCGCGGAAAAGGAAGAATGGAAAAATGAAGTCATCCGAAGAACAGGAGAAACGACCCTTTGTATCACTGGACCTCTGGACTGGAAGAAATCAGCGCTTTACTTTTGCGACTTGTTGACCAGGCACTGGGAAAGAATTCAAAAGCTCGACTTTTGGGTATCCAACTTCTGCTGCAGGAGGAATTCAGCTACCGTTCCTACTCTTTTGACCGATATAATGGCTTGTCCTGCTCCTGTGCTGGAATTCACCCGGATCGAGTCGACACCAAGCAAGAGTATCATACCGCTTTGCCCGCCTATTCCAGGCTACATTTCTGCACCCTGGATTCCGCAACTCCATGCGATTACTGTATATGATGGGATGGATCCATTGCCTCTACTCGCCAAAATGCCTCTTCTCGAGTCCCTCAGAATAGAACGTTCCCGTAATCCGCTCAGAGCAAAGAAACATCTTAATGCTTCAAGAATAGACCTCCCGAGACTGAACAAGATTACTACTGTCCAAAGCTTCCGAGACATTCCCGTCATCTTTGATGGTATCAATCCGGCTCCACATTGTATGCTGCGATTAATATGCCGTGACTTTGTGGAAAGCATAACAAATGGCAGTGATGATATCCCTGCCTTAAACTCCTTGTTAAAGCGATATTATGCGGGATATTTCAGCCTCGGGGGTATACAGGAGCACAGGCTCTACCAGACCGAAGATGAGTTTTACATTGGTACCGATTTAAAACTGGCAACGGGTGGACTGCTGCTCTGTTTTGGAGTTTACGACAGTAGACTGCCAACTATCGTGCCTTCATTCATTATGGACTGTGTTGGCTCCTGCCAGCTTCATTCAATCACCACTCTCCAAATTGATCTTGTTCCAGATATTAGTCCATTACGTCGCAATGTCATGGAATTTTTCATGGCATGCCCGTCGGTCCAGAGTATTCAACCAAACAAGATTGGTTTTGAAGTTCTCTGTGCTTTCACAAAGGAAGGACACATTATTTTCCCCTTGCTTTGTACATTGGTCATTGGTGGTGGCTATCCCTTGCCACGTTCTTCTCAAGTGGAGTACGCTGACAAAGTACTGTTATTCCTGAAGATGCGAGCGAGCATGGGGTCCACTGACAATGTAGTATGGGTCCTAACTATGATTTGTTCTTATATCCTCAAATCTCAGATCCGAGTCAGGCCTACGAGATGACCGGATCGAACCTACCTAGCTCTCATTTCATTCCGCTTCATTGACCAAGTTGAACTTAATATCCATTCGAGTCCCCACCTAGAACCTCCCTTCCCCTTGTCTTTCTGGACTTTATTGATTATGGGATTCATCGTCGATTTGAAGCTTTAATATAGATAGACATTCTCACACGTGGTGGTTTGTTGGAGATCAATCCGGCACTTGATAGAAAGGACTAGCATCGTATTAGTAATCCGGGCGCTTAATTAATAATCAACTTAGTGGTCTCGCTAGATAGCTCAAGAACATTGTAGATACATATTTTACATGTATATAAAGGCTCTGTAAGAGCCAGTACAATAATATCTTATATTCTACTTTAATTCCCTTAAATATTCCCAATAGGTTATGGGCCCCGGCCACCAGTAAAGAGTCTAACAGCTTTTACTGCCCACTGCTTATCAGCTTATCTCGCTCTCACCAGCCTTATCTTATCTCATCAGTATGTCGGAACGATACTTCAGCCTCTCGGCAATACCCCGACTTAACGGCGAAAATTATCATGACTGGAAATTTGCAGTCAGTCTAGTGCTTCGCGCAAGAGGATGCTGGGAAGTAGTAGAAGGAACATTGGAAAAACCCAAAGGGGATGAAGGATCAGACTGGGACAAGAAAGCAGAGGATGGATTAACAATTATTGGACTCACCGTCCATTCGAGCCAATATACGTACATCCAAGATTGCAAGACCGGACCGGAAGCATGGAAAGCTCTCAAGGATGCTTACGAGAAAAATAGCCGCGCGACTCGTATTTCACTAAAACAGCAATTTTACGGATTCAAGCACGACACCGAGGCGCCGATAGCCGCCTACGTAAACGGCATCACTGATCTCGCTGCCAAACTCAAGGGAATCGGAATTACACTAACCGCCGAAGATATCACCGATGTCCTTATCTTTAATCTAGCCGACGGATATTCGAATATCGCTGCCTCGCTTATGGCAGCCAAAGGAGATCTCACGGTCACTGATGTTACCGGGACTATTTTGGAAGAAGCACGTCGAAGGGGCGACCCGAGCACAGAAGTTGATGCAGCAATAGCCTTACATAGCAGGGATAAATACGGACAAGGACCCAGAGGACGTCGCGGACCCCACCGAGCACATCAAGAAAAAGATAAAAAATGTTACCGATGCGACCGATACGGGCATATTGCGCCATTTTGCAAGTTTGATACAGATCTCGGAGGAAAGAAAATTAATGACGACGAAGAAGCGATCAAAGAAAAATCATCATACGGAACATCAATTAACGACATCTCGTATTAAAGAATTACCTCAGTGGAAATTACCTCAGTGAATTCAGCCTTAGTGGGATATACTTACCTTAGTGGAGAAACCTTAGTGGGACATGCCTTAGTGGCGAAAACCTTAGTGGAAAATTTGGATGACGCTTAGTGCGTGCCTTAGTGGCGAAACAGATTTTATTGGAGCCTCTCCGGAATGCCGGATTGAGGGGGAGTGTTGGAGATCAATCCGGCACTTGATAGAAAGGACTAGCATCGTATTAGTAATCCGGGCGCTTAATTAATAATCAACTTAGTGGTCTCGCTAGATAGCTCAAGAACATTGTAGATACATATTTTACATGTATATAAAGGCTCTGTAAGAGCCAGTACAATAATATCTTATATTCTACTTTAATTCCCTTAAATATTCCCAATATGGTTGACAGCCACATTCTTTCGGAGAGAGGATTACGGGGAAATGTAGTTGGATGTGATCGAGGAGGAGCAGACTTGGGCCTCCAATCATTGTGGTCTGGAACCACGCGGTTTAAATTTTCTTTCTTGGCTGCTGCTTATTTTTTAGGTTTGGTTACTTTTCTCTAGACCGGTAACCGTTCGGAGAATGAGGAGAGGATGGAGAGTCCTCGATTGGACTTCCCATCCTCACTCATTCGACGGATGGTTACGAGCCTAACTTTTCTCATTCTTTTCTGTTGCTAGTGGCTGTAACCTTTCTTGATTCCAGTAGTTGTCATCACGTCTCATCAGTACCTCTCTCGTCTCATGTATGTACATTGTGTATTTAATTTCCGGTATACAGATTTACTTTATTAGCAGACCAACAGGTTCATCGCTTGCTGAATGATTTCGTCTGCGTATCTTTGAAGGTAGTCTTCGTCCCATGTATCAGCCGCCTAAGAAATCTCAGCCCAACAAACAAAAATTACGAGCACACCTTATCATACCATAACCTGAACACACATCTTGGAACCCATTGTCCAAACGTGAGTCGTGCTACAGACAACTCCCATCAATCAGGAAATTCAAATTTAAGTTAACACGCGGCTTACGGGTTGGGCTCGGTATAACGAACGCCTAAGAACCACTCCGATAACCTGAATAGTGGTTCTTCGTGTGCAGCAGAATCACCACCACCATCGACCGTCCAATCGAGGGGTATTATCCTATCGACGACTCCAATATTCGTGACGCCAGTCGTGAACCGATTAGCTGCGACCCGAATCGTACGAGGCGGGTTTGAGGCCATCATCGCGGCACATAGGTGGGGCAGATGTTCATTTTTCAGGAAAAATTCGGATTGGTCTTTCAAGGATGTCATTATGGCAACTAGCTTTTCCTTTGGCGGTAGGGAGGATGCGACGAGGGTATGGTCGATTCTTACGGACATGAACGTCTGTCCTGAGACAAATTGGTCTTTGCTAGCATCGGTATGCCACCTGTCGAGGGATAAACTAGAAGAACGTCATTCTCGGTACGAGTAAGCTGCGATTAGGTTTAGAGAACTTACATGACGTGGGGAAATGAGACGTGGGCGTTTTCGAGGTGTTCTTCTGGTATGAGATTCATCTTGCAAACGGCGAGCGCTTGTGCAGCCTGGAATAGCTGGTCCATCGAAAACCCGCCAGATTTAACTGCTTGTGTGAGAGCCAGAACCTCCGAAGGCTGGATATACGATCGGACGCGTATTACACGTCCGTGGTCGGTGATATCACGGCGTTGTGGGCACAGAGTCCAAGTGTCCTGGTTTTAATTAGTAGCGACCATAATCAAAAGATGATTGACTTACGGGTTTGACTGTTTGGGCCTCAAGATACCTAGAGAGTATCGGAGCACCTCGCTCCTCCCAACCAGGAAGAGGTCCGCCCGTGCTCGTCACCGGACCATCGGGAAGGTTCTTCCATTCAGTGCCCCACGCTAGGTCTTCGAGAGGAAATGGTTTGGTTTCTACCATCGTCGAGCACATGATTTTGAACGCGTTCATGGTTGCCCGAGGATCCATAAGCGCATGAGATCCGTGCATGAATACCCCACAAACATTTTCGCGTCCTAGGACCGGGAAAATGATGCAGTACATGATGAGATGCCCAGGTCGATCCTCGAGTCGTCGATAGATTGTCTCTGAGATGAATTCTTGGACATCCGTCGGCTCGGGATGAATGATGACTGATTTTTGTAACCAATCGACTACGTCTTCAAGAGACGTGGCGGGACGATAGACCCAGGATCTTAGTTGGGGATCGTGGATTGTTTCTAATGAGGCGGAGATATTTGGGCAGCGGAATCTGTCGAAGAGTTGTGAAGAGCACGATATCAGGATTAAACTGATAAAAATGTTGATAAAACCGCACCGTAAATGAGCCCAAGCATGTCGGACGGATGAGAGAAATTCTTCAAATGGTATGCGAGTTTCGAACGTAAATCCCATGCAACATTGGGAAAATCTTCGCAAAGAGAATAAATAAGATAAATCACGTTCAGCAAGAAATAGAAAGAACCCCACCCATCGAAGCATTGGCTAAATTGGTCATTCAATAACTCAGAACCAAGCAGGGGCCTGCCGGTAAATTGGACAAGTTAGTGAACTGGGTATGGCCAAGGCAAAGTAAAGACTACAGTACCGTGAATATTCATCGCCACAGCCGCGGTTTAGGATTTTCCATCCAGGTTCATTGCCGACGGGATGCATATAAGTTTATGTTGTGTGCGCAACCCGACTTCTGAGGAGACTTATATGGCCTAGAATATCGATGACTCGGTCACTGGGAGTGTGATATATAAAAGTCGTCCTTTAGGTGGTCGGCACCGACACATATTCCTATAAGATCGGCGTTCCTGTCCATCGCAATTCTCAGCACGGAATAGAAAATCCAGGCGAGATATATAATACCGGCATGTCCTACTTCATCGAATTCTGTGTCGCGACGTCGGAAGGGCCTGGTTCGATATGAGGTGGTGGTGGTAGAGAAGAAAGCAAGAAATGATGCACAACGTCGTGGGATATTCGTGATCGCGGTTCGATCAACTCTGTTCTCTCTTGAACGCCATCTTTCCCGTTTTCCACGACGTCCGATACTCCAAACTGTTCCGGTTCTTTTCTCGACCAAGGCTAGCTTCGTTGGCCAGAAGCTGGCCTATCTCTTATACCGAAACCGAAACCTACTATGTCTAGCCCTAGGCCCACCACACAGACTGTCACCCAGAAATGCCGCGGGTGCCAAGATATCCTCAATGTAAAATTGTAAATCTTTAGGGGACCAAGAGCAACTACTTCACGGGCGAAGGAAGCCAATCGCTGTCAGGAGGGAAGACTGATCCCTTGCTCGGGTGCGCAGACGCGGACAACTCGACTTGGAATACCTCAGCTGGGGGCAGACATAAACCTACGCAGAACATACGATGCATTTATCCTGCAGCCGCAATGGGAATTGACGCACTCTCAGGAACTTCATAAACTCTTCCAATTCGAGTTGATAGTGGAGAACTTGACGCTAACGGCGAGACGAAACAGGGAATGATGGCCAAGGAGTCAATGTAAGTATTATCTCCTCGAAGAAAGACAAAGCCATTAACTTTTTCATTGCCCTAAACAGCTCGTTCGCATCGACTACGCTTCCACACGATGGCATCGCTCGCCCAACAACCTCTTCATGTGCATTCCAATGAGACAGCATACATTCGCTGGTCCAACTTCCTGTTTCCTTCACCAGGATCAACGAGGACAACTACGTCAACATGAATGAATTAGTGCCGCCCATCTTTCGCCTCTGATAACCCGGATGCCGCTACACTGCGATCTACAGCTTCAAAGACAACCAAGACGAAATTTCAACACGTTGCATCCCAAACCCCTAGACGAACGCATCCCTATTCTCTTTTTACAGCTTCACTGCTTGCCAGCAAAGGCGTTGGGTCTACATTTCCAGGTTCTCCCTGTTGAGGCAGTTGTGCCTTAGCTCGTTGCGGATTCAGACGCCCAGTTAGGGAAGTGCCGGCTTGAAGGATGGGCTTGAAGGAGTTGAAGGAAAGTGGTGATAAAAGAGATAATGGTTGCTGAGAGACGATGAAGGCATTTCAGTCTCGGCTAGGCTACAACCATTACCTGAATCGTTCGAGTAAACCGGAGACGACTCTCTGTTCCTGGCGCCTCCGTACCGACCAACAGGTCATCCAACATAAACCCAGTGGTGTGCGTATGCAACAAAGTCACTGGTATGTCAGTTTGATTTTAGGGTCAAGTAGCCTATCAACTAAAACTGCTTTCTTTCTTTCTTCCAGGTCAATCATGCCAGACCTTTCGCTACGCTTCCTCGAAATAGCATTCGCAGGACTATCTCGGAACCCTTGTAGGCCCGAACCATCGTCAATGGCAAGCACAATCTCTCCACACTGATTACTCGGCCGCATCGCAACACCTCTCAAGACTAGCAACAGGAGCACAGGTTTGGATGGAGGAGAAGTGTGCCTATCATCCGAAGGCCGCTCATACAACTCCAACCAAGTACCTCAATCGACAGTGCGAACGCCAGCAGCGCAGATGCTCGTCTCTCAGCGTCGCTCATCCTACCTACCTACCCACATTATTCGCCGCAGAGAAATGACCACTGGCGACACCTCCGAAGTACGGAACATGACTCGTACAGGAGGAATGGACGCTAGACGTTGATGGAAGTGTGCAATGCTCCTGTGAATGCACCCTTCATTAGCTCAACCTCTTGGACTCTTCTTCATCGACGTGAATTATGAGTTTGGTGATACTTCTATTACTTCTCAACTGTCTTGTTTTCACACTCGTCGGCTGCCCCTTTTTGCACGCTACCTCCAGCATCGTAGGATTAGGGTCGGCAGCAACGTCAACAGCAGTGTGGACCAGGGACTCAATTCACGAATTCCAGAATATCATGGGTAAACCCAATGTCCACCACCAGCAACTCGAGCCGACCTCAGCCTGCCCTCGCATGTCTGAATTACAGCAAGGAGATCGATGTCAAGCCTCGACTAGGGAACGGCGATTTGACCATCCATTTTGACGGGATATACGACAGCTTCGTGTCTTATTGATCAACACGGTCAATTGGGATTACAGATCGATGTGACCGCAGCCTGCGCTCCAGGTGCAAGTATCTGTACAAAACTCCGGCCCTCTTCAATAACAAGGTACTCCTCGGGGCAGATGGGCGCAACAGAAATAATCAACATTTATGTAATCGCATTACGGAAAAGTACCGAACAAACACGACGATGTAGTCCGGGCAAACGACGCTCTCCAGCTTGGTGACCGCGAAATTTAAGGGGAGGTGACCTGCCTCCATGGAGGGCCAAAGGGGTCTCCTCCGAGTCGTTCTGCTTCATCCCGACGATGTTGCCCGCCCGCGCCAAATCCCGCTGTTCCTGTTGTTCTCATTTCTCCAAAAGTCTCCCTGAGCGCGATCCCGACATGTTGGCTATTGTGTCTCTCCCAACCACCTTCACCCTGGACCTATATTATTATCCCGCCCCTTTTACCCTCGTTTTATTGTTTCATCATCATGTATTTTCCTTTTGTTGTTCATTCTATGATGTTGCCTGCCAGGACCTACGGTGCCACTCGCCTTCGTTCCATTGTCTTTCTTTCTGCAGTACTACGAGTAGTAGTGGTGGGACGCCGCCGCGGGAGCGAGGTGACCACTGACCAGCGCCAAAGCGTGAAGTTGAAGCGGCGCCTTCACGCAATGAGAAGTATCATCACCCTCTTCCACATACCCCGAAACACCACTGAACGAACCTTCGCCTCCACATCGCTATGCTTTGTCCTCCTCATCGTATGCGGACTTCAACAGCAATCCAACATACCAGCATATCAATGAAACTCTGGAAAACTCAGTAACAACCTTGGCGGCGTCCTTCCCTCTGGCGCCTTCGCTTTCGCCTGGTAGTTCCTCCGCGGCATCTGTAATGTCGTCCTCATCATCTTTCAACCCCTCATCACTTACGTCTTTGTCTCGCCTTTCGCCAAAGCATCCCATTACTCTACAAATGCTTACTGCGCAGTACCTGCCGCCATACACAGAAGCCCTACGCCTCGTCCAGCTCTATCTCGAGCAAGCTCCCTGGTTCTTCGGCGCTGTCACGCAGAGGCAGATCGATTCGGAACTTCTCCCGCTCTGGTATGAAGAAGCGGCTGCTGCCGCCCTTCGGTGTCTCCTCCCGCTGGGGGCCTGGCGCCCAGTACTACCGGCGTGGGGGTTACAATGACGAGCGAGTCGACACATCGCACGGGCATATCTCACGACCTGGCTTTGCTGTTCGTCATATTCTGCTTCGGTGCTTTGACAGACACAAATTTGCCCCCTCCACCGGACAACGCGCCCGCAGAAAAGTTCTATCAACTAACAAAAGCGGCACTGACTTTGGATCCTGGTGCTGGTAGAGGTGTTACAGGTAAAATATATTGATTGTAGAATTATCTAATCTATGATGCTCATGCCGACTACCCTGCCTTTCAGCAGACCCCAAAGTTTCCAGGAACGGTATACTTGAACGGCCGCCTTCCGTAGCGACCGTTCAAACGCTGAGCTTGATGGCAATATATGAGGGAATATGCAGCGGAGAGAATAGCATCGAGACAACATGGGCTCTCATGGGTCTGGCTTGTAAATTATCTCAAAGTGTGAGTCATTCGGTCCTATATCCATACTTTCAGCGCCTTATTGGTTATCGATACTAGATTGGCTTACGTTCGTATTTTTTTCTCAATGTGGGACAAATCTTCTCTAACTGACTTCTCTGCAGATCGTGATTGTGCACGTTGGAAGCTAACCCCAGCCGAAGTTCAGAAACGAAGGGCGCTATTCTGGGAGCTTTTTATCACGGACTGCTGGCAGGTGTGTTCTTTTTATCTACTTCACCTCTGAAGGGAGCTAACTGTGAGACATCTTGTGTTACAGAGTCTAGCTACAGGTCGACTGGCGACTTTTTCTCTTCCATTCGTTGACTGCGAGTTACCCGCGGATCCTGATCAAACAATCGCGGACGACGGATCCGTCCAGCCAAGTTGTGAGTATTTTCTTGCAGGTCTCTTGCAGCACCTCGTTAACTTTGTTCAGTCCCATATTGGAAAGCTCGCTTTGGCGCTGAGTGTGTCTCAGCAGTTGTCCAAGGTACTCTCACTTCCCGTGCGCCTAAATACTCCATCATTCTCGACCTGGATCGGAAAGTCCGCGATATGGATTTGCCATTATACGCCCAAGGCCCTCCACCACAGAGCCTTGGGTTGGCTCAGACGATGTCGCACTTCATGCCGCAGAATTATCGGGAACTCAGTAAGTCCCTTCTTCTGTTCATGTTTTCTTTATCCTGACTGCCTTTTCATCTTTTACCAGCCTTGCTGTATATCCATCGCTGTTTCTTCGCTCATGCCATCTCGAGCAATCCCTTGGATCCCATCAAGAGCCAATACGCACCTTCGTTCCTTGCTGGGTATCGAAGTGCTTGCACCATCATAGCCTCTGTCAAGCTGCAGTTCTCCATGTTTCCCGCTCAGATCGCGCGCTTTTGGGTGCTCTGGACACATGCGTTCTCCGCCTCGGTATGTGTCTTTGTTGGCGGATGATGTAGTATTTAAACTGCTTGTGTAGGTGATGTTGGCTTCCGTTGCCACGCATAGTTCGCGGTCAAAGATCGCCCCTGCTGCATTGCTGGAACTGAGAACTGCGTGTGATCTTTTTGAGAACGCTGCAGCTTATGGCGGTAGGGCGGGCAAATTCCTTGTGCGTATAGTTATTACACGATGTGATACCCAAAGTCTAACATTAAGCATCATGTAGCCTATTCTCAGACGGTTGCAGAGCAAAGCCCAAATAGCTTATCGTGATGCAAATAGTGGTATCCCCACGGCCATTCCTAACGATATCTTCAAGCCATCGCAAGCGAACGAGGCGAAAGACGAGTTATCCATCTTCAGTGGCAAGACTCACACCGTCAGTACCAAGGTGACGCCGTCCGGTGGCTCTGTGCCTGCCCCCATCGCACCTGCGCCATCTGACCCATCACGCGGATCGTCCAAGTCCGCGCGCTTGGTCAGCGACTCGCCAAAAGCGTTGACGGACCACCCGTCGTTCGCAGGTGTCCACCCAAGTTTGGTGTCCGAACTTAACATGTTCCATGGGCATATCAAGGCGCAAATACAGAATGCATATCGAAGTGGAGGAGATTTGTTTAGTGGCGTGCCCATGGTCGTGGATCCTGTTGTGAGAGGCTCTCCAGTTCGACCCCAATTGATTACTCAACCGCCGCAACCGCCACCATATCAGCAACAACATGTGCAACAGTATCACCACCAGCCCCACCTTCCCCAGCAGCAAAATGACCACCAACAGGCGGTTTATCGAGCGAAGACGAAACAAGAACAATTCGAGAGACAGGAGGCAGAAAGACTGCAAATGGAGCGCCTGGATCAAGAACGAAAGGAGACAGAACGCCGCGAGATGGAGAGGCAGGAGATAGAGAGACAGGAGTTGGCGAGGAAGCAGCAATTGCAGCAGCAGCAGGAGATCCAACGTCAACAACAGGAAATCCAGAGGCAACAGCAGCAAGAACTCCAGCGTCAACAGCAAGCACAGGCACAGGCGCATCAAGAAGCCCTCCAGCAACAGATGGAAATCCAACGCCAGCAAGAGAAGCTTCAGCAACGTCAGAGACAAGAACAGTTCCGTCAGCAGTTGGACATCCAACAGCAGCAGATGGGTCGATACCACGCACAGGCTTACGACGACGCCACCCAACGCCATGGATATACCACCGTGCCTGCTGTTCCTCTTGATGGGCCCGCGACGTCCCATCCATCGCAGCAAATACCAGCGCCTTCCCAATATCACCAGCAGCAACACCATCGACAACCTAGCATCGAACGCACCTACCAGTTCCCACCGCCAGTGCCGCATCCTAACCCTCCTGCACAACAACATCAGCACCATCAACATGTATCTCAGTCACATCCTCAGCCAATACAGCCCCAACATACAGGTGTACCGGAACATACTTCTCAACGGCAACAACACTCCATGTACGCCATACCCCCGGAATACTCTCATCATCCCAGCCCCGAGTCGACACATTCAGGGACAGCCTCCGTCAACTACACACCACCCAGCACGTCCTACGGCCACCCAATGGGAGTCTCTCCTCATGCACCTTCGTCTAATGTGGCATATATTCCAGATAGCTACAAGTACTGGCCTGCCGCATCGACCTCATTTGCCATGCCGGACCAGCAAACGACCGGATATGCCGCTGCTCCAGGACCTGTACATCATCAACATCAGCAGTATACACCAGAAAGTGCATTGCGCGGCATCGCTGCTGATGATCGAAGCTTGCAGGAGACATGGCAAACGTATATGAGTAATGTAAGCACTCTCCTGCATATGTTCCCTGACACCCTTGTCTTACTGGACCCATTTTCAGGTTGGGTCTCCCCGACAGTTCTTCGAAGATTGAGTTGCATTGAGCACGGACTTAGATTCGTTACCTCTCCGGTTTCCCTGGTTATTGCCCCAACCCACTGGAACGCATACAACACATCTCTCTGTCTTTGTATTTGTATCTGCATCTGCATCTGCTCTATATCCATACATAACGCATCTATTCGTTAAATCCGATAGTACTACCATTACCACCTTGCTTTCGTCTTCTTTGGAATCTTGCTCTCACCTTTCTGCGATATTGTTGTGGCTTGGCTCTGTTTTGTTGTCGTGTTATCCGTCGTATAATCGTTTCCTCAAATAGATTGTATTTTACCTCCAGCCATGTAAATTATACTTACCGCGTCTGTGCAGTGTCCAGCAGCCTAAGAGATGTAATTCTAATTGATGTACAGTGAGTAGTAAACAGGGGAAAGATGGGCATGGAGGTAGGAAGAACAGGAGACGGCATGTAAAATCGTATTCCTGCCTCAGTCCTCAAGTGACAACTCGATCGGATTATCTCGACATCGCGTAGGCGTCTGGGTTTTGTGATCTGGGTTCGGAGGTATGAGGTGGCCCACCAATATCTGAATCATGAAGTATGCCATTTCTGGCGAGAGCGGCAGTATCAAAGCTCCAACCTCCAGGCGTCTGGAAAGGAATCGGCGGGGGCGCTCGCCAAAGGCAGCTAGAGCATATCAATGTCCACTCCACCAACATCGTCACCGGGTCGAAAAGAGGCATCGTCGCTCCCACGTCGTCTCAGACTCCTTTGCGCATGCCCTCTTTCTCTTTCGATCTCGTGTTCGCTGTCGTCCGCCGTCTGATGCCCAAAGGAATTCACGAATGATCTTACACCTTGTGAGCCGAGAGCACTCCGTCCGGATTGATATGGCACCACTGCGAGAGGGCGGCGGGCTTGAAACTCCTCATCTCCAACACTAAGACTTCTGCCTCTTCGCCCGACTGGACCTACTCCTACATCCACGTCATATGCACCCACGCCGGCAGCAACGTTTCCTTCGGGAAGAGTCTGCAGCCCAAAAGTTGGATTACCCAAGTACTGGCGGAAACGCTCCATATTGGAATCCAACCTCGCAGGCTGTCCAGTTTGCCCATGACTTAGTGCGCGATGGACGTTGAAAACCCGATCTTCTTCATCACGACGCCGCTTACCCGTCTCTGTGTTTCGACGGATTTGATGGCCGGTATGTGGAGGAGAAAAGGTATCGGAAGACCATTCGGAAGTGGTGTATGATCCGCCTTCATCGATGTCCATGCCGGTCCACAATCCAGCATCCTGATGAGCTTTCCTGGAAATATCTGCGGCAGTTCGCCGGCCAAGCGCCCTCGTCTGCAACAGCGTCGCTTGTCTGACTTGACCGAGATTTCCAAATACTGGAATGAGTCCAATTGGTGAAACAGAATCGGTGGACTCGAAATCGACATGTTGTACATCCACGTTTTCTGAAAACCTGACTGAATGCGGGCCGACATTTCTTCCAGAGAATTGCGAGCGGTCGATGCGTTGATGCTGTTGTGACTGCGATAGCAGTTCCTGGGGTTGTAATCCTGGGTCAGACGGGTATTCGTCCCCGAATAGTAGATGATATTGGGCTGGATCGGTGAGCGACCCCACTGGCCGAATGTCTCCGGCGATCATAGACGTCGATCCCGCGGCCAGTGATGAGGAGGTCGACACTGAGGCCGAATTTGAGACGGTTTGAGCCAGAGCTAAAAGAATGGAAGGGTTCGATTGAACTATGAGGAGGGTTAGCCATGTTATATCTGGGCACAGAAAAATAAAGAAATAGGCGAGTCTTTTGCAAAGACTAAGAAAGAAAGATTGGTAGAAAAAGTAACGCAGTTTGGAGGTTTTCAAGGAAAATAAAAATGTCACGTTTTTTGGTACTAGTACCAAAGCGAATAATTGGACAATAGCCATAATACGGAAAACAAAATGATATAATCGTTGGGCCTTAGGCCACGGGATTTCTGGACGGTAACGATGACGCTGAAATTCTACTCACCACTGAAGGATTCCAAAAGGTTCATCAAAACATCCATCTGTCCATTTTGCTCAGCCACAGCCCTCCTCATCGTACTCATCTCCAACTGCATGGCGCTTTGACTTTCCTCTAAATCCCGGACTTTCGCCTTCAGAACTTCATTTTCGCCCCTCAAGTGGTTGACCTCAACCCTCACACTTTCTTGAGATGCCAACCTCGAGATGAGGTCATTACTGCGCGAGTAGCCTTGATCGGAATTGGAATTGGAGGATAATGGGTAGGAACGAGAGTTGGAGGAAGACGCGTAAGGAAGAGACGAGGAGGAAGACGTATTGGAATTGACGTTATCAGAGTGAACGAACCAGAAGATGTACCAGTCGAGGTTTTCGAGGGGGTCACTTTGCGTTTTATCTTTTGAAGATCATCTGGCCTATCGCCGTGGAAGTCTGGGTGCCGAAACGTAGCAGTCTGTAATAAGAATTAGGGAGAAAAATTGAAGCTGATGCAAGCGCATATATACCTGTTCACCAGGTTGATTAAAAGCGGTTTGCTTGACTTTGTGGAAGTCGTATTTATTTAGTTGCCGCACGAAGGAGGGAAAGTTGGAATGGTGAAAGACTTGGGGCAAAACGGTCTTCGAGAATTCGTCGATGTTCTATGACGATCGTCAAAAGTCAACCTCTGAGACAAAGATAGGAATTCACTTTGACGACGAAGCAATCCCTCCTCGAACCCCAGCACACGATGGATTGAGTGGAACCATCTTCAATCATGCTGTAAAGATTGAAATGTAAGCAATCAGACGGATGTTAGTGAAGAAAGAAATTTTCTTGTAGAGCTTCCTCGCGAAATCGGACACCGCCGTTGTCATTACAAGGTCCTGGGCTGGGGACGAACGACCAATTAGATCCATGGTGTTATTGTCGCCTGCATCTGTCTCGTCCAACTCGTTGTTCGACATATTGTGGAGGTACTGTAGAGGTTGTGCGATGACGATGATCGACTCTGGGGTTTCCCTGATGAACCTCGGCAGTTGGGATTCCCACTGGCGTGTTAGTTCGTGTTATTCAGACCTCGAATAGGACAACAAGAAAGCTCGTTGCATAGCTTATCCGCAAAGGTTCACAGTAAGGTACCGACATGGCCAAAAAAACCACTCATGTATACGAGAAGCCGCGCCAAAGGTAAAGGTAAAGGTACTTGGTCTCCATATTCTTCGACTACCTGGAGCCAAAGAAAATCTGGTCAGAATCTACGACGGCTCGAGCGAAGGATGGCGATGTACGCAGACCAAACCTCAAAAATGCCTTAGCTGTGTTAGCAAAAGCAATCCTAGAGTGCGGTGATATCGAGTCCGCTGTGCGTTGCAACCCTCTACAGGATCCGATTGGCTGGACCACAACTGCACCACCTTTCTTGGTGCTTGACAATGCGAACCATGGTGACATCTGAACCATTGTGCGTTCGAGGTTGACTACGCCTGGACATGGGGTACTGGGAAGATTCCGGTGAAGTGGCCGAAGGCAATCTTCGTTTGGAATGGATTTCTTCACTGGCCGCAGCTGGTAACAATTGTTCTTCTCACTACCTGCGTTCCTAGTCGCAGAAGTGGACTGCATGTAGTGAAAAGGTAGATGTTTGATTAAACATGATGCTCGTCAAGAAGGAAGGGGTTAGTAATAGGTAGGAGGGCTGCGCATGCTCCAATCTCAACCTGGCCACCAACCTCATAAACAAAACACCGAGGTACCGCGAATGGATCAAAGCTTCATAATTTGCCTCTCAACTCGGACCATCTGGACGTTAGCTCAGCTACAGCGCATGCTCCAATCTCAACCTGGCCACCAACCTCATAACGCAAAACACCGAGCTACCTTCCGGATCCAGCCTGGATATCTGCTGCGACGGCACCATCTCAACGTTCACGTCCACTTCCGCACCAACCTTCCCATCTGGAACCCGTTCGAACGTTCGTTGTGGTATTCTCCCTTCGGACAACCTCTTCCTCGCCGTGGATGGTTAGACGGGCGGTGGTTGACGAATCACATTCTCTCCTAACAGAGGGTTCTGGGCAAATGAATGTTATTGAGCAGGATCGCCATGGGATTGTTTGGCCTTAGGGTACCTGCCATCATCGTGGACTGCTGGCACGCAGTTAAACGGCAGTTTACTGCTTTTCCGTTTTCTGTTCGCTTACATAATATTTTATTTACTTTGCCGGTCTAATCCTCTGACATGACTCCAACTTCCGATTTCCAGTATTTCAGACTCCAGTTACCCATACAATACCTGTAAACATAAAGCTATTTACAAATAGATAGAAGAAGCCTGAAATGTCCAACGAAGAGCAAAAAAAAAGCAGACCAGAACAACTCGAGCAATGATATAAGACACTTGTAGAATGTGTAGAATGTGTAGACTCCAAGGTATTGAATCGATAACTAAAAAAGGACGAGCATGCAAAACCAGGAAGACCAACCAAAGAAACAAGAACAACAGAAATAAGGCCAGGCGCAACCTGCATTCAACTGCAACCAGATAAACTATCGGGCCAAACTTGATGTCCCAGCAACACCAGCAGCCGCCAGTATCGTCCTCCGCCTATCATCGTCACTCTCCCTATCACCCAGAACAACCGTAGCATCCGTCATCTCCAACACATGCTTCCCACCCATCTTCGGCGTCGACGGCTCGCTCGTCATATCCCCAGCATCCGCATCAGAATCCCCGTCCGCATCAAAGAAGAACGCTTGCGCGGAGGACGGCGTCAGCGACTCGGCGGCGGTTGCATATGACTGGTAGGAGAACACGCTCGCGCGGGATTCGGAGCGGGTGGAGGAGGCGGAGGCGGAGGCGGATGCGGAGGTGTATGAGGATGGGGGTGGTATAGAGAGTTTTCCGAATTCGGATATGGAGGGTGGGTGGTTGGGGTTTGAGGTGGAGGTGGATGATATGGATGGAGTTGGGGCAGGAGCAGGAGAGGCCGAGGTTTGCGCTGTTTCGGGTAGAGGCTTGGGTTCGGCGGTGGGTGCTGGAGTTGGGATGGAGCTGTTGTGGTTTTTGGAGATGGATGAGTAAGGTGTTTCGGCACCGGGGGTGTGGGTAAGAGGTAAACCAGGAGGCGGTGCGTCCGTCGTCAGAGGTATCGCAGCTGGGGCCGATGAGGGTGCTTGAGGAGGCATTGTGGAGGGAGCAGATTGTGGTTGGGCGTTTTCTTGGGTCACCGTCACAGGTGGTGGAGTACTCGCACCAGTACGGCTCTCTGTCCGGAGCCGTGACGGTCCAGGCGTCGGTGCACGCTGAGCCTGGCTCGTTCCCTCCTCAAACCCAGGCGGAGGCTCATCCGGTATGCCACTCAAGTTCAACCCACTCGCACTCGCCGCGAATGCAATCGCGTCAGCCCCATATGGCATTCCGAACCTCGCAAAGCTCTCGCGTGAAGAGATGACTTTCAGCTGTTCAGCTGTCGGGCCGGATTTTGGGTAGGTGAACTCGGTGCGCGTCACCGTGTGCGTGAGCGGGGCCGAGATGGAGTGGAGGGAGATTAGAGACGGGGAGGTGAGGCGCGAGTTGGAGGCCGAGGCCGAGTTTAGCGTGTGTGTTGAGCGTTGTCGCGAGAGGGTGCGGAACATGGACATGGATGTGCTGGGCCGCGAGTGGTGAGATGTGGACGTGGATGGTCGGGGGTGGGAGACGGGTAGGTTGGAGGAGAAATTAGAGGAGGTGGATTCGTTCCGGGTGTGTCCGACCATGGACATCCTGTTGAGCAGGGTGCGGAAGCCCGAGCGTCGGTTGGTGTTAGTGTTGGCGTTAGTAGTCGTGTCAGTAGTCGTAGTAGTCGTAGCATTCGTATTTGTGGCGGGGTCAGATGTAGCAATTAGATGGGACTGGGACTGGGATTGTGGCTCCAAGGGACCTATTGACCCGTCCGAGTTTGTGCGATTATGGTGCACCTCTGTAAGGTCGACGACGTCAAAGTATGGAGGCGCATCGCCCCTTGGATCTTGCGCTAGTTCAGTAGTGTCCGGAAGATGGGCATTGCTGTCCTCAGCACGCATGAGGGAGCTCGTTTCATGAGATCCAACATCAGAGTGTCGTCTGAGTCTGGGCATGTCCTCGCCCTCTGGCGACAAGCTTTGGAGTGACAGGTCGCCGTACGCAGCGTCGGCATCTTCGTCGCGAAGGAGGGGCATGTTGTTCGGCGACGTTGGCATCGGTGAGTATCGTGACACTTGTGAGTTGTCCCGCGAGTGAAGGGACTCGGAGGATCGATCCTCGTCAATGGAGGTCATGGCTACAGCGGCCGGCATTGTCGTTACGTCTTCCATATCCCGACCACTGGTTTTGGTAATATTATCAGACGAGAACAAATGCAAATTCAGTCACACTCACCGAAAGATAACGAGTTCCTCCTCTCCGGGCTCCTTGTTATACTCCGGCAGCGAAGTAACAGACATCTGGGACGGTGTACGGCGGGGCCGCCGCGCACGTCGTGTGGTCCGAGCAGCGTTTCCATTGCCATTTGTATTTGCGGGGGTCGTACCATTATTGATGGTGCCTGCAAGTTGCTCAGCTGTGAGCTCCCTGGCTCCTGTCGTCCCAGCACCTGGCAGCGTCGCCGAGCCAGCAAAGGAAAAGAGCTGCAGAGTCTTGCGCCAGGACGTTTTGGTCCACGTCATAATGCCAATGCAAAAAAGCACGATGATAGCAATGACGATGGGTATCTAAATAAATGTTGAATTCGTTTATGTTTTATTCAACTCAGTAATACAGGGACACTGACCCATATTTTTGGAGACAGAGACTGGCTTTGAGGTGGACTAGCATCCCGCTTTGCGAATAAGCCCTGGTCTGCTTGAATTGGCTTCGCAGAAACAGAGACGCCAGCTGAGCAAAGTGCCAGCAACGTTGACCACGAGAGCAGGGCGACAGGTGCAAGCAACGACTTTTGTGAACGTCGCCCAGGGCTGGTCATTTGGATGGGATATAATTCGTAGGGTTCATGAGGTCGAGCAGCGAACATGGGATGAAGGGAAGGAGCAGAGGGCTGTCCAACTTGCCGGACCTTGTAAGCGACGATGACATTCCTCCCACGTGCTTATAACACACATTAATTTACCTCCGGACGGAATCACCACTCCGTCCTCTAAGATCTTCATTCAAATTGTTGTTGAATAATCAACATCCTCAGGCATTTTTATCGCTAAACGCATCGTCTCCTCCCTTGACTTTATCACTCAAGAATAATACGTCTCGGAGACTAGCTGCTTATGTTCCCGAGAACTCCAGATACGTATGTCAGACCGGTCTCTCCGGACATGATGCCCGCTATCTCATTAGCATTTTAATGCGGTGCTGATAACAACTTTAAACTCGAGCTCTGCCAGAGAGCTACATTTGTGGTGTCGTACGAGCAAGTGCTGACTATCCGTCGGGAACCCGAGCTCAAGTGCTAAAGATAATTAAGTTATTCATCGGAAATGACAATATACCGGAGAGTACATACCCACCTCTCGGCAGTAATGAGTAAGAACTGATCTTCGAGCTCATCACCGAACAATCAGCCATGACATTGCCGATCACAACCCCGACAAGACACGCCCAGAACGACCAAGTTCCATGCCCACGGGCCGCAGCAAAGCGAAGTGCAGGTCAAGCAGACGATGAAACAATTCACTGGCAGCTCTGTTGCGAAACCCACCACGGAGACTAACGATTGTATGAGCTCTCCGTGGTCGTCGCCGTCGAAATCCCAGAGTAACATGCCGGGTGCCAGCAAACATAAGCCATATATATAGCCCAGCACCCAGCTGACCTTCCAAGTTCCCAGTCATCCTTTTGGACGCTATATCTCCCACCGGCCGGACTTTTGGTACCCCTAGATAGTGGATTCCTTCTGAATTCCAATGGTAAGTTCGAAGTAAGCATTTTATTTATAAATCCCTGGGTCTAGTTCTCCTTAGTCAGCCGTCCTCGTCCGGTCCCGACTCATCGGTGTCCTTGAGCTTTGGTCGACAATCAACCAATCCATATTTCGGGGGACCTCGATAAGATGAACTTCAAAAAAATTTCTCCATAAAAAACTTGCTCCACTGCGCAAGTAAGCACTGTGAAATGTCGATTCGTAAATAGCTGGCGGATAGAACAGCCCATGAACATTTCTTGGTCATAAGCTAGCCAGCCACCTCAAATTTCCTAAAAGCCGATCCGCCGAATGTTGGGCAAGCATATTAATTGATTTATAGAAATCGTAGCATCAACCGTTCCCCGAGTGGAAAAGAAACCATTGGATGCCCAGAACGGATATCGTTGCAGAAATGGTTTCAGGAGACGTTGACGAGACGAACTTCTTTTTGAACCGCTAGGACTTCGGAGCCTACAAAATCCCCTTCAAAGATATGTACGATGACTGGCGAAAGATTGACATCGACGGGGGCGATGACGAGAATGACCGAACGGATCAAATGGAGCATATTAATCACCCAGAGTTGGGAGATCAAAGAAATGTTGAGCGATCGTCTCCTACATATCTATTTGCCGGGGCCGCTTGACTCCAAGAGCGATACGGCGTTCTGCGGAGAGTCGCGTAGGAACGATTTTGAAACAGGTAAACCGAGGTAAAAAGGCGCATCCTTGAGTTCAAGCTCCAGTAGTCCACTAGCCCAGCGAAGACCGAGCCCATATATGTACCGTCCTCAAAAAGAAATTTGAAACGGCGGGGGTAGAAGCTGACCTGACCCCGCTCTACGGCAGGAGGTGAGCCTCCGTAAGGTAAAGCTTGTTTGGTAGTGGAGGAGTAAAAAACCCAGCCAACAGAACAGATTGGAGCTGATTCACCGGCGCTGCTGGGTTATGCAGAGTATTATCGGCCAGCAAGATGTCCAGTTCCTCAAGGTGCGGCTGTTTATCCTGCCATTGGGACACGGCAGTGATAGACACCTCTTTATCGCGTTACATACGCCGGAGAAATGCTGAATGTGGAGGTTGCAGAATTCAAGGAATGTTATTCGAAATTCAAAAGCGCATCTTGCATAGATCTAAGGCTTACCTCACCCTGGCCGCGGCGGTACACCTCTCGGAGTATAAGACCGTACGCGTCGATCACCTTCAAGGTCTACGAGGAAATGCAAACGAAATTGGGGATACAACGCACAGATATGATCTTTCGAGGTAGAAGTTGGGTAGAAGTAAAATGTTGAAGAATTGCTTTTATTTGTTGGTCACAGTGCTAAGGCTCCAACCGTTTAGTTTTCGTTTGAAATTTTCGGCAAACTAAACGAAAACGGTAACAAACATTTACAAACCGTTTAAAACTGTTTGTAGACGGTAAGTTTTGGGTAAGTTATACAGCTAAGCAGGACCACCTTCCAGCTATCTGAGAGGTGCCACTTGATCAAAATATATTGCTAGAGTAACTAATTTGTCGTCGAGGGCCTCTCAAACCCTCACCAGCCTCAATCCAAAGGGATGCCGCTTCATCACTTCCGATTTCTCGCACCGCCTGCCGTCGCCTTTGAGTCCAATTGAGACGAAAAAAATTAGAAGTCAGGTATGTACAATAGAAAAAAATAGAGAGATCAGTCTGAAGACGTTTGAGAAGCGACGGTTTGCACCAAAAATTATTTGACTGGAGACGTCTGCGGGAAGTACAGTGACTACCGTTTAAACCATTTGCTTACCGTCTATTTACCGTTTGCCAGGTCGCATAAACTAAACTAAACGGTAAACGGAAAAAAACGTTTAAAAACGGTAAACAAACTAAAGGGTTGGAGCCTTAGGTCACACGATCAATTCCGATTTCGTTGAATGAAGGCTTGTTTGTATACCTTCAACTGTCGGAACGAAGTTGCTGGATGCCATCCGCCTGCATCAGTCAGCTTTCTCCTTCTCCTTTTCATCATCTATCTATGCGCTGGTGGTCGATTGTTAGGCAGCTTCGCGAGCGCGCTAAGCAAGGCTTCTGGATCTGGAGGAGGCGCAGAGGAAACGCCTTATTTTACGACATTGGGAAGCACTTTGTTACAGGCGTCAATGGGAACAACTAGGCTGGAGATAACCTGTCAAATGCGAGCATGGAGCTGACGCCGAAACTTCAACTCCCTCGGTCTGTCTCAGAGAAGCCTGCAACACTACGTGCACACTGCAGACTGTGGAAGTCCATTCGCCTACACCTGCGTATCATTGTCAAAGGATCCAAAGCCCGACCACCAGCAACGCCTCGTCTCATAATAACCATGTTGGAATCGGGTTAGGCGCAGGCTAGGTTCAGGGAGCGGCAGCTGCATCCCGCTTGGATTTTCCACCTTGGTTTGGTCTTCGTTCTTCATTACTGTATCACCATCGCCAGGCCGCTCTTTGCTTGGCCAACCAAGAAGCATCCGCTCGGCATCAACCAACCACCACTAACTTACCTAAATTCTCGACGACCTGGCACGAAATCGACAAACATCCGCGCTTGCCACACCCATTATTTGTACGTACTTCCGTATTCACGTATGCTACAATGATCGTTTATTGTGCTTATATTGCTTGCTTCATTAGTCAAGAGTCTTAGGAATGCGATGTACATCCGCATCCACCTTCCCCCCCGCCTCCATCACCATCACCATTTCCAAACCACCCAAACGAAATTGTTAACACCATCTGGCGTCAGTCAAACCTCAGTGGCCCATCCTCTCGCTCTCCTCATATATTTACAAGCCAAAGCGACATGACATGCATGTCATCACGGATTAAGCATTACTTTGAGTGTGTCGCGAATCTTCTCCGAGTATGTCTTCCTGATCTACCTCCGGTGCTCTTCTAGGCTTAGAGCCGGCGTTAGCATCGATAAAACTACCAGATTCTCCAGTCGAGAAATTAGGCAACCATGTGTTCATAGTTTCTCCGAGTTGGCCAGTATTTTCAAGCATATTCGACACTGGGAGTGGGGTGAGCAGCCAATTGTCTGTCTGAAATATTTGGCTGTCCACCCGGCCGCCCCAGGGATTTGCTGCAGATGATTGCTGTCGATCAACATTAGTTGGTGGCTTGGTGAGTTCCCTGTGACTTTCATCAGCAACCTCGCTGTCCTGTGGTATCTGAGGTTGCCCTATGTGAGGCGTTGAATATCAATATATTTGGAAATGAAACTTTAGCAAGCATACCCAGTACTTCAGACAGTCGCTCAAGCTCAGGTACAGGGCTCTCGGGGTGGATATTATCCACAACAGCCGAAGCACTAAAGCGTGATCAGTAAGTAAGTAACTGCGTGTCAATACTTAGATCAGATTGGCTCACCGCATTGCCTCCATAAGCAGACTCCTCACAGAAGGACTTGAGACGCTTTCCATTGCCACTGCATTCACTTCTGCTCCATTCTCGAGTAACAGCTTCACGATTGCTTCGTGACCTTTACCTGATGCTGCCTGGAGTGCGGTCCCATTAAATTCTCTGACTGCATTCACGTCTGCCCCATTCTTGAGCAGGAGCTTTACGATTGTCTCGTGACCATGATGCGACGCCGCTTGGAGTGCAGCGCCCCATTCCCGTCCCTGCGCATTCACCTCCGCCCCGTTCTCGAGAAGCAGTTTCACAATCCCTTCATGGCCTTCACCTGATGCTACCCGGAGTGCAGTCCCATATAACCATGTTTCGTCACTCTCCGCCTCACATTCCTCCTCACGTTCCTCCTCGTCCTCACTCCCCTCTTCCTTTTCCTCACTCCCCTCCTCCTCCTCCTCCTCCTCCTCCTCGATCTCGAGCAGCGGACTCCCTGCTGCCTCAGGACCTTGAGACGATGCCACCTGGATTGCTGTTGCCTCTGGCGTTACCTGGAGTGCATTGCCGCGCATGCCAACCTGCACATTCGCATCTGCCCCATTCTCGAGGAGCAGCTTCACAATCCCCTCGTGACCTTGATGTGATGCCCCCAGAAGTGCGGTCCAAGCAATATCTCCTCCATGTGCATTCACCTCTGCCCCGTTCTCGAGCAGCAGCTTCACAATTGACTTGTGACCTTCATATGATGCCTCTTGAAGCGCGCTTCCAAGCATTCCTCCCAGGACCGCCCCGTTCTCAAGCAGTAGCTTCACAACCATCTCGTGACCACAATACGATGCCACTTGGATTGCGTTCGCACATTCTCCACTCTGCGCATTCACTCCCGCCCCGTTCTCGAGCAGTAGCTTTACAATTGCCGCATTACCTTGCCATGATGCCATTTGGAGTGCGCTCCCGAATTTTCCATTCATATCTGCCCCGTTCTCGAGCAGCAGCTTCATAATTTCCTCATTCTCTGCCAACACTGCGCTCAGGAGTGCGTTGTTGCCCTGCGCATTCACGTCCGCCCCGTGCTCGAGCAGCAGCTTCACCACTTCCTTTTTGTTTGCCCACACTGCGGCTATGAGTGCGTTGCTGTGTTCTCCTCCCTGCACATTCACGTCCGCCCCGTGCTCGAGCAGCAGCTTCACCGCTTCCTTTTCGTCTCCCCACGCCGCAGTTGTGAGTGCGCTCCCGAATTTTCCTCCCTGCACATTCATATCTGCCCCGTTCTCGAGCAGCAGCTTCATAATTTCCTCATTCTCTGCCAACACTGCGCTCAGGAGTGCGTTGTTGTGTATTCCTCCCTGCGCATTCACGTCCGCCCCGTGCTCGAGCAGCAGCTTCACCACTTCCTTTTTGTTTGCCCACACTGCGGCTATGAGTGCGTTGCTGTGTTCTCCTCCCTGCACATTCACGTCTGCCCCGTTCTCGAGCAGCAGCTTCACCACTTCCTTATTGTCTGCCCTGGACACTGCGGCCATGAGTGCATTGCCGTCTTCTCCTCCCTGCGCATTCACATCCGCCCCATGCTCAAGCAGCAGCTTCACCACTTCCTTATCATCTGCCCACACCGCGGCTATGAGTGCGTTCCCATCTTCTCCTCCCTGCGCATTGACGTCTGCCCCGTTCTCGAGCAGCAGCTTCACCACTTCCTTATCATATGTCCAAACCGCGGCTATGAGTGCATTGCTGTGTTTTCCTCCCTGTGCATTCACCTCTGCCCCATGCTCAAGCAGCAGCTTAACCGTTGCCTTGTCACCTCCATATGATGCTGCCTGAAGAGCATTCCCATAGATTCCTTCCTTTGCATTTGCATTGGCCCCCATCTTAAGTAGATGATACACGACTTGTTTGATCCCAGCCAGTGAAGCATAATAAAGAGGGGAATGGACTTCAGATTTGTCCATTTGGAGGCACTCTGAATGCCGCTCGATATTCCATAGCCTAATCCAATTTGTCAAGACAGTGGGCTTTGATATGAAAAGTTGGAAGATCAGCTCAAGGACAGCCTGAGTGGGATCTATCTCCCCAGATTTCATGTGGTTGATCCAGTACTCAGCTGCATACCGTGCTAGTGGTGACAACTCAAGCATAGTCTCTGTCAGGGGCAGAAATGAGTCAAACTGTAGAAGATAGGCAACTGAGGCTCCCGCAATCTGAGAATGAGAGATTTTCTCGTTGATCCTGAAATCTTTGTGGATGCGAGTGGAAACGAGATACTCTTTGACAGAGAAATGAGAGAGTTTAATGATACCTGTTCTCACTGTCAGCAAATGCTAACATTATTCAAGTTAGCAGTACTTGCCCAATGATTCACTAACAAGACTCGAACACCTAACCAGTATGTCCCGGGAATTCATATACCGTTTTTTCGGGTTAAAAACTGGCCCATCTTCCGAGTTAAAGTCCACTGTAATCGTTTCGGCAATCTCTGCTATTTTCATCGGACGCATAGAAAAGGCCAACCACTGCAAGAACGTCACCACGTCGGCACGGTACTTCTCTTTAATCAGCTCCAAGATTCGGTGATAAATCTCGTCCAGTCCCTGTGGTAGGTCGTTTAGTTGCTCCTCTATTTCATATAGGCTTGAAGATGTTTCTAACTCGGCCAGCTGTAATGCAACCCATCGGAACCTAGGGAAAAGATGAGCTACAGTTCAGCAATGGACTAGTTAGTACAGTAAACATACGATCCGTCTGCACCATCTTCCAATTTTGACTTAATTTTCTTTCTAGTTTCTTCGTCGCAGTTTTCAAATTTTGACTCCATCTGAAAGTTGAGATACTTCATAATGTCCTCGTTTTCAGGCGCCTCACCAACATCTATAGAATATGGATCAAGCACCGTGAAGACCTTCGTAATGGCTTCCAATGGCCGACTGGTGACCACAATGTGACATCCTTTTACTTTCCGACCCGCAGGTGTGCCCAAAACAATGTTTCTAACCCAGTTGAGCGTCTTTTCAAGGTCAGTACATTCGTCAAGAGCATCGATGACAATATATGTGTCGGAGAACTCGTTGAGGATGCCTTCCAGAACGTCCTGAAGCTGATTGACGGATGGCTGCTGAGAATCACCACAGAATTTATACAGAGCCGCCAAATTTGCGGGTATACCGCCGCCCTGGTGAGAGAACTGTGAAATCAGGGATCGGATGAGCTGGTCATGGTGCTGTTGTGTATTCTGAGAATTCCTTCCATCAAAGAAAAAGTTTGCAATCCCGAATAACGTCCTGTCTGGCTCAGAGAGTCGATCGATTATTGATGAGCTGAGAACAAGGTTTGTCTATCTTATTGATGCATTCACAAGGAGACTTACGATAGAACAGTTTTTCCACATCCCACTATGAAATCGGTCAACTCTCAAGTTTGAATACTTGTGAAAAGTTTACCTTTTCCCTTAACCCAAAGAAACCCAGGGATTGCTTTCCATTCGAGAAATCGTGATCCTTCGAGAAACCAGGAGCAGGTGTCAGATTGACGTCTTTCGTCCGCTTCATAACGAGTCTTAGAGCTGTCCGGCGGGGACAGCCACTTCCGGATTTCGTCTGCTAGAGGAATTCAATGATTTATGACCAAAGAGAAAATGAACACAAAAGTACCAAGCTGCTTGTCTACAATCGATGCCAAGGTTGAACTCTCCTTTACAGTGATTGAACGCCTAGGAGAAACTGGGTATAGTGAGAAGTGAGTTATAATTTAGATTTTCACGAGAGATTTGGCCGTACTGAGCTGCTCCATCGTAATCTGCCCAGTCGGGGTTCTGATAGCTTTCACCAACTGGTCAATCCTGACGTCAACCTCCCTCGTCTTCATGTATTGCGTGGTATGTGCCTCCACATAGCTCGATTTCTCCCATTCAGAAACATCTATTCCCTGCATCCCTTGCTCGACATTCAGTCGGAAATAGGTGTTCGGCAGGTGTTCCAAAAGACGGAGCATGGCTTGGTGTGTGTCTTCGCAACCAGTGGCAATCGCTTTAAGCGCTTCGATAACTTTTGTTGGGATGAACTGAGGGAACAGCCTAGGCGGCTGGATGCTGATTACGTCGGGTTTTCCAGTACCAATGCTCACCAGGCAGCCGATTTGACGATCTTTGAACAGATCTTTGGCTTCATACAGTACCACCCAACTGGGATTATTGCGCCCCAGTCCGCCGTCGATAAAAGGCTGCTGCCTCCCAATTTCGATGTGCTCGAAAAGAGTGGGCATCGCAGATGTCGCTCTAGCGGCCTCCCATATTTTACAATCGAATGGGGCTTGACGAGATTGATACGTCCTAAAAAGTTGAGGAATGTTTCCATCCATGTTGTGGGCGTTCAAGGCGCAGACGAAGCTAAGTAATAAATCTTCGCATCCAAAAATCCAGATGTGCAAGATAGTAGCTAATACACTCACGTTCTACAGGTGACACCTTGATCGGCTTCTTGTAGGGGCGATTCTGAATCACCCGTAATAGCTTGCACCACAGACTTGATCACTTTTTCAAGTTTTGTTGCACTGAACTTTCCGTTTCCTCCCAAAGCCTTCGCATCGGAAAAGACTTCTTGTACCAGATTACAGTATTGTTCGATTGCCATGTCTACATCCATCCGAAGACGCCCCAGCATTAAGGCGATTATCCTGCAGTGTACAAATTCCACATGACATGCGCGACAATTTGTCGATAAATACCGCAGCTCACCCTCCAGTACCAGTGCCGCCAATCAGATCGAAGTAATCGCAAGGCTTTGGTAGTCCCCGCGGAGGTATTCCGTCGTCCCTCTGCTTTGAGTTCTCCTCGAACATCAACCGATGCATGACTTCCTTGATCATGAGCAGTTCTGAGAGCCCGCGAATGCCACCGCCATCTGTTAAGTGCTTTCTTGTCAGCGTCTCCGCAGCCGAGAGAGTATCAATAGACAGGTTTACCAAGCGAAAGCAGCTTCAAAGGCGGTTCTACTCCAGAAGAAGACATCGTTAAGATCAAGGAATCAATGCGTTGAGCAATGTGAAGGCTTGGAAGGAGAGAAATGGGAGAGTCTCACGGGTCTATTTTTATCCTGCACACTCGTTGACACTGCCTTTCACGGCAACAACACCAACAGCTATCTCACTGACAATTCTCTTTCTCCTTCCTGACCTAGTTTTTTTCGCCAGCAACAGCTGCAGTCGAAGTTGGAAGTTGAAAGACCCAAGCAAATATCAGTCTGTTACTCGAATCTTTGGTCTGGTATGGATTGGGCAGAGCTGGGCATGAAATGCTGGAGGGGAGTATTTGTTAGAATTCGAGGGTAATCTTCGTTGTCGGGATTCAGCGTATGTCTTCTTTTTTGCTTTTTGATGACGAGGCAAGCTGAGGAATTTTAACGACAGATAACATCCATCTCCAACGAACGTGAGTGGAGCGCCGAGCAAGTTGCCGTGGAACTTATTTGCGAATCTCACATTGCAGTCTCCTCCGTCGATTTTCGAAGTTGAAGGACCTAAGGGGCAATCGAACCGTTCATTTTCATTCTCAATTTCATTCCCCCCTTCTTATGACCAGGCAAGTGGCTGAAGAATTTCAAGATAACATCTATCTCCAATGCGAACTCCATTGAAACGCCGAGCAAGACGCTGGTGACCTCGTTCGGGAACTTCGCGTTGTACGATTTCTCAGGTCCAACCTCATCATTGGTTTCTTCCGCAGCAGTAGCAAGCCTACTAGCACTGACGTCGAGGCCATCTAGTGCGATAACCCCCACGCCAACGGCAGCGCAGTCCACAAATCTCAGCCATATCAGCCGGGAGGCTTCTATTTTTCAACTCCCAAACCATGGTCGTTCGTTCGACGTGCAGAACCGGGCTTATCCTGAAGGTCGGCTGGCCCAGCTGCGCTTAATGTGCCAGCACCGTCATCTGCCCCAAAGACAAAATATAAGAAGACAAGGAACTACAAGCAGCCAGATCCCAGCCTCGGAAGACGTACTGTCATTCTGATTCCCCTTGAGCATTAGTCCTTTCCCCTCTCACCCGCAACCCAATCGCCTATGCTCTCTCGCCCCTCTTGGGACCACAAGCATCGAACCTCCAAAGTCCTCATACATCTACATCTGCACCGGAAGCACCAACACGTGCGTCTCATGTAGCTCCATCCCCGCCTTCAACTAGATTTCCAGCGGTACCAACTCAAACACACATGCGGGCGCCGAGAGTAAACTTATCGATGCAAGCCCTCGTTTTTAGGAAGACGAAGCAGCACGTGGAGGTTCGGGTGGAGCTTTCGAAGCGCCTCTAGGCGTCGCCGTTGTGAGTCACCTCGACGTTGGTAGCTGAGACTGAGGTTGAAGCGATGGGTGATGCGGAGGTCGATGCGGGTGCGACGAGTATGGGTGTTGATGGAGGTTTGGATGCGGCTAGGCATGGGTCAAAGGACGAGAAGGAAAAGAATGCCCCAAATTTTAGGCGAATGGAGGGTGTTAAATCTTCAAATGTCGGCAAACCGTTCCAACCACATAAACTCAGCCTCTCCGACCAAAACAGCTCGATCTCGCCCAACAGAAGAAGAGCCCCCTACCTCCTCTCGTCCTCTCGGTTGGAGAGGAGGGTCAACTTTGGTTGCGTTAGTTTTTTTAAATCTGAATTTCCCATCATTTCCCCCATCTTTTTTTTTTTGTTTGCTTTATCTTTTTTCCCATCCAAATCATCGAACTGACTGTTCAATATCGTTCTCTAGCTCACAATTAAGTGTCATGCTCAAAATTTTCACCACCCCGGACCCGCCGCCGTCGTCGTTGGCACCGGAAAACAGATCACCCCGCCGGCCCAGAGGACTCGACGGGGTGGCGGTTATGTCCACTCAGCCACGAACACGAACCCCAGCCCAGGAACAACAAGGCGAATAGAATGCCTCGCCTGACGATCCCGAGAGGCAGGTCGACTTTTGTAAACATACGTTTTTAGTAAATTTTACCTCATTTTCCCCATGTTTCTTCATTTTCTTTTTTCACTTTTTTTTCACATCTAAACTATCGAACCGAGGACTTGAATTCGTTCTCTAGCTCATAAACCAGCGTCAGCCTCAAAATTTCCGACATTGCACGTCGGCCGACGTTGTCCTTGGCTCAGGAGCGCCCCAGTTTTTTTTGTCAGATCCGACCGAGAGGACTGAACCCTCGAAAGCAAGATCTTGAATCTGTGTACTCTGGAAGCCTGAAAGTTTGGGTCAAACCACTGCAAATTCTACAATACCGGTACGGATTTCGCCAGGACCTGTCTCCCTAATGATAAGCTGGCCTTGCACATGTCCACACTGTCCCTAGCTCTCCGTGCGACACGAAAATAAGAAACTATGAGCGTGACTGTTCTGCCCTTTGAATTTTCTTCCTCTCTCTTTCCTCCTGCCTATTTCTAGCCGTATTGGAGTCGTTCTGGGCCATCAACATGGGCGTTGCCATCTATTATCTGAAGAAGACTGTCAGGCCAAGGACTCTACCATCGAGCTTCTCGAACGTTAAGGAACGCGGACATCTGGCCAGACATCGAAAAGTATTAATGCTGCCTGGTTGACCGCAGTCTTGTGCTAAGCATTGTCACAAAATAATAGAGGATGGCCAGTGTCCTACATATGATCAAGCACCCTAAGTTGTTTGTAAGACGGAAGATCGTTGTATTCAAACAGAACTCCAGTGTTGCCTCGGTCGCTGCAGCCAATGGTCGCCACAATTATGTGCCATCTAAATGGTTCTCGACTTGTTAAACCTCATTGACAATAAAATTCGGACCCATTCGATTGACCTCCTCAGAAGTCATTATCGTCTGTAAATTCTTACTAGCAGAAACTCGTGAGGAGTAAGAAATCCAGACCGGTTGTCGACTCGTCGAGAGAAAAAAGCACAGAGGTATTGCGACGAAAGTTTCAAATTCGAGTCAGAAAGGTTGGAAAGCGCTATGAAAATAGCTTTCGTAGTTTATGTAAAAATCGCACTCTGAAAGTTTGGGTCATGGTCCATGGGGGTTACTTAGGAGAGAAGACGAGGTACGTAAACCTATTTTTGGAGCAGTCGGGCCGGTAAATAGTTTTCCCAGGGTTCGTTTGACGAAACAACTTTCTTTCTCGCAGTGCACCACATCCGCTGGTCTGACGAGGACCTACCCACAGAGTCCACCCATCTGTGCCAAACCACCTTTACAGGAACGACCGATGAAGCAGAATTTTACCGTGCCTCTGCGCGAATAGAATTAGCTGGCTTCGAGGCTCTCGAGCTCATGCGTTTCCAGTTGAAGCCGTCCATGACAGTACAAGATAAGAAACTCTCTCCGGCTATAATGCAAGAAGCCTGTGCGAACAACGGCTTTACTTCCAGTCAAATTAAATACGGAGTAGCGGACACGGTATTGACAACGGCGCTCGCTTCCTCATCCACCATATGGGCTCTCTTCGTCACGTCTTGTTCCAAAGGAGCGTAAGACGCGCTTGCCACGTTGTTATCAGGGAGCTCCTGGACATCCGTGGGTGCGTATACACCGTGAGTGTATCGTTATCAGCCGCTTTATTTCTCTTTTCCACTTCTCCCGTACAGTGGCGCATGGATGCACAGTACCCAATCTTTTGCTGCCATCGGCCTTCGCAAGGTTTCTATTCTTGAAGATGCCAACGCGCAATATCTCTTTTTAGTACCTGACTTCTAATATTGGAACGCGTGCCCCACCAGCATAAAAAGCATCGTACGACGAGTTCAGCACGCCCGCTGGCAGACCCTCTCCCTAAGGCGAAAGGTCAATACTAGGTACCCAGTCCCCTCATCTCTTCAGGAGTCTACTCGGTTTTGAAAACGGGACTATCAATGCCAGCTCTACATCGCCTACTTCCACTCGTTCTTGCGGGCTATTCTCTGCTCTCCGCGGCAGCGCCTGATCCGACAGCAGCTGCTGATCCATGTGCTAAAATAGCAGGAAAGACTTTTGTTCCCCCCGCCGACGCCCTTGCGTGCTACAAGGCATTCCCTTTCAATGAGACCCTTCGGCAGAATGTCCTGGGGAACATGAATCGAGTTTTTGACTTCTTCACGTTCGAGGACTTTTACCTAAACTCGCCCCCGCCGTTCCAGGAGTCAACCGTCAACATTAGAGCAACGTTGGCAAAGTTTGCGACTCAAAAATTCGCTGTAAGCTCTTTTTTTTGACCCAAATAACAGACACAGACTCAACTGGGGCGTTATAGACGGATTACGACTTTAACAAGGCGCTCTATGACTTTACAACCCAACTTAACGACGGACATACGCGTACGTCCTCCGTGATTTCTCCGACACGTCCGTCTGTCCTGCTTTCCCGCTAATGCCGTTGATCTAGGCTATTTCCCATCGTGCTACAACGCCTTCCAAAACATCCTTCCTGCGCCTGTGGTCAGCCTGGAGGAGAACGGCGTGCAAAATGTCTTCATTGCACCGGACTCAGTCGAGTTCCTCGCCCAGCTTGGAACAGCCTACACAGGGTTCTTTGACTCTATTGGTTTCGACTTCAGGCGTCTCGCTGGCGCGAAGATCGTCCAGATCGAGGGAATGGCGCCATACGACTACGTCGACCTTATCGCCAGCACGGTATCTGGGAACTACCTCGACCACGGGGTCCGTGTCAACTCGGTGTTTAGCAGCTACCGCATATCCGGTACCGCGTTCTCCCAGCGCCTGGGAGATTTGGCGGGTCCCCTTGACGTCACGCGAACTTCATTGAACTTCAAGCTCATTACTGTCAACTCGACGAAAGTGGAGTCCGTTCAAATTCCGTACCTCGCCGATTTTATAGGAGTCCCGTTTACGGACAAAGCATCATTGTAGGGGGCTTTTTGTTTCTTCCATGACATTGCATCGTTGACTAGGTTTTGAATACCACAGCTGGGCGAACAACTGTGCTGCCAACGATGCGACCAACGGTGTGGATCTTCGCGGGACAGGTGTTTCGCATGGCCCTATCAAGCCTGCTCTCAAGCAGCCAAAGGCCAGCATCATCGACGGCCTGAAGACCAAAGGAGTTGGACTTCCTGGACCCTTCCTTCCAACCGCACCCCCAGTCAATGGGAGCGAGGATGTCATCAAGTCGTTTATTTTACCAGGAAGTAAAACTGGCGTTGTGAGTCCCAATTTTTATTGAAACGCTTGCTTCATAAATGTTAATAATTACTACTAGATGTTTGTTGGGTCTTTCGAGCCCACAGACTTCAATCAATTTCAAACCGACGTCGTAGCCACCGTTAAAGACTTCAAAGCTGCTGGTGTCAATCAACTGATCATCGACCTTACCGATAACGGAGGTGCGTGGATACTACGAACTTGCATCCAATGTCTATCTCTGAATGTAGTTGTTGGCTGATCGCAGGTGGCTTCGTCTGCTTGGGCCAGTTCTTGCACCAATTCCTGGCTGGATCTCAAATTGGCTACCCGTACGTCCAGACAATTCCTCGTGAATTCTGAGATTCTTTAACCTCTGTTATCAAAGTGGCTTCCAGTCGACCCAACGCGCCAACCCCCTCGCGCAAAAGATCGTCGCTGCTCACGTCGCCTTGGGGCAGAACGATATTGGTACGTTCTACAGTCCCGACAACTGTAAGTCGATTCCTACTCGGAGATATGCGGAACGAGGGCTAAAACCTGAAATTAAGGGGCATTTTTGAACGACACGGTCATGCCGGTCACCTTTAATTATAATAGCCCATCTGCGCCATTCGTTGTCAACGGACGAAGCGACCCCACCTCTCAACGCTTCCACGTAAGTCCCATGCTCATTAAATTGACTATAGGAGCTTAATAGTTGATGTGATTCAGGATACTTGCGTAGAGTCCTTCTCTCAGCCAATTCCTGCAACTCCGCCCTTCGATCTCAAGTCAGTTCTTCGTAACTAATACCCTAACATATATTGATTCATTTTATTTTGCCTTACAGCAAAGTCGCTATTGGTAAGTTTGGAGTTATTTTCCGCATCGACCGAACTAACGAGATGCGTTTTACACGGACAGTCAGCAACGGAAATTGCGCTTCAACATGTGCGATGTTTAGCACGCTCATGAATGAGCGACATCACACCAAAATTGCAATTTTCGGTGGAAAGCCAGGCGAGATCATGCAGTTCAAGGGTATGGCGGGTAATCAGGTTCTTGAGTGGTCAGACCTTGATACGGAAATTAAGTCTGTTGGATTGAAGGATGTGAGTTGCTTCGTATGATTTGTCCTTCATTGTCTGGTTGACTGACGCATTCGCGGTATTTAGGATCCGTTGGCCCCGCCTGATTTGTGAGTTTCGGCTTGTCGGAATAGGTCTCTCTCTAATCCGCCTTCTGTAGACTCGTTGACTCCAACTTCCGGTATGTTCTTACGTCCCTTTTAGCGTTCTTTCCAGCCCGTCGATGACTAACTCATGCCTACTAGCCACAATTGGAGAACTGGTGACTCTAACTCCCTTGTGTTCAAATGAAGTTGGTGCTAATAATTGACCTTGCTAGCTTGGAGCTTCTTCGACGAAAGGGTACCAATCGGTATGTGTTTTCTCTCTTCTTCAACTTCCGAGCCTTGACTGAACTTCTTCCCCTTTCTTAGCTTACGAATCGGAGCTGCCACTGTGTACGTTCAATCAGATTTTTTTAATTAGGTGCTATGCTTGACAACGGACTTCAGTCCGCTTCCCATACACCAAAGACACATACAACAATCCCCAAAATCTCTGGACTTTCGCGTGCGTCTCATTTCTTTTTGTGATAAAACATGCGGGTTCATCACGCTATTTAGTGCTTCCAAATTATTCATTTGATGCGATTCCTGTCTGGACCTTGGCGTATATTCTATGGGTAGGATTGGGATCTGGCTTTGCAACGGTTGCAATTCCGAGACGCACATTCATGCAGCGAAACGGTAGGATAGTGACCCAAAATTGTTTTATTTATTTGTTACTTTGAATCATCGCTTGGCTTCCTAGTTCAATTCTGCATGAGGAATTACCGTTTCCTCAGCACTTTGCTTTTTTATCCCGATCCTCGAGTCGCGGCCATCTGTTACTAGCGTCGAGTTGGTTCTGCTCCTCCAAGAAGATAATCCAAACCGAGGTCTTTCTAAAGTCTTCTTACATCTGGTTTTATAGGCCCATTGCTAGGCTCTCGTTGACCGTCGGACTGACACCAAGGCGATTTTGAATTAGAAAGATTCAAAGAGGTTCTTTGTCAAAGGACTCCTGGCACGTGGATTGAACAAGCAGAACCAAACGAGCCCTTCAATTTAAAACGCGACGCGACGCGTGCCACTACCCTCTATCTATTCCACATTCAACCAGCAAAGAGTCCAGTCGTAAGTAGACCTACTTCTCTTGCAGCGATTCAATTCTCATGTCGATGAAGATGTCGTCGGATTTGCAACAACAACTCGCATTTGTCCTCCGCAAATCCACTCTCGGGAAAATTCAAACCTGCCTTTTAGAATCTTTGACGAAGGCGTCGCCTGCGGAGCTGAAGACCCTCTCCTCTGTTTTGGCTCCTTTATTGTCTCAAGCAAGTGTTTTAAAGCACTGTGTACGCTGCCACCGACAGTACAGCGAAAACGAAAACCACAAGGCCGCCTGCAAGATAGAGCATCATGAAGATGGCGAGTGGGAAAGAGACATGACACTGTGCTCCGAGAGTCGCATAAGGCTGTCGTGCTGCGGTGCCTCCTTTGACGAGGACGTTGGTCATCCTGACACGTTCTGCATTCTGGCCTTTCATACGACATACCCGACACATGTCCGGTACTACGACGAAAACTGTGATGGCCGTACTAACGAGAACGTGAAACCATGCTCGGAAGCTGGCTGTTTAGACAGCGAAGACGGGAGGACTAGCAGTGACTAGCCAGCACAGAGCTTCACTGGCGGCGTTGTCGACTTGGAGGTCAGGGTGGGTGCGGTCGAAACTGTTACGTGCCACTGCTCAGTGGCATGCCTCCACACCTTGCTCATTTCTGAGTCCCACATCCATATCCTCCCTTAAATATACTCCCAGCCCACGACCTTCATGATTGTTCTCTCGACACCATTTTTCTATCATTCAAATCCTAACGAAATTTGTATATTTTTGATCACCCACAGATAAATAGTGTAATTAGTAAAATTGCTGCTTCGCCTTAACTCGATACCGAAATGCCTAAATTCAATGTATATTTTGCATAGCTTTGCCTGCCAACTAGATCGACATGAATTTAAAGGAAGAGCTAAGGATTTCGTAATAATGATATTTCGGGCTGGTGGCATGTGCCCCTAATCAGGCAATTGCCAACCCCAGGCCAAAACAAATACAAAGATTTGCCACTCGACTCTCGATGAATCTTCCACCTGCCTTGGCCAGCCCGGTATTCCAGTAAATCGAGGACTATCAGCTACACCACGACTCTGCTTCGAACCCAGTGACGTAGTAATAGTCGGTCCTTCTTACCCGAAGACGATGGACTCTGGATTTCCAAATTCCATTCAACACGCAATCACAGAAGCGCCTATCCTCAAGCTCGGCGGCGATCTACTCTGGTCCATTATCAAGCTGAACACAGACATGTTTGCTACTGACGACGCCCTGAAATCGACTCGACGGTACTCACAAGTGTGCCAATACTGGCGTTTGTTCATTCTCCAGTCCCCGTCGTTATGGGGGAAACTCATTGACCTCGACGATCTCCGTCACTCGACAGACCTGTGGAGATATGAAGTATTACGCCGAAGTGGGAGTTCCCTTCTCTGGATAAAGGGAGACATGGCCGAAGCCCCGAACCCCCCATTTACAGCCCATGCTTTTTTCTTTGCGGTACTGAATATCCATTGGGACAGGATCCAGAAGATCGACATCGTTATTGATCGAACCTGGAAGCAGCGAGCAAGCAACAACCGTTGGATGGCTATTTATCGACCAGCACCACAACTTCAACGATTTAGAATCCGTCCACGTATCGATTCGAACGATTTTGATTCTCCATTCCCCAAAAAATTATCGTCTTCCACGTTACCGTTATTCGCCCAGGAGGCCCCGTCGCTGCTTGTCTTCAACGCGAGGCTAAAATTTCCTTTCAATTCACCATGGTTATCTACTCTTCGCGACGTTTGCATTGGCTTCCCTCTCACCTTCCCAGAGATACTAGAAGCTGTCCGAAATATGCCTCTCCTGAAATCACTAAAATTAACAGATTTCCGTAAATCAGGCATCCTGACAGACGCCATTCAGCCTCCGATCTCCCTCCCAGATCTCACCCAGCTATCCATAAATACTAATATCCCAATGACTTTGCGCACAGTTGCCTGCTTTCGGCTACCGGCAGGCTGCTCGCTTACCATACAACCTAGTCGGTGTGTCATGGAGGGTCATCATCTGATTCATGACGCCCCCGCCTCTGATCTCCTTGCGTTATCCAAATTTACGCAAAACTATTTTCGAACTCACCTGCCCAAAGTAATATGCCTCCGAATCTCGTTTTGGAGCTTTCTCTTTGGTGACTATGAAACGCAGCCAAGTTGCAGAGTTGTACCAATGCCTCTCTTCTCAGTCATAATTGCAGATTTCCTAATGTCAATGGAGACAATTAACCTTCTCTTTACCGCATTATCGCTACAATCTCTTGACCTACAGTCTGTAACCCACTTGCATGTTACCATAAACCACTCCTTATTGCCCGACGCACTCAGTGCGTTCGCATCCTCACTCACTTCTGTCGACACCATTACCACCGATGAAAGCACACTCGTGTCCCTTTCAAGTGCCCAGGAGCGTACCTCAGCAATCCTTTTCCCCAGTCTGCGTGTCTTGCGGCTTGAGAGTGCAATCCAGCCCTCACGATTTGACTTGGAGATAGGAACAGGGCACGTACTGTCGTTTTTGCAATCTCGCAAACGAGCTGGTTATCCGGTGGAGGTCCTTGACCTTACGGAATGTAAAGAAGCTAAAAGTTTTAAACTGGTACAGCTGCGTTTCCCAGAGCTTACCATTATATGGCTTTCTGAACATTTAGCCTGAATATCCAGGTATATAATCCGGAACACGTCAATGTACCATAAACTAACAGAACCGATGGATAGAGACTTTGTGAAATGTCCAATCGTCTCCGAAGAGGTACATGAACTCACCATTATATGGCCCCTCTGGCAGGACTCCCAGGAGAGGAAACACGGAGCCGGTCATTAATTCAAGTTCCAAGGAGTTATTCTGTCATCTAAAATCGTCATGAGGAGTGCAGAAAATTTGACTTTGGTTGTGGTACAATGCTACGCAAGTCCACCTCACAGGGAAATATAGTTGTGGAGTCCCTGTCACAAGTAAGTTTATAAACAGGACCAAACGGCGCGAGGCGTAAAACGTGTTCACATTTTTTGCCGTCTGGCTTCCAGCAGAAACGGCGACCATTACTTCTAACTTTGGACTTCAAGACGCGTAACCAAAGCTCCTTTTAGTGGTCAAGGTCCTCTGGGTTCGTCCTTCCATTCGATTCAACCACGGAGCACCGTCGTGTAAAAGGTAAAAACCTGTGGTGGAATTAACCCCTTCCCTACCTTGCTGACGCTCAACTACTGTATCCACAGATGGCGCCGAGTTCCCGAACGACTCTCAAGTCGCTCCTTAGTGTTTCTACCGCCGAAAACATCCAAGCTTGCCTCATAAAATCCCTGACGAAGGCGACCCCCGAGGAGCTGAAGGGGCTCTCGACTCTTCTGGCCCCGTTATCAGATCAAGAGGGCGACAGGAAACACTGCGTGCGCTGCCACGTCGAGTATAGTGACAACGAGAACCACAAGAAGGCGTGCAAGATCGAGCATAATGAGGAGGGCGATTCGGAGCGGACAAATGTTGGTTCTGATGAGATGACAACGACGCTTTTTTGTTGTGGTGTTAAGTTTGATGCAGAACACACTGGCTGCCCAACCAGGTTCTGCATCGAGGCTTTGCATACTATAGACCTTCGCAAGGTCGTGTATTATGACGAGGACAGATGGGAGGGGAATGAGAACGTGATATCATGCGCACAGGCTGGTTGTTTGAAGAAGCGGAAAGCGGTGAAGGAGGGTGGCGGTTCCCGTGTTAGCAAGAAGCTGAAGTAAAGGAATTGGTCAGTGGTTTGTGTCAGCCTGCGTATATGTGTGATTAATTTTCTGAATGGCCAGGACAGCCTCAGGACTCGTTATAAGTTATAGCATGAGGCAAAAGAGATCAGTACAGAGGTTGAGTATACGGATCAAGATTCCATTCCATGGGTTCGAAACTACTATAAAGTTTTGTTTGTTCCTTTCACATTAGAAGGATTGGCTAAGAGGGCAACATATAATTATACATACTAAGGCGCTATGGGCAAACTTCAAGGAAGCTATTCTGTTCTATTTCGCAATGCGACAACTGAATGTTGTTTAGGTCTTGCCTTTCCATTTATGAATTCATCTATGCAGTTGAAAGTTGGTAAATGTCTTGGGATACTAGTAGCGCCTTCAATATGGCGGGGTAAGTGGGGAAGTATTATTTCCGAAAACATTTACTTTTTTTTACACCCCGAACAATCTTCATAGTTTCCCGGACATTTACATACAGTTCCCAATACTATATCTTAAGTCTTATGCAATAAAAATCGCGTTCCCAAAAGCACTTAGCATTCCCGAGAACATATTTGACCATTCCCCAAAAGAGTTGGAATTCCCGAATTTTTTTTTAACCTTTCCCGAAACTATTTCGTGTTCCCGGATCCATTTTTCGTGATTCCCGAGTGATTTCACTCTGAAATTTAAACCCCAAGAACATCTCCGTTCCCGAAAACACATTACTGTGTACCTGCCAAGGACACGGCTAATTTCGGCTGGCCAGTCGGGCCTTAAAATTGTATCTTCTTAAAAAGGAAATGGCCTACGGTAGGATAAGCGCCTTTGAAGCGCCTCTCCGTTATTTCTGCATTTTGTGCATTGTTCCTCGTTATTTTTGATGCGCGCAGGGAAGGCGGCCAGGGTCAATTACTTCCTGATATTCTAGGTACCCACCTGCTTTAATTTTGAGGGTATTAACACGAGCTGTGTACATTGGATGTTAAACTACACTGCAATATAATAAGTTTTAAGCGCCCTCAAGAAAGCCAATTTTTCAGGTTTAATGCCTAGAATCGTAGCACTAATACTTAGATGTACCTCCTACTGCATCTCTTCTGGGATTAATGCATTCAAAGTTCCCAAGTCGCTGGAAATCGACAACAGGAACAGCGACGGCTTCCGGGCCGGTCGAAGGCGTGTACGCTTCCTGCAATAACATGAACTGTACGTGTCTTCGGCCGGCCCGGACGTAGCGCCTCGTTATATGCGTCGAGGTGGTGTGGTGCGGATGTATATGTGTAGGTATTCATCGGAGTAATTTGCTACTTGCATGTTTATACAAGCTGGCCTTAAACAGTAAGCCTGGGGCGGTCGGCCGCATTTTTGAGCAAGGCATAATTAAATGGGAATTGCGCCTTGATTACGCCAGGTAAATACAAAAAATCTCAGAAATTTAATTAACCTTGACCGCCTTCCTTGCGTGGATAAAAAATGACGAGGAACAACGCACAAAATGAAGAAATGGCGGAGAGGCGCTTATCCTACCGTAGGCCATTTCCTTTTTAAGAAGATACAATTTTAAGGCCCGACTGGCCAGCCGAAATTAGCCGTGTCCTTGGCAGGTACACAGTAATGTGTTTTCGGGAACGGAGATGTTCTTGGGGTTTAAATTTCAGAGTGAAATCACTCGGGAATCACGAAAAATGGATCCGGGAACACAAAATAGTTTCGGGAAAGGTAAAAAAAAAATTCGGGAATTCCAATTCTTTTGGGGAATGGTCAAATATGTTCTCGGGAATGCTAAGTGCTTTCGGGAACACAAATTTTATTGCATAAGACTTCAGATAGAGTATTAGAAACTGTATTGAAATGTCCGGGAAACGACAAAAACTGTCAGGAGTGTTAAAAAAAAGTTAATGTTCTCGCGAATAATACTTCCCCACTTACCCCGCCATACTTCAATGAAGAAAGACTGACTTCAAAATGGACACTTCCCATGTTGCTTTCCCCAAACAGTGGCGACTGCAGAAGTCGTAATAAACCTCTCAGCCCTTGGAAAGTGCCCGGTAGGCTTTAGAGACAGAGAGATTCGTTGAGGCGTTGACATATAATACTTTCGCTGGTGCCTGGCTTTTAATTTTGGAAGAAGCGCCATCTTTATGTGCGGCTGAGAATACTTTTAGGACACGTGTATGACAATCCAAAGACAGAAAATCCTCACTACTGGGGTGTAACTATTTTGACAAGGGTCAAAATGTGGGATAGACCGTTTGTGTTTTAACATGAGGTAAAATTTGGGTCAAAATGTCATCTGTTGATTGCACGAAAATGTGGGCAAAACACCTGATTTAGCGTCTTTGTTAAATGAAATATTCAGCCATGACCCAAAAAATAGGTAAAACTGCCAATTTTGATCAAACTGAAAATTTGGATTTTAGCAAATTGATCAAAATTAAACATTCTGCTGAAATTTACCTATTTGCGTAAATGTCTTATTCATCTCTGGTCAAAATGTCTTTGTTTGCGACAATGTTTGAATAAAATATTCTCACATATGTTTTGATAAAATTCAAAATATCCTGTTTTAGCTCAAGCAAAATGTATCGTGCGCTGAGCGTGTCGCACCCTTGCCGCTGGGTGACCCGCGACGCTCTCAGCGAGGTCGTGTCATCACATCTGTAACGGTCACGGACGCTCGCTAGTTTGGGACAATCCCCGATTTATCATTCAATTTTACATGTCACAAAAAAGCGACGCGTCTCAATTCTGGTCACCCCCACCTACTTTTTTGCAGGTGCTTTCGTCGTTGTCATCGTTCACCGTCATATCATCGCCCGCCCTTGTCTATCGTCGGTTTTCCAACACCAGCGCACTACTGGGACCACGTTCCTTAGATCGCGTTCGTTTTTTCAACGTTCGCCCATTGTCTTGTCTTTCGTGTACGAGACGTCTGCGGTCATCCCTGGTAGTTTACTCTCTCTCGATAAATTTCCCTGCTCCGGTCGACGACGACGGATATGTTCATATTTAAAATTCTCCAATTATTACCAGCCTCACATTGGCCGGTTACATTTTGGGCAACTGTGCCTTCGTACGCGCCTTCATACAGGCCCACGGCCCAGAGACCCTTCGAACAGGAAGTGTTGTTCTCACAGATCAGTACACCGTGGAACGAGCAATGGGAAAGCAGTCGCATTGAGGAAAGCACACGAATTTCGAGCAATGTTAAGGTAAGTTTATAAGTAGCTTCCGTCCTGGTATTCCCATCTTCTAAAATGCCAGGTTCAATATGCCGAGGTTCAATACTTTTTCACTGACAGGGATACTGGGCAAGAAAATCTGCTTTGTCTCTCGATAACGACGGTCGACTCTGTTGTTTCAATCCGCGCTTACCAGGCGACCCCAAAAATCTCTGGTTTGTCGTCGAAAAATCTGGATCAAGTGATGCGCTGGGTTGCTGGTTCCGGTGCACCGATTTTGTTCGCTATTCACGTGTGTCAGGCCAACTTGCTCATAAGTACGCAATATTTTTGTCGTTTTCACCTTCACAAACTTGGTCAATCTTTTGAGAGTTCCGTTGTTACATGTCAATGGAAAGCGCGAATCCAATGGTACAAGACTACCGATTCTTACTGGGATTAATCAACCGCACCTGCAGGCAGGTAATTACCTGATAGGGACCACACGGGTTATAGCTCATCCATCCATCCATGATGTACAAATACTATGCAACCTGGTAGCCTTTCCTATCCGCATCGATTGCGCCTGACCACGATGGCTGTCGCACGACCTCTCTTGTAGGCCGTGACCCTCAACGCTGAGCAGATTCATTCAGCTATAGCACCTTGCCAGCCCTCTGAGTTCCTTTGAGGACTGCACCCACGCTCGACATTTCACACGCGTACTCACCATTTTGAGACGTTGTGGCATTGCTCGTACTCAGCGACACACTCATTTGGACACCACCCTCAGGCTCGTGGGGTATGCGTACAGGTGTCTCGTGATGAATGTTGCATTGAAACAGTACTTAGTGCAAGACTGAATCTAAGGTATGGCGATTACTTCTATGCTCATTACTGTATAAATACTTATGTTAATCTAACTTTCTATCATTTTTAGGTTCTCTCGGACCTGAATACATCCTTGGGGCTGGCTGCAAATCCACGCAAACAGCTTGCGCTAGTTTGGGAACCAGTTCTGCAATGAAATGCACTCCTCCGTCAACTTCGCCATCGCACTCCTGACTCCTCACGACCATAGTACGTGCTTCACGTCTGGAGAGGGAGAATGCAACCTCACGGGTGGGATAAGTTCATTGCCCCTCAGTCCTGCTTTCAAAACCTCAACCTCCTATGGTTTCTCTACCTCCGGTTCAAGGTCAAGCTTTCCACCCAAAACATAACAGAAATCGAAGTGCCCGCGCTCTCACTTGGCATTTGCGTAAAGTAAATAATCCATCACTGCTTTCTCAGCGACACATAGCCCTTTCTATGGCTTCCCATAAAAGTTTGTTTCGCAGCGGACAATGTGTAGCACTCTGAGGGATGATCCAGGGTGGAGGACGAGAGGAAGTAGAGAATGGAAGTCAGACTGAACCATCAACTGGCTGGAAGAGATGCTGCTGCCGTTTGAGAAATGAATTTCTGACATCGCCATTGTCACCGTTTTTTTTTTTCCCGATAGGTCTAACACAGTGGTTTATTTACAACATGCCTCCAATCGCGGCCTGGAGCCAAGCTCGACCCGCGGCCGGCAAAAAACGGCGATGTACTCCTTCATCTCAAATGTAAGCATATTTCCAATCAAATCAAACATGCTGGCTTGCTTTCTCAATTCACCGTCCTAGTCCATTCCGTGGCACCTTCGCTCAAAGGAATACTTCCAACGAAAGCTGAGAATTTGTTCGGCATAGTACATAATTAAGGGGTATGTACTGACCCCTACAGTTCTGTCTTCGCCGCAATTTCCGTCGTGCAACCACGATCCCCATCCGACCTCAACTGCGCCGTGTCAAAGATATAAACGGTCATTCAAATTAAAAGACTAGGGTTTACCAAGCCAAGTAGCTCTGCATCCACTTGACCCGCTCCCGGTGATCTCAAATTAATCATGGCCATATTTCGACGCCCCTTTTGCTTACTACTCTCTATGGACTGTGCTACAACCATCTGTTGTTCCTCAGGATTGCTCCGAAGGCCACCTCTCCCACTCCTTTATCTCCATCTGCGCGCCCTTGCTAGCTCTGTCTTATTGGGTCAAAATCGTCATAATTCATGTCACAAAACTATAGTCTTACTTCCGCCTCAAGTCCAAGCTCTCATTCCCAATTGCAGATTCTTTCGCGCAGGGTTTTCGTCTTATTCAGCCATCACACCATATAGATCTAGGGAGTTACTCTGGCAACGCATTCAACCAACCGCCAGCGCCATATACATACACATACTTACAATGATTGGAGAGAGTATAAAATGTGTGAGGTTATATCACTAATGATAAAATGTTGCGCGACGTGTCGTACTTAGCACATCCCCAAGCTAGCTCTATCCTGGTCTCTACATTGTCAAGGACAGTGGTGGCTGCAACATCTGAATCTTTGACCAGCCTAGCAAGGCTCCACGATTTGAGACAAAGAAGTGCGCGAGTGAACTCCGTGGAGAGTCAGTTTCGGGTGTGGGAAAGAGAATGAGGCGACGGCGGCTGAAAAGACGTCCAACATCAGTCGAAGCGGCTGAAGGTTGATTCAAGAATGAGTAACTAACAGAATGAAGGTATATTTCAGACTTTACCTGGAATAGAGAGATAGCCGAGTGCCATATGATGAAGTCGAGGAAATGTTGGCGGGTGGCGTGTTGAGGTCTTTGATTCCAGTATTTGATCACGAAAGTAATAGATTTAAGGTAGGGAATACTTTTTCTTTTCAACAACAAAGTCTGATTCAACATTATCGGACTCGTCATCATCGCTAATGGAGTCGTACAGTACTTTATACTCTCTTCACCGTGCCATGGCCCAGGTTACATTACAGGAAAAAAGGTGAAGAGTCGTAGAGAGGGCACCAGTGTCATCAGCAGTGAGACCCCAAACAGCCAGTGCTCATCGAAGAGGCGCAACGTGGGGTCAGAGCCTTCTAGCATTCCGTAGAAGGCGAAAGCACCTTTTTATTGCTGAGCGGCCTCTTTTTCAGTGTGGGCGACACGAGTTGGAACATGGTCTCTGCATTGCTTGCCGCTTCAGGTTGGCAAATTCAAAGGAATCATCTTCACTGAAGTCATCGAAACCACCAGCCATTATGACCTCGGCTTTTCTAGACAGGATGGTATTTGGGGCGATCTCAAACAATTGAAGGGAGGTAGCGCTAACACCAATGTGAAATCACTGACTGTGGAACCCTTCCGACATACAGGGAACCGTCTTCGAGACGATTATCAAAGTGCTTTATGAAGCCCATGATCCAGGCTATTTCAATTGTCTTCGATTATGAACTCTCCACGAGCTTCCCCAAGGCCGTACTTCTCCAAAGCCTGTGACGACGATGACCTTGTCGAGATCGACGAGTCCGCGGAGGTGGGACAGACCTTGCGGCGAGTCGGTGGTTTCTAGAGAAGGGAATTCAAAGCGGAAGACTAAACATCCACCGTTTGAAGGAGGCGCTCCGCTTCAAGGCCGTTGATGACTTTGTAGTCGTCTGAATTGTCTCGGGCAATGGCACGACGAAGGTCATCCTTCTGGTTGAGTTGAGTGCGCATGTGAAAGGTAATGTCGGCGGGGTCGGTATACGTAAGCGATCCATTCCGCCATTCAAGTCATCCAGATAGGCTCAACTTGTGTGATGCTGAAGAGGACAGGGTTGCACAGGACCGGGAATGTTGAAGGCCATTTCTTTCGACGAGAAAGTGCGGACACCATAACTCTCGAGTTCATGGGCGACAATGTCGGTGGGACCCATCAGACCAGTTCCAGGCGTTCACCTGTTCAATGAGATTAGATAAAGCAGAGGGGCAATATACACAAAAACTTGCCCAGTAACAGCACTAGTCAAGCACAAATATTCACTCCAACTTTCTGAAGCCCAACGCTGGAAGAGACTTTCCAAAGTAATTTTTGACTCCGAACAAAGACCATCATTACCAAAGAGGCCATGGTTTGGAAAAAGAGGAAGAATAACTGAGATGGGCGAGTAACAAAATGTCGACAAGCTTTCTTGTTCTTGACGGCACCTAGAATTCGGAGAAGGTTGACTAGCATAATATAGTGAGCAAGTTCTGACCGACCATCGAGTCCATCGATTTCGCGACCGTTTTCGGGAATGCCGTCGAAAGGTAGGATGTAGTCAAGACCCAAATCCAGATTGGCATAAATGTAGTCGACGAGCGCCTCAACATCTTGTTTGGAGGCCTGGTTGAAAGGCACGACAGTTAGAGCCGACCCACGGCTGCCGAAAGACTGGAAGACGGATTGGTAGCACTCGAGTGTCTTGCGGTTGTAGCTGGAAGTCGTGATAATGACATGGGAGAGAAAAGACCTTTCGCAACTTCAACTCGGATTGAGCCTTTGCCGACTCCAGTCAGAGTCTGAAGGGCGTTTTTGTCCTTGAACCTAGTCCCTGAAGTCGCAATTTTATGGAGGATGTCGAGGTATCCGACAAAATTCCCCTTCTTCACTTGAAGCGTAAAGTCGGCAACACCTGGGAGTAAGTACAGCAGTAATTTTACTGGTGTATGCGAGCAATGTTACGGGAGTGACACCGGCAACTCGAGGGCGAAGGAACCGGGAGGAAGAGCGACGACTGCGAGGTGTACCGACATGAGGGGGCCGAGGATCAGGCGACTTGTGAAGGGATCGGACGACGCCTTCCTACAGAGCAATGACTTGACGATGCCCGTAGTTTAAGTACATCGTTTTGGACTTTCTGGATATTGACAGCCGTCTCCTCGATATACTCTTCAAGCTTGCGAACATTTTCGCGAACAACTTCGAAGTACTTGATTTCACCTTTTTCGGTTACCTCGGTGCGAGGAGCAATAGGGAAGGAGACTGAAAAGACGGAATGTTATATGAGGCTATAAGTATAAGGAGGGTGAAGAAAAAGATAAGACGCCAGTAGACTGGATGCTTCTCAATGATTATTCGGGCGTTGTCAACGAGCAGCTGCCCAAACTCCTTGGCAAACTTGTAGGTCTCGCCTTTGGAAGGATCGCAGTGGTCAATGTTGTACTGCACGTACTGGAGCCTGTCGGGGTGAGCACGATTAAGGAGACTCAGAGCGAAGCAACAGGCAGTGATTTCACGAATCAACTGTGGTCAGACACCCAAAGACGATGTCAATGTAAGTGAGTATTGCACTTTTGTAGCTTGCTCAGGGAAACCAGAACAAACTGCAGTTGCTGGACAGGACATAATACGTTAGTCTGGCTGGACGGACACTGCAGAGCAACTTGAAGTCGCTGCGACCACTGACCAGTGCGCTGAAGTTAGTGTGTGTGTGTTTGGCTCACACGTGGTCGCATCTGGAACGTTGACAGAGTCGCCAAGTCTTCCGCTCACTATATATTTTCATTCACCGCTGCGGTTCCTAAACTTCAAGTTGAGTAAGGCACAATGGGATCGGACTGTGGCTCCTGGATGCGGAACTGGACTCATCAAGGATTGATGTCTTTCTTATAGTTCTTACATGACCTCGCAAAATGGCGGGGGGACATCGTTGATTGACCTATATCGGTTCAAGGCGTGCTTCAAAAAGCTCAGAATGGGATTCAAATCTCTCAAAATTCGGGTCCGTACGAGGCTACGCTGAAGAGTTAACCAAAGCGATACAAAACGTCGATCTCCTCATTGCAGCCACTCATAAAGATATCTCTGGGAGGTTCCTTTCTTCAATTGACGATTTTGCAAGCTTTGGTCGCGCATGGAACAAGGTTTGGCTGAAAAACACTGTCTTCTTCGTTGAAAGCACACCCTGGCCTTTTGGTAAGTTCTTCCTGATAAAACAAGTAATACTTTCGTTCATTCACCTCGTCGACGTAGCCGCCGTGATCGCACTGCTTCCACCACCTCGAACACCATCGACATTACATCCACCATCTGGATCCAGTCAACCGCCCCACGTCGACGTAGCCGCCGTGGTCACACCGCCTCCACTTCCTCGAATGACGTCCAAACAGATCCACACGGCGCTCCTGGCTGACCATGTCTCCACCCCTCCAACGTGGCCCCCTTTCCGTCACCCTTTCCAACAATCATGGACAGCACTATCGCAGCTCTTTCAGAGTCCAGCACAGGTACAAGCCCAGCAGCAGCAGCAGCCAGAGACTGCAAGGCGATTCGCCGAAAAGAGCGACGTCCTCGCTATTCCTCCACCGCTCCTCTTGAACGATTGCGTCTACGATCAACCTTTCGCCCATCAATGCCCCCGTCCGCAGCGGCGGAGATGCTCTCTATCAGCACAATCTGACGATCTACCAACCTGTTTGGCCACCACGATCTCCATGGCACGTTCATCTTCCCTATCCATAGGGCGTTAGGCCAGCAGAGCCCCGGGCACTATGACAAGCCAGGTGGTGCATCTGGCCAGCGGATCCTAGGCACTACGACGATCAAGGTGCACCACATGGCTCGTCTGGCGGAACGATACTGCACTCCAAGAAGTTCACGCTTCTCGTCCTCCAACACCTCTGCGTCGCAGCTACCTGCAAGCGCAGCTTACGGGGAAGGCAGCCTCCAGCGCGTTGAATACAGGTGACCTTAAGGAGCACATAGCGTATGCGGTTCGAGCACCGCGGTTTTTGTTGGGGAGCAGGCACAGGGGCAACAGCGGAGGCCTTGTTCGGGGCGGGGCAATTGGTGGCGGCGTGTCGCGAAGAACAATTTTGTAACATGTGATTTTTGTTTTTCTCGGCTCTTATCTTCTTTTTTGCTGGGTGGAAGAGCGGGTCGTTTTGGTGTCAAAATGCCCATAATTTTCTACCCATGGGATGTGCTCAGTTGTAGAGGTACTCCCTGCTTATCATGTACGTGTTTGTCGTCACCTGCAGTTAGCACATTGTGATTTCCCTGCCTTAAATGACACTATTATCACTGTGCTCTGGGCTTCCTTGTACCCACCACGAAAACACCATTACTTAAATTCTATGGACTTTCCTCATTCACATTCCCAACCCTGTACCTATTCTTCTCAACCTCATTACAGAGTATTTGAGGTTCAGCCTAGCAAGCAACACAGCCCCGAAACCAGTATTGCAACTCAGGCATGGAAGAAGGCGGCTGCGCTGCGGCAGGTTTCCGGGCAAGTTCAATAGATTTTGCATACTATGGTTATCATGCCACCAAATTCCCAAACAGCTCTGAAATAATGTTGAGCGACACCCAGATTTGTTGGTAGTTGATAGTAACTATGTTATAAAGTACATTTTTACATTGCTTCTTGCATGGCTTGGAGTGAAAGAAGGAAAAGGACGCAAATACGCCATGCCACAAAGCAAGTAAACATTACATCGTGCCTCCTTCATCATCACCACCTGCACCTTGATCAAGATAATGATGCCCTCTTGGTATATCTGTGTCATGCTAAGCCAGAAACTGAATATGAAACACTTATGCCAAACTTACGTCCAAACCCACCACCATTGTCTGCCAGTTGTGGCATTTGTGACGTTGACGCTGGTGACATTCCAAAACAAGGTGATTATTAGTAAGATTGATTCTTGGGGAGGGTTAAAAGCCATTACCTGTTGAGTGTAACGGGTTCCACGTGGACTGTGGAAAAGATGACGCTGGTCCAAGTGAATTAAAGTTGATTGGTCCTCCAGGGTTTAATTGAGCATGAAAATAGGGTTGCGAGATAGGAAGTTGCGGCGGGGGCGGGGGGTACATCGACGCTGATTCCGGCACCTGCATAGATAACATTGATAGAGCAGTGGCAAGTCCGTCCGGCGAGAGTGTTGGATAGGCAGACTCGCCGTATGTTTTCCGGAAGTTGCCGGGTACCGTAATTCTTGGGGGGAACAGTGGGCTGATAGAAGAATCAAGGTGGTTGTCTGCACTATATAAATGAGCCTGTTAATGTAGAAATCAAGAGAAATGAAAGACGACAAACATGGCACGGCGCCACCAGTGAGAAAACGTCTTTTCGAGAATGGGACCATAGTAGCTGTGCTCCATTGCTTCTCTCAGCCCTTGCGAGGCATCTTGAACTATGAGACGGTACTTGTCCCCCCAAAATGTTAAGGTCTTTCCTGTCTTGATTGTTTCTAAGCCGCAGTATATCTGAATTATGTCATTAAACATGACTGGACTGACAGAAAATAATCAACGCACTGAGCCGATGATGATTGATATAATCCCCTCATGGAAGGGCGGGAAGAACTGCCCCGGAAAAAGTACGCCAAGGGCAGTCGCATGGCTAAAACCCCACCTTGAAAGGACTGCAAAGAGAGCCTCGTTGTTAAAACGAGCAGGATTTCCCTTCAAAAATTCTAGTCAGAAAATAATAGAACACAATGTAAAAACGCACCAGGGGGTCCAACCCATCGTCTGTAAACGGTGTCGGATTCCATGCTATTCCCAGTTTCTCATCGATGACAGACTTGGATAGCAGGAGAGACGAAACCAATTCATCGATTACTGTGTTTAAGGGCTTTGCAACAGAGGCGGCGTATGCGACGTCAATACCCTTCAGGTAGTGTTGGTGCACTGCCGCCATTGCAACCGTTTTTAGCAATTGCATTTCCTGAATAGACGCACCGAAGACCTATAGAAGTATTAGCACTGATCTTAAATCGCACAAGGGAGACCAACCATATTTTCGACGTCCTTGGTGTAAGCGAGACGACCTTGACTGGCTCTTCGAACGCAAGATGAGGCCAATGCCTGGGAAAAAGGGTCGCTCTTCTCCGGGAAGGGATTGTTGTTAACAATCGTTTCGAGCACGAAGAGACGTTGACTCTTTTCTATATCTGACATACCAATGTTACCGACTTGACTCTGCGCTAGCCTTTCCGGTGAATCCGCATCTCGATCAGAGCCAGCGCGCGAGTTTCGTGTCCGAGATCCTGACCCGGGTCGAGCATTGATATGTCGAGAAAGGGAGGGTGCACGGGATCCCGATGCCGAACCATGCAAAGAGGTGGGGGGGGAGCTACCACGGGGGCTAGCAGATCTAGAAGAAACAATTGTTCCTAGGTTCTGTCGTAGAGACGCCCACTGTCAAAGAAGAAAAATGTTTTTGTTTTAGTTCCATTCAAAGCGATTCAGATAACGAAACCCACAGCGTCAGGGGAAATGGGGCTGTGACGATGTGTGGAAGTCCGTAGGCCCGGTGGCTCATCATTTAAGGAAATGAACTTGAAACCGGGGTGAGACAACTTCAGTAGTGAACCAGCATTGCTTACATTATCTGACTCAACCCTGTCTTCGCCTCTTCTAGAGGGCAAGCGGAGACGCGGATTCCTGTTTTGAGGTTGATCTGACGACGGGAATGACGGGCCGTCGCCGGAGGCAGGCCGAGCGTCGGTCCGCCAGTTAGGCAGATATTGTCCAGCGCTTTGCTCTGAAAAACAGGTTCAGAACGAAGGCAGGCCTTTTGGTTTCTTACGTACCAGACATGAGATTACTAGAGCCAATGCTGAGGGCTGCAAGTAAGCTGTCGAATTAGGACGCCTTTAATACCACTCAACCCTCAGAACGTGCTTCCGATTATTGGCTGTTAATAAAAGCGTAGATAGTTATAACTTTATTCCAGTCCAGTTCCGCTGCTTCCGCGTCATTCACACAACGGGATAACGGAATGCCCTGGTCTGGGCTTTGTTCATCGAGCCGTCGCTAAGATTGGGGGCTGGCTTGTGTCTTCCCAGTGAGTGTCAGTCAGTATCATCTCCGCGGAGGGCCCACTACCAGCAGAAAATAGCTAGAAGGATGTTGAGGCAACCTACATTGCTGCCGAGATGGGGGGAAATCTTTGGACGTCAGACGCCAAGCCTCCGAGTGATTGCAAAATGGGAATTGCGGAATATGATGCACCCAAAAAACGGCATGCAGGAAACAGTGACCATTGGTAGAGGGGCCATCAGGAGAACAGTCGGATGGACGTCAGGATAGCGCAGAGTCGATCTATGAATATAATTTAATATCTGACATATTCACGCCTTGAATCGTACCTTATGCGGCACAGGTAATGTCTTGCTGGTTATATATCAGGAGAACCGTCAGAATTAGACATCGTGCAGAGCTGATTCGATGTTTAACATTTCCGTTCTCATTCATGCCTTGAATCATACCGTATTGGGCACTGGTCTTACAATAAAACATGTATCTAAATATGTTGCCTGGCGTGAGGATGTAAGGCAAGCTTCGCTTGACGGCGGCTCTCCGCAGGAAGAATTTTGGTAGCATTTCATTGCAGAACAAAACCTGTGAAAACGCGCTCTCTGTCATGATTTGACAAAAATACATGACGATACTCACCCTCAAATTTATCAAAGGTCCATGGCGCTATGATTGCATTGAGTACAGGTAAGGCATGCACAAGGGGCTAGAAGAAATATAAGCGACCTGGAAAAAAGGGTAAGGAGGGAGGCTCACGACGGTGGGGGGGTAACCAGGGGGTAACACAGCAATATGGTCGGAAAACTGCAGCACACCGCAGAGGAGTAACCTCGAGGAGATCTAGAGTCAAGCCATCCTCTGAGGACCGCACGAGGCTAACATTATCGCGTCTTGAGGCAGTAGTGCCATAGGGCCAGACCGTCCGAATAACAAAGTCCTAATTAGAAGTTGATAACGTCGAACATGGGATTTGAAATCCATTAAACCGTCACCGTCGGGTGGATGAGCCGGATGGGAAACTCCCTAAGCCGGAATTGAGAAATCAGCCTGCAAAGCCAGGTTGGTTGTTAGCCTTCTCCCGATCGGATCGAATGCGATCTCGCCAGCGCAGGAATCGCGCCAAAGATAGAAAATCTAAAGCAGCGTGTCCTGGATACCCAGGACACTCTGAGGCAACTCTGAGGAAGGTTGTGCTTTGAGTCGTGAAGAGGCAGAGTGTCCCGGAAACCCAGGACACTCGAGAGGGGTTTCAAAGAGATGCTAAGCCGGTTATCGTTGAGCGGGACAGTGGAGGAGCAAGATTCAGGCGAAGGAGAGTAGGACGACACTGATGAGTTGAGTGAGTTCAAAAGCACGATACATGAAAGCGGCACCCATCTTACTCAGTTAGTGCACGGTCAGTAACAAACAGTCACCTGATCATTTTGTGCACGCATCCACGAGTACTAGTGACGATTCCACTGCTCATCTCTTCCTTATATATCACCACTGCGGATGGGGACGAGACTACAAGACTCCAACTTTCTGTCCAGAGGCGTATGAATATGCCACCCCATCTATTTTTAGGTTCCATCCTCATCGGCTTTCAGTGGATCATTATCTCGCATTCGAACCATCTGTCCGTCCCCTCCATACCTCAATATCTGTATCTATACCTCTCTGTGCCCCCTCTTTTGACCAAGTTTTTCGGCGAAATGTATTGGTGTGAAGCTCTATGCAAGATACTTGCGATTAACTCTGGATTGTCGCAGTGTGGTATGTAATAAATAAATAAATAAAAAAGCAGGGACTCGTCCTGCCAATGCAATGCTAACAAGACAAGTACAGGCGCTGGCAAAAAACCTTCGATTTTGATAGCGAAAAGCACGGATACCACAGCAATTTAATCCCTGCGATCACTGGCTGGCAAGGAAAAAGTCACTCGGCAAGGGGATCTCACCGGCTCCTGAACTCTCGCCCGCCCACCCCATACCTGTTCGCCAGCCCGCGCCCCATCACCAAGCACTCGCGATCACCTGCGAACCGCATATTGCTCGTCGCGCTGATATTATTGCATAGAAGTCGATCGCGGAATATGGATCTGCCATCAAACGCTTTCACACTCGTCGCGAAATTTTCCAAACCACTAGATTTTCGCTTCGGCATCAACACTTTCTCATTCGTTATTCGCACCAGATCCATGAATCTGATACCCCTCGATCCTCGCCTCCATGGGTTTGACTTCGTGGATTTTGCCAAGTACTACCTTTTTTCTAAATGATAATATCCTGGTTCACACATGGGAATTTCTTCAAACCGGTTTCGCGGTTGGCCACTGCATTTGCATCTCAGCTCTTTCGTATTTAGCCGCCAGCCACCAGCTTGATATTTCTATCGCTTTCGTATTGAGTTATGTTCCGAGACCGGGCGTGTTCTGACATTAAATATTATCAGTCGTCGAGCCGCCGTCGGAAAGGCGCCACTGGGATTGACCTCCTGACTGTGCAAGCTATTAATATTGACAGGTAAGTATAGTGCTATCGTGTAGCTATAGTACCAACTAATAGAACTGCCACTCCGCTCTTTCTCCAGGCTCCTGAGTCAAAGCTCGCCAGATCTGAGAATGAAGGCGCGCCAGCATCCAGATCTAGAGTAGTAAGTAGTGCGCCAAGCCAAGCGCTGCTGCCCTCTGCATGCTGTGGGAACAGCATTTTGAACTTCAGCAGGACAAATGGTATACGTACGTGCCTAGACCTGTCAATATTAATATTTACCTGTCAAATCAGCCACTCAACATCAACCACTCTTTAGCGCTCAGCACCGGCGATCAAAATATCGATGGTAGTGGAAAGCCTCCAGATCTGGCGAGTTTTGACTCAAGACCTACTGCTAGAGAACACAACACAGGTGTGACTAACGACCCGAAGTTCCAGGTTTTGCTCTGGCGACCCAATTATAAGTACAGCCGCTATTGAAATTTCTCCATAGTGTCGCAACACAGCGACGCGCAGCGAAAATGAACAGCGACAACCATCGCACGAACGGCCCCGTATCAGGAGAGGTCGCAACACACCCTGTAAGTTTGTGATTGTGCCGCAGTCTCTTCTTGACCAAGGTCTTGACTTTGCTTGTAGGACCAGTTACAACTTGACGATCTATCCCAAGCTCAGGCTTACATTACGACAAAGGTTGGTTAATCCGCATGCCATGCTATCGGAATGGAGTAACGACCACTGTCTACCAACCAGTCACAAGACTTACAAGTACAGGAACGCAAAATTTCTGAAATGTGGGCAAAGATCCAGAACTGGGAGGCCCACACAGAAGAGATGCGGTTGCGAGCAGAAAAAGCTGAAGAGCAGGCCAAGAGTCTAACCCAGCAACTCGCTAGGGCGCAAGAACGCGCTCTGGCAGCAGAAACATATCTTGCCAGTGTTCAGCCTAATCAACAGGCTCATCCAGTTCAGAGCATCACAGATTCTCCATTCCACTCACTGCCAGAGCCTTTTTCTCCAGACGCTGATTCAAGCATGAGACATGAATCGGAATTTGAATCCCTTGAAGGTAAGGTGGAGATTGGTTTGATTTTGAGATAATGGACTCATGGAAGTTGTATTTCAAGGTTCAGCTCAACAAGAAAAAAGAATGCTCAAAGGAAAGGATAGGGAATGGTACCTGGCTGCGCCAGATGACCGACATCAAGACGCCGACGTCGAAGAAACTGACAACGAGGATAAAGATGCTGTATGTGCTTTCCTCCCTTCAACATGGCATGCTGCTCAACACTTTGGAAGACAATGGATGCCGACGGCGAAGAAACTGACCACGATGTATGTTCCCTCCTCCTTTGAGGTGGCACGCTGCTTAACGCTTGGAAGGCAATGGACGAACTTCAGCCCACAGCAAAAGCTATTCATTTAGCTTTGATGAAATTTCCCCCATCGATTATTGGTGCAGGTCCGTCTTTAAGGCTCAAACCCGCCACAGGCCAAGAGCACAGTGGGGCTACATCGTCAAATTCCCAGTTCGGACAATTTTCTGGGGTATTGCCAAGTCTCAGTTTAAGGTTGAGACCAACGCTGACGGGTTATTTTTAAGGGATTTCGAGCCAGCATGAGCAATTCCCCGGTACATTTCTCACACATATTTTCCATGTAGAAGTGGCTGACGATGAAACAAATAGGCGCCAAATTCATCATTAGAGCAAGCTGTTATTGCCCTCACCGGATGCGTCACCAAGTTGACAGAACAGATGTCACATATGTCTGGTTCTGGTTCCGGTATAGACTATGCTCAGCGCAAGAAGAAGTATGGCGGACCACGAACGGCACTTTTCAAATTACCTCCACAGAGGCATACCACGCCTCAACGAAATGACCAGCTTGTAAAGTCTATTATCTTGGTTGGGTTTTCTATATTGACTTCATTTAGAGGGCTGTCCGGGAGGCAATGAACACCTTGCTTGACATCAAACACGATGCTGACATTGTCCGGGCAAATTTGGCTGACGACGATGCGATTGTGGCATACGAGGAAGAACGCGGTCCTGGACCTACGCCACCGTACGCGCCAGACTGGGTCAATATCGAAAGCCCTTGGAACTATGCGTTGTTTGAGATCTTCATGGAGGAGTATACCACCAAATATGTCGTCCGAGACGAAGAACAGCAAGAAGACATTTGCAAGATGTTCATGGACCGACTTCGAAGGCTCAAAAAGAAAGTCAAACAAGCCACGCGGAAGGTCGGGGAAACAAACGCGCAAATGAACCAGCGACTATTGACCCGACATCGCCGTGTACTATTGAACCAGAGGCGTAATTCAAGACGAAATGAGGTAATCATTTTTATCATCCTTAAACGTCAGCAACCAGTTTTAATGGAATAGCAGAGGTTTTCAGTACGAAGCCGCATTACAGTACAGAATTCTACGTCCCAAAAGAGCGGGGACGGCAAGGTTATCTGGGGACATCTTGACGAGGTCGTTGCAACTCTAGGAGCAGGAGGGATGAGCTCCGATGAAAGTGACGTTGACGATGACGGACATAAAGTCTATTTTGCGAAGAAAATGAGTTGGAGAAGAGTGGGTCTTGTCGCAAGGATGATTACTATTGACCGTGACCGGAACTTCAAGAACTGCTACGAGAACATCACCGGGAACGCACCGAGACCACGCAAACGAAGAGTCAACGCAACGGAAACCTCGAGACGACCCATTCCTGGACTGCCTATAAACTTCTATGATGATGTATGGTATAAGCATTTGGACGAAGGACAAAAGAAACTCCTAGGCGCCAAAGCTGCCCTCGATCTCATCGAGTTTGAGAGAGTAGAGGATTAGACGGCTACGCCGGATATTACGAGTCCTCATAGGCGGTTTTTGCTTGGTTTTGCAGTTTTTGTCATTCAAATCAAATCATTCCTATTTTATGCCCAGTCTTTATGCTTAGTTGTGACAATTTGTGTTCCGCATCGCATAAGGTGCTACGACATGGTGGTAAGAAAAGGAGGCCTACATCAGTAAATACGGAACACGAACTCCAACAAATTCGTTTTCCCCTGGTCCCCAGCGTCCATGATATGCACCTCCTTGATCGAGCCTCAAGGTGCTACAGTGCTTTCTCCTGAATACCTGTCTCAACTTCAATTTACCTTGAGAAAGGTCGATTATTCCCCATCCCCATGGCTCCTGAACGACCTTCAGGAACTGGACGCGGGGGAGCACAAGATGTCAGAAATGTGGGCCAGGATTCAGAATTTGGAAATTCAATTGGAAGATATGAAGTCGAGAACAGAAAAGGCCGAAGCAGAGGCGAAATGCCTAGTCCTGCGACTCAACCACGCCAAAGAAGGTGCTCTCGTCGCACAATCCTATATTTCTCAGCGTGTCCAGCCGTCGCTATTAAGGGATCCGGCGGACAAAAGTAATTCAAGTTCAAAAACCACGCTTCTCTCCCTATTTAGACTTCGTTTCGGCTGCTTGGCCATATTCAAAAGCACTGTACTCCTTTACTTAAATACAATTGATAATAAATCCCCGTTGCACATTGTTTTGCTGGTCATCTGATTCTGAAGAGATGGACTACAACGGGCTTTCATATGCATTAGCAAGATAGTTCTTACAGCTGTCATTGGCCAAAACTTGAGAAGGATGGAGGTGGAGTTGACGTCCTTCAAAGGCCCAGCGGCAGCTGTGAGCATTGCCAAATGAGTCGAAAAGTTCGCCAAGCATCCTCGCCAGCTACAGGATCGTGGCATCAGTTTAGGGTCGAACAAGAGAAGCAAGAGGATACGTACAAGCCACCGGGCAGCCTATCTGCCCTATCCTTTGAGGAAACTTGTCAAGGAGTTGAGCAGCATCCAAGTCTCCGGCCACTTTCCCCTCTTGTTGTCCGTGATGTTCAAGCTACCAGGAGGGGAAGTCGGTCAAGGGAACGCACACGGAATCAGAAAACTAAAGCCAACTTACGGTTGAACAACAGTCTCGACGACCCCACGTCGAGATCCCCGGGCTAACTTGTTGAGAGAGTCAGCTCGTTGAGTACTTACTCAGGCATTTACTGATCGTGCGGACCTACAACGAATCACTTTCAGTGTCAGAAGCAACAATATTAGGATGATCTTCCTTGGAGCAACGGACAGCCGGAAACGAGAATCGCCAGCTAGACTGAGGAGGGGTCAGCGGCGTCTCGAGAGGAGAGTGGTGAAGAAATACCAAACTGAGGGACGGCTGTCGTGACGAACGAGTAGGCGGGTGAACATCTCGTTGTTGAGACACCGGCAGAGGACGGAGGAAACAATTACGAATGAAGGGACGTCCTCAATTTCAGTGAGTCATGATAATCACGGTAGAAGTGCAAGAAACTCACCAGACTCGTTGGCAGCCCTCTTATGCTGGTGACCACATCACACCTGCGCACTCAAGCAAGCGCTCCAATCGCGCTTGTGCGGCGACGATGGCGTGAAAAGGCGATAGCTAGAGGTCAGAGATTCGGTTGCAGCGGCTGGGATGTGCAAGTGGGTTGCACGAAGCTGGATAGAAGAGGCGATAGGTGAGTGCGGGTTGCACGAAAGAGACGAACGAGATACTCAACTTATGTGATTTTATAGCCTCCCTCTACAATCCTGTATCGCACTTCGGCTATCGTCGTCTCGCGTGATGAGGTGAATGATGGCGGATGCTAGGAACGAAGTAAGCGAGAGCGTTCGAGGGATAAGTGATCTCTGACTAACCTCTTTCAACCTCTTTCAAACTCCAGACGCTCGGGAGTTCGTTAGCGACCCAATAATGCAGCCTAGCTCTCAAATAAATCTTTGATTCTCCATGACGAGCGGCGTCAACCCAGGAAGAAGAACATGGTTGGTTGTCGGTGGATGGGTAAGCTGAGGCTGTATGAGAGGCGACGGGCGAGCGGTGTGTTGAGTTCGGGAATGAATCATGGATGACAATAAAATTGGATGCATATGTAAAGCTGTAAAGCTGAGCTCTGGCCTGATAAGTCACGTGTCGATGCATTTCAATTCTGGGAAACTATTATGAATTCAACCCCCTACCAGTCAAGCATGTCGAGGCATGTCGGGCAGCTCTCCGTCCAGCTCTCAGCCATCATCAAATATGGTCTCGAGTTATTACAGTCAAGGTGAGCAAACACTCATCATGATATGAAATCTAGAACTCACTTAATTTAATGTTCTTCAGCCCCAAGCTTGTCCATGCTCTGGCAAGTGGTCGCAGTCCTCAATTTATTCTTAATGAATGTTTATCATCTGCCGCGCTTGATCAATCCAGAGTTTAGCGACAACAGGAGTCCGCGGCGGGCTCCTCACGTTTTATTGGGTGACGGAAAGCCGAAATAGAAGGATCGCACGGCGCCGAGGTCTACGAAAACCCTCCTTATCCTGCCGTCCACTTCAGAACCCGTCCATCCCGCCGCCACAGCTCCGAGAAATGGCAGCCACGACAGGAAGGAGTCGAGGCCACCGCGCAGGAGCTACCGCCTTCCCACTTCGCCCGTGAGTCCTCCCAACCGTGTTCCTCCATTTCTGACTATATCCCGCACCTATAGACGTATTGGCAACGGCGAACTCGACAGGAACTAGTCGAAGCTGCTGTCCTGCCCGTGGGCCCGCCCGCCGTCCAGCCATGCCGTGCCACTTTTCGTAACCCATCCAGCACGCCGCAGCCTCCGAAAAAGAACGGTCCCAGCATGGAATAGTCGGGGCCGCTGACCTGGAGCTGCTACCCCGGTAAGCTCAACCACCGCCCTCCTTGTTTCCTGTCTTTTCTAACCGCATACCTAGACGTCCTATTCACACCGACGAGCCCAACTGAAATTAGTCGAGATCACTGTTCGTGTAAGTCGGCCCCAAACCACACCCTTGTCTTCCGTGCCTTCCCTGACCCATATCTCTGGTGTATAGGGTCCCACACTCAAGCGGCAGCCGTCTCCCCGCATTGTTTTCGTGTTCTCCCAACCACAGTCCCTCTTTCCTAACCCCACTCTGCCGTCTAGCCGTTGACCTTCTCGACAGGAAATAATGGAGGCCGCTCCACTGCCTATCTATGGGTAGGCCGTCTGATTTCGTAGGCTTCGTGCAGATGGCTGACCCGGTGTATAGACTGTCGTACGACGAAGAGCGCAAGGAAGGAAGCGTTGGAGTGACACGGGCAGCCGCCACGATGCCGCAGACCTATGGTATGTTCTTCGCCTGAAATTCGTCCCAACAATGTCATCGTCCAGGCACAGGTCGGTCTTGTCGTCGAAATCAGCCGGAATTGTGGTGGAAACGCCATGAGAAGGTGGCAACTCCAAGGTTATCTAATGTGTCAACCTGCAACCATGCGCAACTGCCTTTTACGAGGTCTACGACACCGCTGATGGCGCTTCCTGCGGCAGTACGAACCGTTGTAGGGCCCCAATGATGTCGGCATCTTGCTGGCGTGGTTGGTTGCACATGAATAGGCGAGAGCAAATAGGAGCAAGGTACAGAAGTTGGGAGCACAGCAGCTTGCGCCTTACTCCTTCTCTCTGAGGAGGAAGCTTAAGACGAGGGCAAAGAGAGAGGCTTCGATACAGGTACAGATCGGGAACTGGGTACTTCATTTACTAGGTAGATTTTGTATTATGACAGCTGCTCTAAATTCATTCAAACTTAAATTTATTGGCTCCTCTGCCGACCGATCCATTCAGCACTGTAAGCCTGTTTACTTGTTTGACACGTAATTAAGCTCATTGACCCAAACTTTCTCCCACATTTTTTCCCTCCACTTTAAACACCCTCCATCTGCTGCTGCTTTCCTCTCAGCCTTAAGCTCAATTCTGGCACTGCCTAAGGCGGGTGTCAATCCTGCACGTCAATCGCGGCTGTCATCGCCCTTTTAAACACTGCAAATGTTTGTGAAGTCATCTCATCTTTCTGTTTTCTGGATTGCGGTCTGAACCAAAAGTGTTACCAGTTTATACCTCTTAAACATGTCCAGTAAGTGGTTCTCACTATGACCTACGAATGAGCTTTGAGTCAACTTTTTTGGACGACCGCATCTGAACCGACGGGGCCGACCTTGGATCCGTTTGTCCAGATGTAGCCTGCCGCTAAAGTGTTACGCCTGGGAGCCCACGTAGTTTTTTGTGGACGACTGCGTCTCAACCGACGGGGCCGACCTTGGATCCGTTTGTTCAGACGCGGCCTGCCAATGCAAGAAATAGATTCTGGGGCAACCACTCTTGCACTCTATACCTCAGGGATGCTTTTTGCTAATACTTTTGTAGGCCGTATAACTCGCTCAGGTGCAAAATTCTCGCCCTACAAATTTGAACTGGCCGAACCTCTGAAAGCCCCCTCCACATTCTCCGTTAACGAATACCTTGCCTGTTTGGCTGCAGATGATGAAGATACAACCTCCGACCACGATGTCGAAGCCGATGGGTCAGAAAGTGCACTGAATACCGTCCCAGCTCCATCAATGTCTTTGGTGGAACACGAACCCCCCAATATGGTTCGGCCCCCTGGTATAACCAAGAACCAGTGGTCAACAATGAGGAAACGGTCAAAACGCGGTATAAGGCGAGCAGAATCCCAAGTATCAAGTGGAAGCACAGTCAAGGAATGCAGCAAGAGATACCAAAAAAGAGCGACCCCATACGCAATGTCGTCCACATTGGAGGTCGAAAGCGAGCTTGCCAAGCATGTAACCCTCCCAGCATGGATAGGCCGTAAGGAGGCTGAACAAGACTGGTCTGAGTATGGGCTTGCAGTGCTTGAGGGAAAATACAAGATGACACGGATTGACTGGAATGGAATGTAGGGTCTCTCTTGTGTCATTAGTATTTCTGTTCATCAAATTTTCAGAGATACAGTTCCCCTTATTGATTGCGACAGACGGGTTTTTGGTCTGCTTGGTGGTATGCCCAAAGACCAAGACTGGGATGACGTCCAGAAACAGGGTGCCTCCGGGATGGACTGGGCAAGATCTCAGGTTCAAGTACCTGCAAAATTCCAGCACCACCGCCGAGGTCATTTTCCGGCCCTTTCTCTTGGGATCTCGCACGGAGGCGGTCGAGAATTACCCGCCAGGGTCAAGAACACTGATAAAAACACACCGATTCTCAACGAACTTGCTCAAATGCCTGCCTTCCGGCGCATTTCTGGGCACACCAGCCGTAAGTCTGCATCAATTCAAAATTTACAGGTATAATCTGATTTAATTTTTGATAGGTCTTTTCGAAACATTTGCACCACGCCTATATAAAGAATATTCCACAACTCTTAACAACATTCTCGCCGACTCACCTGATCTTGTGAAGCTCTACGATAACAGTGTCTTTGCTGCAGCTACCTTCAACCTTGGCCCGCGGACAGTTTCTTATCCCCATCGCGACTGGGCAAATCTTTCCTGGGGGTGGTGTGCAATCACTGCCTTAGGGACGTATAACCCAGACCTCGGTGGGCATCTAGTTCTTTGGGATCTGGCGTATATAATACGTTTTCCTCCGGGTTCAACAATTTGTATACCTTCAGCCCTTATCCGTCATTCGAATACACCCACCTCTGAGGGAGAAACACGCTACTCCTTTGCCCAATATTCCGCTGGTGGGCTTTTTCGATGGGCAGACAATGGATATATGAAAAATAGCGACTGGTTGGCAAAAGCTGATCCCAGAGAAAAATCTGAGAAAGAGGAGCAGAGGAAAGTAAGGTGGTCAGAGGGTCTCACGCAGCTGAGCTTTCTTGATGAGTTTATGTGATTTTATTTTGTTATGTACTTTATTACATTGTTAAGAGCAAAAAGAATTTCTGTAAAGCAGACTACAGACTTTGGTATGTCTACAAGCCACAATAAAGCTTACTGAGAGCCTTTGCAAGGTTCTCAACCTCAACCTCAACCTCTATCTCATCGAGAACCACAATGGCTTCAACGTGATCACCCTTCACTAGCTTCGATAAATTTGCAAGACTCCAAGAGCCGAGACAGAGAAGCGCCCGTGTGGTTTGCGCTGAGAGGTGGCTGAGTGTGTGCGATAGCAAGAGACGGCCACAGCTGAATAGCCGTTCGAAGTCGATAGATGTAGCTAGAATAACAGGATTAATTAATCAAAAGGGTCAGTTTGTTGAAATAGAGTTTGAAACATACCCGGAATAGAAAGATAGCGTAGGGCCATACGATAGAGTTGAGGGTACACGTGTCGCTTCTCGTACAGCCAAAGGAGCAGTTGAGCGGCGGCTTCGGTGGGCGTGCTGAGATAGAGTTGAAGTTCATCGGCTACGGATTTCGATTTCGAGGTGTGTTTGTACGCAGGAAGATCGTTGAAGATGTTACGTTCTTGCATTCCTATATAAATAGTCACCATCATGACATCTTGAGTTATTGAGCCTACCTTAGGATTGTTATGCCTGCGTCGTCATCGTCGTCGACATCTGGTCCCTGTAGGTCCGATTGAACTGGCCGCGCACAAGCGTCTGGGCGGGTTAAATCTGTTTGGGAAGCCAGCCAGCACGATGGAGTAGTCGAGATTATGTTAGGGATGATGCAGACGCGAAGGCGCAGCGCAAGGATGAAGGCAGGGCGCACTGTGAGAATTCGGAATACCAAAGTCAGACTATGTCGTGCCACGGACACCGGACGCGTCGCGACTCGCGTTCTTGGGGAGAGTTGCTTAGTCACTAATTGCGAAAAGAAAAGATAAATGTTCAACATACTCATGTGCTCCATCTCTTCGTCATGCTCTTCATAATCAGCCAGATTTCCACTTATCGATGGGCCTTCGAGGGAGCGATCCTATTATCAACAAAAAAGAATGCAATAACAATTCGTGGACCCACCTAAGGTTGAATATTGTTCCCCTTGTACTGTGCTTCTTTCTCTATCCATTCGTCCCTCTGACACATTCTAGGTTGAGGATAGATTAGCTCAATAATTCCAGCTTGTATCTCTTTCCGAATATTGACAAGGCGCGAACTTGTTCCGTGAGCCGCACGTCCTCTATGTCGAGTAACAGTTGCATGTGAGCTGGCAATTGATATATCCTGTGGTCTCCTCAACCCGGAAGATGGCGCGACACCCTATTTAATAAAACGCTCAGGAACAGAACATTGATATTGTACAAAAGTCCACATACCGATACGATTCCTGGCAGTCTTGGCATTGTTCGTACACGATGAGAGGGACTGCTGATACTTGAAGACCGTCGCAGATTACCTGTTTCGTCCATGTGAAGGCTGATGACTGTCGAGGAGGGAACACAATCAGCAGTAATGAAATATAGATGTGAAGAGTAAAGAAACGGAAACAGCAGGGGAAACAGAGGCACAGCATCATGCTCGACCGAAAAGGGAAAAAGTGACCAGACAAAATTTGTGACATGCCGAGAAGGTAAACAGGTGGAGCACCCCCAACAAAAGAGATTAGCACGCTGGCAAGAAAAGGTCAAAAGCGATAGTGGGAGGTCGTCGAGAAGGGGAAAATAGAGGGCTCTACATAGAGACGGGACAGCGGGGAACCGAACCGGCAGCGGGATCGCGCCCGAGACCAGGCCTGGGAAACACCTCGGCTTTCAGCTACTTTCGTTCTTCGGATCATTGCCTTCACTGCCAGCGGCACCGCAACAGCTCAGAAGCATTCCGCGACATTTGCGGCTGCCCGATTACGATGCTTCTCGAGTCAACGTTCCAGCTAAATTCAAATCGATAGAGCAGCGCTCTTCGCGTCCACACACAAGGATTCAAGCGGAGTTGAGCTACCCAGCCAATGAAAAACGAGGAACAAACCTCTGAGCGTGAACGCGAGCCGAACTGCTCTATCGATTTGAATTTAGCTGTCAACGTTCGACGTTCGACGTTGCCCTTATGTATTTATTTCCTCTACTGCAAGTCAACTCCTTAGCTATGCTCTAGGTATATTTTATTGTTTTTGTGTCAATGCTCTCTCAAGACTCACTTTACTTTCTAGGAACATTACTTCGTCGTGACCGCTCCTTCAAGGACGTGGCCAATCTGGTGTTGGAACGCTGGCACTCCACCTCCCATGACTTGTCCCGTGTCTCTCCCCTCAAGTCAGCGCCTCCGCATCTGCCCAATGACCTTTTGACGACAATATCGTCGTGTCCGTTAATGGGCTCCACCCGCGGTGTGCTGTCCAGCTTCTCTCCCCTCAATCGACGCCACCGCCATCCTCATCGCCCTGCAGCTTCTTGACAACGACATCGTCGTGCAAGTCATGGCCTCCACCTGCGGTATTCCCCTTGAACCTTCCTCGCAATTACAGGTCTCTCCGACAGCACGACCTGCGTTCTTCGTCAACATTGCTGGCTCATCATGGGGAGCACCTACTATTCAATCATGTTCCTTTTAGTATTGTTCAAGCACAAAATACCGTAGTCAAACTGTAGTCATGGTACATTATCTTGCAAGAAATTTGGTCTTTAGTAGGTCCTCCAAACATATCCTTGTCGAGGACATAAGCAGTTTCTGCAATAAAAGAAAATTGGGCAATAGCCCACAGAGCTAGTTATGAGGTATAGTAGCCTGAATAACCGAGGAGCGGATAGGTATCCGTGTAAGTAAATAATCCGGCAATTTATCTAAAAAATCAAGCAAGGGCATCTATGCTTACAATATTAATACTGTCCTCTTCAACTGTCACCTTCCTCGCCATCGGAATTGGACACATCGTCAAGAGAATTTTTGGTAAATAGGTAGGATGGGGGAACATAGAGGAATACTCCTTGCTCTGGATCAGGCCTGTCAAAGTCGTTTACCAGATCGGGGGATGCCTGAATGGTGATGTTGGAGCAGTCAACAGCTGATAGAACAAAATTCAATTGCCTGGTCGCTTCTTGAACATATAAATGGGCCACTTCGACCTCATCGCGGAGGGAGCTGAGGAGTCTTTCACACTCCACAACCTTGCATTTAGCAAGATCCTCCGCAGCAGCAAGACTGTCTTTGACGGCTTTTGCAAGATTGACCGCGTGTTGAGGAGTGAGGGAGGTGAATTCTTCACCAAGCAAAGCGGCTTCCTGTATAACTCTTGTTTCATGAAGCTTCCGCAAAGAGAGCGTTTCCTCTGCTGTAGCGCTTAGCCTCATGGCTTTTGAAAGGGCGATTTGTTGTTTCGCCTTGTAGTCTTCTGCCCCGATGGGATCCTGCTTTGTATTCAACTACATAAAGGAGTCAAAAAAAATCACGAAAATGCCCAATCAATTACACACTCGAGGGTGGGTTAGTTTTTTGATAAAGGGCAACTCCATCAGAGATGAGGGTAGGATATGGAACCGAATGGTTCGTGACTTGTGTGGCCGTGAAAGAGGAAGATATTCTCGATTCCGAGGAAGGGCGTTATAGTGTGATAATAATGTGGCTGGCCTTGTTGTTGTGCAGGTAGACATGCTGGGTGTTGGAACGTTAACGGCGTTGTGCGACAGTGAGAGAAGTGGCCTGAGTGGGTCAGACTGATCATGCCCATTCGTCGTGGGATTGCTCACGTTAACGTTATAATTATCGCTCTCGCAATTCTAAATTTAAATTCTAAATACAAGGGCCTTTAATTGGACCTTGGACTTGACTTTAGACCTTTAGCCTTCAGGACTACCCCCCGTTGTTCGTTATTTTGGCAGGGTCGGTCTGATCCTTCGGGTGGCCACTGCAGCTGACCATCACTGGCGTTGAACGCCGTAACTTGCCTCAGTTTATATATTTTGCAACTGGTTTGACCACAGTCACGGCAATTCTAAACAAAGTCAGGTATTGAAATTTTCTAGGAGGGTTGATCAACGCAGTAGTGTTGCTCGTAAATACAAGCCCATGTCAAGAAGTATACACAAATAAGGAGACGTGTACTAGTAGCGCTAATTGTTAAAGCAAACCAGAAATTAACTTGTCCATAATTTGATCCTCGTCCACCGCCTGGTTACCAAGTCCAGCCTGCAACTTCTCATCCTTCTCAATCAGTTGAGGAGGCATTCGAAGAATCTTGCGTAGAATACGGTCCTCCAAGTTTAAGATATCAGCTTCACTGGGCTTGTTGATCCTGCTGTCGACAGTCGTGGTCGTCACATCGGCTTGCTTGGCAACAGCACCCCGCCCCAAAACAGGGATATAACTGTTTTGAAATTTCTTGGGCAAACTGGTGAACTCCTTACAGGAAGCGTGAGCAGGACCAAATAAAAAAGGAAGAAGATCAGACCGATTTGAAAGCCGGAAACCAAGCTTTCCATGTGATTGCCAATGCAAAGTTGAAGATGATCAGGGTAAATAAGATAATTAGCTCCCCTTTCCGCTCATCTTCGCGCCGTCTTCGTTGCAGTGCGCGTTTAGTCTTTAAAGGCCGCTGATCAGCTTATAAACCTCGGTAATTTTTGGACCATTACTCACGGGCTTTTCCCAAATGCAGATGTGGGATTTGTTATCAGAAGAGCCGCTGACAATCAGATGACGCTCTTCTGAGCTCGCGGACTACAGAGAATGTGATCATTTCGAAATAAGTAACCCGAAACTGACTCACTACAATTGCTTGAATTAAGGTTGATTGGCTCCCATGCGCTAGTGTTTGGTTGAATTGCGGAGATTTAGGATTGAAGAGGTAGAGACTTCCATGGTCGCTGCCTCCAACAACAGACTGCCCATTCTCACAGAATACTACTGCCCTGATATGCTTTCGAGTAGTCGGTACCTCCAGGGAGTGTGTCGGGATGGAGCGACCTGCAGGATATATGTCATACCCAGTGCTAATGTTGTCAATCACGATGTTCTTCTCCATGTCGTCGAGATCAGCGTTGCCACTTCAGTGCCTTTTCAGTATAAGCCCATAATACAAAGGTAGAACTACGTACATTGCCGTTTTGATAGTTTTTGAATACTTTACAGTGGCTGTCTGGGAATCATAGCAGATTCTGGTTTTGGTAGTCAGCGAATGAACTCGGTTGAGGGTGTATCTCTCACAGTTCTCCAGACTCAAGGTAGAATATTATGAGATCCTCCCCTTTGTTTAAGAAGTGGAGGGATCGTGGAATCGCTTGGCTGGGGCCAACAGTCCACAGAGCAGTCAGCGGGGTTGGAAAGTTTCCTAACATTATGAATTATGTTATGCAAATACTGTTTGAATCTGAATATCAGCGCGCACCTTCCTTGTTCAAACGAAACATCTTCACACTTCCGCTGTGGCTCGCTACAGCAAGGCGCTGCTGGTGAGGATCAAACATGACTGCTTCAACACTGCTACCAGTTTCAAAAATCTCGGCATCTAGGACTTCAATGAAGTTGCTTTGCTTCTTCACAATACGCAGGTCAGTGTACCAGCTTATATGAGTTGCGGAAGTAGGAACGTACGCGCTTGCGCCGGTAAACAACCAGTCTGCCCCTCCCCGTTCCCAAGCACAGTAAGCCACCGTTCCGTGCACCAGTCCAAATCATGCATGTCACCTGGCCCCAACGGCCTCCAGAGTCAGTAAGAGTCTCAGTGCGCTCGAAAGTCTTCAGATCCCAGATGTTGACGCATTCGTCGTCACCTAGTAAGTTCCGATCGTCAGACAAGGAATGGAACGAGGGCGACATTTTACCTACCGCCACTAGCCAGAAGGTCAAAATCATCGACGACTGCAAAACAATTAATAGGACCATGATGACCGCTAAGTTTGGCCCTCAGGAAGTAGCTCTAGTGAGCCAGCGTCAGCCAATTCAAAAGGAAGTCAATGTTTGCGTTTGCGTTTGAACGTACATTCCCTGGGCGAACTATGTTCCAGATTCGTTGTAAACACATACCGTGGACAGAAACGTAGATGGCAACGTGAGCAGTGAGTGAGTAGAAAGGAGTTTGGCACCCACCTTTTTATGGCCTCTGGGCTGCCACTCGCCTGACACGATTTTTCCATGGCAGACCAACGCGTGAGTCGTTGTTCATGGTTCTGGCTTTGATAAGGTCGATTAAGTTTATTCCAGGGGCAGTTCGAACGGTCGGAACATGAAACGAGTCACTGCGCATGCATAGTGGTTTTCAGTGAACAATCGCGTGCAATTTCGATCCTCCGACACCAACTAATATTCAGGGTAACGAGCAGCACCTTCAAACAACGTTAACGCTGCTCGGAGACGAACAACTATGTACCAAGGAAAGCAGTTCACTGAATAGTTCAGGGCAGCGCCTGTTTGGTGGGAACAAAATATTGAGATGTCGGCACTATTTGTGTATGACGATCAGTCGCTATTTAGCGCCATATGTCATGATATGACACCGGAAGGAAGGAAGGAGTGTATGAATAGTAGCTTTTCGGTGAGAATCAGTCAATACACTTGTCACTCGAGCTCAAATTCAAAAGGGAAATCATCCGGCGATATGATATGATCAGAAACGATGGATTGAACACACGCTGGCAGCGCTCGAGTCATAGCAAGGACCTCACGCTAGGGGCTAGAGTACTATGTCCAACCACGCTGCCCGCGCTCATTGCTCTCCATCTGTCACAGCCCACTCCATTAGCAAATCCGGGGTGAGCTACGCAGCTCGGGGACTGTAATGGCCGAAACCCTGATTTTGCTGATGACTCCTTGCGAGATGTAGACCCACTCTGCTGGCCTCAATGTCCTCTGCGGTCATCAACTCCATACTGACGACAACGAGCTGCCCAACGATAACGCTCAGCCTGACTTGTCCCAGCTGTATGACACTTTGAGTCTTCGACGCCAGTCTTCCTCCTCAGCCTACGCTAACCCCAACCTCATGACCTCCGCCCACATTGACGGGATGTTTGCCCGATTCGGTGGACATCAACGTCACTTTCTGCGTTTCCCGCCAGCACTACTTCAAAGTGGGTGAGTATGCTAGGTCTTGTCCTTTTTCCACGAACTCGCCCTTGAAGCTTGCATTTGAACATTAAACGTTGAAGTCATCCCCAGCATCATGCCCGATGCTGAAGTACTAGAAAAGGTCATTGTTTCGAGGTGAGTTCGATGGCATCCCAGGAGGCGCTGCTGCTGCTAGCTTGGACCTAGGGAATCGGATCCCAGGTGACATTTCTTCGTTCTGTTTTAGATTTTGGGAGATGAATGCTGAATTACAGAGGACATTCATACCAGAACGAAAGCGTCAATGCAAGCGAGTTGGAGGGCGCGCAACTCGCTTGCGTCACTGCGAGCGTCGGCGTGACTCGGGAACGTCGCCGTCTGCGTCAACACGCCCGCCGACGTCACACAGCAGTCATCAGCGATAACAACCACCCACGCGGCACTTCTCTCCGCTTCCGCCAGTCAGCTTTTCACACTAGTACTGTACCCACTTGTTAGCGTCCCTTTCTTCTTCGCAAACGAGGCTTCTGTCACCCACCAGCACGTCGCCGCAGAACTCGTTCGCTTCCCTTTGGCTTCGCTGGCGCTGACTCCTCCACCTTACTCAACGACACCACCGGCCCCACCTGCCGCCCGCTAATATCAATCACTGCTTCAGCTGGATGAAATGGTCAGTCGTTGTGGATGACGATGTTGGTTGGAAACGGAAGGGTTGATTTTTCCGAAACGTGCGTTTCCTTTCTACTTTATGTATTATTGGATTTATCACTGACACTGTTTACTCGTACTTTAGCCTACCATGTACCATCAACTTCCCGTCGTTGTCGTTTGTGGCTCAGGAGCACCAGCACACGAACCCTGCCCGCCCGCCCGACCTACCAGGACACATCAGCGATGTCGCGAAGATGCACGAGAATGACATGCACCGCGTGCACTGAGCGGAAAGCAAGCTTGAGTATCGAGTATGGTCTGGATCAGGTTCGCGCGATGCTGCTGAGCACAAGATCGAGCGCGATGGCGGTGTTTGAGGTGCTATTTTCAGCAGAGGGTCTTCGTCGTTGGATCGAGGTGGATCGGTCCTTGTCAGTGTACGTTCTCCTGTTTCCCCTTATGAAAAATTGCGAAGCTGACTGGCCGGTGCGAGATATGCTGAATACATATCTCGTGAACAGTTCTCAAACAGCGCGGAACACGAACACGGAGGGCAAGGAAGTGGCTAAGGAGATTGACAAGGTAAGTCTATCAGCATTTGACAAATATCAAGGAACTCACTTTGGCCATCACAGGCGGTAAAGCAGGCGAACGCAAGTGCAAGCACGAGTGCGAGATACTTTGAATGCTCTATGTATTAGACATTTTCAATACCCTATCTCCCCTTGTCTACCCTAAACTAGAAACCAAAGTTGGCTATATATTATAATACCTCACGTTCAATCCTGGGTGAATTTCAGCGTCACGATCGCAATGAAATGAAAGGGGGGTGAGTGAGATGGCCGCGCGAAATTGTCAATACCGTATTAGTCTTAGTGTTCTTGGTTATCCTCTCCAGTTCCACCTTCGGTTGCCAGCGCCGGCCCAGCGGTTTGCAACGGCCATCCTATGATCTAAGTATTTTGATGCTGTCAGTGGCAAAGTAAAAATGAGAGCACGAGTTCCATACCTTTCTACGATTAGGTCCTAGGTGGTTGAGATCCCTGCCTCCCTTTAAACCACATTGCCGTTGTGTTCATCGTGGGCGATACATCTACGGACACCTACTTGAAAGCTCGAAGTCGGCCGCCTAATATCTACCTACTTCCTCTCCAAAACCAGCGACCTTTGGAAGCCAAGATCCACGCCAGCATCTGGCCTTGATTGATTCTTGGCAATGAATGTAGCTTCATTACAGAGAGAAGTACAATTGAGTTGCCGCGTCATTACGAATCCCATTCATCGCCCAGGTATGCCCTCTTATGTATCTAGTCTCTTTAGTCTTGCACTCACAGTCCAACAGTACCAGAGGCTTTAAATCAATAACAGGATAGCGGAAAATTCCTTAACTTGGTCGCGAAAATTATGTATATAAATTTCGATTTCTGTAAAGCATTACCATAGAACTCTGTAGCTAGCCGGTCGATTCAGACCTGGAAAGTGCCTTCTTGCCCCTTGAAACAACGCCGCTGCTACGACGATGCACTTCTGAGGTGGTCTTGAGGTGCATCTTAAGCATAGCACGAATGGGCCAAAAATCATCATATTTCTGGATAATATCATGATGGCGTGCGACCTGCAGGGAGAAGTAAGAAGGGAAACAAAAAGAGAGAGCGATTGCATTACTTCTTCACATATATCGTCAACTTTCCTGCTATTTTGTTTGCCATATGATTTGGTTTTATCCAATTTAAGGTCTGCAAGCTTCTTAACGAACTTCTAGAATGACAAAAAAATGACATTGGAGGAGCTTAATATGAAAATCTGATGAATATCTTACATTCACTTTCAATACCTTCTCTTTACCCCAAGAAACAAGAACATCATCAATGCTATAACCACCGGACCCAGGTCGACCAGGTTCGCCAGAAGGCTTAGGGATCTTGAGCGTTGTAGATTGTGCTTCCTCCTCACTGTCAGGCACATCTGAGAGCTCTGATTCATAATCTTGATTCCTGTTCTCTTCAGAATCGGATTCCGAAGGCGTCAGCTCCCGCCCAAACTGAGGCTTTGAAACTGCCTTCTGAATTGTCTGCCTGTCAAATTCAAGGCGATTCGTGACTAAGGGAGCCGACGATAAAACTTTTGAAGAGAACTGAATTCGGTGAGTGATCAAAGGCAGATGACGGGAAATCATGGTGAGAGGGTGAGTCTTGAGCTGGGAGACGGGCTTCGGGGCTTTCTATTATACGGCTTTTTTTTGTGGCTGTGGCCTAGAAATGCGACTGGAATGACTCGACCCATCTTCCATGTAGGGACTGGAGTAGTCGAGGGTCTGTCATTCACGTGGGACAAGGATGGCTACTCACTGCTCAAATAAGGTCTTTGGCTCACGTTTATGACTCGTTGCAAGGCCGGTGACCGGTCAGGCCCACTCCCTTTTTGTCACCAGTTGCTTGAGTCTTGCGCCTGCTTTCACGTAATCCCGAGACATGCGATGAAAGCCAACGGGAAAATCAGAGATGGGAGAGGGAGAGGAAATGAAAGGCTCGGAAGACGGCATGATTGGATGGTTGTATCTCGTCGCAGACACTGGATTTATTAGCATTGAGAAGGCTGAAGTGTCTGCCGCAACACATAGACGATCTAAGGCAGAGTGTCCTAGGTGTCCTAGGACACGCTGAGGACATGCTTGAGTTGAGGTACTAGTGCTGGAGAAGGGGCGCGGGACTATTTGGTTAGAGACTCCAAGCCAAACACAGCTCCGCGTTCAATATTGCTCAACGCATGGCTCAACGTTCAACGTTCACTCCTACCTGCATCGTCAAAGCATGTTCTGGGTACCCAGAACAATTTTCCCAGTTGAACGATTACTCCCTTTTGGTTGTGATCTGGGTCCCCAGACCACGCTACCCCTAACTTGACAACATCCTTTGGGTGTGATCATGACTTGTTCGCGACTCGCCCAGCGGTACTTGATTGCTTCAGGCTTTGAGACTGCCTAACGTCAACTTTGTTAGTAATTTGAAACTTGCTCCCATGAGGCAAGGCCTTCATCAGCGACAGCGAATCCGTTATGCTCACACTGCATCGCTGGCCCGAGCCGGAACACGGAGTACCCATTTGCTGTTGAAGCCGCGTCTCTCAACGACATAAAAATCCTGAATAGTGGACCGATGCATTTGGATTCCTGAACTTTACCCCAGCATCTCATCATTCGAGGGCAAAGCGTTTGGCCATCTTCGCGACTACCTTAAAAATATCGATGAAGTTGACGCACCTTAGTGCACGGGTATACGCCTATCCCTTAGATCTCGCAACCTTGTCAGCGTCATGATCTATTCCTATTCCGTCCAGCCGTCTAACCGCAGATCATAATAAGACCACTACGAGATGCACACGCCAGTTGGTTGGAGACTTGGAGCGGTTTTCATCGTACTTAGATGACGTGGGTGGAAGGCCAATCAACTTCCTTTTCAAGGCTTGTGTCCTATGCAGGCGTCTAAACGCTGTGCCTAATCGGGCAAGTACACCGACAGGCGGTCTAAGTACATTATCACCAGGCACACTGTTACAAAGTGCCATAATATCCTGCAATTGGCACTCTAGCAGCTGAATCTGACAAAATGCCACAAAGCGCTCAATAATATACATCAGTATAATTGCACGCGTACGGCAGTGAGTCCGTTATAACAAATATGACCCTGGTGAGGTCCCATGAATCAACTGCTAATGAGGAGTTGAAGGATTGACAAGTTACCCGAGTATGAGAATGTAACAGCGTTCCTGGAATTTCGGTACTCGCCTTCTGTAGAATTCTAGGTGCCAACACCAATTAATATGCATGGCGCTTTTCATATCTGTGACTCGCAGCCTTTGGCGACATAGGCTTTAGCACTTTCTACTCCCTTCCTGGCCCGCCGTGGATTGTTTTTATTTGGTCTGCACCACGAGCCGATAACAGCCCAAGAGCCTTTTAAAGAGCAACTACTATTCCGCTGTCCTCTGCATCCTCGCCAACGCGTACTTAATTCAACCAACGACTGAAACATGTGCTTTCAACCATTTTTGCTCTTTCTGCGACAACTCTTTTCCTTATCGAATTCCAGAGTGGTCGACGGGACGCAAGAAGTCGCTAATACCATGTCGCTCTCTAAACGGACCCGTCCCAACCCAGACAATGTGCAGCTATTTCTCGAAGCTGTGCTTGCTCTTCCAACTGGTCAACGTTTAGACCCCTTCCTACAGACTGCAGTTCGCCAGGAAGAAAACCTCAGAAGGATTTTTGCTAACGAACAAAGGCACCCTGACCTTGTAGATCCTTTTGCCGGCCTTTTTGACGTCTTCGCCCAGGACCAAGACATCTGGAAGGTAATCGGAAGGCCGTTCGGCGAATATCATAACGAACATTTCATCATGGCATTGGCATCCCGTCTTCGAAAGAAACCAGGAAGTATGTCCATTGTTCCTACTTTAAGCGAGTTTGAACAAAACTGGAATATCTTCACCCACAATATACTTTCAAACATATCCTGGAACAATGTTATTGCTGCTGGGGGCTCTGTACTGGCCTGCCTCGAACCATTCGAAGCTGGTTCTACCACCAAACAAAGAAACAATCGATATCAATCCGTTTTTGCGGCCTCCGACATCGATCTTTTCCTTTACGGTTTGAACGCAACTCAAGTAAATCAAATTGTATTGATTTTTCTCTGGATGCCCTGCTGATATTCCTCAACTTAGGCAAAGGCCAAAATGATCGAAATATACGAAGCCATCAGCAACACCGTTCCTTTCAAAGTTATTTGCGTCCGCAAACCCAATGTAGTCTCCATCCACAGTACGCTCTTTATCAAAATAGTTTTCAGTTGTCTCACTCTATCAACAGCACTCTTCCCAGCAAGACCTGTGCAAATTGTCTTGAGGTTATACCTCTCTCCTGCAGAAATATTAGCAGGTTTTGATGTTGACTCGGCTTGTTTTGCCTATGACGGTGAGAATTCCGTTTTAGATTTAAATGCAGCTTTAAGTGATTGTGTTGTATTCAGGTCAACGTGTATGGACCAATCCAAGAGCTTTGGCATCCTGCATTAGACAAGCCAATACTGTGGACCTGACAAGAAGGTCTCCGTCATATGAAGTACGTTTGGCAAAATATGCAGAACGGGGCTTTGAGGTCTACCTCCCTCATCTTTCACGCCAAAGAATTGACCCTTCGGTATGTTGAATAGACTCAAATAACTCATTTATAAATTGAATTCAGATTTTGTAGATTTTTGGCCGTCCGTCACCCAAGCGTCTGAATGGCCTTGCACAATTATTAGTTCTTGAACAGCTGTACTTCGGCGACTCTGAGCGCAGAAATGTCCTAGATTACCCATGGAAAAAGGTCCTCCGTCAAGGTGCCGCATATGCAGGTCCAGGGCGCCGGCTCAACATCAACTTTCAATCCTGTGACTACGATGTCGCATGGGTTATCCCGTATGGCCCCGCTTGGACCGCAGGAAAGATAGCAACTTCAGTCGCAATGATTGTAGTATTCCCTCATCTGATGTTTGTTTTCTGAGTTGCTTACCAACTTTTTTAGAATTATCATTTGAACGGTGGGTGTATCTTGAATGGATATAACATTTTTATGAATGCCTTGGTATCATCAGGATCATGGCCACTAACTGAGGCAGGTCGCCGGCTCCACCGCCATCCACTTTACGCTGGTTCTATGCGTGCCTGCACAGAAGACTTCTGTCCAGTAAGTCAAAGCCTTACTCAGCACTGGCTGCTTCCTCTTATTATCTGTAAAGGGATGCCCTTCTCCCTGTAACGAGAGTGAAAGACGGCTTGTAGCCTCTGAGTTAAGCAAGTACATTCGAGGCCCCATAAGGTATGTCAATCCCCTTCGTTCCCAATGCTATATGCGCACTGATCTCACTGGGATGTAGCTTTTTGGAAGCGAACCCCGGACAACAGCTACTCACTGGCAGCTTCCAGCCCCTCGATGCAAAGGGCTGGGAAGAGGATGCATATGGTTTGGATGGCATTTCCGATTATGGACTGAACGAGCTATTCAGCCAGCATATCTAGCAAATTTAACATGCCTATCACAAGCCTACAAAGAAATGTAGCTGTAATCGAAAGATCCTGAAATGCATAGATTATAATTTGAGTAGCAAAATAATATTGCTTCTCCCTCTCATTTTTTCGTACACCTTGCCCATAAATTTAAAACCAAGATTCATCAGTTCACTCATTTGAACACACAGCTAATTTTTAATAAGTCATATCATCCTATTTACAAATATTAATCTAATAGCTTAATATATAAGTGAGGTGGCATGAGTGAGTGGTGTGGGCCGTCGTCGCACATGGTGGGTTGCTGTGATGTGGCACCAAGGGCTGCCAAGGTGCTGACGGCGCTTCATACCCCTACACCGTCGTGGTCAGTTTGCAGGGAGGGGGGGGGGCGAGGATGCATTAGCAACGTTGGCGGCGGCCGCGAGGGCGGAGTCGTGGGGTTGCATTGAAAGTGGTACCATTTGATGAGGAAGCGGAGCCGGTACATCCCAACGTCCCTACGCTCGCGGTGGTAACCCAGCCGCAGCGGCACTGCAGACGACATTGCAGCGGTGGTGGTAGTGTCGCGTTTGCCCTCCACCAGCGCGGCTGGTTTCCGCATCAATGTTGGAGCCATCTCGTCACCTGGTGCTGTGCTCGCATTCTCGTTGCTTCTTCGTACCCCCAACACCTGCACGGTGGCTTCCTTGTTGATGTGGGGGTACTGGGCAAGACGGCCGACGTCGCTGACGATGGGCGCGGTGTGCGTCTCATCACCTCCCCATAACCACCCCACACCTGCGGTGAGTCCCCGCTGACGTGGGTGGATCGGGTGCGTGAAGGCGGTCGTGGCAAACGGTGAGCGTGGTTGCCGAGGCGCTGACCGTGGCTGCTTACCCCCCTACACCGACACGGTTGACTTCCGTGTCGATGTCGGGTGTGAGTCGTCTCGTCGCCTCCTCGTGCCTCCACACCTACTTGGTGGGGACCTCGTTGATGTGGGGGTACTGGGCGCGCCGGCCACGCTGGCCATCTCAGATGGTGGGTGTGGTTGTCGTGACGAGGCGCCATGGGGTCCGGAGGCGCTGAACGGTGCTAAAAGGTGGTGGGTGTGAATTAGCTGCACGGCGGCGGTCGTTTTCGTTGCGCACCTGGTGGTTTCCCCCTGCCCGCGTCCGAAATCCCTCATTTTCCCCCATCCTCATTGGAGAGGAGAGGCGCTCGGGAAGGTCCTGGTCGTCGTTTCAGCCATGTCCGATGAGGCTGGTGGGACGGGGGATGAGCGGAGGACGTATCTGGAAAGAAGGGAGAAAGTTGAACTCCGAGGAACGGTGGTGACGGTGACTGACGAGTGGTGAAAAAATTTAAAGTGAAGCGACATGTCGCCATCGATATACAAACCTCGAACTGTGGGAACTTCCTGATATGTAGATTTAAATTTGTCAGCCACTACTTACATAAGCAAACGAAAGAAACAGATTTTGATTTGCAGGCAGGCGTAGATCGTCCACAATTGAGGGCTACATGCATTCGTGCGTTGTCAGCGACGCCGTCCTTATTGTGTCTCTCGGAATCCGGAGCTTGTGTGCGTTGTCAGCGATGCCCTCCGATGCTTTCGTTAGGCGACGTCTTCTACTGACCTCGGTGGCCGTTGTGTACGCCGTATTCTGCTTCAGAGCGTCTACTATACCTGTACGGGACTCCTCACATCTGCTTGTTCCGAAAAACTCTACAAATACGGTTCAAGATGCCGCTTCGCAAATGACGTTGGGTTAAGTAATTTTGTGTTTCACCTCCACTTGCTGAAGGTTCATTGGCGGCGTTTGACAGTACGATTTCCGCACCCCGAGACTTTCGGTGCATAATTTCACCTTCGACGTCGTATGCTTGGCCCTGCTGCCTCCGCGATTGCTGTCTTGCCTTCTTTCCTTACCCGTTATACGTGAGTTCCAATAAACATATGTCTCTGTACGTACGCCAATAGATTCGATCTAGCGTTCTACGTTGCAGAGTTATCACTGGGCCGTTATCAACCAAATTTTGAGAGCCGACCATAAACATCATCTTACACCTTCACCGTTAGCCGTGAATCTTTAGTATCTACACGCCAAGATTGGGACCGTTAATCTGAATCATGCCAGACGCTTCGTACATCTTAAGCATGATCAGCTTAACGATATCCGGCTTAGCATCTCTTTGAAACTCCTCTCGAGTGTCCTGGGTTTCCGGGACACTCTGCCTCTTCACCAGCACTTCGACTCAAAGCACAACCTTCCTCAGAGTTGCCTCAGAGTGTCCTGGGTATCCAGGACACGCTGCTTTAGATTTTCTATCTTTGGCGCGATTCCTGCGCTGGCGAGATCGCATTCGATCCGATCGGGAGAAGGCTAACAACCAACCTGGCTTTGCAGGCTGATTTCTCAATTCCGGCTTAGGGAGTTTCCCATCCGGCTCATCCACCCGACGGTGACGGTTTAATGGATTTCAAATCCCATGTTCGACGTTATCAACTTCTAATTAGGACTTTGTTATTCGGACGGTCTGGCCCTATGGCACTACTGCCTCAAGACGCGATAATGTTAGCCTCGTGCGGTCCTCAGAGGATGGCTTGACTCTAGATCTCCTCGAGGTTACTCCTCTGCGGTGTGCTGCAGTTTTCCGACCATATTGCTGTGTTACCCCCTGGTTACCCCCCCACCGTCGTGAGCCTCCCTCCTTACCCTTTTTTCCAGGTCGCTTATATTTCTTCTAGCCCCTTGTGCATGCCTTACCTGTACTCAATGCAATCATAGCGCCATGGACCTTTGATAAATTTGAGGGTGAGTATCGTCATGTATTTTTGTCAAATCATGACAGAGAGCGCGTTTTCACAGGTTTTGTTCTGCAATGAAATGCTACCAAAATTCTTCCTGCGGAGAGCCGCCGTCAAGCGAAGCTTGCCTTACATCCTCACGCCAGGCAACATATTTAGATACATGTTTTATTGTAAGACCAGTGCCCAATACGGTATGATTCAAGGCATGAATGAGAACGGAAATGTTAAACATCGAATCAGCTCTGCACGATGTCTAATTCTGACGGTTCTCCTGATATATAACCAGCAAGACATTACCTGTGCCGCATAAGGTACGATTCAAGGCGTGAATATGTCAGATATTAAATTATATTCATAGATCGACTCTGCGCTATCCTGACGTCCATCCGACTGTTCTCCTGATGGCCCCTCTACCAATGGTCACTGTTTCCTGCATGCCGTTTTTTGGGTGCATCATATTCCGCAATTCCCATTTTGCAATCACTCGGAGGCTTGGCGTCTGACGTCCAAAGATTTCCCCCCATCTCGGCAGCAATGTAGGTTGCCTCAACATCCTTCTAGCTATTTTCTGCTGGTAGTGGGCCCTCCGCGGAGATGATACTGACTGACACTCACTGGGAAGACACAAGCCAGCCCCCAATCTTAGCGACGGCTCGATGAACAAAGCCCAGACCAGGGCATTCCGTTATCCCGTTGTGTGAATGACGCGGAAGCAGCGGAACTGGACTGGAATAAAGTTATAACTATCTACGCTTTTATTAACAGCCAATAATCGGAAGCACGTTCTGAGGGTTGAGTGGTATTAAAGGCGTCCTAATTCGACAGCTTACTTGCAGCCCTCAGCATTGGCTCTAGTAATCTCATGTCTGGTACGTAAGAAACCAAAAGGCCTGCCTTCGTTCTGAACCTGTTTTTCAGAGCAAAGCGCTGGACAATATCTGCCTAACTGGCGGACCGACGCTCGGCCTGCCTCCGGCGACGGCCCGTCATTCCCGTCGTCAGATCAACCTCAAAACAGGAATCCGCGTCTCCGCTTGCCCTCTAGAAGAGGCGAAGACAGGGTTGAGTCAGATAATGTAAGCAATGCTGGTTCACTACTGAAGTTGTCTCACCCCGGTTTCAAGTTCATTTCCTTAAATGATGAGCCACCGGGCCTACGGACTTCCACACATCGTCACAGCCCCATTTCCCCTGACGCTGTGGGTTTCGTTATCTGAATCGCTTTGAATGGAACTAAAACAAAAACATTTTTCTTCTTTGACAGTGGGCGTCTCTACGACAGAACCTAGGAACAATTGTTTCTTCTAGATCTGCTAGCCCCCGTGGTAGCTCCCCCCCCACCTCTTTGCATGGTTCGGCATCGGGATCCCGTGCACCCTCCCTTTCTCGACATATCAACGCTCGACCCGGGTCAGGATCTCGGACACGAAACTCGCGCGCTGGCTCTGATCGAGATGCGGATTCACCGGAAAGGCTAGCGCAGAGTCAAGTCGATAACATTGGTATGTCAGATATAGAAAAGAGTCAACGTCTCTTCGTGCTCGAAACGATTGTTAACAACAATCCCTTCCCGGAGAAGAGCGACCCTTTTTCCCAGGCATTGGCCTCATCTTGCGTTCGAAGAGCCAGTCAAGGTCGTCTCGCTTACACCAAGGACGTCGAAAAAAAGGTTGGTCTCCCTTGTGCGATTTAAGATCAGTGCTAATACTTCTATAGCTGTTCAATGCGTCTATTCAGGAAAGAACATTGCTCAAAACGGCTGGAATGGCGGCAGTCCAACAACACTACCTGAAGGGTATTGACGTCGCATACGCCGCCTCTGTTGCAAAGTCCTTAGACACAGTAATCAATGAATTGGTTTCGTCTCTCCTGCTCCCCAAGTCTGTCATCGATGAGAAACTGGGAATAGCATGGAATCCGACACCGTTTACAGACGATGGGTTGGACCCCCTGGTGCGTTTTTACATTGTGTTCTATTATTTTCTGACTAGAATTTTTGAAGGGAAATCCTGCTCGTTTTAACAACGAGGCTCTCTTTGCAGTCCTTTCAAGGTGGGGTTTTAGCCGTGCGACTGCCCTTGGCGTACTTTTTCCGGGGCAGTTCCTCCCGCCCTTCCATGAGGGGATTATATCAGTCATCATCGGCTCAGTGCGTTGATTATCTTCTGTCAGTCCAGTCATGTTTAATGACGTAATCCAGATATACTGCGGCTTAGAAACGATCAAGACAGGAAAGACTATAACATTTGGGGGGGACAAGTACCGTCTCATAGTTCAAGATGCCTCGCAAGGGCTGAGAGAAGCAATGGAGCACAGCTACTATGGTCCCATTCTCGAAAAGACGTTTTCTCACTGGTGGCGCCGTGCCATGTTTGTCGTCTTTCATTTCTCTTGATTTCTACATTAACAGGCTCATTTATATAGTGCAGACAACCACCTTGATTCTTCTATCAGCCCACTGTTCCCCCCAAGAATTACGGTACCCGGCAACTTCCGGAAAACATACGGCGAGTCTGCCTATCCAACACTCTCGCCGGACGGACTTGCCACTGCTCTATCAATGTTATCTATGCAGGTGCCGGAATCAGCGTCGATGTACCCCCCGCCCCCGCCGCAACTTCCTATCTCGCAACCCTATTTTCATGCTCAATTAAACCCTGGAGGACCAATCAACTTTAATTCACTTGGACCAGCGTCATCTTTTCCACAGTCCACGTGGAACCCGTTACACTCAACAGGTAATGGCTTTTAACCCTCCCCAAGAATCAATCTTACTAATAATCACCTTGTTTTGGAATGTCACCAGCGTCAACGTCACAAATGCCACAACTGGCAGACAATGGTGGTGGGTTTGGACGTAAGTTTGGCATAAGTGTTTCATATTCAGTTTCTGGCTTAGCATGACACAGATATACCAAGAGGGCATCATTATCTTGATCAAGGTGCAGGTGGTGATGATGAAGGAGGCACGATGTAATGTTTACTTGCTTTGTGGCATGGCGTATTTGAGTCCTTTTCTTTCTTTCACACAACATGCAACACATCATCAATGCAGAATGTAACCCATCAGAAATTGCTGTATTCCAATACATTTTATTAGTTTCCACTGTGGTACAATGTCCTTCAACAGTAGACATTGGCTGCGTTACCCACTTTCCAGTAATATCTATTAGGTAATGAAGATATTCACCGGATATTGTTGGCAGTCTGGTCAATATTTGTTAAAATTCCCGCGGCTTTGAAGAATTTCCGACGAATGTCAGCGGCACTCGTCGTTAGTGGCATGAATTCCCGCTGATTTCCATTGAATATTAATGGATGTTGAAGGCCATCCTGCTCTATATAATTTTCAGAAGATTGAAAAACCTGCAAGAGTCTAATTATTGTTTGGAGCCGCGGTCACCGTCAAGTCACCGTGAACTTGCATCTTCAAGTCCTCAGGACAATTGGCATTGTGAATGACTATACATACTGTAACATACTCACTCGAAAAAGCGCTTAACGCAGAGTCGCAGACCCTGAATCGATTTCATGTTCGTGAGCTTCAGACTTAATGGTCATCGAATGTAGAGTACGAGGTCAGTAATTTTATATAAGTAAGAACGGAGATCAACAACATACCGCTCTTCTTAATCGAGGTCAAAGCACCCGACGGGAGGAGCCCATATTTGAGGGGCTGATCAATGGTAATTTCAACTCCAGCAGTGTCTTTCTCGCGCTATGGGGGTTGAGTTACTTGAGTACCAATTGGACAGACATTTTATGCACTTAAAGGTCGTACCTGCTCTCCCCCTTCGCGAATTTCATTCCTGAACGCAGCTTTGTCGGCGCTTTTCTTATCGTACTTTGGTGACCTTTTGATTTCCGACCTGGACGGAAAAAGTGGCTGGAATTGAGGGTTGTCGACGAGACAGTGCTTGACAGAAAGAGCAGGAAAGTGAACAGCGAAGAAAAAGATTAACGACACCTTTCCTTACCATAAGACCAAAGGCACAATCGCGCAAAGCACCTCTATGGCGCCAGCCATTTTAGAACCAAATGACTGACGATGCCTGATGTAGAGTCGGCACCCCAATAAGCCCCTGCGCGGCCTGCGTCAATCGCGCGCGGGCCTTTGAGCGCGTAGTCGTGCATTCTTGCGCCGGAGGCCATGGAGGAGGAGAAGGAGGATAGAGTACTAGGGTTCGGCACGGACGCTGAGATGGGATGGCTGCCAATAAGGAGAGCGAGTCGGACATCGCCGAGGTTAGACGACTTTCGGCACCGGTCAATGCACCCTAGTGGCTGCCCCTGTCCGCCAATACCCTACAACATCCACCAATGGTTGGTGATGTCCATTGGCAACCACCGATGTCCGCCAATATTCTTCTAAGTGGCGGGCATGCATATGGCCATTTTCTCCGTTGGGGTTGGTAGGAGGCATTTTTGAAAATGCCTCTTTTCAACCCCACCCAACAAGAAGGCTACAAAAGATTTTCTTCGGCTCGCTATTGAAGAATAAGTACTATCTAGTCCTCATCTTCCGAATCTACATTAATAAGCAGCTCATCCCAACCCATAACAGGATCCTTATCCTCCCACTCAGGATCACCGTCGTCCTCGACAACGCCCTGCTTTAGAATCGATGAGGGTTGCAGTTCACCAGGGGTTGCAGTTCACCAGTTATCAGTTCCTTGCGGAGCAGGGATTTCAAGAATTGCAGGGCCTCGACGATATTACCTTGCAGTCGGTGATCCCAGCTGAGGAGAATGCCCGCTCACTCGATACTGAGGATGCCCAGACAGGGAAACGAGACCAATTAATCTAGAGTAAGTAGTTCATTAACAATTCTTCAGTAGAAATACGAAATGTCGTACCCCCCACAACTTTGTAATAGACATTCCATTTGGAACCTCGTCAACGTCGTCGAGGTTCGACGTGAATGGTGAATCCATTTCCTATTCACTTAAATCCTCGGTCAGAAGACGGCCAAGCTTTTTGTTAGCTTTCTTTGTGGTAACTGGAGGCACACAAGTTGCCTTTGCCGTAAAGTTCCACATGAGTCTGAATTCGTGGGCTGACGAGATGCGGTCGGAGAAGTAAGGTTGGCTTTTTGATAGTCAAACATCTACATATCTATTGGTCAGGAAGGGTCACATAAGGAAATTAAGACTTACTGCGCTGAGCATCCAATTCTTCGCAGCTTGATGTTCTTCTTGAGTCCAGTGATCTTCAGTTAGTTATCATATGACAAACAATGGTGAACGTACTCATGGCAAGTGCATAAACCCGCGTTTTCCGCGACTTGTTGACGTATTCTTCAATCTTTGCAATACATATGGAAATGGCGCGTTTTAGTTGCGGGCAAATGACACGATATGCACGTAACATCTCCAGAAGATCTTCATAGGTAGGAAGAACAGCTGAAAGTGTCGGCGTCTTCTCTGCACAAAGCAGGGTCAGCACTGCATGTGGAACTTCAAAAACGAGGCAATGTCACGCAAAACTTACAGCTCGGTGTCGTCGAGAAGACGGCGGTGAATGTCCTTGTATTTTACCTTGTTGAGAAAGACGTCAATGGCCTACAATAATTTAGTCGCACGGCAGGTACTGACCAGTGAACAAGCCTTCCCAACAACGTCGCTTTCAAGTGCCTTTCCGTACGCGTAATCATTTTCGTTACGCTCCCATATATAGGGTGCCTCGTCCTTGGATAGTTCGGGAGCTGATTTCGAAAGCTCCTTGAGAGAGGCTTTGGCAGCAATGTTGACAACGCGAGGGAAGCATCTAGAATAATTTCAGACCCTATAACATCTGTCAAGTAAAATGAAATCCCAACGTTTACGATTGCCTTCGGTATCAAAAGGAATCCCCATCTCTTGAAGGAGACATTCAAGGTCCTCCATCATTGTCCCACAATTTGATGCATTATTAATGCATTATTGGTCGCACTTCCGGGATTGTGGGATTGTCGCATCTGTGTAGCCTCCGACTGAATCGGAATGTGCGATGATTGAAGTACTAGTAGAGGAGGCGGGTGCCTTGTTGACGGCATAGGAAGTCCAAGGAACCTGGGATCATACATCTGTGAAGGATAAGAACTGTAGTATGGCATTGCAGGAACATATGAGCGAGGAGTAAATGAATTGAGAGATTGTAATGCTGAGTAGGTCGATGAGGGGTTTGAAACTGTAGAGGCCAGGTTGGATATGCCGAATTGCGAGCACAAGAGCGCGTCCCAGTTGGCCGTTTGCACGTATTGCAGAGTACAGGGAGGTTCGACATGGGGTGAATAAAGTTGATGTACCAATGGTAACTCACTTAAGTATCAGCCAAATTGAATAGAAATGAGATCATTGTTGATGGCCTAGTGGACACTGAGGAACATCCTAGAAAACGAGCGAAGAATGTTTGAAACAACGACGAAGGGCCATTGCGAGCGGCGGAGACCAAGTTGGCAACATTAGCCAGCAAAGGGAAAGGGTTTATGAACTTCAAGCGTTCGTTGATCGGAGGACTGCAGAGTACTCGAGCTCCACACGGGAGTATGTGATACGCTGTGCAGTGAGAAGGAGTTTGAAATCTCACAGTGAAGTCATAGTCGCCTCGCTGTGCCGGCAGCAGTGTGACTGAGTTTGAAATCTCACAGCTGCAGTGCAGTCAGAGTCGCTTCGAATTCACACTGACTGCGCTGTGGCGGCAGCACTGGTTCGATTACTTTCACAAATTCGCCCGACGATCGGGTTACCGACCAGGCTCTAAGTAGCTGCTGCGATCAAACTGCAGCTTGCTGAGTAGTTTTGGTGAACGAGTGGGGTGAGAGTTGGGTGAGCCCACATCCGCAATATCCTCCAACGCTTGCCAGTGGGTGAAAATGAATCTTCGTTAAACGAGTCGAGGACGAATTGACTGCGCAACTCCATCGTTCATAGTTAAGCAGGCTCCAATGGTGCAACCCCGGCAAAGCAAACCTCGGTGCGTAGCCACGGTAAATAGCCTGCCCGGTCGGACAACGGTCCTCTTATGGTTATCAAGGGATCCTCTTCAAAATTATCCTAGACGAATTCATCACAGACACGGCGACAAAGGACATGTCATTGAATGCTTTCTCGCTCGCAGACAGACTGCGATGTTTGGAAAGCGACAATGTCTAACAATCGTGATATAAAGCGGCGAATATACTAATACACCGAGGGACTTGGAAAATAGAAGGATTATAATCCGATGAAAACGGCCAGAATTTGTAAACACAGCACAATAGTCATCTACGGCATCGGAGTGTAAAAATCCAGCTATAGCTAGATAAAAACGCAGTAAGTACCTGTCATACTCGAGTATTTGTCAGAGGGAAAAATTACATACTCGCATACACTTTCGAAATTTCTCTCCCTGAGACGGTCCTGTGCCACAAAAACGCAGACTTTGTCCAGTCACAAAGCCATAGCCGTTCCAGCAGTGGGCATCGAGAAACAAATTTGGCTCGAAAGGTCCTATGTTTAGAATAGACGGCCATGAGATGGGCATCAGCGCCATCCAAGACAGCGCGGGCCGCTGGTGAGATGTTGTGTAGGTGTTGACCTATACTGGGCTCCAGGGAACCTTAACGTAAACAGCGGTAGGTTGAGAAACCTCAGCCGAGCTTTGTAACACCGTTTGACCGTGGTCTCGATATTAGCAACGATGTTGTCATCGCGCATGCCGATGTGACGGGGCTTGCCTTCCAGTGGGTCGCCAGGAAGAACCATGCCTACAAAGTCAACGTAGTATCTACATAAATTATGTCTGATAAGAAAAATGTGACGAGAATTTATAAAGCAATTAAGCGTACGCAATAATGCGGTCTGGTGGGCATTTCACGAAATTGCGGAAGGCCGTCCTGCACTTGAAGGCAGCTCGACACTGGATGCAAATTCCGGCAAGGATGGGTGAAGCCGAATTTTCCCAACAAACCACTCCTTGAAATCCAAATCGCCCACTGCAGCGTGGTTCGCCAAAAGAGTACTATAGCCGGGCTCCTCAGTTCTGTCGAAAGTGTTCTCATAGTCAACGAAGCGGCCACGGTATAAGAACGCGCAGACCACTTCCATCACGCGCTGCCCCTGGCAGTAAACATATCCCTTGACCTTGACAATGTTGCCCTCCGGTGCAACGTTGCCTACACCAAGAGCTCGGCACTGTTGACTATGCGGAAACCGTTTGAAAGGTGAACAGGTTTCAGATGGTCGTCATCAATGGCTGCAGGGAGGATCATGATCACAGAGGGAATGCAGTCAAGCCAGACGGCACTAAGGACGGTGTATGGTAATTCCTCTGGCAAGTCTCGAGACAGCTTGGTCTGGGTGGCACAACCTCGGATGAGATCGGCGAAGAGGGCGTAAACACCTCTCGGAAAACTTTCGTCATTCGATCGGTAGGAAATCCTCGAGTTCGACTGCCAACGGCAAAAGCGAGGGCCAGACCCGCTATTAGAGGCCTTTCGAATAGCTTTTATGATAAGGCCTGGTACGCAAGCCTCACGGTTCTCTTCCTGCAAGCTAAGCCTGAGTCCTGACTTAGCCTTCCCTGTGATCGCTCAGTACAATAAGTAGGATCTAGTTGTAGTAGGGAGCAATGTACTTACTAGACGAAGATTTCACAGCTAGTGCCACCAATAATTTGAAGTGAAATTGCGTGAAATTGACGTCTGGGAAACCAGAGCAACCGATAAGCGGTGGTAAGTTTATCCGTAACTTGAAGACACACATTGCTCTGGGCACCAGAGGAATGTTGAAATCCAATCGAAGGTCGATGCCGAGTGGAAACTGGAATACGAGAAAGGAGCGATCGCGAGTAAGGTGGATCGAGTGGCAGCGAGTCACGGTTGTTTGTCCAGGAAGGTGGTGACAAATAGTCGACTCCGTTGTCTCGACTCGAGCTCTCTATGATTCTTTTATTATCTCTCAGCTTTCCGACGTGTTCTGGTTATCCAGAACACGTCTTCAGACTCTTTGCCTATTTCACCTCATTTAAGCCAATTTTGGTTTGATAGCGTCAATCCACGTCGCGGTTTTACACTCAACGCTCAATTGAGTGATTTCAACTCATAGGCGTCACTAGCGTGTTTTGGAACTCTTGGTTGCCCAAACGAATTTGTGCTCTGGTTGCCCAAAGTACTAAGTATTTGGCTATCGAGTCCCATAGCTTAGTCTGGTGTTTCGAAGGGTATCTTTGCGAAGCCATTATTTTCCGTTGTAAGTATCAAAGAATTCACTTTAACTAATGGTTTCTTACAATGTCTTTTTTCAGACGATCGTCTACATCCACCACCTACCCGCGCCAATACTTACATCCATGTATGTAAGCTCTATATCATTTAGTATCATTTATCTATGATCTAATCTATTCTAAAGAATGTCTAGTGTACGCAGAGGCAGTTTCTACACACCAAAGAGCCTCAATCATTCCTCGGGTCATGCTTTCCTCAGTGCCGCCGGCGACATATTCTATTCGCCAAACTCCTCTCGCACAGTCGAGGTTCCAGTAGTCCCTGGGCCTTCCGATGAATATCTCTTTCACCTCCGTAAACTTCGATTCGACACATTTCTGTCACCTCGATGGTGGACAAAGCCTTATCACTATCTCTCATTTATACCTGTCCGACCTTCTTTTGATGGGGTGTTCGATTGTCTTCGGGATATCGTGGAACACATTGGCCCTGCTGAAGATGACCGGTATGCCCTTAGAACCAGAAAAATTGATCAATGGCTGGACCTTGAGGGTACCCTCATCATGGTTGCACACTTGTTGCATGTCGGGTCTGCGTTACGAGCCCGAGCAGCACTCAATCCAATCCCCCCATCTTTGCTTGGTTTTAAAAAGTCTTTCAAAAGCCATCGTGCTGCTCGTCTTCGTGTCGCAGCCTCTCGCGACTGGTTCATAATGTGGATGACACTAATTTCAAGTAAAATTGCTGATATTGAAACCCGGACTGAAACCGACAACGGTGTAGATTGGTTCAGTATTCTCGCCAAAGCGGGAATCCCACAGGGGTGGTTGAGCTCCTTACAGTCCTCGATCGTCTGCGATTTCTCCTCATTTTGTCCCCGCGTTGGTACCTTTTTGAATGTCCTTCATCCACAGCCTGACCAACCGCCAGTGGAGTGGTTCTATTATTGGAATATATCCGTCTGGTATTACTGGGGCTCAGGAAATCTCAAGTTACAGCATTTACAGCCACCTGCACACATTCTGCAAGCTGCAACGACTTTCATATCAAAGGCACCATCCTCCTCACTCCCAGCGGTCCCTGCCACATTGCATTTGTCAACCTCTTATCCGTCACCACCAAGTCCATATCGAGGAGACCCTCAAGATTTTGATCGAGGTTTTGATCAAGATTTTGATCGAGCGTATGAAACGGCAAAAAATGCCTACCTTGCATCGAAGCCTTGGGAGGCTTTCTTTAAAGCTCGCGAGAATCGCAATGCACAACTTTTGGTTGAAGAAACTCCGCAAAAACGCCAGATTCGTCTCAGTCGTGAGAGGAACCTTTCATTGTCTTCAGGTGATGTCTTTAGTTGGGACTGGAGTGAAGGAGGGACGATAGAGCTTGTTCGTCGGCGTGTTTCCAAGGATGAGAGCGAAGATATTCTCGGAAATTACACAAGTACTCAGAGGATATATGATTCCTTTGGCGATGTCTGGGATGTTTGCAAATTTTTTGGAGATGCCGATCCCTGTTATGAAGAACCCGGCATTCATGATGACGACGATGACGATGTCGTCGTCGAACCCTCTGTTGATCCTGGTACTGCCCAGAGGGAGTGCCAGGCATATATTGATAAGCAGATTTCTCACAACTCGACCAGTCATTCTTATGCAACAGATGTTGCTCCATTTTGTCTGGCCTCACAAGGCAGTCTGGTTCTTCCCATTGGCGAGTTTGATGTCTATGAGTATCTGGTCCAGAGATTTGGTTTTGTTGGGCCTCTTCCAGTCCCTCTCAATGACCCAGCTGCAATCAATCTTGAGGACTGGGATGAATGCTTGAAGTCAGTTGGCCTCTGCCCAGGTAACTGGTATCCTCCTGTGCCTGGTCTTACTGGTCCTATCATATCTTTCATCCGCCGCTTGCAAAAGACCAGACCAATAATGTCTGAATTTGACCTTTTGCCAGGCAATCGTCATTATTTGACACCTGTCCAAGTTTGTGGGTTCTCGAAACTCAGTGATTGCCTCTTCCTCTTGGACAATGCCTTACTACGTGAAGCATCAGCATGGCATATTGTAGTGACAACATCAGCAAATGCCCTCTATGTTTTGAGGAATCTCTCAAGTTGCAAACAGCCTCCAACTGCTGCAATAGTAGCTCAACGGCTTGTTAACAACGGAATTCATTTCCATACCCTCTTGGAACTTGATCCCCTCCCATCAACTATTTCCTTCAACACAATTGAAACCAAAATACCTCGACGTGTTGCCAATCATAAATTTGGACCTGCAGATTATGCATCATATATTGCACACCGTGGACGTTTATTAGCCACTCCTCGTGGTCGCGCAGCTCTTCTCCATGGTGGAATAATTGGTCGCCTTGCTCGGGAGCATATGGGGATTGAGTCTGCTGGCTTTGGGCCTTCATCAGCAGTTACTGTCCATCGTCTTGGGTACTCATTTACAGCAACCTCCGGCATTACTTACTGGGATGATGCATTAACACAACAAGAGCTTGAAGTGATTTGTGGACTGCATTACTGTTTTACAGGTATGGCCAGTCTGTGAGGAATATAACCTTCTCTGAATTGCTTAATTCTGTTAGGTTATGGAGATCAAATCACAATGCTGTCATGGTGGCCACTGCCTTCACAATGGGACAACAAGAATAATTCTTATAATTGGGGCCATTGGACAGAGATGGATGAGACCTGGTATCAAGACCGCCTCAAAGACATCCAAGATGGGGACCAAAAGGCTGGTGTTCCACTGAACCCAACTGAATGGCGGTCCAAACTGAAAACTTCAGGTGTTTGGAGGAAGGTCTCTAAGTGCCTTTGTGAACAATCTAATGCTCGGTTTTGAAATGTGGATACCTTACCCCTTCACCATTGTTGCTCCTGTAATTTGTATGATTTTATCATTTGTCATCTTGTTGTCGCATTGCATATGCTTGTCCTATTTTTGTATTTACCACTTGCCTACAATCAGTGACAATCTCCACTCCCCAATTAGTGAGGTACTTGCTGTGCGGGATTCTGCCAATGTCCACCTTATCAGTACATAACCTACGGAAACTACATAGAAACGTTGGAAATAATATATTCCGTGTCAGTTGACCTTGAAGAAGCTGCAAGTGTTTGTAAGCGTGTTCTTCGACAGTCGTGAGAGAAGTCAGGGAGCCGTCCGGTGAGCCTTCAACCGTTGATTAGTGGGGGCGATGAGGAAAGCTTGCAAACAAAACTTACCCATCAATAATTTCGACAGAGGAATGTCAGGATCTTCTTTCGTTCGACGAGCTATAGTGGTCGTGGTCCGGAATTCACTTTGTGCATGGAATTCCGTGCGGAGAAGAAGGCTTCGTCCATCATTGGAATCCGGATCTGAAACAATTCACTAGGGTCAGTCGCGATATCACTACAGGCCGGACAAGGTTGCATTCACCTTATACTTGTAAACTCGCAGATTACCGTCTTAGTCGCCAGTGACTATTGAAAGCTCGCCGTTGGTAAAGAAGAATTCGGCGGAAGTCAGACAAACACATTGGGTGTCTTTGGCGAGAAGGATGAGCTACAGGGATCCTCCTGTTTGGAACAAGAGTGAGGAACTTGAAATACCTGAGGACAAAGGACAGTGAACCTTACCTGAAAAGCTACAAACATGACACTCTTCACAGCATCACCGATGAGAAGCCAGTTTTTCAGGGTGCAAAGGGAGGTCACGTAGACACCGACGTCCATGAATGCGACACCCACGAGGCATTTGTCCGAATCAAAAGCGCGTACAAAGACCTGAATGATTGGCGAGAGAAAGTTTCATTAATAAGAATGGAAACCGGGCATAGTTCTGAATGAAATGGCCTTGACCTTTTGACCCATAGATGAAACGAGGTAGCCAGAAAAACTGCAGACGGCAGTGACGGGTCCCTTGGCGTCGTCTCGGCAGCGAAGACGAAGCTTATACCACCGCCTAGGCGCCAGAGCTGGATCCGGCACGACTTCAACGATTTCAAAAATGTATGTCTAAAGATTATCTCGATCAAGATCGCAAATTTGGGGTAAGACGTAATATGATGAACTGCGCCTTTGACTGCGAGGTCTTGCCCACGATCGATGCTCGTGCCAACAATGAAATCCTTGCTCCCACTTTCAGTGCTCGACGTTTCAAGAGTGACACTGGCCAGGTCGTTGATGTACTCGTTTGTGGCAAACTCGAAGCTGTGACGACATGTATTAGGATTACTCGCGTTAGACCCAGCTCAAGGCGTTCATCTCACCCGTCCAAGGTTATCCAGTGGTCAGGTGATATTAGTTCAAGGGTCGAGCAGTCACACACAGGATCAGCAATGTTAGCAGCTACAGCGGGGCAGTAAGCTTTCATTCAACTTCCGGGTTAAAATTTAGTCATGGACAGACCGTCAGGTTCCCAAACTCTGTTTCCGTCTTTGTCGTATGATGTGAATTTCGCTTGCAAAGTAGATGCTGCGACAATTAAAGAGGTCGAAGGGTCGAATAAAACATTCGAGTACGACCGGCCTCGGGGTATTGAACGTGAGGGTAAAGGTCCATCAAGTTGGAAATTTGGCACCCATTCAAGCAGACTTGGACCCTATAGGTAGATATTTAGCTTCCTGAAGACATTATAGACAAGCGGACGCACCTCCTCGGTATAGAAGGAAATCGCCCTTAGACTCCCATAGCGAACAGGCAGTAAAGGCGTGTACCACACTGTGGCCTGATGGGTAGATCTGCACCCCACTTTTGTTGCCAGCAAGAATCCAGTTGGGCCGATCACCGGTGAAGAAAACTCCAGAAAATGTGGTGCCAGGTGTGGGGCTTGTGACAAAAGGTATGAAATTCCGCGATATTTTCTTTTGCTCCGCAAAGGTACTCTTTTCGGTTTCTTCCTGTCACTGGATTTCAAACGCCATGGAGGAAATTTTAACAAATATGATTTTCAAATGCGAGGGCCTGAAATTTTCAACTGGCTCTGGATTCTCGCTGGCTGGCACTACTTCATATACAATGAGCAGGCAGGAACGTAAAAAGATCTGGAATTGACAATATTTTAGAGTGCGAGTCTCAAACACAACACGAAGACGTACACAAAGATGAGGTCTAGGCGAACTCTCTCCAATAGGCGCAAGAAGAAGTTGCTCGACATCGCGATCCTGGGGTTTCCGTGGAGGGTCCTGTGGCGATGAAACCGCAGGAGGGTCATGAGAATCGGCGAGGACATTCTGCAAAGTGGAAAGCCCGTCCGTCGAAAATGCCAATGCCAACTTAGGCAGAGTCCATATCTATCGAGTTTCATTAAAAAAAGGCAGGAGGTAGCTAGAACCGAGAATCATACCTCCATAACACCTTGAGGACGCATTAAAATCAACCATTGACTCTTGCTCCCCGCGTTAACCGCAGCTTGAAGTGTGGACGTTGCTCCAGCCGGAGAGACAGTGGTTTCATAGTGATTTTCAAATAGGCCAGTCGCATCGGAATAGAAACACCAGGTCAGATATCGCGAAGTCTGAAAAAACTTAGTATGAAAATGAGAGAAGAATCTGGAATTCGGACACACCTTGTCGCCCATGGGTGACATATCCTTCCGCCTAATCTTTCCACGTTCCGTTTCGCCAATGAACAGCCCAATCGAGTCATCCTCTCGTATGATCAAAACAAAAGGGTCGGAGATGCTGCAAGTGCGAATTTTGGGGCGCGGCATGTTGCCATCCATATCCTTAATGATTTGCCGCTCGGTGCCATCTAAGGATATTTTAAGAAATGTTGGCGGAGTAGGCGGTTTCGAAAAGCAGACCTGGTTCAAGGACACGAATCGCATTCGTCATAACATGCAGAATCACGGTTCTTTGAAAGAAAGCAGCAGCTCCTATCGTTGTGCCTGGTATCTAGACGGTTCACATAATGTCACATCTTCTGCCAATTCCACGGCGTCGTCCTTACAGTCGTCTTCTCCGTTCTCCACGGTGAAGGGCAGGGGCCAACGAAGATCGCGCAGCCGCCGCCGGCAAACTTGCTGGGTGGAGTTCATGTGGAAAGCTCTTCCCCGGTTCGCGATAACGCTGCCGTCCCAGAACCAACATATCCACCCAAGAAACGACGAGGGGCAGTCGACGAGGCCGGCGTCAACGAACACGAGGAAGGAGGAGGGTAGGATGACAGGCAGCAACGCCGCCTTCGAGTCTTCACCCGATGGTAAGTCCATACTCCCTTTCAACGCCGCCCCACACTTCACCCACCACCCCTCTCCGTGCCGTAGACGCTCGACAACGACGAGCACATACCAGAAACGATGCAATGATGCGCTCGACGATGGGAGAAAGGGTGGGGTTGGGCAGGAAGGGTGGATAGGGGGGAGGGGGGTAATGCTAGCACTCGGACAGTGAGTCTCCGTCGCTTTTTCGAGCCAAATCCTCTCCCTTACGCCCTCGTCCTAGTGCCGAATGTGAACGCGAGCCGTTACAACGAGAGGCCGTGTTGAAAACGAGTGCGAAGGGCCAGGGATTGCGTTGATGACCGGAAAGAGGGGCGATGACAGGCAAGGCGAGGAGATGGCGGAGGGTGGATACGGGTGCTTTTGTCGATGTCGATGTGACCTGTACGTCCTCCCGAATTCCTGCTCGTGCACATTTTTAACGGCTTCATACGGCGTTTGATAGCGGCAGGCCCTTGCCTTGGGTTCGTCGAGAGCTCGCGACAAGGGCTGATGCATGCATAGAACAGGCTTCCTTCGATACAGGCGATTAGCCTTTGCCCAACAAGTCGCGGCTGCCTTGTTTGCGCTCTCGACGTTGTCTTCGTCTCCGTTTCCACTACGGAAGGCTGCAGCAAGACGCGAACGTGGGCACGAAAGGAGGAGAAGTGGATGGCGATGACCTCGGGAAGTTAACTTGATGAGTTTAGTCTTCTGGCCGCCTGTACGCCGCAGCTAATTCTGGTGCAGTCGCAGCCTGGGGGCAGGAAGGAGCAAAACAGGTAAGTAATTGACAAGAGAACCGCGAGATGAATGCATATGTACCTTGCATTATGCTGGCTACCTCTTCAATTCTGAGCTTTGAATGTTGTGTCTAGGTCTCTGGACAGTGCTGAAGGTGAGTAAAATAGAATACGTAGAAGTCAAACATTATAACACTTACTCAGTTTTTACAGCCTTGTTTACAAAGCCTCCAATCTTGGGCATCTGGTAGGCAGGATAGGTGAGTAACAAGCTGTGTCCTTAGCAATAACACAAGTACTCACATGGAGTTGACGGTCTATACTTCTTTCTTACTTTAACGCGATCGTACCTATGAAAGCAAACTCACCCACGGTCTGCAAGCATCCCAACGCCGCCGCTTTCTTTAAAGAACTTGGCCCTGTTGCAAAGTACCTGTTCAAATTTGGTGTTTGGGGCCGGTTGCGTTGAAGCGATGTGCTTTTGATTGCCTGGCAAGCACGAAAAGGTCGGAGAGGACGGGGATAGTGACAGACCGTCTTTTAAGGTATTGAATGACGAGAGTACTAAGATGGGAAAACTTGTAAACTAGAGAGTCAAATGAGGTGAAGTTCCCGGTTGATTAGCTGCAGAAATAACTTCAGAGCCACCGCGTCGATTGATCCCCAAACTAAACATGCAAAGGTTCTACTGGGCAGTTTTCGCTGTCTGTTTCCAAGACGCCATGGTGATGGAGACCAAGGGTATTCCGGGGTCATTTGGACGTCAAGTCGATACCCCTAATGTTCCAAATATTCCGTAGGAGCTCATTGGGTGAGAGAGGAACTAAATGCAGGCACTATAGAACGATAGTAGGGCGATCCACAAGATGATCCAATCGCGTGTGCAGCCAGTTCGATAGTGCACCACGAGCACTTGGTCGAAACTGACCGTCGCTAATGAAGCCCCTGCCTCGAGAATGGTCCAGAGGTGAGGTTGAGGCATACACTTTTAAATATACTCAAAATTAGGTTTAGCACTCGATGCAAGCCTGAAGGGATCAAGCACCGCTGGGCGTTGTCGCGAACAAATCCTTCCCAAAGGAATGTTGTCAAGTTAGAGTGATCTGGGAACTCAGATCACAACCAAAAGAAGAGTGGTGGGAGTTGAACGTTGAACGTTGAACGTTGAGCAATAAATGCGAAAGTTCATTTGGGCGTGTTTGTTTGGTTTGGAGTCCCTAACCAGATCGTCACGGCCCTCCGAGTCAAAGATCAACTCGATAACAGCTCTCAATATTCTCTCGACTGTCCCGGGTTTCCAGGACAATCTGCCACTTCTCCAGTACTTCAACTCAAGCACGACCCTTTTCAGAGTGTCCTGGGTTTCCAGGACACACTGCCTTACATTATCGAGACACTGAGATTGGTTCCTCAACTTTTGTGGTACTATTTGACCTTCCCGTCACTGTCGCATCTCAAGGAGTACTGTAACAATGCCTACTTGCCGTTGCACTGTCTATCAGTGCGGTAGAAGCCCTACCGGAAGGGAACTTGAGCAAAGGGCGTACAATAAACATGTAATTGCCGACCGCCAGCACAGAGCCCAAGCTATGCGCATGGAAGAACTGCGAAGATCCGACAGCCTAGTGGAGCAGTTCGTGGCATCAATGTCACTCGCAGATAAGGCGTCTGGCCCTATGACGAGCTCTGGTGGTCGGCTTTGGTCTGTGAATCCAGCCCAACAATCTGATATCGACGTTCTGAATGCCCACCTGCAAGAAGCAAATTCCCAAAAACAACCTCCAGAAGCCCATTCAGCACATGCACACCACAAGCCCCTTCGCTCTCCTATTCAAGAGGTATTCAGTCACTTGAAAGAGATTGAGAAAGCATTTGGAGACATCTTGCAATCTACAGACTTGAAATCCTTGGGCACCCCAACCTCTTCCACCCAGCCGTTTCCCTTAGAAGCAAAATTGCAATCAACAAGGGATCTCCGATCTAGTTTACAGGGTGTCAATACTCATTATAATGAAGCACAAGCCGCCCGAGAATCTATCATGGAACAGATTGATTTTTTTCTTAAAGAACTCCAAGATGCTCGAAAATGGTGGATATCCGTTCGCAATGATATTATTCAGCAGACACCGACAGTTTCAGCCAATGTTATGGTATATGAGACAGGTAACATATACCTTGTCTTGACTTTCCTTTACTCACCACACTGATTCCCTTCAGGTCATCACCATCGGCCCATCATGCAGGGTGTAAACCCTGTAATCCAGGCTATGGTTTTTACCATTGCAACTTTACAAATTGTCTCAAAGTCTGCCCGTTCCACTTGCAGATTTGTTCTCGAAATGATGGGATATATTGTCAAACTTGCTATTTTGGGATCTCAATCTGAAATATCACCACAAACTCAGAAACTCCTCCACGACCTTCCTGTTGATCCGGACTCAGCTACCAGACAGTTTGAACTTGATGGAAAGTCAACAATCCTTGCAGTCTGCCCAGACCCAAATTGTCATCGCAATTATGAACCCAAATTTCTTAAAGGTTGCCCAATAGCTGAGTATCCCAAGCACTGCAATTACAGGAGATTCAAAAGAGGCCCAGCTTGTGGTACTACCCTTACCCGGTCCCGAATTGTAAAGGATGTTGAAATTCATGTTCCTATCAAGACCTTTGTCTCTTTCAGCTATAAGGACTGGCTGGCTAGGATGGCCTCAAGGCCTGGGTTTGAGCAGAAAGCACAGGGCATCTGGAAGAGCAAAAGCAACACACAAGAAATGCATGACATTGTTGATGGGGAATATCTTCGCAACTTCAAAGGTTCTGATGGGAAATTATTTAGTGAAGCCACTAATGGTGAAGGACGATTTGCCTTTACCCTCTGTATAGATTTCTTTAATCCCTACACAAATAAGCAAGCAGGAAAAAAGGCATCTATTGGGATTATCTCACTGGCCTGTCTAAACCTACCTCCTGATGAACGCTACAAACCAGAGAACATGTTTTTGGCTGGAATAATTCCTGGGCCTAAAGAACCTCCTTTGAATGCATTAAACCACTATCTTACACTTCTCATTGATGACTTCCTTGATTTCTGGACTGGTGTATGGTTTTCACGTACCCATCTCTATCCTTCTGGCTGCCTTATTCAGTGTGCCCTTATTGCTCTTGTCTGTGATCTTCCTGGAGCTCGGAAAGCAGCAGGCTTTGCTTCCTTCAAGCACCAACATTTCTGTTCTGCATGCCATTGTACAAAAGAAAAAGAAGGCTATGGCAGCACAGATTATGATTCCTGGCACAAGAGGACTGATTTTGAATGCCGCAAATCATCTCAGGCCTTTTTTGAAGCATCAGATGAGAAGACTCAGCAAGAAATCTTTGATTCCACAGGTGTTCGCTATTCAGAACTATCTCGATTACCATATTTTGACTTGGTCAAATGTGTTGTTGTTGATGCTATGCACAATCTCTTCCTTGGCCTAATCAAAGAGCATTTTCGGAACATTATCGGTGTTGGCCGCCCCAAGACAAATGAGAATGCAGTTATTGTGGTTGTGATCTCTGAAGTCCCAGCTGACTTTACTGATAATGAATGCAAGTCCTTAAAGCAGCTTCAAAAGCTTCTTGAAGGTCCTTTGAATGAGGAAATTCAAGCTTCATCAGAGAAAGTAACAAAAAAACTTCTTCGGATGCATAACAGAGCACTAGCTTTTGCTTGTTCAGAGCTTGAGGTTGATGAAGATGTAATTTTTATTGATGAGGATGGAAAGGCAGTTCAATCAAAGAAAACCTGCATAGAAAAGTTGTTGTTATGGGTTAGTAAATTGAATAAATTCAGAAATTCACTGAATTGACACTTGTGTATTATGGCAGCGTTTCAATCAGATGGAGCAGCGTGATGCTGGTGCAGATACATCAACAAGACTTGGACAAGTTTTGACAGAGGAAGAGCTTATGCAGATAAGATCTGATTTATCAGAAATATCAACACCAACCTGGGTGTCTCCAATTCCATCAAATTTTGGAAGTTCGTCACATGGAAAACTCAAAGCAGACCAATGGCGGACACTTGGCATTACTCACCTCCCTCTTTCACTTCTAAAGCTTTGGGGTTTATACAAATCAGACAATTCTTCTCGGTCACAAAAGTGCAGAGAGATATTAGAAATCACAATCAACCTTATTTCAGCTGTTATTCTTGCTTCATCTCGTACTACATCATCTGCAATTGCAACTGCATACCTGCACCACATGAAGGCATATATAGAGGGTGTGAAGAAGGCCTTTCCTCAGTACAGATTTTTGCCCAATCATCACATGTCATTACATTTATATGATTACCTTCTGCTATTTGGCCCAGTACATTCATGGTGGACATTTCCTTTTGAGAGGATTATTGGTATGTTGGAACGCATTCCAACTAACTTCAAAGTTGGTGAGTTATAGTCAATTAAAACTCATCATTGGCATAGTGTTCACCATTGTTATTATAGGTCAGTTGGAAAAGACAATTGCAGAAAGCTTTACACGCTCTGCAAACCTGCGGGCTATTATCTACAAGCCAAACCAATGCCCCAAGAGCATCCTCAATTCCCAGGCTATTTTCAGCCAGCTAGTTGATCCTCGTATCCGCAATACCCTTACCTCTGACATTGCAAGTTTTACATCTCTGTTTAGTGATGATATAGAGAGTGGGTCTCAGTGGATGTGGAACCCTCATCAAGCTTCCAAACTACCACTAAACCTTCAGGAGGTGCTTCAACATTATATGCCACCTATCAAAGGCGAGAAGGCTCAATTCCTAACCTATGTTATTGTGCAGGGATTACAATATACCACCTCAATGAAACATTTTGGAAACTCCTGCATTTTAATCAAACACACAACATCACCCAGTTTTCCAGCTTTAATTCAATCCATTTTCAAGATACCAATCCTCAACAGTGACAGTGACAGTGTCCAGACTCTGATAGCAGTTCGTCGCTACAAAAGACTGCCAAAACCTTTCAACCTGCACTATCCATTGCTTGAAATGTCACTCTGGGATTCAGAACTTGGAGAACTTGAAATATTTAGTATTCAGGACATTGACTGTCACTTTGCCTCCCTATCTTTTAAATATAAAGACCTCCCACTACAAGGCCGCCCAGTAATTTCTGTTGTATCTCTCTCTAGGGTATGTTTTATTTATCTTAATGTATATCACTACTAATCACTTGACTATCAGGTGGCCTCCCTTGTTGATTATTTTACTGGGGTTGAATTTGAGAACATTTATGTAAATGATGACCCCATGGACATTTAGCATAAAATGAAAGATAAAGTGCTCAATCTGTATATATTCAAATACATTTAAAAACAGAAAGGAGATTGTACCAAAATCATTGGCTTTTGATGATAACACAGATTGTGATCTTCTCATTTTCAGCATGGTTGGTTGAGAATTGACAGACACATTCCTGGCAGTCAACAGGCCAATAGTGCTCAAACCACCAGGCCCAAAGTCAGTGGCTGAGTAACAGTTTCTAGGAAGTTGGTTGCCTGTGTCCATAGATGAGTGAAGTAAAACTTGTTTGCAGAGCAATCACATAATGGATAACTTGTCGGAACCTATTCATGGCGCGCTATTATCAATGACTTGCAATAACATAAAAATAAAAGAAAATTTTACCCTCTTCCATATTGTAAATGGCTATTTTCAGCAAATTTTCAGATCTTTCGCCTTATAATTCTTCTTCCAAATCTTCCTCGACAAGTTTCTGGCTCGCCTCCAATAGGTATATCGAGGGTGAAGAAGATAATTTTGGCGGTATCCTTGTACTCTTTTAAACAGCTGTTGGTCGTTAAATTTTTGCAGTGATACAGAATGACAAATCTCCTTACCCTGTCCATGTTTGTTGCGTTTGAAAGAGGATAGCCAGCGTTGGATTATTGAATCCTGGAAGGAAGACAAAGTCGATAACATTTTGCAAGTTCTGTTCAACATGAGCTGGAAGATCAAGGATGAAACTTGGAGCATATGGTACGTCCCTTGGGCCAATGAGCAGGACGATCGAATAGGGTATGTAAAGCAACATACTTGGTCTGTGTTTGATCTGTGTCCATAACTTCCAATTCTGCCTGCGTCTGGTAGAAGGGCAGGATGTCCAGAGCATGTTTTGGGAGAGAGAGAGCAGCGCAGCACAATAGAGGATCAACTCGCAATTCTGCTCGGAATAAATGTGAATCCAGAGCAAGCTGTATTGAACCATGAGTACAAGTGTTGGCACTGCAAGGCGATAAACATGTGTACCATCTGAGGAGCCCTCTCATAGGGGTGTATTGAGACGGTCACCAGGTCGTGAATTATGTCTGACCATTCCAAGAGAGCGATCTTTCAAGACTTTCAGCAACTAAACGGGAGGTGGTCAATATAGATATGACCTTGGCATCCTTGAATGACACTAGCAGCATGTCCAGGTGGTCTTCAAAAGATGTGATAAGCCTGACACCCTCCATCCCTGTAACAATGCCATGAAGATGGTGCTCTTGGACTAGATAGAACCGAGTCACAGTCGCAACATGCACAGGTGTTGTTTGAGGCACAGACTGGGAGCAAGAATAAGAATAATCAGCAAAAACTCAACTCAACGAACAATTTAGCAAAAAACAAGTTTATGAAATTGTTGTCCTGAAGTACATGAACTGTGTAAATCACCTTTGCTATATTGATATATCCTTCACCATTCTCATCCATTGCGACCTCTCCTTCCACCGCTTCAGTTCCTCGCCGCACATTTTGACCGTCTCTCTCGGTCGTCGTCTACCTGGGATTGTATCGGCGCAGGTTCTTCGCGTACCTCGAATATACGCAGTATATTTGAGCGGGCGACCACCAGGTTGCATAGAACGCGAGAAACAAATTCGTGACGTGTTGAAACATTGGGGGTGGTTGTAGAATTTCGGGTTGAAGGTGTTAACTTGAGACTGGTGGAAAATTCAACACCACTGGCAGGCAAAATTTCCTGTCGAAGAGCATGCATATTTCCTAGCACAATATACCCCGCTGTATGCTCAAAGAAACAGACTCTCCACGTATTACGAAGGCTGCTGAAGATGATGGAACTGCTCAAGGTTTTTTGTTCGATTTTTGAGGTTAGAAATGGTTATTACATAATATTTATCCATTACGTAAACCACCGTCTTGAAGGTTCGGTTAACTCGCTTCACCCAAGTTCATTGGTCCCTCAACTACTCCATGTACCCGCGTTCATTTCTCAGAATATTTTTCGCGAAGCCACGGTTGCTCCCCAGGGTCCTAAGAAGGCGCCCAACATAGCCTCTGAAATTCTAAAGGTTTATTATCAATCTCTAGAAATTGTTTCAGCGTTGGAAAAAATCCGGTCAGGTGGACGCAACGAGCTCAGTAAAGCAAATGCATGGCTGCCTAAAGGCTGCTCTCTGACAACACACTTTGCACAGGCAGTGGAGAGACGATGCACACGCAATTTTCCCGAAAAAAAAGCGTCCGCCCGCCCTTTTGACGCCCATTTCTACCCTTGAAAATCCAGGCTCAAGCATTTATGTAGTGCACTCAGACCAGTGCACTGTTTCGCAGCTGCCTACGTTTCATTATGACTCTTCACTGGATTCACGAACGCCAACACCATGTTCCAGCGATCGGGTACAACGCATGCTACCCTTTTACGACAGGTCTTTCATCTCGACATGGCGCAGCTCGAATAGGACTTGCGCTCGCTTCATGAAAGACACGCGCAATGAAACAAGGCTTCATAACGCAGGGAGCTGTACCCTGGTGGAGTTTATCTCACTCTTCACATGTGAGTTGAGGCTTCTCCCGTTGCACTTTTGTGGACGAAAATACTCGTCAACAGGACCATGCCGCGACCGGCGTCAACTGTGTGGTTGCTGGGGGTAGCTAGGTCGGTTGTGGGTCGGTTGTGGGCCTAGGGCGGCTGTGAGCGACGGCAGTCGCTTCGTGGGTTAAAGTCATTGCTGTCTCGGACGGGATACTGCTGAAAGTGTGCGAGAGGTGGGACATGCACATAACATGCACGATAATGTCGTCGTCGAGATACAATGCATCAAAGAAGGCTGCTATGCATTGGCCCATCTCAGCGGGAACATGGCCTGCTAGGCAGACAGGTAAACCTGCAACAAATATTAGAGAGGACGAATAAGTGACAATCACTGACAAACCTTCTTTAAACCATCGTCCATGAGAAAAGCGTCGAAAGCCAGGAAGTAGTGGCGAGGCAACAAGTCTCAATTGTAGAGCATCCTGCAACCACAATGGCAATGATACGACTTGATAGGCAGAGACAATTCAAGGCAGTGTGTCCTGGACACCCGGGATACTCTGAGAAAGGTCGTGCTGTAGTTGAAGTTCTGGAGAAGGACCAGATTGTCCTGGAGACCCAAAACACTCAAGAGAAGATTGAGAGAGCTGCTAGAGCTTGTGGATACGTGGCCAGTGCTTGGACTTCATCTCACGCCTCCATCCATCCATGCAGTGCTATTCTGACTGAGTGAACAGGCGCAACAGCAGGTAGAGTCCAGCCACGGCCACGTCCTCGAGCTCTGGCATGAATTTGACTTTCGTCGAAGCTGCTGGTTGGGGTATCATGAGAGGAAGGCCATGTCGTTCAGGTGCTCGTGCTGCACGGTCTGCCCTCTGAACCCATGATGAGAAATTCTTTGGTACTTTCCATTGCACCACAATAGCAATATCGGGAACATCACAGTCCTAGACGATAAAAGTTTTCAGAATATAGATAATATATGAAAAGTAGAACATACCATCCCAGCCGCGTCAGTACAAACCAAGACGCGGACCTTTCCTTCATGAAACCACCTCATAACCTGCTTTCGATACGACTTGAACACGGTTGCATTGTATAGCCGAACGAGTCCAAGATGATGGTAGGTGGAATTTACACGCTCATTGAGGTAATCGACAATGGGACTGCCTGCTTTAATATCATCCGACTAGGGGAAACACTTGTTGATGTCGGTCGGGGATGACATAGAAGCTGGGATGAGAAAATCCGGTTCGCGGATGGTGTTTGCAGGGTGTTCCATGGCACGAACTACCTGAGAGACCTTGAGGCGAGGCGATCATTTCCAATGGTTACAAATAAGATGTGCATTTATAGTGCTCCCGCAGAGTGCAGTAAAGTAACAGTGAAGCCGATTTTGGTGGAGCTGTGACACGCTTCACAGTGATCACAGTGTGCCGTGAAGGAGGCGATTAGCCCTTCCATCAAATCTAGTACCGTGTAAGGCTTCCTTGTACTCCTCTTCGACGAGAATGCCCTCTTCTATGTGACGTTGGAATTCAGCCGCCACTGGAATTCTGTCATTCTCGTCAGCCATCGCGGCTTCTGCTTGGCGTTCGGCTTCGGTCTGATGCTGTGCGTTAGCTAGAGGAGATGGCGCAGCTGAAGACCCTGGAGGTGCAAGAGTTTGAGGTGCCGAGCGTTGGAGTTTGGCCCTGAGAGCGCGAATATATGCAAGGCCAGTTGCTTGTGCATGACTTGATGTCGTTGGCGGTCGCGATAACGTTCTTTAAACTATAAAGACGGCCTGCTGTCATACGAAAACGCCTGTTGTGCGTCGTCCGCGTACTAATCAAGTATTAGTAAGAAAAAAAGCGTAAGAAAATTAAACGATGTACCTTGAGTAAATTCATCATTAACTCAATGCGCTTCCACTCGTCATCGGACAAGGCAAGTGCTCTGAGTTTGCGGCGCTTGTCCTGGTCTGTCTCGTCCGGTGCAACATCAAAGAGGTTGAGTACTGGCTTCCGTCCAGCTAGCTTCTGAATGTTCAATAGACGTTCTTTGCGCTTTGCGGAGGAATGAGCCTTGGAGGCAAAGCAGTCAATACTTTGAGGAGAAAAGCGAGTAAAAGGATACATACCTTACCCTAACAACAATTACACGTATTAACCCTATCTCGTCACCCAGAGACCCGTCAACTTCTGGCTCGTGTTCAGTTGGATTGGCGGGATCATAGTGGTTTGCAGAGCTATGTGCCGCCAGCAAGGCCTGCGTCGCAAGGTTGATGACTGGGAGAGACATCTGGATTGGTAAAGTTAGCATTGAGCTATGAAAGGAATGAAGGATTTCTAACCGGATGTGAAATGCCTGACGGTCCCATGCCTTCAACCCTTTCCGTAAACTTGAAGCATTCAGGACGCGCTCAAAGTGGCGGAGCATGGTAAGATTGTTCTAGGCGTTATTGCACATTATCCAGCTAACCTGCTGATTCAGTGGCATCAGCCCATCCTGGAATCTAGTGTTGAAACGTTGAAGTCCCCGTGCCGTCTTCCTCCCTCCCATCCTTTCCCATCCTTTCCCCTCCTCACTGATCCGCTCCCAATCCGTCTCAAGAACCTCTTCGCCATCGATGCCCAGCATTGGGTAAATTCTCATGCCCTCCGCCCTTGACAACGGTGGCCACGGCTTGCTGCTCCTTTTCCCTTCTAGCTCAATTGCCCAGCGCGACGCTGACGATATCCTCTCTATCCTGTTCGGAAAAGGGTCAGCTACGTCGGCGATGATTGGATACTCTCAAACACACCTGTGACGGCCAAGGAGGCGTACGCCATTCTTTGCAAGGGAAAAGGCCATGCCCGTGATAGGCCCATAAGCAGACAGAGAGTCGCGCAAAGACAGATGGATAACGGTTCGCGTCTTCTTGGCCACATTCTGTCCGTCGGCAATGCCATTTGTCGTTGAAGTAGTTATCATTTTGAAAGATGTTCCATATATGTCTGCCGAAGAAACATCAGTAACTGTGACGGTGGACACGAAAGCACATGAATAGGTCACCTTCATCTTCGTCTTCATAGTCCATCTTGTCATCATCCTTAACAATGGCCGACGGAGCCACATCTTCGTCGTCTTTCTCTACCTCCTCCTGGACATGGGCAGCTTTCAGTAGCACGGACGGACCAACCGAAGTCCCAACAAAAATAAGTTCGTCTCCGAGGTTTCGAACCAGACTTGGGGTGGTGGTCTGCGCCAGCGGAGGCGATATCAACAACTTGGAGACTGTCTTTCCGTCGACGACGATCTCCACCGGTATACGGATTCATCCTTCAAGATCAAGAAAAAGGTTTTTTCGTCAACGAAGACAGAACAAGATCCCTCCAGGGCAAGTCTCCGAGATTGATCGGTGGCGGGTATTATCGGTAGGAGGGGAGGTCGCTGGTTCGGGATGCCCAACCGTTGAGAGGAAAGGCTACGCGTCGTGATGATTGGTCAACATAGATAAGGGCATTGCTTGTTGTGACGACCACTCCGCCAAGCGATGTTGAGCATGGGAGAAGAGATTGGGAATCATATGGCAGGCCTTCAATCGATGTGATAATCGGGTAATGTTGAGTAGCGATGTGCTCCACGATTCCCGAGATATTCATCGGAAGGCCCAGGGACTACTGGAACCTCGACTGTGCGAGAGGAGTTTGGCGAATAGAATATGTCGCCGGCGGCACTGAGGAAAGCATGACCCGAGGAATGATTGAGGCTCTTTGGTGTGTAGAAACTGCCTCTGCGTACACTAGACATTCTTTAGAATAGATTAGATCATAGATAAATGATACTAAATGATATAGAGCTTACATACATGGATGTAAGTATTGGCGCGGGTAGGTGGTGGATGTAGACGATCGTCTGAAAAAAGACATTGTAAGAAACCATTAGTTAAAGTGAATTCTTTGATACTTACAACGGAAAATAATGGCTTCGCAAAGATACCCTTCGAAACACCAGACTAAGCTATGGGACTCGATAGCCAAATACTTAGTACTTTGGGCAACCAGAGCACAAATTCGTTTGGGCAACCAAGAGTTCCAAAACACGCTAGTGACGCCTATGAGTTGAAATCACTCAATTGAGCGTTGAGTGTAAAACCGCGACGTGGATTGACGCTATCAAACCAAAATTGGCTTAAATGAGGTGAAATAGGCAAAGAGTCTGAAGACGTGTTCTGGATAACCAGAACACGTCGGAAAGCTGAGAGATAATAAAAGAATCATAGAGAGCTCGAGTCGAGACAACGGAGTCGACTATTTGTCACCACCTTCCTGGACAAACAACCGTGACTCGCTGCCACTCGATCCACCTTACTCGCGATCGCTCCTTTCTCGTATTCCAGTTTCCACTCGGCATCGACCTTCGATTGGATTTCAACATTCCTCTGGTGCCCAGAGCAATGTGTGTCTTCAAGTTACGGATAAACTTACCACCGCTTATCGGTTGCTCTGGTTTCCCAGACGTCAATTTCACGCAATTTCACTTCAAATTATTGGTGGCACTAGCTGTGAAATCTTCGTCTAGTAAGTACATTGCTCCCTACTACAACTAGATCCTACTTATTGTACTGAGCGATCACAGGGAAGGCTAAGTCAGGACTCAGGCTTAGCTTGCAGGAAGAGAACCGTGAGGCTTGCGTACCAGGCCTTATCATAAAAGCTATTCGAAAGGCCTCTAATAGCGGGTCTGGCCCTCGCTTTTGCCGTTGGCAGTCGAACTCGAGGATTTCCTACCGATCGAATGACGAAAGTTTTCCGAGAGGTGTTTACGCCCTCTTCGCCGATCTCATCCGAGGTTGTGCCACCCAGACCAAGCTGTCTCGAGACTTGCCAGAGGAATTACCATACACCGTCCTTAGTGCCGTCTGGCTTGACTGCATTCCCTCTGTGATCATGATCCTCCCTGCAGCCATTGATGACGACCATCTGAAACCTGTTCACCTTTCAAACGGTTTCCGCATAGTCAACAGTGCCGAGCTCTTGGTGTAGGCAACGTTGCACCGGAGGGCAACATTGTCAAGGTCAAGGGACATGTTTACCGCCAGGGGCAGCGCGTGATGGAAGTGGTCTGCGCGTTCTTATACCGTGGCCGCTTCGTTGACTACGAGAACACCTTCGTGAGTTTCGTATGCGCAAACATCGAAACAGACGGCTTCGCACTCCAGCAAATGTCCCAATGCCTCATTTACGAGACGTGGATCTTAGCGGCTGCCTTACTTCTGTCTGCTACAGCTCGCAGATCCCTTCATATTACCATCCCCAGATTCCGGCCTATGGCAAAGCCCGATGAGCTAGAGATGCAAGGTGTCGGCCGTTGTTAACCATGTTAGATCCGAACAGTTTGGAGTTCGATCGGGTTGGCCCAGCTCGCGTATGCCGGTACTTCGGTACCTTCAAGTTCCTCTCTTTGGGTTCATACCAGTTGAAGGCGCGAGACGAATTACTAACTGAATTTTCCTCTTTCTTGAATGATGTTTTTGAACTTCCATGGCCATCCCAGCTGCAGTCGTTATCTATCGATTGGACCACAAGTAGTTCCATGGACGTGGATATATGGCTTCTCTATCGTCGAGATCGTCAAGGACAACCGGAATGAGAAGACAATCCACTTCTGTGGTATTAAGGGCCGGGCCATCAACCCTAGTCGCATTTCCCCGACTTTCAGCGACGCCGCTCTCCGTGAGGTCGTTGATATCATTGCTACTCTGGGTCCCTCCTTGAGATTGTCAACCACGATGTTGAGGTGTTTGTCATGCTTTTTATATGTTGATATCCTCGCTAATGTGTTATTGGTAATAGGTTAGCAAAATGTTCGTACTGGAGAACTTCTGGCTCTGCAGACAGTTCTGAACTACCTAAAGATCCAGAAATCAACGTTGCCAAGGTATGCCACCCTTGCCAGTACTGATACTTGGAAGATAGGCTAATCAAATCTTACTTAGTCGACCGAAACCTACATGTTCGAGAAGGTCAAAGAAATGCTATTAGACATGTGAAGTCGTCTTTCGAGATAGCCCAAGAACGACAAAAGGGCCGATGGTCATATCAAGCTGGAACGTAAATTTGCAGCTATTCCTCTTCTCGATATTGACATTCCATTCCATTCTCGCTACCTCTGGGCGGGTGTCCTTCCATTCCGTGCTTGTAAGTTTTCAATTTTTTTTGGCATGGCATTTCGTTTCTAACATATCTCCAGACCTATCAAAAGTCACCCACTTTAAACCTGACATGCTAGTTTGAACTTTTCGCTTACCTTTGTGTTACTTGTTCGTTGGATTGAGACTCGAGATCTCCTTTTCCTACAAGTTCTAACTCGTAATTCAGCTCGGGCCCACTCCAACGCTGACAGGCATGGCTACTCGACAGGCATGGCTACTCGTACTCTTAAGGCCAAGTACGAGATACAAGATGGATCGGTCCGCATGACACGCGCCACTCTTTGCCACTCGAAAAACGTCGAAGAAATTTACTACTAATATGAAGCCGAGGCTGGGGCCACTTATACTGAAGAACCTGCACCGACCGCTGCCTGTCGCCCCCGTATCTATGGCAGCTCCATTTGGTCCTGTATCCAGCATTGAAGATATGCATATCAAAGCTACTGATGTCTTATTCATTGTTGTCGAGCAGAAGGTCAAGAAACACGTAGATAAAATTCCCCTTTCTATGACAATTAAAAACCTTGTCGGTAGCAAGTCGACCTTACAAAACGTAATTTTGGGTGATCCCCAGCAAGAACTTGCATCTGCGCCCGAGGAAGGTGAAGAGCTTCCTCTTGAAGAACTCGGTTCTGTGTTGGGAAGCGGATTCAATTGCGTTCTCGGAAAGCGCAGCAACGGTTTGGTTTCGCGTCCTGTTGGAGGGAAATGCTCGGTGGTTTCAATGCTTCAGCCATCGTCTTATAATCACTATCCTTTTATAGACAGCATTCGATCCTGAATATGCTGTTTACTAAGGACTCGCAGCTGAAGCCCAAAGAATAACGTCGCAACAAAGCAGCGTAATCCTCTTTCTCACTGAAGGACACGGAAAATGTTGACGCTTTTCGACGAATAGTGATAGCAGCGCTCCTTGCCGACGGAGCTCCAGAACCTAGGGCCTCGGCAAAACCCTTCAGACTGTCCCCCTCCTCGCCAACCTCACTACTGCGACCTCCCCAGGCCCCACTTCTTCCTCGCCCGCAAGTCCACCCTGCAGAGCTGGGGCTACGAGTTCGGACAATGGACGCTGGACATGAATGAAAATTTCGTCACGCTTACCGACACGAAGGAGGAGCCTGCGGATATCATCTCGACACGTAAAACTTTGAGGTTGTGTGACCTCATGAGATTTACCTCGTCGAGTTTGCATTACTCAAGAAGTGAGCATGGCGAGGATCAACCTCGCTGAGAAGACCCAGCCGCTTCGATTTGTTTTACTACCTCCAAAAAGCAAACAGACAACTGGGACGACGACTTCGAGGAAAACTCATCATCGACCACAAGAATCAAAGAACAGATTTCCATATTTCTCCCGACCTCAGGCAGTATCCCAATTTCAAAGATCTAGTCGGTGAATTTTGACTTTACCTCAAACACACCACCCGAGGCCGCCCATTTGCCGCTTCGCTGGTGGTACGAAATGCAGCAAACATTCCCCCGACTTCATCGTATGGACCTCGACTACCTCTTTATAAAATAACGTCAGACGTGAAGCACGTTCCTATGGTCGTGAGGTGTGATGGCGAAGTTGACGGAGGAGTGTGTTTCACTGCAGAACTGGTTCCTGAACTAGCACAAGTTATTCGCGTGGATTTGCAGCCAGCCCCGAGGATGCAATCAGGTCCGAGAGAACTTGAAACAATGATAGAAAGTTAGCGAGGGTGGTGTCCAAATCATGATCAGTGTACATGTGTCGCCCTGACATTAATCCTTTTATCTAAATGTTAATCAGAGCCGATGTTGACAGCAAAGGTTCTTTGTTTGATTCTGTGGACCTTGCTCAGTGTCTAAACTCTCTAGTTGAGTCTAATTGCCAGATGTGGACGGACAATTGTATGGTCATATATTCTAGTACTAGTGAGGCAAGGAGGGCCATATGCATGGCATGCATGAATTCTAGGGAGACAACAAGGTGCTTTGTACATTGTGACAGCTAAGAATGTATTAACAAGATAAATTCTACAGATATTGTTCACTCAACGATGTGGAGTTGGCCAAGAGTGACGTCGGATTTCCAAGGGCAGCGCCAACTGGAAAGATCAAGACGCCGTCCACCTCGTGGCGGCGGCGATGACACCGACCACAACTAGGAGTTGTCGTCCAATTCGTGGACTAGCGGAGTCGACTCAATACGCCTCCCCGCATCTAACTGCCCACATTTCCAATGTTAATCTCTGGAAAAACAGCTCACTTTTACCACTCTGCTCTTCCTTTAGCTGCAGAATTAATCAACATCAGAGTTGAGGGCGGATGCGGTCGCGACAACGACAGCTATTTGGACGCAATGGCAGCGATGACGGCAGCGCTTGCCCACAGCTTCTCTGATGGCTTGCTGGGCTCTCAGAATGCTAGACACGTTCATCGCCGTCTTGGCAATCAATTGAACAATCAGTTTGAACGATTTGCCTGAGATGAAGGATAAGCATGTCTGAGAGTGTGCATAGGAAAAGCAAATTACCCAAACGTATATCATCGCCTAGTTGATGTTTACGATGGTGGCGGAAAAGTACGAAGCTTAAGAAATAAAACTAACGAGAGAATTCCACCCTTATCACGGCCTCGTTCTTCCAGCATCCTGTTCGTCAAAGTAGTCAGAAGGAGGGCAATGGAAAAAGGGGTATTACCAAGCGACTCTGGTGGCTTGGCGGCTCTCCCGACAAATGGTTGCTCGTGTTCTGATGGGATTTATGTCACAAAGTCGGCCAGTCTGCGAAGGATATAAAATGAAAAATCTTTCAACGAAACGAGTAGGATTTATTACCTTCGATCCTGATCCGGTCCTTCAACATCGGTAACATTAAGAGGCGTTTCTTGGTCGTAATTGAGGCGAAATCACCGCCACCTGCACCTGAGGCTCTAGAGTCACGGCGCTTGCAAGAAACCCACATCGTTAACTTACAGCACTCTTACAGTAAACCAGATCAACTACACGCCACTCAAGGCTATCCACCCCAACCTCCCCGCATCCGCCTCCCCGTTGACTGCCGTCGACGACGATTAGAAACCTGGATAACACAACAAAGCCCGCGTGCGCCGCGCTGCGCCCCCAGCCCGCTTAATGCGACCAACGCTATCGCGACCGCATTGGCGTCTTGAAAACGTGGGATTGATGTCGGCATTGTCATGCTTATGATGTACTAAGCGTCTGGCATGATTCAGGATAACTGTCCGGTTAAGAGGACGTCCGGAGAGACAGAAACATTCGGCATATATTCAAATGTCAAATCTAGACAGGAAGTGAGCATAGATGGTGACGAAGCAATAAAATCAGTACTTACAGGATCAAGGGAATCATCCGAATGAACCTGGGGCAGTCACTAAAGTAATCTAGAAAGAGAATGCAGAATGGGTAAATGAAGCGTTGAGAAGTCTGTCAATGTGTCCAAAGAACTTTTAAATAAGGATTATCCCATCCAGACCGTGAATGATTACAGGAAAGCCACACTCAATACGGAAGGTGAAAGGTTAGAAAAACTTTATGCAGGCAATATCGTAGAAACGTCAATGAATTTGCTACAGCAAATCAAATGTCCTGTTTTCACAAAATAAATGTCGTCGGAGAGTATGAGAGACGCCAAAAAAAACTTACCTTTACAAGAACTCCGCCCTCCAGACGGTCTTACGGGCAGGTTACACTCAGGAGTGTACGAGGTGCACCCCAATCGGGAAATACTGGTCAAGCGGTACCAGGAGGTTTTCGAGTTTTGCCCTAGAAAAGATGATACAAGCAGCGAGTCGATGTCATCTGGCTTGAGTAATTCATCTTCGACGCGTGCGCTTTCTTCGTGCAGGCTCTTAGGGCTGTGACTTGGATGTACTGGTCGTCCAGGAGCTTGATAGCTACAGATTTGCCGGTAGGAAATACCCATCATTTTTTGGCCAAATAGAAATCTATGTGCTTGGAAGGCATAACCATGTCCGAGGTCGTTATAATTATGTAAAGTACCGAAATTCACTTTCCGAGTCGTTGCACTACTTGGACACGAGAGTGGAAGTAGGTCCAAGGAGTTTATTATGAACTGCATTACAATTCTGGGTCGCTCGGAAGTACCAGCCGTTCACCTTGTTGTGCAGTTTGAAGTAACCTAAGACAAACGTCGTGAAAGGTTAGACAATATTTAAATGCTTTTTGGCAGGCGTACCGTCTCAAGGTATATCTGATAAGTGGCCCATCTCCAGTACGTAGATTAACAACCCCGTTGACTGTAGTCCCAAATCGCATAATTAAAATATCTCCGTGCCACCGTCGGCCAGGAACTAATGCGAGGATTGCTGTATTGACTGGAAGGAGCTTGTGATTTTTTAGAAATACTAGAAATTGGTGACTACGGCCGCCTCTGCAAACAGTAACTTTAATGTCATGGATTTGAGGCTGGGTCTCCACGCCAGCAAACGCTTCTTCGACAAGTGGAGTACGGCGGTCGTCGGCCACTCTGGTTTGTATGGAGACCGAAGTTGGGTCCGGCGACTCTGTGTTGTAGAGCATGGCTCGTACTAAGGTGTACCGGCCCTGTGTAACAGTAATTTAGTGAGGAGGTTTTCAGCAAGAAATTCGCCTACGTGGTAACGTGGAGGAATGCGAACACGGGAGGAAGGCATGTCGCTAGACAGGTCGGGCAACTTAGCCGCCGTCATTGCCAGCTATTTAGCCATTTCCCTTCAACGAACTGCCCGCCCGATACCAAGATGCTTGAGTCGAGGCCGTTACTTTACGGGCCCAACAGTTCCCAGTGGAGTCCCACGGTATGGCTGATCGTGTTCCATAGCATAGTATGAGCATCCCTGTTTATAATCGTAAGTGCCTGATCACAAAGCGCTAAAGCAAAACTGGTACTGTACTTACGATTAATGTTGACAGATTTGGTGATGTCCCTAAGACGCTTCACGGATTCCATATTCCGACTAGTTACGATGTCTTCCAGCCAGAAAGGGGTTCTGAAATCGTTGCTTATAATTAGGGTATGCCAGTGGTCGAAAATGCATACATTGTGAGTGGCAAGAAAGCAGACCGGTTGAGAAAGGGTAGACAAGAGACAAACGACATGAACGGCCTCCGAGTAATGTCGAAGACTATATCTGTTTGCCTCACACAAACAAATTCGGATCACTTAGTCATCTCCGGCTCCCGTCAAACCAACCCGTCGAAGTCAGCAAATCCTGGATACGCTACGCTATAGATTATAGCGCTATAGCGTCGTAGTCCCATAGCACAGGGTATATGATGCCCAGACATATGAACTACGGTACGCTATAGAGTGCTTACACGGTATCGATATGTTCAATACTGATATTCAATTCGCTGTGCGGTGCCAATATTTAATTTGCTATGTTTTGGTTTGGCCCAAATCTGGATTTGCCAAGGAGAGACGGACCATTCTTCTCGTCAATCCACTCTCTTGGACCTCGTAAGTCACGCTTACGCGCGTCAATTGGCGTCGATGGGGTTTTCTGTGATTCTTTTGATATCGATGTAAGTATCTGATCGCTGGCGCCGGCCCTCCTGACCATGCAATCGAGCGCTTGACAATGTTTATACTATTTACCCTTGCCGAAGCGCATCGCAATATCTGCTTAAGCTTCCTACCAACCGGAGCCAGTGCGCTGCCTGCACTACTCGAAACCGCGACGTCTCCCTGAATATTATGTCAGATTGACAGCTTACAAAACTGAAGGCGATCGATCTCTGATCATGAAAACAACTCGTCCTCCGAGATCTCTGCAAATCACTTTACGCATCCGCATGCGCGGTGACTCGTTTCCAACCCGAACTTTGAATTGCCCTGGAATAAACCTAGACGTCCTTATCAGTGCCGGAAAAATGAGTAGCGCCTCAAGCGTTGGAAGACCTTTAAATAGTGGGTATCGAGCTCATTCCAACTCACCCACTGCTCACGCTGTCATCTGCTCTCGTTTCTGTTCACAGCATGTGTTTACAACAAATCTGGGACGTCATTCGCCCAGGGAATGTACGTTCAAACCCTTCCGTCAAGTTTATGTAACACCGGTCGACACTGTTTCACTAGAGTTACTTCCTGAAGGCTAAGCTTAGTGGTCATCATGGTCCTATCAATTGTTTTGCAATTATTCATGAATTTGACCTTCTGGCCAGTGGAGGTAAATGTTCTCCCCGCTGTATTCTTTGCCTGACCTTGGGATGTAGGTGACGACGGATGCGTCAATATCTGGGATCTGAAGACTTTCGAGTGCACCGAGACTCTTACTAACTCAGGAGGTCGTTGGGGTCAAGTGACATGCATGATTTGGACTGGTGCATCGAGTGGCGGGTTACTGTGCTTGGGCACGGGAAGAGGCAGACTGGTTGTTTATCGGCGCAAGCGCGTACGTTCCTATTTCCACACCTCATATAAACTCTGACCTGTGCATTGTGAAGAAGCAAAACCACTTCTTTAAAGTTCTTGACACCCTGATCTTTGAAGCTGGCAGCAGTGTCGAGGCAATTATGTATGATCCGCACCAACAGCGCCTTGCTGCAACGAGCCACACTGGAAGTGTGAAGATGTTTCGCTTCAACAAAGAAGGTGCGCTGATATTCAGTTTCAAAATATGGCCTACATAATACATCTCATAATGTCAGGGAGCTTTCCAACCCCGCTGGATGCTTTGTGGACTGTGGGCCCCAGCCAAGCGATTCCACGATCCCTCCACTTCTTAGACGAAGGGCAGGACCTTATAATCTTCTATCTTGAGTCTGGAGAACTGTGAGAGATATGTGCCTTCGACCGAGTTCATTCACTGACTACTGGAACTAGAATCTGCTATGATTCTGAGACAGCCGCTGTAAAGTATTCAAAAACTGTCAAGACAGCAATGTGGGTAGTTCTCCCTGTCTGTTATGCTTATATTTGACAAGGCACTGAAGTGGCAACGCTGACCTTGATGAGATGGAGAAGAATGTCGTGATCGACAACATTAGCACGGGGTACGACATACATCCTGCAGGCCGTTCCATCCCGGCGCACTCTCTAGATGTGCCGACTGCTCGCAAGCATATCAGGGCAGTGGTTTTTTGTGAAAATGGGCAGTCTGTTGTAAGTGGCAGTGACCGTGGAAGGCTCTATCTTTCAATCCTAAATCTCCGCAGTTCAACCAAATATTAGCGTATGGAAGCCAATCCAGCTTAATTCGAGCAATATGGGTGAGTCTGTTTTAGGGTTCTTGATTTAAGATGATTACATATCTTGTCTGTCTAGTCCACGAGCTCAGAAGAGCGTCATTTAATTGTCAGCGGCTCATCTGATAACAAATCCCAAGTCTGCATTCGGGAAAAGCCCGTGAGTAACGTTCCAAAAACTTCCTAGCCCAATCATAAGCTGATTAGCTACATTGGAAGACTAAACGCGCATTGCAACGGAGACGGCGAGAAGAGGAGCGGAGAGGGGAGCAAATAATTTTATTCACTCTCCTTCTCCTCAACTTTGCATTGGCAATCACATGGCAAGCTTGGTTTCCGGCTTTCGAATTGGTCCGATCTTCTTCCTTCTTTATTTGGTCTTGCTCATGCTTCCCGTAGGAGTTCACCAATCTGCCTGAGAAATTTCAAAATGGTTTGATCCCTGGTATTTGGCGGGATGCTATTGCCAGGCGAGACATTGTGACGGTCAGGACTATCAGCCAGCCTACCAGCCTACCCAAGCTGATATCCTAGATTTGGAGGAACGCATCCTGCATAAGAGTCTTCGAATGCCTCAGGTGGTTAAGAAGGATACAGATAACCAAAAGGTGGACGAGGACCAAATTATGGACAAGTTGATGGTTTGCTCTAAGAATGATATTATGAATTTTGCGTTATGAATCTTGTGTTCTCGGATATTTCTTGACGACTTCCTTGATTTCGGCCTTGCGAGCGAGCAATTGTACTGGGGGAGTGTGACGCTGAACAGAGTACTAATTACAACGGAGTGAACGGAAGTTCAGTACAGACTGGTATGGAACACTGAAGTAATGTTGAAGCGAATTAATCTTGATCGAAAAAATAAAAAAGGCGACCTGCACTTGCGGTCGTAGAGGCAAAGCAACAACAATTGGATCTGAAAAAGAATCAGACGAAAAATTCGAGGCCCTCGTTAAGCCATGTTGTATAGCCGAGAACAGTAGCAATATACTTCATATGTTGACTGCGTCGGTATCAAACCCGACGCTGACCGACACTTAGCCGAACAAGCAACATCACGGTGAGCGTCGCACAAAAAGACGAAACTGCACTTACAAAGTGGTTTAGGGCCTGCATACAGTCGCAATGGCTGCTCACCGTGCCCCAGTATTTCCAAAGAATATCAATGTCGACTAGATGTGAAGGAGCCTTACAATAAGATCGGTGTCATGTCGGGGAACAAAGGCTGGGTACATACCGGTTAAAGGTGAAAGAAGGGGAGTTAATCGATATTTAGCGATACTGCACATTACAGTTAGAGCATTGTGGCCAAGAAAGTGCCCGTCGATTGAATACCCTCAGAAAATGGGTGACAAATGTAGGTTGGACACAATAGAGTGCACGATTGAGAAAAGAGACAGAGGCGCTGGGATACCGTGGAAATGGCTTGAGACGCTGCAAGAATGATCAAAGCAATAGGACCCGCTGTAGCGCTAAGAGACCGGATTGCAATGAGCGCGTTTGTCGAAGGTCGAGCACATGGGGGTCGGCGTACATCAGGCAATTACCGGCCTGCAGATGCGGTTGATTAATCCCAGTAAGAACCGGTAGTCTTGTACCATTGGATTCGTGCTTTCCATTGACGTGTAACAACGGGACTCTTAAGAGATTGACCAAGTTTGTGAAGGTGAAAACGACAAAAATATTGCGTATGAGCAAGTTGGCCTGACGCACGTGAATAGCGAACAAAATCGGTGCACCGGAACCAGCAACCCAGCGCATCACAACTGGCTCGATTTCTTGACTTGTATCATTCATTTTCTATGAGGTCGAAGAAAATATATAATATCGTCACCTCTACAGCAATCAGTCCTCGACATCGCCGCCATACGGAATGAGTTGAACATCACTTGATCCAGATTTTTCGACGACAAACCAGAGATTTTTGGGGTCGCCTGGTAAGCGCGGATTGAAACAACAGAGTCGACCGTCGTTATCGAGAGACAAAGCAGATTTTCTTGCCCAGTATCCCTGTCAGTGAAAAAGTATTGAACCTCGGCATATTGAACCTGGCATTTTAGAAGATGGGAATACCAGGACGGAAGCTACTTATAAACTTACCTTAACATTGCTCGAAATTCGTGTGCTTTCCTCAATGCGACTGCTTTCCCATTGCTCGTTCCACGGTGTACTGATCTGTGAGAACAACACTTCCTGTTCGAAGGGTCTCTGGGCCGTGGGCCTGTATGAAGGCGCGTACGAAGGCACAGTTGCCCAAAATGTAACCGGCCAATGTGAGGCTGGTAATAATTGGAGAATTTTAAATATGAACATATCCGTCGTCGTCGACCGGAGCAGGGAAATTTATCGAGAGAGAGTAAACTACCAGGGATGACCGCAGACGTCTCGTACACGAAAGACAAGACAATGGGCGAACGTTGAAAAAACGAACGCGATCTAAGGAACGTGGTCCCAGTAGTGCGCTGGTGTTGGAAAACCGACGATAGACAAGGGCGGGCGATGATATGACAGTGAACGATGACAACGACGAAAGCACCTGCAAAAAAGTAGGTGGGGGTGACCAGAATTGAGACGCGTCGCTTTTTTGTGACATGTAAAATTGAATGATAAATCGGGGATTGTCCCAAACTAGCGAGCGTCCGTGACCGTTACAGATGTGATGACACGACCTCGCTGAGAGCGTCGCGGGTCACCCAGCGGCAAGGGTGCGACACGCTCAGCGCACGATACATTTTGCTTGAGCTAAAACAGGATATTTTGAATTTTATCAAAACATATGTGAGAATATTTTATTCAAACATTGTCGCAAACAAAGACATTTTGACCAGAGATGAATAAGACATTTACGCAAATAGGTAAATTTCAGCAGAATGTTTAATTTTGATCAATTTGCTAAAATCCAAATTTTCAGTTTGATCAAAATTGGCAGTTTTACCTATTTTTTGGGTCATGGCTGAATATTTCATTTAACAAAGACGCTAAATCAGGTGTTTTGCCCACATTTTCGTGCAATCAACAGATGACATTTTGACCCAAATTTTACCTCATGTTAAAACACAAACGGTCTATCCCACATTTTGACCCTTGTCAAAATAGTTACACCCCAGTAGTGTCCTGGCACTAGAAAATGCCGACCGAATCGCATCTTTTCGGGATGTAAAATTCACGTCCAAGGCTGAAATTGGAAGGGTGGACAGGTTGGGTACACACTTGTGTGGCGGCGCTTAATTTAAAGTCAACGGTGGCGTCGAGCGTCTAAACATGAGTGATTTAGATCGGACAGCTGGTCGACTCGATTCGCCTCTGTCTTTCGCCTTTTGAGTTTCAATGTGAGCTGTCTTTTAAATTTGATCCATTTGGCCTCTTGTTGGATGCTGAAACCCTCCTATTTGGGTTTTAGAAGTTGGAACCTGAAGGTCTTGGTGCCAAAGCTAATATTCCAGACGCGGTTCGAACTTCGAACGGGTTCTGTACTATTATTTAAACGCGGACCCTCCGGCCTGGGTTCAAGCTAATTATAGTCCGTAGATCGCATTACTTTTGTAGGTAGCTCTGACGCTTGAAGTTGAGCTTCGTAGTAGCCCTGGATTTCTGTCGATGAACATGACTTGCCTCCGAATTTTCTGGAGTACGAAAAAAAAAAAAAACAGCTCTGATCGTAGTACAACTTGATTCAACGTGAATAGTCATGTCCACCTCGCCGAGTTACTGGATTAAGGGATGTAGGTGTGTTGTATATAGTTGGGGAGCAAACACGACCAAAGTGCTGGGGAAATTTCAAATCACGGCACCACGCGTAAAAAGTTAAAAAACGCGTCCCCAATTTTTACCATCTGCCTTCCAGCGAAAACAGCGATCAGTACCTCTAACGCTGAGCTTAAAGACGCGTCAACGCAGCTCTTCTTAGCAGTCAAGTAGCCTTGAGCTCTTCCTTCGATTCGATTCGACCTCCTAGCAGCTTCCTGCAAAAGATAAAAATCGTGGTAAAACCAGCCACTTCTTCGTCCCTTTTCTGTTGCTCAGATACTGTATCCACAGATGGCACCGGCATTGAAGACAACTCTCAAGTCGCTCCTCAGTGGATCCACCGGCGAAAATATCCAAGCCTGCCTCATAAAATCCCTGACAAAAGCGACCCCTGAAGAGCTGAAGGGGCTCTCAACTCTCCTGGCCCCGCTATCATCTCAAGCGGGTGACAAGAAACACTGCGTGCGCTGCCACGTCGAGTACAGCGACAACGAGAACCACAAGAAGGCTTGCAAGATCAAGCACAACGAGGAGGGCGATTCGGAGCGAACAAATGTTGGTTCTGACGAGATGACGACGACGCTTGATTGCTGTGGTGTCGAGTTTGATTCGGAATTTGACAACCACCCGTCCGAGTCCGGTTTCTGCATCGAGGCGCCGCATACTACGGATCCTGATGAGGTCGTGTATTATGATGAAGACGACGGGGAGGGAAATGAGAATGTGATATCGTGTGCGCAGGCTGGTTGTTCGAAGAAGCGGAAATCGGCGAAGGAGGTTGGCGCTTCGAGTTCGAGGGTTAGCAAGAAGCGGAAGTGAGGAAGTTGGTGAGTTTGTGCGTAATTAATTTTCTGAATGGCCAGGACTCTCTTTGGACTCGTAAGAGCTCGTAGCACGGCGCAAAAGATAACATTCCTTGTGCTAATTAATATTCCAATAGTAGGGCCAACGTTTCACTCAGCATGTTCGTTTCGAAGCTAACAAAGCTTTGTATGTCCCGAAAGTTGTTCCTTTTCGCGGCGGTGCTTCAGGCCAAGGATTTAATCCAAACAGAGGTCTTCTTAATTCGCTTACATTTTTTCTCTTAGCCCCATTGTACTGTAGGTCCCTGTTGAACGACGTCCACTGGCCAACGCCAAAGAGGGAAAGATTCAAAGAACCTCTGAGTCTTTGTCAAAGTACTGCAGGCACGTGGAGTGAACAAGCAGAACCAAATGAGCCCCTCAATTTAAAACGCGATGCGACGCGTGCCACTGCCCCCTACCTATTCCACATTCAACCAGGAAAGAGTATTAGTCAAGTCGTAAGTGGGCCTATTTCTCTCGTAGCAATTCACTTCTCATGTCGACAACTTTAAAGATGTCGTCGGGTATGCGAGAAGAACCCGCATCTGTCCTCTACAGATCCACCACCGGAAAAATCCAAACCTGCCTCATAGAGTATTTGACGAAGGCGTCGCCTGCGCAGCTAGAGACCCTTTTCTCCGTTTTTTCTCCTTTATTGTCTCAAGCAAAGATCGTAAAACACTGTTTACGCTGCCACCAGGAATACAGCGACAACGAAAACCACAAGGCGGCCTGCAAGATCGACCATAACGAAGATGGCGAATGTGAAAGAACGATGATCGGCTACGAGGACATGACCACGACGCTGTTGTGCTGCGGTATCTCCTTTGAGGACAAGGATGGTCATCCTGACACGTCCTGCATTGTGGCCTTTCATACGACGAACCTGGAAGATGTCGAGTATTATTACGACAAATACGACGAAGACGAAGACGGGGATAGCGCTGAAAAGAACTGTAACGAAAACAAGGGTACTAATGAGAACGTGATAACATGTTTGAAAGCTGGGTGTTTAGACGACGAAGAAGAGGAGGGGACTAGCTGGGAATAAGTAGCCAATAAAGAACTCTATTGTGGAGGACAGGATGGGTGTGGTCGAAACCTATTACGTGCCACTCGGTGGCATGCCCCACACCGCGTTCATTATAGTTACCCTTACCCCTCCCCCATCCATATTTAATTTTGCCTCTATTTGCCGTCCACGACCTTGTGATTGCTTTCCTTAACACAGTTTTTCTCTCATTCAGCGAATTATTTGTATATTATTGCACTGAATCACTGGTAGATCGTATAAATTAGTAAAATCACCGCTTCGCTCTGACTCGATAACAAAATGCATAGATGATAATCGCTTGAAGCTATTTATTTTGTAGAGCCACGATCGTGCATGTGTATTCAAAAAATACTACTCGTCGAGCTGAAATTCAAATAATAATAAGTGTCGAGGTTGAATGTATGGGTCAACATTCCACTCAGCAGGTTCGATTCGAAGCTGACAAAACTTTGTATGTCCCGTTTGGTTTGCTCCTTTCGTGGTGGTGCAAGAATTGTTGGATAAGTGCTATAATTACACTTACTAGAGTATAGACGCTGTCATTCCAGATCGTGATCCAGAACTAACCTTCTATGCGGTGGAATGTTGGCTTTATTTCGAAACAAAGAGGCTCGTCGATGAGGAGTTGACGTTGTCTATATTTCATAGCGCTTTGGGATAAAATTGCCACACAGATACAAGGCGCCGTAATTCCAATTAGTGAGTCAACCTTTTATGCGGCGAAAAGTTTGGTTAAGAGAACAGGGGATCTGTCGATGAGTTGACATTTCTTTGCCACTGCGATTTTTCTAGCTTTACAGCGCTTTTAAAATCCAAACACGGGGAATAATTCTATCCCCTAAAGAGTCGGCCGATTCTTGCCTCCTTCAGCATAAAAAAATCACGTCCACTGGAATTGCAAGTATGACACGATACTTATGATACGACGGACAGATTGGTATGTAGCCGCTGCCGCTGGCGGCGCTTAATTTAAAAATAGAGAGCGTCTAAAACTTTGACATGAAGTTATGGGCATGCTCGACTCTGTCAGACTGTCCTTCGCATCCCCGGTTGCCTTGTTCAAAATAGGGCACGTTGACCGTGCACCTCTAGCCACGGTCTGTAGATTCTGCTACTTATTGTAGGCAGACTCTGAGCTTAGCCATGGTAGCAAGCCTAAAGTTCTTTTGATGACCGTGGTGTACCTTTAAATTCTTAGACATGATATTGATAACAGAGTAGACGAGGTAAGTGGTGCTTGAGATGCTGTGCTACGTGGCCAGCTCGAATACCGAGTCTCGGAATCTTGCCAGCGTCTCATAAAAGACCACTGGCAGTCACGGTGGAGCAATGCACAAAACCTCAAGTTGGCATATTCTCTTCCAATGCCGGTCATAGTTACAACATATGAGGGCTGGAAGAAATCACAAACCAAGTTGACTGTGGAACAAAGTATTGTTTCGGAGATGGTTGTCCATCTCGGCCTGACATTGAACGTCTCGACGACTGTACGACGAGTACAGTTCACAAAATTAATAAGCGGTGCAGGCAGCGACGAAACGAGATCTGATACGGGTTGTTTGCAGGGAGTACTTAGGGCGCAACTGGCAAGCAGCAAAGGAGTGGTTGAACCGGGTAAGGTCGTCAAATATCGTCAAAATATCCTCCATTCAAGAAATTCGAATTACCTTTAATCCTGCTCCAAGCCGTGGTTAAAGAAACCTTGAGCATCTGCACATGGCAGGATTGGCGAAACCAACCTCAGGGAAAACAATTGTCCTTGACTGAGGTGGGAAAGGGGATGCCATGAGGCGGCTGAGTTCAATTTTCGTAACCCCATGCGGGAAATGGACCCTGAGTGGACCCGCTCGTTGTTCAGGTTCGCAGTTTTCAACCTGCAAACTGCTGACCACTGTGGGTGCAGGTACTCCACGACGACTTTCCTTCAACTTTCACCCCACTCTTGCTTTTCACCCACACCGTTTTTCAACTTTTTTCTTCACACTTTCACCTCTTCACAAACGCGTCCGATGGCAGAACACGAATACGAACACGTACCTCCTGTCCCTAAAAAACCCATCCTGAAGAAAATCAGGACGAGCCGGCTGAACACCCCAGCCTCAGCTCCCACCCCGCGCGGCGGGCGCCCGCCCCGCTCGAGCTCGCACTGCAGGAGCAGAAGCAGCCCCAGCGCGTGTTTTCTGAGCGTAAGGATCTTCGACGACGACCGACTCTGCCGCACCCCGTCGTCGACGATCAACAGCGCGCCCGTGCGCATGGTTCGCAGGCTGCCTGTCCCGCCTGTCCCTGCGTCTGCTGCACCCGTCCCAGGCCAGTCTAGCTTTAGCTCGATTCCTCCCCCGCTGCCGAGGCTGGCGCGGTCCAAGTCTGCGAGGGCGTTGCGCCCTCTCCCCTGTCCGCCCTCAACATCAACATCAACTCCAACATCAACATCAACATCAACCTCAACACCAAGCCTGTCCTCCAACACACCCACTCCCCGCACGCGGCCCATCCGACCCCTCCCTATTCCCGCCCCCGTGCTCAAAGTGGAGCCGCTGGTGCTGAGCCCTGCACGTGCGCCCGCGTCCCCGTCGCCAGTGGCGTTGGCACTGTACCCCCAGCCTCTGTCGACCCTGATATCTCCATCTCCAACGCGTCCGACAGCAACAGTTAAAGCTGCACCCGATATTGGTGCTTCTGTTTCTGAGTCTCATGTCGGTATCAACCGCGATGATCGGGTGACACGCGATACTTCGGCTCGTCTAGGCGATGAGAATGGGAGGGGAAGGGGCGCGGAGCCCTTGGGACTCGGAGAGGGGGACGAGAAGAAGGAGAAGCCCAAGGCTGATTTCCTCGAGGCGCAGGCGCAGGAGCTGCACCCAGAGAACCGGATTAGCGTGGTGTTTTTAAGACCGCGGCGGAGCCTTGATTCGTTGCGGTCGGATGGGACGAGCGAGGATGATGAGCGTGATGAGCTTGTCTTTGGGTTGAAGGATGTTGGGTTGGAGGATGTATCACGGACGCCGCGTCGGGTGATGCAGCAGCAGCAGCGACAACAAAAAAAACATCAAGAAGAAGAAGACGAAGACGAAGACGAACAAGACTCCGACAACCCGATCGACTACACCTGGATGCTCTCCAACCGCGTTCTCTACCGCCAGGAGGACATCGGGCGGGACCCGCAGTTTGGTGCCAAGTGGGTAAGAGAGAGGAAGGGGAGACGGGAGACGCAGTTGGATTATGATGATATCTTGAGGGTTTTGAGGGGGTTGTAGTGCTTGGATTTGACTGTTCTTCCTTTCGGCTGGTCGGAAGGACGGAAATTCTAGATGGTGTTTTTCATTGCATTACGGGCAGCTGGTTTCTGTCTTCGTTGTATTTCGTATCGTTCCGTACCACATCCATCCATTCCCTCATGATCAGCGACACCATACCATACTACATACACCAGACAGTTCATTTTTGTATTACCAGCGCAACCCTCTTTTTCTTTCGACGAGCAATATTTCAGTACCGATGTTACTGTAATGCATAATGACTTTCGTGCCTCGGCTCTTTCAACTTCTTTGAACTCTGCCGTCACCCACGTATGCGTGATGATTGATGCGTGAATTTAGATTCCTGGTCAGACACGGCGTACAGAATACAGTATTCATTGCTCAGGTATGATGTATGATGTACGATGTATGATATGGGATTAGCGCTGACGAGAGGCCAAGTGTCCCGTATTACGGATGACTGAGAGGGAGAAGATCCAGGTGCGCAGGCGTTGGAACTCGAAACCATTCTAAACACCGATGAACTAGACTGCGGACTACAGACGTGCAGACGCAGACAGACCCTCGGGGTAGGGTTTCGCAAGTTCCAACGTCGTGCTCTGTGCGATTGATCTCTTCAGCTTGACGTTTGGAATTTCTAAGCTCCCGACGAAGCATGGATATGCTTCAAGGACTGTGGATTACTGAGGAGGAGGCCTAGAGTAGAGACGAGGCGTTGGAAGTTGGCAGAGATCCCGGAACCGATGGACTGGACTGCAGAGTGCCAAGTGCAGACGTGCAGAAGCAAACAAGACCGTCGGGATGGGGAATCGCGCCATTTCCAACGTCGTGCTTCAAGCTCCATTTCGGTGCTGAGCATGAGAGGGAGGAGATCTAGGAGCAGAGATCTAGAAGCAGAGACGTTGGAAGTCGAGCGACAACCTATGGACCGATGGATTCGAATGCAGAGTGCAGGGTGCAGACGTGCAGCGGACAAGTCCGTCGGGGTAGGGATTGCGCGAGTTCCAACGTCGTGCTCTGCGAGATTGATCTTCTACCCTCCAGCTTCAGGTCCAACTTCAGCTGAATCAAAAAAAAAAAAACTCAGCTCGGCGTCGACCTGTGCTTTCGGCTTCTGATGCAGAGTTTTTCGTGTTCCCATTTCGGTGCTGATCGTGAGAGGGAGGAGATCTAGGAGTGGAGACGTTGGAACATTAACGACGACGTAGAAACCGATTGAGATGGGAATCGCGCAGGTGTTCCAACGTCGTGCTCTGTGAGATTGATCTTCTACCCTCCAGCTTCAGGTCCAACTTCAGTTTCACGTTTGAGTTCCAGGTCCTGACAAAGCATAGCTATGCTTCAAGGGTCGTGGATTACTGAGAGGGAGGAGATCCAGAGTAGAAGCGAGGCGTTGGAAGTAGGTAGAAAACCCGGTACCGATAGACTAGACTGCAGAGTGCGGGGAGCAGAAGCAGACCAGACCGTCGGGGTAGGGATTGAGCAAGTTCCAACGTCGTGCTCTGTGAGATCAACCCCTCCACCCTACCCCACCCTCGAGCTTCAACTCCAAGTCGAGGTCCAACTTCAGCTTCAGGTTTGAGTTCCAAGGTCCCAACATAGCCTGAGTATGCTTCAAAGATCGCGGATCATTGAGGGGGGAGATCTAGAGTAGAAGCAGGGGCGTTGAAAGTAGAGGCACGACCAAGTACCGATGGCCGAGACTGCGGACTGCAGGGAAGCAGAAGCAGACCAGGCCGTTGGGATGGGCAATGCGCAATTTCCAACGTCGTGCTTCGTGCTCTGTGGGATCCTAAGGTCCCGAAAAAGGTAAAATTCTGAACACCGATGGACTAGACTGCGGAGTGCAGAGGTGCAGAAGCAAACAAGACCGTCGGGATGGGGATTGAGCAAGTTCCAACGTCGTGCTTTAAGCTCTGTGCGATCGACCCTTCTACCCTCCAGGTTCGGGTCCAACTTCAGTTTTACGTTTGAGCTCTATGGTCCCGACAAAGCCTAGATATGCTTCAAAGGTCGTGGATCATTGAGGGAGGAGATCTAGAGTAGAAGCGAGGCGTTGGAAGTATATCGCAACCAGTGTACCGATGGACTGCACTGCAAACTGAGGACGTGCAGACGTGCAGAAGCAGACAAGTCCGTCGGGGTAGGGATTGCGCAATTTCCAACGTCGTGCTTCAAGCTCTGCGGGATCAACTTTAACCTTCAACTTCAGCCGGATCAAATAAAAGCTCAGCTCGCCGTCGAAGTGTGCTTCCGACTTCTGATGCAGAGTTTTCGTGTTTCCATCTCGTTACTGAGAGGGAGGAGATCTAGGAGCGGAGACGTTGGAAATTTTACAGAATCCACGAACCGATGGATTCGAATGCAGAGTGCAGGGTGCAGACCTGCAGCGGACAAGTCCGTCGGGGTAGGGATTACGCAAGTTCCAACGTCGTGCTCTGCGAGATTGATCTTCTACCCTCCAACTTCAACTTTCAACTCCAGCTGAATCAAAAAAAAAAAACTCAGCTCGGCGGTCGACCTGTGCTCCCGACTTCTGATGCAGAGTTTTTCGTGTTCCCATTTCGGTACTGATCATGAGCGGGAGGAGATCTAGGAGCGGAGACGTTGGAGATCGGACCGAACAGTCAACCGATGGACGAGACTGCAGACTGCAGGGAGCAGAAGCAGACAAAGCCGTCGGGATGGGAATCGCGCAGATGTTCCAGCGTCGTGCTCTGCGAGATTGATCTTCTACCCTCCAGCTTCAGTTCCAACTTGAGCTTTACGTTTGAGTTCCAGGTCCTGACAAAACATAGTTATGCTTCAAGGGTCGTGGATTACTGAGAGGGAGGAGATCCAGAGTAGAAGCGAGGCGTTGGAAGTCGGACGAAACCCCGGCACAGACGGACTGCACTGCGGACTGCAGAGTGCAGAGTGCAGACAAGACCGTCGGGGTAGAGATTGCGCGGGTTCCAACGTCGTGCTCTGTGAGTTCAACCCCTCCACCCCACCCCACCCTCGAGCTTCAACCCCAAGTCGAGGTCCAACTTCAGCTTTACGTTTGAGCTCTAAGGTCCCGACAAATCCTGGGTATGCTTCAAAGATCGTGGATCATTGAGGGGGGAGATCTAGAGTAGAAGCAGAGGCGTTGAAAGTAGAGGCACGACCAAGTACCGATGGCCGAGACTGCGGACTGCAGGGAAGCAGAAGCAGACAAGACCGTCGGGATGGAGATTGCGCAAATTCCAACGTCGTGCTTCGTGCTCTGCGGGATCCTAAGGTCCCGAAAAAGCCTAGATATGCTTTAAGGATTGTGGATTACTGAGGGGGAGGGGATCCGGTGTAGAAGCGAGGCGTTGGGACATTTACAAGACTTTGAACACCGATGGACTAGACTGCGGAGTGCAGACGTGCAGAAGCAGACAAGACCGTTGGGATAGGAATCACGCAAGTTCCAACGTCGTGCTTCATGCTCTGCGGGATCGATCTTCCACCCTCCTGCTTCTAGTCCAGGTCCAGCTTTAGGTACCTAGGTTTGGGGTTCGTAGACGAGGATATCTTATTATAAATAGGGACAGTGCCTCCGAGGCGCGTGTTTTCCCATCTCGTCTTCAGGAACTTCAGAACTTCAGGAGTTGGAGGGGTGTGGGTCGATGTTGCGCACGCCAGCCTTGGAAGGTCGAGTTTGAATTACAACCGCAGACATGAGGACGACTGGGTTCTTTGGGCCCGTAGGAAGGCAGAAACGAACCGGCGGGGTCCTGCGGCCTGGGCATCGGGGTTGAGATGGGCAGCGGTCCGTCTCTCTAGGAATCGATCTTCCACCTTCCACCTCCACCTCCTAGATCGTGGCCATGGGTCCCGCTGACGGGAAGATGCAGTACTGAAAGAACTTAAAGTTCGTCGCGGTCCCGCTTGACTGTGTATGCCATCCATCCATCCGTCCATCCATAAGTCTCGGCTCTAGGATCTGGAGGTACGAGGGTCGACGCTGCACAGGAAGGATGTGGCGGGATTGTAGGGTGTATGGTGTGATGCACAACGGACTTTGGGAGACGGGCTGCCTCCTGCGGTGATACTAGTGCATGGCCGTTCTAACTTGGACGGGATGGCTTGTCTGGGTGGTTTTCTTGGATGGCAGCCTATTGTGTTTAGCCGCTTGAATGGCCAGATGCACACTAGAAACCTCGTTCGACTCTAGTTCATGTCGGTTCGAGGACGAAGGTGGCTAGGGAGAGGCTCGGTAGAGTCGAGGACGAAGACGGGAAGGAGAACCGCTAGGCGACTGCGCACAGTAAGTTTTAGTCGCTTCTGCTTGCTGGTGATCGATGTCGCTTCTGGTGTTCCAAGCTCATCTTGCTAAGCCCAGAGCGCGGCACAGGCTGTGTGATGCGGATGAGTGCTGGCTGTAATCCGTCACGCGAGTTAGTGTACACACCGTGCTTCGTGGTGAGCTGTGTACTGTATACTGTGCACAGTCAAGCTCCGTCGGCTAGAGTGTTGCTTGGGTGTTGATTTGGATAAAAAGAAACGATCCTGGAGATGGATATATTGGCCTTGAAGAGAATTACCCTGATGATACTGACACTGAGTGATGAGGGAGCATACATGGATATTAACCTGAAAGACTCACTCCGTCTATCAGAGAACAACGAATGGTGGGGTGCGGATTTGCGGGGTCGGACGAGGTGGTTGGTTGTATATAAAAATTTGACGGGAGTCGCATGGATGGAATTGACGAGTTCAGAGTTCACGTGTGGGGTGCGGACGTCGATAATTTTGCTTTTTACACTGGATTATTCTTCCTTAAACCCCAGTGCGTATATAAGAGTATTAGAGTGGTGCGAGTTATCTCCTCTTCTATCTAGCCTTTGGTGACTATAAAAACTGGCCCTGGCCCCCCGTTAATAGGCGCAAGGACAGGCCCGACGCGCAATCGATCCCCCTCCGTCTCAAATCCAAATCTCCGGTCCGAGTCCGTTTCCCAGGTCAGTGCAGGGTCGGGATGTCCATAAAGCCTCTGCATAGTTGCAAGAGGGTCAGAGAGGTGAAGCGCCGCGAGTTCGACATATTGAACTCCCCATGTTGCAATTAAAATTCGTACAACAATATACAAAACCTGGCATCTTATATCCAACATGAGGTTTTCAGTCCTCAAATACTGTGTACGAGCAGAAGAGAACTTACGAGAAGACCAGGAGTGTACAGATGAAAAGTACCAGTGGAATAACTTGTAATTTAGAGCCATTCAGGTCAATCTCGGATTGAATATGCTGCACATTAGTCGGCTTATAAATGAATGCTGCTCGAGCCAGCATCCGCCTTGACAACTCCCAGGAATAGTGTTCTTCATAGGTTGCGTTTGATTGCAATCCTGAGCCGTCGACCGCCGACGATACAGCCATGGTGGTGAGGTCTCCGAAGCCCGGTGCCATTATGTAACGAGTCACTGTAAGAGATTGTGGGGAAGAGGATTGCATGATAAAGTGTGATGATTTGTAGACATAGGTGACTTCGAGCACGGTAACATTGCAGAGTATGACATCCCAAGCACCAGCATTTCCATGGAGAAACCAACCACTGCAGAACAGGATAAACTGGGCGATAAAGATAAGTTTTGGGGCGTGAGTCGACGAAAGACGAACGTGTTAGGGATGACTTAATAAATTTTAGTCATGTTGAACACATGGTAGATTAAATAAATGCTTATATGCATCGTAAACCGAATCCGGACTGATAAATGTCATCGAAGTCGTTACTTCTCCCGTCTGAAATGGACTAAAGAGATGGGTGATTCGACACAACATGCAATGAGGGACGAATTCCGCAAATTTGACTTGTTTACTCACTTCGATAGAATGTCCTTCCCGTATGTGCATATTCCTTGATTATCTAATGCACATAGGGGGGAAAGTGTGGTGCTATTCACGTACTTGATACCAGCTTTGGAGCAATCAAGATTCAATTCGACCTCGGGACCATAGCTCACTACTCCATCAGTAGTTATTGGGTGAAGACAGTCTTTCGTAATTCTGGTGGGATGAATAAGTCGACTATGACTTTGTAAAAATTGGGACATACGTCATGCATCGAGATTTCACCCCCAACGTCTGCGCTGAGTATGTTATATTCGCCGGCAGGTTCAGAGGAACCACAATTGCAGTCTGGTCATCTGCGAGTACGACTTGATGGATGTTTGAGACATTGTGAGCAACCCTAATTCCTTCTCCAAGTCCTGCAGTCCTCCCATTGGCTCGGGTGATGACAAGAAGAGTGGTGAAGAGTGATAGTGGGATTGGGTACCAAGGCATCAATCCCACTTTTTCGCATCAATTTGCCTTTTTAAGTCTATTTCGATGGCATGGACAGTCATCAAAAGTGGGATTAGCCCAAGATTAGCCTCAAAAGTGGGATTATATTTAAACTCCACTGAGGAGGTTAGGTTAGGAGGTTAGGTTGGTTAGGGTTCAGTTAGGAGGTTAGGCTGGTTAGGCGTTCAGGTTCGGGTTCGGGTTCGGGTTCGGGTTCGTTCAGGTTAGGGGGGAATATATCCTTTGGCGCGCGGGAGCGCGCTTCTTAACTTCAAGAAAATGGTGAAGTTCATTTAAACTCAGCTCTGCCGCCATCAATAGTGGGATTGAAGAACAGGGAGTGGGATGGCGGCATCCCACTCCCACTATTCTCGTATATACTCGTTGGCTCCGTGTTGCAGTAATCCACAACTTGCGGTCGATATCAGATCGGGAGAACCATCTGGGCCATTGGTATTGCTCGCTAGTTGACACATCGTGGCATTTATCGCGCGGCCAAAGTCTGGAACAGTGAGCGAGTTGTAAGGTCCGTTAGACGATATACTGATGCTGATGCTGCTAGCATGGAGCCAGGAGTCAGCCGCAGCCGAAAGGTATGTGATGGCGAGCAGCGATCCGAGAAAAATCATTGATTGACGGAGGATAGGGGGTTGGGCAACTTTTTGTCCATTTTCCGGTCGCTTGACCGTGTATCTGACGGAGGAAAAGAGCGAAGAGATTCCCGCCCCGTTGCACATGGCCATTAAGAGGCCTAGCCTGTAGAATGTTAGACTAGCAAAAAATCTTTCTGACTTAGGACATACTGCATGGGAGAGGGACGATTAGGACCCCCATCGACACTCGATCTGAGCCACCTTGCGGATAGGAGGTACGAAAAAAGGTTCATAATAATCGGCACGGACAGCGGGGATAGGTGTGATGCGACTTGGGATATTGTCAGGACTCGACCCAAGGGAGCTGTACTGACAACAGCAAGCCCTGAAAGCTGGCATTTGTGGAAAACGCAGAGAAAAGAAAGCAAGGAAAAGACCATCACAGCGAGGCCAATCAAGATACCAGTTGATATCAGGCAGGTGTTCCTTACCACACGCTTTGGTGAGGCTCGCTCTTGGGCGGCGAGTAACTCTGATAAAAGATCACCAGGATTTTGGTTAAATGTAGGGTCGTGGTCGTGGAGAGAATGCTGGTATTGACCATGGTCGTAAGACATTGCCGTTGGTGATGAGAGCCGAACGAGTGCACTGGGTATGGCGTCGCTGGGGACTCAATGTTCAACCACCACAGCTCTTAAATACATACGAGTGTAATTCGCTTGCTATTGTACGTCAGAAAGTCAGTTGCGGGCTGGTGCTGGTACATAATTTGGGAGCCTTGAGCTGACAGTTTCTTCTTGGTAGGCACATTGCCAAGGAGGCGCGCTGACCCAACCCCTGGCCTCCGCCCTCCTCTCGTTTGCGTTCTGGCCCTGAATCAAACCCAAAAGGGTGCTCAAATGGAACTTGAGTCCATGGGACAATGACCTTGAGTGTAGACGCGGAATGTAATAGTTTGTGGAAGGAGAGTGATGAGTGAAGAACGACGAACGGCTGTGCCAAACAAAAGCCTGCGCGGTGGATTGATGATGGCGGCGCGCGGCGCGCCGTCAAGCGATGGCTGTAACATTTAGGAAATAGAAGAAATCAAAACCTGAAGACAGGGACAGACGTCGGATGGGTGTCAAACCCAAGCTTGAAGACAAGGATCGATGCAGAATTCAAGGTTATCGTGGGGCAACATCTGAAGCACAATGATGTCCTGAGGTGACTATATGCGCGAAGGTCAGCGCATATACGGCGTGGAAGGAGGACAACCCATACCTTTACTCGTGTTTCTGACCGATAAACCTACCATTTAGGCATCGATCTTTCAGTGCTACAAGATGAAGTCAAAGCAGAACATCACCAGAGCCCGAAATACCCAAATACATCCTAATACGATCGACAATGCCTGGCTGGCTCAATACCACAGAAGATACCGACTTCTCGACCTTCGTGATAGCCAAAGGGTTGGAAGAGGTTTGGCAGTCGAGGACGAGGATGAGAGCCGCTAGGTCACTGGGCACTGTAGCAGTAGAATTATAGTGGCTCCTGCTGGTGATCGATGTCGCTTCTGGTGTTCCAAGCTCATCTTGCTAAGCCCAGAGCGCGGCACAGGCTGTGTGATGCGGATGAGTGCTGGCTGTAATCCGTCACGCGAGTTAGAGTACACACCGTGCTTCGTGGTGAGCTGTGCACTGTATACTGTGCACAGTCAAGCTCCGTCGGCTAGAGTGTTGCTTGGGTGTTGATTTGGATAAAAAGAAACGATCCTGGAGATGGATATATTGGCCTTGAAGAGAATTACCCTGATGATACTGACACTGAGTGATGAGGGAGCATACATGGATATTAACCTGAAAGACTCACTCCGTCTATCAGAGAACAACGAATGGTGGGGTGCGGATTTGCGGGGTCGGACGAGGTGGTTGGTTGTGTATAAAAATTCGACGGGGGTCGTATCGATGGAATCGACGAGTTCACGAGTGTGGTGCGGACGTCGAAGGGTCGGTGATATTATTGACACTGTCAAGAACTACGAAAGCCCGATTGAGTGCAGTCGTTCAGAACAGCTGCCTGTGTGAGGTCTGCCAGTGAGGATCAAGGCATCTAAAGTCTCAACTCGACGACCTGTTGCTCTCCTTTTTCCATCATTATAGGCTCCACCGAACAGCCTTTGAGTCCTAAAAAGATAGAAATGGTAAGTGGCAAAACGGAGATGATAGGCGTGGTGGATGAGAGAGATGTTTGTTTGGTTATGTGCCACGCGCGCCTTGGCTGAGTTGTGACCTGCCTCTCTTCCTCCTTTTTTTTTCCTTGCTCACCATCGCGACCGATGTCCGGCAAGGCACCTCCAAAAGGGCCCAGAGCACTACTGAGCACCCAGCAGGGCTCATCGCTAGGCCCTTCCTCCTCGTCCTCGTCGTTGACATACCCCCCGCCCACCGTCCCCCAAAAGACTCTGCTCCCTCCCACCCCTGTCAACTCAGTGTTTAGCAGCTAACTTACCGCATATCCGGTACAGTCGAACCCCTCATAACGCATACCCTTCGGTGGACCCCCCGAGCTATGCGTTATGAGGGGTTATGTGTTTGGAGGGGTACGCTAAAAATAGATTGCGAAAATCATAGCATAAATATTCGACCAAAGTCACTGAATTGCTGCTTAGATATGGCATATGCAATAGGTGAGTCCTATATACAGGAGATATGGGTCGCTTCAGTTAGTAGAATCTGCACATATCATGGCCAAGCCTGGTGAAGGTTGTCGGGGTCGTGCGAAAGTCGGTCCCTGATGTCGTTTTTGAGGCGAAAAGAACAATTCAGCAGATCAGAAAGCTCGAAAAAGGTATTTCTGCACAAATTATGGCTTACATCAACTCGGAGTTTTGAGAAAGTACTGCAATTTGACCTCGAAGTAATGATATTCGGCCTCATATGGCACCCAAAACCTATGCGTTTTGCCTGCCAAGGGGTATGTGTTATGCGTTATTGCGGACCTATGGGTTATGCTATGCAATTCCCCGCCTACCAACTCGGTGGACACATGAGGCTATGGGTTATAAGGGGTTATGCGTTATCAGAGGTATGTATTATGAGGGGTTCGACTGTACTCCGTTTTTTCAGCGCCTGGGAGATTTGGCGGGTCCGGTTGACGTCATACGAACTTCATCGAGTTGACAGTAATGGGCTTGAAGTTCAACGAAAGTAGAGTCAGTCTCATTTACGAAGTGTACTGCCCGTGGCCCTATCAAGCCTGTTCGCATGCAGCCAAAAGCCAGCATCATCGACCGCCTGAAGACCGAGACAGTTGGGCTTCCTGGACCCCTCCTTCCTACCGCTCCTCCGGTCAATGGGAGCGAGGATGTCATCAAGTCGTTCATTTTGCCAGGAAGCAACACTGGCGTCGTGAGTTCCAATTTACCGAAGCGCTGGCTTCATTAGTGATAATAACTACTATTTAGATGTTTGTGGGGTCTTTCTCGCCAGCAGACTCGATCAATTCCAAACCGAAGTCGTAGCCACCGTTAAAGACTTCAAAACTGCTGGTGTCAATCAACTGATCATCGACCTTACCGATAACGAAGGTGCGTGGATACTACGAGCTTGCATCCGATGTCTGTTCTAAATGTAGAGGTTGGGTGATCGCTGGCGGTTTCGTCTGCTTGGGCAGTTTTTGCACCAATTCCGTTTGATGCGATTCAATTCAGGACCTTTGATGGGATAGGACGGGGACCAGGATTCAGGCTCTGCAACGGTTGCAATCCCGAGATACACATTCATGCAGCGAAACGGTAGGATAGTGACCCAAAATTGTTTTATTTATTCGTTATTCTGTGAATCATCGCTTAGGCCTCCTGGTTCAATGCTGCATGAGGAATTACCGTCTCTACAGCACTTTGCTTTTTTTCTTCCGGTCCTCGAGTCACGACTATCTTTTACTAGCATCGAGTTGGTTCTGCTCCTCCAAGAAGATCATCCAAACTGAGGTCTTTCTAAAGTCTGCTTACATTTGATTTCATAGGCCCAGTGCCAGGCTCTCGTTGACCGTCGGACCGACACCAAGGCGATCCCCAATTAGAAGGATTCAAAGAGGTTCTTTGTTAAAGGACTGCAAGCACGTGTACTGAACAAGCAGAACCAAACGAGGCCTCCAATATAAAGCGCGACGCGACGCGTGCCACTGCCCTCTATCTATTCCACATTCAACCAGCAAGGAGTCCAGTCGTAAGTGGGCCTCCTTCTCTCGTAGCGATTCAGTTCTCATGTCGATGAAGATGTCGGATATGCAAAAAGAACTTGCGTCTGTCCTCCGTAACTCCACCACTGGAAAAATTCAAGCCTGCCTCTTAGGATCTTTGACGAAGGCGTCACCCGAGCAGCTGAACGCCCTCTTCTCTATGCTGGCTCCTTTGCTGTCCCAAGCAAGGGTTATAAAACACTGCGTGCGCTGCCACCAAGAGTACAGCGAAAACGAAAACCACAAGACCGCCTGCGAGATCGAGCATAATGAATTTGGCGAACAGGAAAGAGATATGTCACTCTACTCCGAGAGCCGCATAACCCTGTCGTGCTGCGGTGTATCCTTTGACGAGGACGACGGTCGTCCTCGCAGATCCTGCATTCTGGCCCGTCATACGACAAACCCAGAAAAGGTCAAGTATTACGTCGAAAATGACGAAGACGACGAAGATGACGAAAACAACGAAAACAATGAAAACAGGGGTACTAACGAGAACGTGATAACATGTTCAGAAGCTGGCTGTTCTGACGTCAAAGAAGAGGGGACTAACAGGGACTAGCCAATAAAGAGCTCTATTTTGGAGGACAAGATGGGTACGGTCGAAACCCATTCGTGCCACTTAGTGACATGCCTTCACGCCTCGTCCTTCACTGCCTTCCCATCCACATATTCTCTTGTCTCTACTATCAGCCCGCGACCTTTCATACTATTCTCTTTAACACCATTTCTCTATCGCTCAAATATTTAACACCTAACGAAATTTGTATATTATTGCTAGTGATGAAGTGAGCTAGTAGTTCGAACAGAAAAAGGCAGCCGCGATGGTAGACCAACGAAGTTAAGTTTGATTATAATCAGCGATGAGAATGGGAGGGGTAGGGGTGCGGAGACCTTGGGAGAGGGGGACGAGAAGAAGAAGCCCAAGGCTGATTTCCTCGAGGTGCAGGAGCTCGAGAACCGGATTAGTGTTGTGTTTTTGAGACCGCGCAGAAGCCTTGATTCGCTGCGGTCGGATGCGACGAGCGAGGATGACGAGCTCGTTTTCGAGGATATTGTGCTCAAGGATGTGTTAAGGACGCCGCAGCAGCAGAGACGACCTCGGGTCCATAAGCGAGAGGAAGATGAAGATGACGAAGAAGACTCGGATAACCCGATCGACTAAATGTGGATGCTCTCCAACCGCCAGGGTGATCTTGGAAAGGACCGGCCGTTTGGGGCCAAGGTTCGCTTTTGGTTTTGACCTTTTCCTTCCTCAACTGGCCATGGTGACTGGTCGGAAGAGATTTACGATTTATATATTGATGGTGTTTTCAGCATTTTTTTCTCTTTCCATTACGGGCAGCCAGTGGTTTCTGTCTTCGTTGTATTTCGTATCGTTCCGTACCACATCCATCCATTCCCTCAGCGAACCATACTACACACCTCAGTTCATTTTTGTATTACCAGCGCAACCTTCTTTTTCTTTCTACGAGCAATACTTTGAGCTTTGCCGTGTATGTATGCGTGACGATTGACGCATGAATTTAGATTCTTGGGCGTACAATAATATACTATAGTAGGATAAACGTCGACAAGGAGACGGAGCATGTCATTTTTCCATTTCTCTATGATACTTGATTGGCGATGGGAGGTTTGTGGATTGCTGAGAGGGAGAGCAGATCTAGGAGCGCAGGCGTTGGAAGTTGGGCGAGAACCCGGGACCGATGGACTGGACTGCGGAGTGCTGATGTGCAGAAGCAGACGAGACTGGCGGGGTAGAGATTGCGCAGGTTCCAACGTCGTGCTCTGTGCGATTGATCTCTTCAGCTTGAGGTTTGAAATTTCTAAGCCCCCGACAAAGCCTAGATATGCTTTAAAGATTATGGATTACTGAGAGGGAGGAGATCTAGAGGAGAAGCAGAGGCGTTGGAAGTTGGCCGAAATCCTGGTACCAATGGACTGAACCGCACATGCAGAGTGCAGGCGTGCAGAAGCAGACAAGACCGTCGGGATGGGAGTCGCGCAAATTCCATCGTCGTGTTTCAAGCTCTGCGAGATCGACCTTTCTACCCTCCAGCTTTGGCTCCATGTCGAGGTTCAGCTTTATGTTTGAGTTCCAAGGTCTCAACTCCATGTCGAGGTCCAACTTGAGCTTTACGTTTGAGCTCCAAGGTCCCGACTGAAGCCTCGACATGCTTCAAGGATTGTGGATTACTGAGAGGGAGGAAATCCAGGGTAGAAGCAAGGCGTTGGAAGTGCGGGAAAACCCCGGTACATACGGACTGGACTGCAGAGTGCAGAGTGCGGGGTGCAGAAGCAAACAAGACCGTCGGGATGGGGTCGTCCTTCAAGCTCTGCGGGATTAACCTTTCTATCCTCCAGCTCCAGGTCCATGTCTAGGTCCGGCTTACGTTGAGTATGAAAATTAAAGGTACTAGAGCTAAGACTTAGGCGTGGCGTTCGTCTTTGGCCTTTAATTTCGCATTTCGCATTTCGTCTTCAGGATCTAGGCTATGGAGTGTGGAGAGGTGTTGGTTGACGCTGCGCCTCAAAGATTCAAGACATACCGGGATAGGGATAGGGATAGGGATAGTCGAGCTGGAGTACAACCGACATACTCTAAAATGTGGAAGATGACTGGGATTTCGGGCCTGGTGGACAGAGCCAATATCATTTCATTCATTGCTCGGGTATGATACTTGGTTAGCCATGGCGAGAGGCCAAGCATCGAGGATTGTGGATTATGGATTATTGAGAGGGAGGAGATCCAGCGTAGAAGCGAGGCGTTGGAAGTAGGATGCCAATCAGAAACCGATGGACGAGACTGCAGACTGCAGGGAGCAGAAGCAGACAGGACCGTCGGGATGGAGACTGCGCAAGTTCCAACGTCGTGCTTCGTGCTCTGCGGGTTCAACCTTTCTGCCCTCCAGCTTTAGGTCCAACTTCAACCTTCAACTTCAGCTGTATCAAATAAAAGTTCAGCTCGATGTCGAAGTGTGCTTCCGACTTCTGATGCAGAGTTTTTCGTGTTCCCATTTCGTTACTGATTATGAGAGGGAGGAGGTCTAGGAGCGCAGGCGTTAGAAATCGGACGAAAACTCCGGCACAGACGGACTGGACTGCAGACTGCAGGGAGCAGAAGCAGACAAGACCGTCGGGATGGGGAATGCGCAAGTTCCAACGTCGTGCTCTGTGTGATCAACCTTTCTGCCCTCCAGCTTCAGGTTCAACTTCAGCTTTACGTTTGAGTTCCAAGGTCCTGACAACACCTGGATATGGTTTTAAGATTATGGATTATTGAGAGGGAGGAGATCTAGGAGCGGAGGCGTTGGAACACTAATCATCCCAATTACCGATGGATTGGACTGCTGAGTGCGGGGAGCAGACGCAGATAGGACCGTCGGGATGGAGATTGTGCAAGTTCCAACGTCGTGCTTCATGCTCTGCGAGAACGACTCTTCCACCCTCCAGCTTCAACTCCAGCTCTATGTCGAGGTCCAACTTCAGCTTTACGTTTGAGCTCTAACGTTTTGGCTAGACTTGATATCAAAGGCATTACAACTTGGATTCGAACTGTGCTTTCTGTGTCTTCCCATCTCGTCTTCGGGAACTTCAGGACTTGGAGGGGTGTGGGTCGATGCTGCGCACGCCAGCCTTGGGATGGTCGGGTTTGATTACAACCACCGACATGAAGATGACTGGGATTTCTGGCAAGTCGAAGCGCAGGAGCAAAGCGGCAGGGCCTGGGGTTCGGGGTTCTGGGGTTTGGGTTGACATTGGGCAGCAGTCCGTCGCTCTAGGAATCGATCTTCCACCCTCCTCCACCACCTGCGTCTACAAGCTCGAGGGTCCCGCTGGTAGGAAATTCCAGGATAGATTGACCTATGCGTTCGGCGCGTTTATGATTGAATGTGTATGCTGTCCATCCATCCATCAGTCTCGGCTCTAGGATCTGGAAGTCCGAGGGTCGACGCTGTGCAAGAAGGACGTGGCGGGATTGTAGAGTATGATGCACAACGGACTTGGGGAGACGGGCTGCCTCCTCTCCTGCAGTGATACTGGAAAGGCATACTGCATGGCCGTTCTAACGTCGACGGGACGGCTTGTCTGGGTGGCCATCTTTGGGTTGGGGTGGGGTGATTGGAACTTGGTAGGCTGATATGTTTAGGCGGTTCTGATGTGTTTAGCTGGTTTGTTTAGCTGGTTGACCAGCACTAGAGCTTCGCTTAACTCTAGTTGTTGTTGATTCGAAGATGAAGGCAGCTAGAATGAGGCTTGGCAGAGTTGAACGAGGAAAAAGAGAACCCGCTAGGTGGCTGCGCAGTGTAGAAGTCGAACCGCATTCGTAGTTGTTTCGTGATCGATGTCGCTTCTGGTGTTCACAAGCTTCTCTTGCACAACGCGGCACTTCTGAGCCCACAGACGGCCGAAAGGCGGTTGTGGTATTATTGTGGGCTGTGAGTAGTGTTCCACTGGCGTTGGAGTTGGCGTTGGAACTTGCGGTAAGTTCTTGAGCGAAGTTTTGGAGATGGGTAGGTGTGACTGGTAGTGTGACGCGGGTGAAGTGCTGAGGGAAATCTGTCACGCTGGTACATGACGCGCTTAGCAGTGAGCTGTGGACTGTGCACCGAGGTCCGTCGAGCTTGAAAGGATCCGCCGGTTTGGGTGTTTATTTTGGGTAGAAGAAACGATCTTGAAGATCGATATATTGGCCTTGTAGAGGATTGTGCTGACGATACTGAGTGGGGAGGTCAGAGGGAGGAACCTGCATGGTTAAAAATTTGGAAGGCTCACCTCCGCCTCCGGCAGAACAATGAACGGTTGCGGATCCGCTGTTGTATCGAGTCAAGGTGTCCTGGGTTATCACGACATTCCTCCTTTACGAATAGGAACAGTTGGCGAGAGATACGACGTTCGAGTTCCGTATGGGGTGCAGACATTGAAGAACTGGGCTGTCAAGAACCGCGAAATTCTGGCTGAGTGCCGTCGTTCAGGACAGCTGCCTGAGTGTTGAAATTGACTTCTGCCATTTGGAAGACCGAAAGACATCCAGAATCTGATTCCAATAATCTCCTCGACGCTCCTTTTTCCATCAAGAACAATCCCATTATTAAGATTCCTCCACCGAACAGACATAATTTGCGAGACCATAGCTGGACCCCAGTGGCAATGCTAGCATTTTGTCGAGTGACAAAACGGAGATGATGGGCGTGGTGATGAGAGAGAATGTTTGTTTGGTTATGTGCCACGCGCGCCTTGGCTAAGCTGTTCACCTGCCTCTCTTCCTCCTTTTTTTTCCTTGCTCACCATCGCGACCGATGTCGGGCAAGGCACCTCCAAAAGGGCCCAGAGCACTGCTGAGCACCCAGCAGGGCTCGTCGCTGGGCCCTTCCTCCTCGTCCTCGTCGTTGCTGGCATCATCATCAGCCCACACTTTCGCACAGCAGCAGCAGCACCAAGCCCAGGCCCACAACCCGCCACCGTCGCTCCCGCCCTCGCGCCCCGCCCCGTCGTCGTCTCTGCCCACGAACCCGGCGAGCAGGATCGGGGCGACGCCACCGACGGGTCCGAGGAGTCTGCAGGCGAACAACCACGCCCGCCCGCCGCCTCCTGGGGTTAAACACCACCTGAACGGGCACGCTACGCACTCGACGAACTCGGGGGCGATGAACGGCCTTGGACCGCATGCACTGCAGAGCAACCGTCATCCGATATCGATAAAGGGCAAAAAACGAGACCTGGGCCCGGGTGCAGGGGTATGTGCCCTTTTTTGCTCGTACCATTGCCGATCTCTTAATTAGCGCTCGACGACTTTGCTTTTTTTTTTGTGTGGCTGGGTTTTTGTATTGTATTTCTAGGGTAATCATACCTGGCAGGCACCTCATACGCAGAGTCATCCGTGGCCGGAATCGGGTGGGGTAAATGGCAGCAGCAATGGTGCAGCTTCAGGCAGCAGCAATGGCAGTGGCAGCCCGCGCAAGGCTTCGTCTCCTGTGCCTCCCAATATACGCCCTGGAGAGCTGAAGCAGGACCGGCCGACGGTGCTGATCCCTATGCAGCCTCGACGGGATCGGGTAGGCTCTGGCGCTGAGCCACCGCCGCCGCCGCCTCCGCCGACGTACGACCCGCCACCTCCACCACCGCCAAGTCAATCCCCGCCCCCGGCGCCTCCTCCTCCGCCTGGATCTGAGCCAGAAACGCAGCCTCCGCCTCTACCTCCTCCTGAATCATGTCCACCGCCGCCACCGCCCCCTCCAGCATCAACACCACCACCCCCGCCGCCCCCAATGCCTCCCGCCAGTTCACCGCCCCCTCTACCGCCCTCTGCATCTCCTTCGCCTGTGTTACCCAGTCCGCCACCGCCACCACCACCGGAAGAACCACCGTTACCTGCTCCTTCTCCACCTCGAGAAGAGCCTCCTCAAGCACCACCACCGCCTTCACCATCACCACCACCCCAAGTCGAAGAAAAAGAACGGTCATACTCGCCCGTCATCATCCCACCACCACCCCAGGAGCCCCCGCGACCCACTTCCCTCCCCCAACGGCCCGACACACCCCCGCTCATCATCACCTCCACCCGCCCACGAGAGACCTACCCCCACCCCCACCCACCCCGGCCCCCCTCCCCCCCTCCCAAAAGACTCTACTCCCTCCCGCCCCTCCCGGACTGGCCGCCCCCGCACACCGAATACGCCCCTTACCGGTCCTTCAAAGTCCTCTACGACCCCGCCGTCGACTCCGCCTCCACCTCCAACGCCCTAAGCTCGTGCCCCGCGGTGGTGCATAACCTCCAAGCCTACCCGAATGTGAAGAGCGCGGCGTATTATAGGGCGTTGATCGAGCATGTGAGGAAGTATGCGGGGAGTGCGGGGGTGGTGCTGGATAGGATTAAGGGGAAGGGGAAGGGGAAGGAGACGTTGGTGAGGATGGAGGGGGAGGTTGTTGGGCCGCTAAGGGCGGAGGTGGAGGGTGTGGGGGTGGATGGATATGGGGATGGGGATGGGGAGAGTTTGAGAGAGGGAGAGGTGGAGGTTAGGGATCCGAGGAGGGATAAGAGTTTGAGGAGGCCGACGCCGCTTAGGGTTGGGAGGGGGGAGTTGCTTAGGCTTGAGTATGAGGTTAGTTTGTGTTGCTTTTTTGAATTTTTTTTCTTTTCTTTTTCTTCTTATCGATGCGTGCATTCATGCTGTCAATTTCGCTACTCCACTTTTACACATTCTATTCCTTATTCCTTATTCCCTATTCCACCTTTCAACCTTCAAACACAACACTAACTAACACACCATTCCACCCAACACAGTTCGACACAAACTCAACCGGCCCCCCACCCCCAACCTCCATCCTCCTCACCCAATTCTCGCCCCTCACACCGAACCACGCTCTCCGGCGACACTTCGCCCAACACGGGCCCGTCCTCTCCTTCGAAGCCCAAATCGACAAAGAGAACGGCAGCGCGCTCGGCATCCTCTTCGTGCGGTACGCCACGCACGAGGAGGCGCGCCGGTGCGTCGAGCGCGAGCACGGGCGGCGGGGCGGGATTATGGGCATGGGCGGGGTGGGCTTGAAGCTTGGGGAGGTGGAGGAGTGGAAGGTTGTTCTGGATGGGGATGGGGGGAAGTTGAAAGCTGTGTTGAGGGAGTTGGAGGATAGGAAGAGGAGGGATAGGGAGGATAGGAGAAGGGGTGGGGTGGGGGTGGGGGTAGGGGTGGTGGCGAACGGGGTTGTGGCGGCTACGCCTGCTGTGACGCTGAGTGGGACGGGGACGCCGGCGTCTGGGATGCAGAGCCCTGCGCCGCCGAGGAAGGGCGCTGTGCCGACGACTACGATCCCTCAGCGCCCGGCGCCAGCTGTTAACCCAAAGCACCCCACCCTGCCTCCGCGGCCTGCAGTAGGCCCTCCGCCGGACAAGCTCGACAGTAACAACACCAACACCGCCCTCAATAACAACACCAACAACAAAGACAGCAGCGAGAAGAAGGACCTGCCCCCGATCCCGCCGCCCAAAGTGAACGACGCGCTCGTCAAAGCCCGCGCGGAGGCGATGAAGCAGCGGGCGCCCGCTCCTTCTGCTTCTGCGTCGGCCAAGAGCACCACGACAGGGACGGGGCCGGCGAGCCTGAGCTTGAGCGTGGGCCAGCGCGGACGGGGCTTGCTCCCGACGACCAAGTACGGCGCGTACCAGGCGTCGCCGATGATGCTCTCACGCTCGCCGTCGCCCGGTGCAGGTGGGGAGAGCGATGCGCCTGCTGGGAAGGGCAAGGGCCCCAAGTCGGCTGCTGATCGGGAGAGGGAGCACCAGGAGGTGGTGCGAGAGCTGGCGAAGAGCGGGCACGACCATGTGAAGATCCTCGGGAGCGCGCAGCTTGTGAAGGTTGTGAGGGAGGAGGATGTGCGGGCTTTCTTTGGGGCTTTTACGGTTGATAAAGTGGGTTTTGTTTTTCTTTTGGAGTGGCTGGACAAAGGCGTTTTAACTTTTTTTTTTCTTTTACCCCGACAGGTCCTGAAAGACCACACAGGGCTCTATGTGACCTTTGACAAAGCCGGCACGGCGCACAAGGCCACCACCGTGCTCGCCGCGAACCAGCTTGCCTTTCAACAAGTAACACTCACTGTACACCCGCCTCCTCTGTACGTGCCACCCGCTGCAGAGAAGACCCACTGGACCGAGAGCGAGCTGCTCGTGGAGGCGCAGAAGATGATCCTCGAGGAGCTGAAGAGCCTGCTGGAGAAGGATATTTCGGACCGTATTGTTCAGCAGGATCTGAAGGCGCTGTGGCAGGAGGAGAGGAGCAAGGGTTTGAGTGCGAGAGAGCAGAAGCCGTTGGAGAAGAAGGGGCTGAAGGGGCTTTCTTTTAGGCGGCCGAAGGAGGTTGTGGAGGAGAAGGAGGAGCCTGAGCCTGAACTGGAGGAGGAGGAAGAAGAAGAGGAGGAGGAAGAGGAGGAGGTTGAGAGGCCGAAGAAGAAGAGGAAGACGGAGGTGGTTGGGAAGAAGACGAAAAAGGCTGTGGAGGAGGAGGACATCGAGTCGGAGGATGAGGATGAGGAGGACCTGGCGAGGTTGGCTGCGTTGGGGAAGCGGTCTGCGTCTGAAGACCGCGAGGAGGAGGAGGAGCCCGTGAAGAAGAAGCAAAAGGTCGAGGAGGTCCATGTCAAGGGCAAGGGCAAGAAACAGACCAAGAAATCGAAGAAGGCGCTGCTGACTCAACCTGTGGAGGAGGTCATCCTTGGCGATTCGGAGGAGTTCGCGACGCCTGCTATCACCCAGTTCAGCCTGGACTCGGGCCTCGAGTCCTCCTTATCACCCTCACGCTCGCCTTCGCCCGCGGTACAGCAGCAGCAGCAGCCCAAGCGGCGGAAGCGCCCCGTCACCCCCCCACCACCGCCCCCGCCCGATCCGGTGGGACTGGGTCTCTGTGAGGATGACGAGGACGTCTACTTCGCGAAGCTCGTCCTGTCCGGCGACATCCCGGTCCCCGAGAAGCCCCAGGCGCCGCCGCCGCCATCGTCCGCTGACGTGCCCACGTTTCGCAAGCACCTCACCGGCAGTGGGAGAACAGAAGGGTACTACAAGATCACGCACGCGGAGAAGGCCGCGTATGTCGCGCAGTACCAGGCACGTGCTGCCCATGCTGGCTCGGGCCCGCCGGTCGTGGATGAGCCCCAGCCGCAGCATGTTACGTCGTCGCGGTCGAATAGGGCCAATGCGAGGCGCCGCGCGCAGGGCTTGGAGGAGATCAACCAGGTGCAGCGGGCGGTTGCGCTGTCGAAGGGCGAGACGGCGGCGAATGAGCTTACTTTCAAGTTTAACCAGCTGCAGACGCGGAAGAAGCATCTTCGGTTCGCGCGGTCGCCTATTCATGACTGGGGGTTGTATGCGATGGAGAAGATCTCGAGGGGGGAGATGGTCATTGAGTATGTGGGCGAGGTTATCCGGGCGCAGGTGGCGGATAAGCGCGAGAAGGCGTACGAGCGCCAGGGTATCGGGAGCAGCTACCTCTTTCGGATTGACGAAGACCTTGTGGTGGACGCGACCAAGAAGGGCAACCTTGGGTATGTTGTTCGATTTATAGCAAGGTTATTTATTGCTGGATTCTGACGCCTTCTTTCCCACCTCGCTCTAGTCGACTGATCAATCACTCTTGTGATCCCAACTGCACCGCGAAAATCATCACGATCAGCGGGGAGAAAAAGATCGTCATATACGCAAAGCAAGATATCGAACTGGGCGACGAGATCACCTACGGTGCGTTAATCACGCTTCTTCTGATCGTCCTCAGCAGCGGACTCATTGAGTGTATTTATAAAAACAGACTACCACTTCCCCTTCGAGCAGGATAAGATCCCGTGTCTGTGCGGCTCTGCAAAGTGTCGCGGATTTTTGAACTAGATTCCTTATAATCATCTCTTTATTTACTGTTTTATACCCTGCTCTCTCCCTCGCATTCTTGTTCCGCCGGTCATGCATTGTCGAGCTCTGTATTGTGTTTTTTTTACTGTTTTATATTCCAGGCGCTATTTTGTTGTTTTAATTATCTCATGATGGATCAGTACAGCTGCGTCATCTCATCTTGGGGATGTCACAGCCATTCCAGGTTTATGTTGTGTGTGTGGCGCAGGGCGGAAGATGAGGAATCTGGACCAGACCGGATCACCCTGATCGGGACCTATGACGCCCCTCTGTATTTGGCTAAACGTCATAAGGGAAACAATTCCAACAGTCGTATTGAGCGAGACGGACGGCTGGAACTTGCAGAGAAACATAACTCATGCCTGCTTCAAAATCTTATTCCAACTTCCAACGACGAGACGACGAGACTGGCAAACGGACATCATGGTGTCAGTGGCTCAAGTCGTTGTGGTCAGGACTCTTTTCTCGGGTCACTTGGTTCCGTGAGCCGGTCATGCCTCCAGGTCCTTGGGAAACTGCCTTTGGCTTTCGGCCAATACCCAAAAGGCTCGTCGTAGTTTGTTTTGCAGCGCCTGTACTAACGTATTTCATTTGGTTATCAGAAAACTGCTGTAGTTGGTCCGAAATCAAATTGCAATTGATTTACAAGTGAAACCATGGGCGGAAAAAATGGCAAAAAGAATCTGTCCCGGAGAGACTTGAACTCTCGATCTTCCGATGTCGTGCAAACTCGCAAGGTTGTAACAGTCGGACGCCGTAACCAACTAAGCCACGGGACATGATAACTTCCACGGCTCCGCAACCATTTGAGAGGAAGGCTCTCTCTCGGCATCAGTAAGAAGGCACACGCGCGTGGCCTAGCGTGGAAGATAATACGATAATACCACCTTTCTTCCTTCTTTCAAGAAGACTCCCCAGGATATTGAGGTGATTAGAGCGGATTTATTTTGTTTTAGTCACCAGCGAGACCGATAAAAAAACCGAGTTAATATTCTTTCTTTCAAGTGATCCTTGTTCCGATTTTATTGCGAATTATTCTACAAAAACAAACGGTAAAAGGGTCAGCTGAACCAATTACGGGGCCTCAGAGTGCCCCAGGAGATTTATTATGGCTGCGTTTATCTGTCTATATCTCCTTGAGCGATTATTTTTCTCACCAGTGTATATTTCGATGCATGTCAAATCTCGCAAGGATTCCTTTGAAGACTGTATTCTGGGGAATCCCGATTCGTACTCACGTCCTCAGAAGGTGGTGGCCTTGTAATCCAAGGAGATGAGATCCAGGACAGGACTATTCCTCGGACCACGCGCGGTCCTCATTCAAGATCTTAGCCTGTGAGAGGAAATCATCAAAGGCGGATCTCGAAACGACTGTGCAGCTATTTGGCGACAAATATATTTTGGCTTTTTTCACTCGCGTTGCAATTGGAATGAATGATCGTAGTTCGTCTGCCCTAAGCACAGCACGGGGAGGTGTCGAGCTCCAGTATTCTCGTCGCCTACTCAACACCTCGAGGAGCTTACAATTCCAACGCAATAGGCAGTGACTTTAACAGGACGTAGTAATATATCAACGGTCATACATCCCCGAAAGCCGATCCTCCAGGTCACACTCGCGAACAAGCGTCTTGACTTGTTCCTGCAGTTCTCTTTTCTAGGCAATTTCCCATCTTCGACCATGAGAGACTTATCCACGCCGAAGTCCGACGATAGGAAGTTCTGGGATGTGAAGGCGATAGCACCTGTCTGATTGCGACATCGCAAGATTTCTTAACCTTTCAGAGTTGACCAACTTCGTCCAGCCAGCCGCCGGGGTGGAAGCAAGCAAGCCAAGACTAAATTTAGCGACGTCAGATCAATTTCTTTATCTATTCACCGCCGACCCCACGGTAGTTAAGCGCTGTCTGCTGTGCAGTTGACATGCCTTTCTCACATGGATATCGCCACTTGGTGGTTTACCAATCAATGCCAATGTTCGCGGAGAAGCCAATGATACCAAAGGTAGTTGGATGAATGACGACAGAAGTCCAGGTGCCGTCCGAGTTCAAGTTCCGCATTAGGCCCTTGGCTGATTTGTAGAACCCTGTGTGTCCGTGCTTGGTATTCACTTGTGTATCCTTTTTGAAACTCCGTTGTCCTTCCCCTGCCAGGGCCTTGCCTTGCAATTGGGCTTCTTGCTTTAAACAGAAAACTCACTACGTTTATTTACAAACCGTGGAGAAATATTCCCATGTCAAAGGTGTACGCCATACGTTTTTCAGAGGCTTCTTTGAGAGTCGAAGGTGGATTAATGCTTGGTTGGTAACCCATTGAATCAAGTCACTATCTGCTATTGACCTGGACCAGGCTGAACGCGAGTAAGAGCCATATTAAACTTGCTCCCGCTCTACTACCGTAACCGGATAGAATCAAGCTGATCTCAGCGAGATTTGACGGAATAATTTCTCCCATGTGCTCATGGTGAGATGTTACCGCAGTTTGTCATGACCGATCAACTCGAGGCTTTCACCGAGTTTGGAATGGAATATAGTTACAAGGATGTTATTAATACATAGATATTCTGAATTTCAGAGTCCAGGTATTATGGAGACCTGCAGGCTCTTAATCACTCGGTACTTAGTCGCCAAGTAGGTCGGGTATGCAGTTCGTTTCTGGCAGGCTCTGGGCAGAGCAAGAAATGATGCCCGATGCACGCTCTTTATTTCTTCGTCAAGATGATCTAGTCGGCGCGTCGGCGCGCTGAACATTTTAAGTTTCCACATCTGCAATCGCACCTAATCGCAAGCAATACCTCACAGACGCGTTCCATCATTTGATTCCATCAACGCGTCCTTTATGACTACCGCCTTTGGCGCACCAAAATCGATCGTCCTCTCCAAGGAAGGACGACATCTTCCCACCAGTCTAATTTCTAATGTCGTTCGGCCTTCAAGGTAACTGGAAGGTTAATTAGTTCTGCCAGCCCAATATCTGCTTTTTATTTTCGTTTTTTGTGCACAACTTGCTCCGCACCTACTTCCTCGACTTCCTGACCATCATAACGTGAGGTCCGTGTGGGGTGGTTGTGAATTAAAACGCTTGTCCAACTACGTACATCTGCCAAATTTTGCTGGATCATCTTTGGTATTTCTGGTTTTTGATTCTGGCCAGAAAAAGACTTTAATAACCGACATTTAACCTTCCAGCGCTGTTCTTACGATCCCTAGCTGCAAATACCTTCGAGTTGCTCGGCCCTAGATATCAGGGCCTGACGTATCAACTGATTCGAGTATAGCAATTAAGTTGGAAACACTGGACAGCATAGGGCCCTTCGCAGCGGCACAATATATTTCTGGAGCCTTCCGGAGTTTGGGATTAGCGCCAGAGCTGGGACCCATCGGTGGCTCCGGAATCGCTTCCTTCATCTAAATCTGAAGTCTCCAAATGGCTCGCCTGAGTCTGTACAAGTAGATATAAATTTCCCTGAGCTTGGTATGCCTTTGTCAATTGTTGGGTCGAACTCATCTGGTCTAATTAAAGTCCTTCAAGTTGGGAGGATTAGTCGCCCAAAACTCACCCAGAAATTTACCGCACAGGCGCAATTGACTTGTATTTTTCAAAACTCGGACAGACAGCATCATATCTATCCCTGAGTGAAGTCTAAAAGTTCATGAAACGATGGAGTAATGTCGATATCGTCGTTTGATGGCTTGGTGTCCATTCCTGACAACGTATCTGGGGCGATTGATGCAACTTCTCAACAACAGAACGGCACCTGTTCTCTCGATCAGGACTTCCCGAATCGCGATAGCCATGCATTATCGGTCCTGTTACATCTGATCAACAGTTGTCTTGTGCACAGCAAAGTCCTCTATTGAGCAGTCTTCGGGAGCGATGCTGATTTGCGATGACGCAGACAAGGTGAGTCGCAATAGTAGCGCTCTAAAGCTTTGAACACTGGCAGAAATTGTCAAAATTGATACATTATTCCATTAAATTAGATATTCTGGTATTATACAATACAAGGATGAACAGAAGTAAAAACATCTACAAGAATGAGCGTGGATATAAGGCGAAAGGCGCGCGGTATTAGGAAGAGAAAGAGCGTGAAGATAGTGAAGAGGGAGTACAATAAGGTCATGACTGCAGCGTCATATTCTGAGTCTGCAAAGGAGCACCATTCATTACATCAAAGCCAGGTATCATATTATGGTGAATTCGTTTCCGAGGAGGAAGCCCTGGTATATCCTGAGGGTTATACTGGCGTTCAGTACGATATTCCATGTAGTCCGGAGCACCGACTTGTACCTCGCAAGGATATGCGTTGTCTGTGTATATTCGTTAGCGACGACTCGACAAATATGAAAGAGTTAGACGCGTACCATGAAGTTGGGGCCCATGCTCCCATGTCCGCGAATGTTTCCTCGTCCTAGACTGATCCTATGAAACCACATCAGTCCACCGCAGTACGCTAATATCACAGCTTTACACACCTCCATGTGCGCCACAGGTTCGTTGTTATACAAGTTTTGGCCGTCAGTTGGCCATTCCATCGCCTTCTGCGGCACGCGCGCGTTCATGAAAGGGTCTACTGGGTTTCGGACCTCCTGGTACCGGACGACATGAGACCTTGCCTCGGTTCGAACTGAATGGTATCGTACCTCCATTGGATATCTCGGTGGACTTCGTCGATCGTCACCCTCTATTGAAGACTTCCTTGACCTCACATCTGAAAGGGAATGAGCTTGAAACGCTAGCGATCACAAAGATGATTTACGAACCTAGAGGAACCTGATTTTGAGAAAGTAGAACAGCCACTGAGGAGGAGTGCGGATACCGTTAGCATTCGATATCGCGAAATGTAGAGGGACCAATGCTTACTTATGTCATCGCGACGTTTCTCGGCATTCGAAACGGCTTGTCGCGCTTGTCGTTCAATGTCAAGACAAGACGTGTATCGCATGAACGCGTCTTGCGTATCTTTTTGCGCTCGCATGAGAGACGCACGTGCTGCTTGGAGAGCTTGTTCTGAGTAACGTGAATGAACAGTTTTTGGAGGGGGTTTGGACGCTACTTACTGGATGAGGTGGCCTCTGCAGCAAGGCCTTCGGGCGTACGGAAGGAAGGAGATCCAGATGTCCTGGAATGTGTCATGTGTGCGGCTGATTCGTCGGAAATGCGGTCTGAAAGAAAATTTTGAGCTGTGGAATGCATCAGAAGGTGGAGTAGATCTACCGTTAGGTTGTCTGGTCTGGTCCATAAAGCTCTGCTCCGAAGGTTCAGGCGTGAAAGAGTCGACGGAATGGTCCCGATGAGTGTATGAGGCCTCGCCAGCGACACCGTTTCGTAGGCGGGGATTGTGCGGCATGCCAGCTGCTTGTCGCTCGATAAATTTGCGAAGGAACGTCAACTCTATGTCATCCGCCATCGTGTACGGTGGTCCCTGAATATCGCCTTTCTGCATGAGAAGCTCTAAGTGCGACATCGTCTTGTCCTTCAACTGCTGCAGCCACTCGTGAAGTTCCATGTGATCTTGATCTGCTCGTGCGTCGTAGTCCTGGCGTCTTCGAGCCTTCCGCCAGTAGGTTTTCGTCATTTTGAGAGCGCGATTAACTTCGTTGTCGAGCGTCCTGTACCAGTCGCTAGCCTGACGGTTCAACTTGACCGCCAAAACGCCAGGTTGAACTCGCAATTGCAAAACACATCTCCCCTCACGATCTGCCGGCCCAAGAACACCTTTCTGACCCTGATTTCCCCGAGTGGCACCACGAGAGACGTTGCCGAGTTCTGGCCAAGGTAGATCGTCAGGAGTGGACATTGGAAAAAGAACGAGACGCGACGAGAATTAGACAGAGACGGAGGTGTGAGGTCGAAGAAAGGAAACAGAAACGAGCACGGTCATTAAATGACCCACCTGTACTCCAGATTATCGGCATTTAACTGTGGAGGGTCCGCTGGGTTTCGCGGTGGCTATAGAATCCTGGTCGCCATCCCATCAGATCTAGTAGTGAGAAAGACACGATGTCTGAAACACGCCCTAGTAACGTCTAAGGATTCAAACATCCCCGAAAAGAAAAACACTCGCCAATTTCTCAGGTCAACATATATTTCCTTTCACATGCACAATCGCATCGACTTTGATCGAGCCGAATCACGAATCCCGAGCATTTGGATTTCAAAAACAGCAACAACGCTCGCAACTGCGATATTTTTAATACAAAGCCGAGTCGTGATGATACCCAGATCACATCTCATTCGGATCAAATACAGCGAGGCCTCACTATTTGGGAACCGCAGACGAGAGAACTAGTAACAGTGAGATGCTATGTACACTGGTCTTTCTGAAATGAGTAAGACGCGATTAATGGCTCGTGACTGAAAACACCAGGATTCATTCAATCCGGAGTTCAAGGCGGACCGTCCTAGTCCTTCAATCCGTGCCGGGAACGAAATTGACGCCTTGCGCTAACGGTGCTTCATCCGAGAAATTGACTTGGACGACACCGCTTAGTGGGATGCATCGCGGCAAACATGAACAGACGTACTGGTACAGGCGCTCCATCGCACATATTGCTTCCACGAATCACCGCCAGATTCCCTACCCCTTGAATTTACATTCAATGAATCTGAAATACGTCGAATAAAAGATTGACTTACCATCCCGTACTCTGTAAATAAAATTGTTCACCATAGAATTTAGTCTGCGAGCAGCGGTGCAGCTGATGACGCTTTACCTTATTTCCACCGAAAGCAGCCCCGATCTCAGCGCCACTCGTACCGACATTTACCTGGCGTTAATCAGGAGAGCATAAGCGAGCAAAAAGGGTGATGAAAAGGCATAAGCCTCACGTTAACAATTCCAGTGTCCGACCCTGAGGGTCCAATCCACTTGCCTAAATTCCTCAGGTCGCGTGTCCAGAGACTGCTCGACAACCCCTGATATAATAATCAATTGATGAACATAAGAGCAGGCGAGCAAGCCGAGATGCTCTCTTACCTGAGGGACGCTATTATTCCAGTCGATGGCCTGCTCAAATTCGTCGAAAATTGCGACGTTAAGGATCGGGGCAAATGTCTCTGTCTTCCAAATGTAATCATCAGTATTTGGTGATCTTGGGATTGTGATCGTTGGCTCGACAAAATAGCCAGAATCGAAAGGTTTCTGTTCGTATTTATTTCCGCCCGTCAAAATTTCAGCTCCAGACTTGCGCAGGTGCTCAACGGTCTTGCTATACGTATCACATGCAGAACGTGAATGAAGGGGTCCCAACAAGGTGCTGTCAGCTAGGGGATCTCCAGGGATCACCGATTTGTAAAGCTTCTGCAGACGTTCCAAAAATTCAGGTGCTATTTGTCTGTGGAGATAAAGTCTTCTCGTTGACGTGCAGCGCTGGCCCGCTGTACCCACGGCGCCAAAGAAAACGGATGGAACCGCAAGGGAGAGGTCAGCATCAGGCATAATAATGGAAGCTAGTCAGCAGAAATGTCAGCTTATTTCGATAATCGTGATCAAAACCATTATATCATTTACCGTTGTTTCCGCCTAGTTCTAATATTACTTTGCCAAATCTTGAGGCAACTGTTTTACCAACGCTGCGGCCAACGTGTTCGCTCCCAGTAAAGGAGACTATATGTAATAATGTGCGTGAATTTCTTTTTCAAATGTCATAAATCGATCGAAAACTTACCGAGTTCCACGTCATGGCTTTCCACAATGGCTTTACCGGTTTCTTTTCCGCCTGTGACAAGACTTGCTACGGCACCAGGAATTCCGTTATGTTCAAGGACAGTAGAAACTATTTTCGTGACCGCAATGGCGCACAGAGGCGTCGTCGGAGAAGGCTTCCAGAGCGTGGCGTTACCCGCGGCGAGAGAAAGCGCGAGGTTCCTGGATTAGGGTAAGAAAACAAACAAGAGATCTAGTAAACTGGATCACCAGCCGTAGACAGCCACGGGAAAATTAAAGGCAGATAATACCGCGACCACTCCTAATGGATTCGGCACTGCTCATGACGTGTGAGCATGCCTTGCTTGTTGGATTACTATTACCCCAGACCTTCGAGTATAGAGTGACCCGGGCGCTCTGAAGCCACGACGCGGCCATTCATCATTCTAGATAAGCCTACGGCATAGTCGCACTATTTTCGAAAATAGCGTAAATTTCAATCGCAAACATACTCGAATACAAATACAGGAACAAACTCACAATGTCCACGAATTCTTGAACTTCTCCTACTCCTTCTGTTCTAATCTTTCCCATTTCCAGGGACACAAGTGCACCAAGATCTTCTCGCTGTGCCAAGTTCCGTTATCCAAATCTAATTGTTTAATGAAATTTCGCCAACCTTGGATGCAAGCGCTTCCCTGATCTGTCTCAGTATCTCCCCGCGGCGTGGTGCAGGGATGTCTAGAAAGCGGCATAATTAAATGAAGCAAAGGGTCCGGCATGAATATAACATGTAGGAAACACGTACTTCGAAAATAGGTGTAAGCTTCACGAGTTCGCTCAATGGTTTCGTGTAGCTCGGCAGGAGAGCCTGACTTCACCCTTGCAAGAATTTCACCAGTTGCAGGGCACGTGGAGTTCATAACATCTCCCGAACCTTTCCATTCGCCGTTGTACACCCCAGAGATCTCACTGGTCGTGGAGATACCAAGTGACGACAGGATGGTTGACGCTCTCGTTGATAAGAGGCGCTTCAGACACCTTGCTGGAAACAAGTTTCGCCTCAATAACATCTTTAGCTCGCCTCAAGACAATGGATGGTTGTTGAAGGCACGTCGTGGTCGTGAAAAGAGGGTGAAAGGCCGTTCACGACGTCAACCATGGTTTGTACATTACAAGGGAGCATGATCCGTCCATAAAATAAGCGGTGTCACGTGATTCAATTTAAAACGCGTCGATTCGCGGTGCCGAACGTGGAATATTCTTCCAAACAGAGGAATGCCCATGGTCCAGGCTAGATTAAGAAATATAGGTGAAGAAAATGGTAGGTCATCTTCTGTTAATTTCCGCCCTTATTATTAACCTATTCCAATACCACAACTCCGGCTGGAAGCCAGCCGACAGAAACATGAGATGATACTATTTTAATATTTATTAGCAGTAGATTAGTAAAAGATGGGTAGCAGGGAGGGTGCTTCCTATATGTCGCAGTAGAACGGATGGCTGAGCAGAAAGGGCAGTAGGGTCCGAGCTATTTAATTTGACATAGGCAAATTCGCAGTCGTTCACATAGCTCACTGCGTCGATTTACTTAGAAGTCGAATAAATAACTGAGCCAACTTCTCGTCACTAGTCGTTAGCATCACGCAAAGGTAAAGTAAAATTGGTATCGCCATCTGAGCATAGGTTTGGAGTGTTTTAAATTCTCCTTGTAGGTGTAAACCTTACTTGGCGGCACGACATCATCTATAGAACAAATATCTTTGGACAGTTGAGCACACGATTCATTGAACTCTGTTATTCAGAGCGATCAGCTGAAAATATATCTTAAAACGGTGATCATGAGGCCTTGAAACTCACCGAGCTCCCCTACGCAATTATACAAGCCCCTGTAAGTGTTCTAAAAATCCAGCGAAAGGAAATTGGGGCACTGAACATGGGAGATGATCAGACACTCCCGTTGTGTTCGGGGCTAGCACATTGAGCACAACACATATAAAGATGTCAGATAAGAAGCGCTTCATACTTCAGCCTAGGCAATGAGATCTGAGAGCTTGTCAAAGCGGCTGACAAGGATTTGTTAGATTCGTCAAGATTTGTTTTCCAGTTTGACGGGTGGTTCCAAGGATCCAACTTCACGCATCATGCACCAGGTTAACGGGAGTCGTCGTTGCTCTTGATTAAATTAAAGTTCGATTATCATCACAAAGAACTCATGCGGAGGTCGCAGGACAGAGAAGCTGACATCTTTGCTCTCGGGTGGGGACAAGTAACCGACGGCACAGCCGGGACTCTGGTGGGTATGATGGGACGCTACCCTCGTATTACAGGGAATTTTCTTGACCATGGGAATGCGACGAGATTTTTCATTTGACAAATACTTGAGTGGATTACCGAGAAAAGGTGTGACAATTCCTAAGGAATAAATCATGTTGGTAAAAGTGCCACTCGGTTCTATAGTTCATCGAAAAAGGAGCGCTCAACGACAACAGCGTTTTTACCCTTCTTCTTTTTGGGCACTATAGGCTCGCGCTCAGGTTTTCGCTTTCGTTTTTTAGGCTGTGGCACATCCGATCCCTCGTCCGACTCTTCGTCCACCTCATCAGGTTCGATTGTAGGGGGTGCCGTGATTTCTGAGACTTCCTGCGGTTCCTGCTCCACTTCTTGGTCGTTTCCGACGCCGCTGTCGTCGATGTCGCTGTCTTCGCCTAGGATATCCACTCCCAAGGCTCCTTTACCGTCAGTGTCGTCATCATTGTCACGGAAAAATCCCTCCAGGTCGGTCATCCTCAAAACATCTTCGTGGCCTACACTTCCGACCCACCATCGTCTTTGGGGTCCAAAAGTGCCTACCCCCTCGTCGTCATCGTGCGCTTTAGTGGACGTAACTGACCTATTTTTATCTGCATCTGATTCCCCTGGTTCGATGGATAATTGACCATGCCCGCCGCCGATTGCGATACGCTCAATAGGCCATTCACCGTGATCTGCCACGACACCCAATAACTTGGTAGGCAAAATTTGGACCGCACGAACAAACCCATCAGAAGAACCTGTCAGGATTGTGCTGCTGGTGTCAATATTCGGAAGGTCGGAGGGTAGCGCACAGAGTGCGTCGACCGATAGAGGATGCCTGTAATTCCTTTTAAACGCCTTTTCTCGTTGCGCAAACACTTGACTTTACGTACCCAGGCACCCGATCGACACAATCCCCCCAGCCGCTGCTGCGATTAAAAATGGAAAGGATCCCAAGTTGTGTTCCCACAACTACTTTAGCTCCCCTGTAAAGCAACTTTCGTCAGCCGTCAATCACCTCGAAGCTTGAAAGCCGAAAGTTCATGGGAAGGATAGTTGCAATTGCACACACGAACATATCCACACCATCGACCGAGACCGAGATCCTGCGTTCTCTTGGTCACGATATTTATCTTCAAGCCTCAAGAACGACCGATCAAAGTAGAAAAAAATCAGGGGAAGGGACCAACCCTTTTATGGCGACGATGGATAACAGTTCGTCCTCCTGGTCCTCGGATTGCGCAATAGGCTCTGGCTTCTTTGATCTTACATCCATGACAGACAAGGTACCATCTCCACTGAAAAGCCGGACGTTGAACATCGCGCATCACTTGCACAAGACAAGGTGATCCAAGAAAATGCTTACCTTGTTGCAACCAACTGCCTCTTGTCATCCACCCAGAGGAAGTCCGTGATATAATCAAAATGCTGGGTATATGTTCGTACAGAATCCTTTTGCCGAGGGTCCCAGAGCTGGATCGCGTACGCCTAAGGTTCAGGAAAATTCGATGGAAGAAGCTACAACCACCGCACTTTAACGGTGCCGTCATCGTCACCTGTTGACAGCAGCCATGGCATAAGGTGCTTGACGCGGTTTATCGTTGAACTTGGATATTGGAGGTGTCAAACACAGAGGCCCAGAGTAAGACAACGACTACTGACTCGTGAGCACCAGCCCGGGTGTCAATCGACTCGGTCATGGTGTCAATTGTACTGAAAGACAGAGAAAAGGGTCAGTATAGCAACTCAAAGCGATTGTAAGCCACATACTGTAGTGCTTTCCCCTTTCCGACGGCGTACAAATGGGAGCCATCCTGATCTAGTGACAACCCGCGACAAGATGACTTTGAAGGTCGCAAAGAAAAAGTAGGCTGGTGACCGCCCTGATCATCGTATGAAAAGGCCTTGACATATCCCGTTAGAAGGCCTGTGTATACAGTGGAGAACGTAGGATGAAAGACAACGTCGAAAATCTGGGCACCGACAGGAATTTCTGGCATCGAGGACAAGTGCAAAGTTCATCGGAACAGCAGATCCGGCTATATCCGGAAGTTTGCCAGTATTTGGCTCGATGGACGCTCTTGAACGGTTGAAAAAAACCAAAGGATACCATCCATTTTCTCTCTTATTTTGTTATGAGCTCCTACTTCAACTGCTTACGATTATCTAACCGTGCTTCCGTGCGTCTTCGTTTTTTCAATGCCGATCTGTTCTGATCTGTCACTAGCAGATCAAGCAGAGTTCTATTTATGGAGGACGACGGTGCTGACGTCGTGACGATGCCAGGTTTGAAATGGACATATCAATGATTTAAGATAGGTGTGTATTGTTACCCTGTCAAAGAGGGAGGAGCAAGACTCGGGAGGACATTCATGATGCTGGGTATGCCCCACACGCATTTCTGCCAACGAAGCCTTTCTACCTGACTTGCCTCACCGTTAACGTTGCTACCTGATCTCGACGTATTTTCAGAAACCGGCCGCATCCAAGGAGATAGGATTGATGCGCCCACTTACTTACTGCGCCACAGCACCCACTTCGGTCTTCATATCCACCAAACCTGTCTTCATAATCTTAGGCTGGTGCTTGACTTCGGGCGCAAAAACATGCCTGTTTTGGATATAAAGCGGTGCACTTCTCGCAGAGTCCAGCCTGGCATAATCTTTCTGCTGTCAAAGGACAAACATTTTACTCGAAGTCAAGGACTTTTTATAAAGTGCCACGTTTTGCAGGTGGCTCGATTTAGGGCGAATCGCGCTGCAATCGCGTCTAGTCTTGGTAGCAAGTTGCGGCATCAGCCAGCTGTCTCGGGATCCGTGGTTTCCTATGTACAGGACAACAACCCGGGGGCTGTTTGTCCGGATCCATTGGCTGGATAAATCTGAGTTCACAGGTACTTGATGAACAGAGACCCCAGGTTTCTCAAGGACCCAGATGCTGAACTAGAAGGAAATCCCGAAACATTTAAACGGGCAGAAACGGGTGCTAGTGACCGAGCAAGGCAAAGGACGCTGGAATAATGCGTTGTTCGGCTTACTGCGGTCCCTTACCACGTAGTCTGTTCTCCTGGTTCCATCTCACCGAATCTTCAGCTCTTGCTTCATGTTTAGGTAAGTTTCGGTACATACTCTACCACTGTCTCCAAAAGATTTACAACATGTATCCTGAATTCTTACCAGATTGGGAGTTTGCAATTTGGAGATATGCAGTCATCGAGCTCGTAAAACACAACACTTGAGGCGTAATCTGCTATGGACGAGTCACTGAGGCGTCGAGCGTCATGCAAATCCCTACATCTCAAAAATAGTGTGAAGTAAGCTGGGTCTTACTTCGAGGACGCACTAGCTTCGGCAATAGAAACACCGACAGGAAGCATCACAGGTACTCACACACAGATAGAAAATAGATGTGCGAAAAGGCCGAACCCTTGCTAGAAATATCCACCAGTTTCACGTCTTCATCTCCTGGATACCAGACTGGATTTTCCCGAGAATAAGCACCAACACGATACCCCTTATTCTTGCATGGGGCTCCAACTTGTAAGACAACTTCCAATAACGGGTCTACCGAACTGCTCGGTTGGCTCATCTTGGTCCTTGAATTCGGCTAACTTGCTTGAGGTTAAGTTCTTCTATCCCTTCTTGAAGCAAAAGACGAAGAATTATTGTTGACGAGAACTTCTTCCGTATTATAATATATCATGTCTTGATGAGGCTAAATTATTTTAAAGGCCAATTCGCCTTTAAACACACCTCCTCGGAAAATTCTTCGAGATGGAGGTGAAGGTCGAGATCACCCCGGTTGTTGAGCAACGCACTTTATCTCGGTGTATTGAAGAAGCAAAATTATTTAGTAGGTGCTTCAAGGCAGTGAGATCTATTTTTGAGCTGCGGGAAGTAGAGTTGTAGGTTGCGTCAGTCACCGAACAGCATTTCAACTCAATCTATTGCCAAGAAACGATTTATTTCAAGCCCAGGCCATTTTCATCTTGAAATTGAAGACCGATAAGTTTGTAGATTAGATCATACGCTGTACAGCCTTTCGTCCTAATAGAGAGGCAACGAACGAGAGAGCCACACGCTTTCATCTGCTAGTTGCAGGGAGATTGAGATCACAAGCAGTCGCTGAACAGCATTTCCTTGGAAAACAGCGTAGCGGAGAGATAAAAGTGGAGATCACATTGATCGTTGAAAAGCATTTCATCTCGATGCTTGGAGCTTGGAGAGGCAAAACTTAGTCGTGAAGGCCATTTCAATGCGGAAACAAATTAAAGTTGTACATCATTCTGGCCACTGAGTAGCATCCTACCTCAGTGGCTTGTGGAAGCAACGGCGGTATTTATGTAGAAGCCATGTCTATTGCCTTCATCTTTCAGTTGCGTAGAAATAAGATAAGTCTGTGACAGATCGCAGAGCAAACCGTGTGTCATGATTAAACGATATGTACATGTGCGAAGTAAAGTAAAAAATAATGGGCAGCGGATGGGCCAGCATCGCTAAAAATCGGAATCCAGTTCGAGCAAAGTGCGAAGTCGATGGTAATGTCGAGGGCTCCATCGCCGACAGTCCCACCCCAGACGATAACGCGCTGGGGAAGCCTCGTCCACGTCCTGGTCGTTAGCCACGAAACGGAAGTCGCAGATGAGGTAGGCCACCGCCTTCCGCGCCTCCTCCACCGCCGTGCGGAGAACGTACTCGCACCGCGCGATGGAGAGACTGCGTAAGCAGAGACCGAAGTATCGGCGCTGGCTCAGGCACGAGACGAGTACGTCGAGGAAGCGGGAGTCGTCTAGGTCGCAGTGGGAGTTCACGGGCGCTGATGGAGCGACCATGAAGCCGCCGCTGGAGCAGTCGACGTTGTGGAGGTAGATATCGGTGAGCCGGGGGACGAGGAGCCGCGGTGCTTCTTCGTCACCGTCTCGTGCTTGCCCGTAAGACCTGGCGTTTAAGAGGAGTGCCCACACGAGACCTGAAGGGGCGCGCCCGCTGATGTCGAGGACGCGGAGCGAAGGGAGTGTGCGAAGGATATGGAACCATGTTTTCTGCGTGATAATATCTACATCTTGGACGGCAAGTGTATGGATGTGGGTGAGGGAAAGTGCTTTCCAGATGGCAGAAATCGTGGTGATCATTCCTTGGTCAGTCGAGTGGTGTTCTTCAGGGCTGATTGTGAGATCAATAGCAGCACCGCCTCGACCACAGTCCGCTCGGAACCCTCTGATGCGAAAAGATTGGCGGAAATCAGGATTCATCCTGAATCCATCGGTAAAGCGGGCACACGACTCGTGGCCAGTTAGCACAAGAGTGTCAAGGGGCAATTCGTCGGCTCCGCCGCATGAAAGAGAGCTGAGTGTTTCGGTGAGCTTCCAGATATTGGCCTTGAGATCTGATAGCGTGCAAATCCTGCCGATGAGATGCGCAGATGGAGGGATGATGATGCATTCCAGGATGTTTGCTATTTCCGGGACGGACCCGACAAGGGAGAGGCTCTCCAACCGGGGTAAAGTGATCGGTCGCTCTAAGGCTTCTACATCATCTAGGTCCATGTTGATGGGAAATGCCCGATCTAGGGTCAGAAAACGAAGATGGGTGAGCTGCTCGAGCATGAAGAGGAAATAGCGAAGTGTGGGTCGTTCGGTCATGGGCAGGTCGTGCAGGTGGAAATGGGTGAGGAAGGTGCATCGGGAGGTAAGGAGGTAGAATGGGGTATTGTGAAGTTCGAGGTATTTGAGGTTTCTGAGAGGCGGGCCGCTGGTTGGGAAGGAGGGCGGATCAAATGCGTCGATGTAGCTGGACTTATTACGCGGGATATGGATATCGACTGTCAGAGATTCCAACGCGGGGTTCGGGTGCGCTAGGATCTCGAGGAGGGGCTGGATCTTGTTGGCGGACGAAGTGAGGTGGATGTCCTGGATCCTGTGGGCGAGCTGGAGGGTCCGATGCAATAGGCGTATGTTCTGATCGGTTACGGGGGAAATGATGTGCAGGCAGGACATCTTGGCCCGGCCAAGTGTGATGGCGTGCCATTTGGGGTGGGAAAAGTCGATGTACCGCCAGAGATCTTGGTACTCGAGCGCTGTGCGCCGCCAAGACGAGCACACATAGGAGAGGGTGACCCAGCTCCATCTATCGCTTTCGGACGGGTCGCGCAAGCTGAGCTCAGCGCATGCGAGGAATATCTTGCGGAGTACAACTTCGGGGAGTGCGCAGGTGGTATTAAGCTTATTGGAATGCTGGTTTGATGGTGATAGGTAACCGTGCCGAAGGAAAGCGTTCTACACGTATATCATCAGTTCAGATCATTCTTTTAGATAGCACAGCAGACATACGGCAGCAGTTTTGATGCGGGGAATGTTAAGTCGTGTTGATGATCCTAAATTGTCTTTACATCCGAACGAAGTGGCAGCATGAACGAGAGAGATGGTTTGGACGGGCATTTCGAATCGTGAGCAACGTGAAATGAGAGAGAGTTCGTGCTAGATGTGGACTAAATGAGAGTGCAGAGGCCAGCTGCTCGCCGACGAATACAGTGGGCGACCGAAACGAAGTAGTCCGTGCGAGCCCCAGGCTTATAACCCACCGTCTTAATTGTCCCAGTCATCAAAAGCCCAGCAAGAGTATGTCCTCAAGGTATGCAGAGAGTCGCCCTATTCCCGGAAAATAATAGGACGGGATGCGAACTGCGCCCACGATGACAATAGAGGGCATGTCGGGTGATCGACCCATATTGGCAGCATGGCCCATAGGACAATAAGGGCTTGCTTCCATAATTGTCATTTCAAAGAGCGCGATAGCCTGGCTTTGTGCTACGTGGACCGTAAGGTTTGACTCGAAATTGACAGAAGACCCTCATAATGTTTCCAGACAAAAGCCATATTCGTCGTGTGATTATGTTGAAGATGTTGTGGATGTTGTGGTTCAGGCAGAGTTCGGTTGCAATTGCCGGAAATGGCAAGCCCGACCACTGCCAAACACCTTTCAACATTCGCTGTCCTTTTTCTCATTCCCTTCCATTACAGGTCTGCACCAGAATCACCGAAATTCACTTGGAGGTACGATTTTGACTCGTTCTCTTCCACCTCGAGGGTTCGGAGGAAAATAGACGCGAGTTATAAGCATGAAAGCAAAAAGAACGGGTGATTGGTCAGGCACAACATGCAACTGATCGATAATTGATGTGGCACTAGGTGAGCGAAAGGAGTGAAGGACTTGGAAAAGCGATGACTATATTATATTGAACATCAGGACCTCTGGGAGATTGAAAAAAAAAACAGCATGATAGCAAGTAATTTTAGCGACTTACTAATTGCTATTTAGGTGTTCGAAACATATTCGAGATCTTTCCCAAGGACGCTCGTAAGGTCCTTGCATTGTTATTAACCTTGGACATCATGTAATCCCCTAAATATGAATGTCTTATCAGCAATAAGTCCAGTTCCATCCTTAAAACACTCGCACCGGGGTGAGTATAAAAAAGGCCGACATCATTAATCTGTGCAATGCCACAGCCATGGCATCGCTCGAAATCAATTTCTAGGCCAGTTCTTGAGACGCATAGCCTATTTCTCCGTCGTATTTTTACTTTCGCCGATTTGTCCCAATATTCGAGGTTTTCGGTTGGGTGATTACTGCAATCCGCGAGATTGAGCATTGTCAGTGGAAGCCCCATGCTCTCTCGAAGCTTCAGGAACAACAATACTTCGTCAGCATACTCCACTTGAGAGGAGCGTGGCAAGGGGTAGCCACCAGCAATAACCAATGTACAAAGCGAGGGGAAACGATATGTCCTTCCTTTGTGAAAGCACAGGGAACTTCAAAAGCGATCTGGTTCGGTTGAATGTTCTGGACCGACGGGCATGCCATGAAAAATTCCATGACATCGCGATGTAATGCGGCAATATCTGGAAGGATATGGATTTGGAGAGTTGTGATTGAATGAAGCTGGGAGGAGCCAACACAGTCCATAATGAATGAAGGCACGATGGTTGGCAGTCTGGTGGCATAAACTTGAAAAAAGACCATCATTCCACCGGAGGCCGCTTTTAAATCGGTACCAAGGTAAAACTGACTTTCGGTCAGGTAGAATCTGAGCTCCTTTACGTCCCCGAGGCTGAAATATCCCACAGAATATTCTTTTAACAAGGATTTTAAGGCAGAAACATCATTGCTGCCGTTTATCATGCGCTCTACAGAGTCACTGCACAGTATTTGCAGCACACAATGTGGAGCCGCCTTGATACTGTCGAGGATGAAGGTTACGTCTCGGATGCATTGGAAAGTGGTAATCTTGTTCAGTCTCGGGAGGTCTATTCTCTTTGATCCGAGCGGATAGCGGGAAGGTTCTATTCTCAGGGACTCGAGAAGAGGCGTTTTGGCGAGCAGAGGGAACGCATACATCCCATTATATACAGTGATGGCACGGAGTTGCGGAATCCAGGGTGCAGAAATGTAGCCTGGAATAGGCGGGCAAAGCGGTATGATACTCCTGACCGATGTCGATTCGGATGTGAGGATCCAGATGAATTCCAGCGCCGGAGCAGGACAAGCCATTATATCGGCCAAAAGAGCAGGAACCGTTGAGGGCTGCCCTCTGCAGCAGAAGTTGGATACTAAAACATCGAGCTTTTAGATCCGTTCCCAGTGCCTGGTCAGCAAGTTGCAAAAGTAAAGTGCCGATTTCTTCCAATCCAGAGGTCCTGTGATACAGAGGGTGGTTTCTCCTGTCCTTCGGAGGACTTCATTTTTCCATTCATCCTTTTTCCGAGCTAAAAGGCCAAGGTCGATGATTTTCGCCCAGATTACAGGCGACTGGACAATCAGCTCTCGCCATCTTCGACAAACTTGGGAGCTTCGGCGAGCAGTTGTCATCGGGCGTGTCATGTCCTTCAAGTTATGCGAATAAAAATATTGGTGGCTAACCTGAAAGTAGTTTTTCTTCTCGGTATTGACAAGAAAGATAGACAGGAGAATGTCTTCATTCAACCGAGAAATTGGAGAGTCCCACGAGCCAACATGTTCAACGAAAGCGGCAGCCTGTTTTAAAGCATGAGTGCAATGTATAACAACGTAGGAAGTAAACTTTCTGGCATGAATTTAAATTTCATGTTTGGTAGTAAAGCACATTGAGACTTGGCCTCAGACCGACTGGTGGTTTGGAACAACGATGGCAGCGGAGTCTAAAACTCTGCGGAAAAGGCAGACATTTCCCAATTTGGTTTCCAAACCTCGACGACCTTGGCACATGGAGGAGAGCAGATCACAAGCAACTCAAAACAGTCAGTCCTTAAATTGGGTTTGTAAGTGACCTTGGCTCGTTTTTGGCCGGAATTGAAGAACTACATCGATCGCAGAAGGGCGACGAAACGGTACTAAGATATCCATCTCTCGATTGGCAAGATTTATTATACAAGAAATAAAGTACTTTTTCAGGCGCTCAGCCCTTTACGCCAATGCCTGTAGTTGGTTCACTGGTCCAACTTTATTCTCGAGGTCCTGAACAACTGCACCATTCCCACCGGGATAAGATTAGGATCAACAGCTTCCAGACCACCGAACTTCCTCACGACCTCCTCGCCATACATGCTCACCACCCACTGCGAGTACCAGTCCAGCGAGTTCCAGTCTTTCCGCGAGGACGTCAGCGCCAGGGCTTCCTGCACCTTCGGCACCAGTGCCACCGGGCGAATGGCCGGCCAGCCCAACATGTCCTGGTACGAGTCGCCCCAGTAGGAGAGCCACGATTCACGCAGAGAGGTGTACTCCTCGAACGACATGAATTCCCCCTTTTTCCTATCGGCGTCGGTCACGTCCCGTCGGATCTTAAGCGGTATGTTATGATCCCAGGCTTCCTTGAGCAAGGCGTAGATTTCATGGTCGCGCTCGATGCTCTTGGGGAACTTATCCTCTGCTGTCGCCTTGTCCTCTTGGAAAAAATCATCTGAGCCTGTGGTCAGGTCCTCCCGGGGCTCGTCAGAGTCATCCGCGTCGTCGTCAAGGTCTGCCGGACGTTCGCCCCAGGTGAGCAAAGGCTGTCCTCGTCTTTCCAATGCGAGGAGCTCCAGCATCGCGTTGCGCAGCTCAAGTCCCCCACTGCCAATGGGGAAGTAAAAATATCCTTCAGGTAAATCCACGATGCCAAAGCGGTCCTCGATAATTCGCCTTAGATACCCAACCGCACTACCGACATCAGAGAAGAGGTCACGCTGGATGCGCGCCAGGGTGTCGATCATCCCGGTGATATGAGCCTTGCCAAAGCAGTTCGCCGGTATACCACCCAGATTCCGCATGAAGAACGCCATGTACTTGTTGTATGTGTTCACCCAGCCAAAGACGGACTTGGTGCTTGCGAGTTGGCGGCGCATCTCGACGATGTGGTGGTCGATGTCCGCTTGGTCGATTACGAAGCGTGATTCCTCGGGATCAAACTTGAGGAAACCCCAGCGAATGTCGCCTTGGGGTAGTCCAGCAGCGTCTTCAGGTCGAGGGCCAACGTAAGCCGAACCAGTCTTCTTCTGGTTGATCTTCAACCCCACGAGTTCGGTGTACTTCTTCATCTCCTCCCAACCAGCTGTGACTTTTTTCACATCGGCATCCCACAGCCACAGGTCGTCGTGCATTCGGTACAGGAACAGCCCATCCGCACGCTGGTTGACAGCGAAATCCATCATGAAGATGACAGCCTCACCACAGAGCACGCTGAGCGAATAGCTGATTGGAGTACCACGCCTGCGCACACGTGCTTCGGACTCCCCAGGGAATCGAATAGGCACGGAGAGAAAGGCCTTATAGAACGAGAGCCAGGCCTTGGACATGCCCATAAATTCCAGGACGGTGAGGATAGTGGTATGTGGCAATGAAGGGCCGAACCACTCCAAGTCCGAACAGACCGTCGCGTGAGTTCCATGGAGTGCCTTGTTGAGGTAACATTCCGTCGTCATAATGTGTAACAGTTTTTGCTTGATCAACGCCGGGCCAGTGGTCGCGTCCGCCTTTGCCTCGGGAGGAGGTGCGTCGAGGAGGTCGTCATATGGGTTAGATCGAGCTGCGTTATCCTGTAGCTGAGTAAGGAAGAACAATGCACGCTGGTTCTTCTCGCGTTCCGCTTGGATGGAGGCCTTGCCATGGTCCCGACGCAGTTGCTCGATGCGGTGTTGCTTGACTTCGTGTGTTGGGAGGGCTGGGCGAATCCATGCTTTGCTGTCGAATAGCCGGGTAAGAGCCTGCTTGAGTTTTACTTGCCAGGCGACTCCGATGTGGTGTAAAAGGAGAGCATCGATGATCTCGGGGTCAGTGAAGGCCCTGTAAGAAATAGGTCATGCTCAGCAAGTGGGTGCAATAATTAAAACCATAAGAACATACCTGTACTTCCCGTTCAGATGCCTGCGAAATTCGACGAGAATACCCTCCTTCGGCCATGCCCAGGACTCAATGCTGGCCATCCGCATGTTCAACACACTCGCAACCTCTTGAAGGACTGTGGGGTTTTCTTGGAATGCCTTCAACGTTGTCCTCTTCTCCTCGTCCATAAGACCGGAACTGAGAAGGCCATGAATCGCGTTTTTGACCTCGTTGACAGTAAGAGGCCTGCGCTGGAGCCAGTGACCGAAAGTTTTCAACTCCGTTCGCAGCTTCTCCAGGAATTTCGTAGCCTCCTCGGACGAGAAAATGTCCTCCAAGTATGCATTGAGCTCGTCGACGTCCACGGGGTGGTCTTCGAACACGATTGACATCAACTTTTCCTTCTGCTCGTACATCTCCTTCCTTCCAACCTCCACATATTCCGTGCCCGTTCCATCCGAATCTGAAGCATCATCCTCGCCAGCATCCGCAGGCCCAGCCTGGTATGCCAGCGCCACTGAGTCGCCGCTGGCCAACCATTCGTTGAAGAGGTTCCCGAAAAGTTTCGCCGAGTCGAATCGCATGATGGTGTGTCGGATATGCTCCTCAAGAGTATCTGCCCAGCCCTCAGCAATTTCACGGCTGAAACTGGGGTCGTTTTTCGCCTGGAGAAGCCAGAACTCGAGGTTAGTCAAGTGTAACTTGCCGCCGACGATTTTCCCGTGGTCAAGTGCTCCAGAACCTGTCCAGGACTTGACAGCCTTCGCGAGGACTTCAACCTTCTGGAGGATTTCGCCCTCCTCCCCGAGAGCCTGAGCTCGATCGAGAACTTTCGCGTGTGACTGGTACGCAAGCCGTTGCTTCTCCAGCTCTTGCAGTTTGATATCGGTAATAAACTGAAGAGTCTGCCCGAAGGAGGATTTGGCAGAGGTGGTGGATGCATTAGCAGACATGATGGAAGTGATGGGTGTCTTTGAGGTTGTCGTTTGGTTTAAGAACTAGAAGAGTTACCCAAGGTGGCCTTCAATCATTCGACATATCCAGCCTTTTATGTGCGACCAAGGGTCTGACCTGAGTCAGGAATCATAATAAAAGATGATGTATTCGAGCATTTGCAGAGCCTTTCGGTGTCAAGGTGACTCCTTCGTCTGTACTGGTGTTGTACTATCAATGTATGGCAGCAACTAGAATCAGAATCTGAGACTGTTACTGGAGGGCGCCCGGCATGCTAGCCAACAGCCTGATCATGAGTGTGGGGCCAAAATGGAACTGCACCGTGGCATTGTTGATTTTGCACTGAGAAAGAGATAAATACCGCTTGCTTTTCCAGAGGTCGAGAGAACCTCACATTTCCACGTATTCTATGCCATGACTTGGTTTTGGATGAAGGGTCACGGTGAGGTGAAGGTCTGGGCAAAAGGTCTGGTAGGAGGTGTAAGTCCGAATTAGGCAACGGCCGCACCAGCTTACATCTGTTGATGACGGCCCCACACGGCTCTCGTCAAAGGGCGTCAAAAGTTGGTCAAAAGTGCGGCCATCTCAAGTCCGTCCATCGACTCGATGGAAGATGGGCGCACTTTGACGAGAGCTGTGTCATCAACAGATGTAACCTGGTGCGGCAGTTGCCTTGCTCGATGGCATCGACCACTTCCGATGCCCAACCTTTATTCCAGAATTGAGTCGGTCTCTGTGCAACCGCACATTGCGTTGTTCCTCGGGGAATATATCAATAGCAAGTCGCTCTCCACCTGCACACCAATCGGCGTGTACAAAAAGCCTGCCGACATAGAGTATGTATTCAAAGTCGATTCATACTGAAAGTAATTGGACGGAAGTCATCTACGATAAAAGAAAAAAAAATAGAAGGTAATCCCGAAGTGATAACATCCAAGTGTTTTCAAATCCGCCTTTACCAGTCTCTGTGCATTTCATATTTCCCTTTACGCTGGACGGGTATGCCCTCCACATTTATGCCCCCCTCAGTGCAACCCCACACAAACATTTTGCCCAACTTGGAAATCTAATACAATGGATAACTATCTCGAGTACAGAAGAGTCCTTTACAAGCACGCACCGCAGTTCGCATCAAGCCAAGGATTAAGGGACCGGAATTGCGCATCCGAGAGATTATTTGCTGTCTCAATCTTGGAGCAAAAATCACCACTCGCGACAGTCTGGAGAGATTATTTTAGCCCGTATAGTTTGATATACAAGGGCCCGTTATTACGTAGATTTTTGGACACTTGTTTGAACCTGCTACGCAGTATGCCTGAAAGAAAGCGATGTCAGCGAGAGAAAGTGGATGATGGTAAGGAACCGTACCGCAAGTTGGAGATCTGTTCAAATCCTTAGCGCAACTAAAGCACGACAAAATTGCAAGACTCACTATTACAAGTGTTGCTAATTTCGGGGTTCCATCGTAAAAAGTCGGAAAAGGCAATAGAGAACCTGTATTGCCTTGATGTGCGATGTACTTGATAACTTGATGCAAACACTCACTTCGTGTCAATAATCTGACAGCTATCCCCAGAGACCACGCTATCTATAAACACCTCAGCAAAAAGAGCGGAGCGTCACAAATGCGATGTAACTCACAGTACGATGTGCAGCTGTGGAAGAAACAACAATCAGCCTAATTTTTGACGAGCGATTTGATTTGTACTTGGTCCATGATCCAGCCGCAATATTCGTTGGTGTTGATGAAGGGGAACTAGTGGTAGAGGTGGATGCAGGGGTCGTACTGGTGGTGAACCCCGGAACAGCTTGAACGCAGTATGCTCCTCCAAGTTGAATATTCGTGCAAGCGGCATTGATCTACGACTGTTTTTAGTAGTTTAATAATGTAGGGGATGGACAGCATTACCTCTGGGTTGAGAATACGGAAAAGAGAATCACTAATTTTATTTCTTGCTTCGACACTGGGGCAGCTATCTCCGCTTATTATTGTGTCGTACTTCGCGCAATCCTGCCAAATAGTTATTAAGTACGATAAATAGGTCAGAAAGGACAAATTTACTTTGGTGTCTGTCCCCGAAACGACATTCGAGGGCGGAGCGAACGGTATCACGAATCCAGGAACCGCAGCTACACAATAGGCCCCTCCTAACTGGATATTCGTGCACCCAGTATTGAGCTACGGCACAATACATAACTCAGCACTTTCAGATGAAATATGGGTAAGGGCCTCACCTCGGGGTTGAGTGCTCGGAACAGCATGTCCGTGCAATTATTCCTTGCCTCGATTGTAGGACAGGAGTCTCCGCTAAGAAGTGTAGGAATGACCATTAGACCCCAGGAGAATTCTAGCAGAGCGCAGCATACCTGACGACCGTATCATATCTCGTACAATTCTGAAAACCTCTGTGTCAATTTTATCTAGCAGGGCGTCCACATTAAGTACACGAACCTTTGTATCAGTCCCGGTTACGACATTTGGTGGCACTGCTGTACTATTGCCAGTACTCTGTCCAATGGCTTTGACGCAGTACGCTTCCCCCAATCCAAGGTTCGTACAATTAGTCTTGACTTCTGGATTTAAAGCAAAGAATTGAGTCGCTGAAAGGCCAAATTTCTGTTCGACGGAGGGGCAACCGTCACCAGAAACAATGGTATACCATTTAGCACAACCCTGCAAATCGATCGTCCATGTTTATTGGAAACTGGATAAAATTGAAACCTTACCGATGGAGCCGAACCAGCAGCGGCGTTCGTAGGGGTAGGAGGGATGGTATCAGTTGCATTGAGAACTTGAACGCAAACTGCTGAGTCAACTGTCAACGAAGGGCACGGTAAAGCAGGGTCCTCGTTGTAGGCCTGGAAGTCGGAATCCGTCATGTCGAAGCTGAAAACAAGCATTATAATTGTCTTCCAATTAAGTATTCAAAAAGATATACAATTCCTCAACTGCCGTACAGTTGTCTCCCGCGTTTACAACGTAATAATATCCACATCCGTTGGTGATTGTGCCGTTCGCCAAGTTAGTCGGGGCTGGTACACCGGTAAACGATGGCAGGCAAGGTAATGGCGTAGTTGCCGTCGCAGTCGTTAAGGGTAAAGTTAACATTGTTCCGGCAGAAGAGTTCGCCGTAATAGTCGGGAGCGAAGTCACTTGGTTGAAAGGTGGATACGGTGCCACTGTAGATGTCGCGTTGGAATATCAACTGAAGGCAATATCTATAGAGAGAAATCTCCTACCGCAGTAATAGTAACTTGCCCAAAGATTGGTGCAGTTTGCGTCAATCTTAAAGAGAATCTCAGCTTGGCAAACCTTCTTATCCGGGGATGACTCTTACCTCTGGATTCAAAGTTATGAAGTCGTCCAAGGTTATACTGTCTAGTTTACGATCATAAATTGTAGATAGTTTCGTTTTGTAATAGGATGGGTTGACTTACTATTAAGAGCGACTTGCTGGCAGAAATTGTTTGGTTGAACCAGATACCATGACCCGCATGCCGAAGTGGTACCAGGAGCTGTTTGCCCAGGAGGGGGCCTAATAATTCGTAAGTTTATAAACGACGACTTTCCTGTAACAGGAAAGAAACTGACGCTACTGCTGTAGGGGACGAGCTCGGCACAGCACTTCCCCCGCCATTACCAAGATTTGAAAAACCTCCATGGGGTCTATGAGGCAAAACACGAATCCTTGTTAGAAGACAAACAGGCAACACAGGGGGGAAAGTACGTTATGCAAACGGTATTGTTCCCCAAGGAGGCAAGGTTTGTGCACGCACTGCTGATACTCGGATTGAAACTGAAGCAGAAGTATTTTGAGTTTGAGTTCACGGAGGAAAACCCTTGAAAATGCCCTCACCTCTGTAATTGGGCAAATGTAATATTCTGGGAGCCTGCTAATCCTTTCGAGTTGACCTCGTCAACAATGGTTTCGCATGTTTGATTGCTTTGAACAGTGAAGAGCACACAACTCTGAACGAAGAGAGGGAATGAGTTTCAGCCTTTTGTTTGAATGTAGTATGAACGTATCGAGCCCATACCTCGGGTATACAGAGCTGAGTCTGCGGAATGATGCCAGAAGTGCAATTTGCAGGTAGAATTGTAGGGTTATTGTCCAAGATATCTTGTTGAGTCACCGAGTACTGTGTCGAAAGAGCTGCGCAGGTGCTAATCGAAGTGACAGTGATGTTACGTCCAGTAAGAGCACACGCCGCATCAGCAGTGATGTTGGATCCCAGGGGTGCCGTCCCGGCAGGTGAAGTGAAGGTTGGGCCTGAAGCCGTTGTTGTTACATTGTAAGACGACCACGAACTGCAAATGTTGGCGTTAAGTTTCAAGAATCGAGGAGGTATCACTTACGAGCCACATATTTTGAGAGCGGATTGGAGGGTGCCATATAAGACATTTGAAAAAGTGATTGCGCTTGATAACGTTGTGTTGAGAAGACCGAGCATGCAAGAAGTGCATAACTCGTTTTGAGGATACCCTAAAATTCCCTGACTTGGGTTCAATGTCGTGTAGTTGGCCAGGACGATGCTGCAAAATTTTCCTGTCACCCTTTCGATGGGGATGAGAATGCCTCTATGAGGTAGTACGACAATTACTTACGAGTCCGTGCGACACTGAGAGAAGTATGGTTCCGAAATCGTATCAATGGCCAACGTGGCTACACCAAAATTCAGATATATGTATGCGAAAGAATGATCGTCGTCACTGACCCTTATATGTGGAATTGTCGGCTCCAAAAAAGCTAAACCCGTTGCAAGCACTCGCGACACTGTTCCGATATGTCTGTAACGAAGATGAACAGGTCGGAGTACACATCGCAGCCAGAGAGCCTGCGTCAAATGGGAAAGACATGTACTGAATGGTGGCATTGCACGATAAACTTGCAGTAAGAGCGGTTGCACAAGCAGCTGATGGAGCGGGGTCCGTAGGAAGAGTGGCATTGGAGTAGAGTTGAAAGCTGGTTGCACTGGCTAGCGAAGAAGGCGCCTTAAGTTTATTCACTACATTCGTCGGGCTCGCACTCGGGGAAACGAGGGCATTCTCCAGTCGCTGAGCATCCGCTTGAGCTTTGTACGCATTCCGATATTTGTAAATTTCGTGTTGAAGGTTGCTGGTAGCCACCACAGAGAGCAAAAAAAAGGAAAAGGCCCCAAGAGCAAGTAAGCGAGACATGGCGTGGATTGGAATGTGGGACGTGTTTTTGGGTTAACTCTCTTGAAACATTCTAGGGGATGAAATCGAGACAACCAGAGTGCCGGTATGATCGCATGGAAGGTGTACAATAAGCACTTTTGCCAGCATGGTATCCAGGAAGAAGGGAAGCTCAGAATTGGCAGATGTGGCGGTATCCCATGATCAGTCTAGTTATTACCCTCTGACGCTCGCATGAGGTACAGAAGTAAATCGGTCAGAGAAGTGCTTTGCGTTGGCTACCGGTGCGAAGATTCGGAAAAAGTGGAAATTTTCTGGTGGCACCGAACCAGTGCTGACTGATTAGGACACCAGACGGATGATAGAGCAAGTGATAGAGCTGCCGTAATGACGTTTCGCAAAGGCTTCAACGGCGCTAGCCTTCGAGTTTTGGTCTTATCTGGCCATGCCGTCCTGTTGAAGGCGCTTGTGTCGTCGACTTTTCTTGACTTGGAGTCTTGATCAAGTTGAAGCAAGTCCGCTGCGGGCTCCGCTGGACAAACAGTAGGTGCCATGTAAACTCCGACACACCGACACAACCAAGGTCTTGAATGAAGCAGAATGATTGTTAGCTGCGATCTTGGGCTTTCTATTCGAACAATCCTCTGCGAGCTCGCAGGTCCGAAATTTTGTCGTCAGAAGAAGCAAAAATTGGCGGCCATCAAACCTCCTGCTTCACCGGACTCCAGCTTTACCGGCACAGGTGATTACCATTCGAGTTGACCTCTACAAAGAATCCTACGTGGCGGCTATTGTCCTCTATTGTCCTACTGTGGATGATTGCTGTTATTGGTCTGACTTCTATTCGAACAAGCCTCTTCCAGCTCGCAGGTCGGAAATTTTGTAATCAAAAGGCAGCAAAATTAGCACGGGCGCCATCGAACTTCTGCTTCGCCGGACTCCTGGATTACTGGCACTTGGGTAATTTACCAACTAGCCATTCAGATGGTTTATCTTTCGACCTTCGGATGCTTCGGAGCCATATGAATGTGCTATCTTCGTCAACCTTCTACTCCTGGATGTTTCCTCAGTCTCCACCTCTGATCATCGGGCCTCATCAAATGACCAGGCTCAAAGTTTCAGTTCGGCATTGCGATCCTCATGTTAGACTAGAGTAAGGATCGGATTCTAAATCGTGACTTACGCTACAAAAAGCACTGGATCCCGAAAAGCAACAGAGGTGTTCCCGTCGAAATTAAATCTCTACTAAGTCTTCTCTTCTGGTCTCCCGTTTCCTGTTGGTCAATACCCCCCAAAACATGAAACGGCTCCTCATGCTTGGATTAGCAGTTTCTCGTATGATGCCCTTCTCTTCCCGTATTCCATTGGCTAATGGCATTGTTCATCAGCCTGGGTGATCCTCTTAACCCTCAATATCGTGCATGTAGCTGCTCAAACAGGCGGAAATGTCCCCACAAACGCGACTAATCTTCCCACTGGGTCTTGTACGCCAGACATACCGTGCGCTAATGGCGCATGCTGCGACGGTACTACCGGGTTTTGCGGTTTTGGCCCTTCTTTTTGTGGAGATTCTGTAAGCCCTTAACTTCATTGACCAGTAAGGTCTATGGGACCACTTACCAATACAACTTGTTATGTAGGTCTGCACTTCAGTGAGTGCTTCGCGCAATACAGATTATTTGCACTAATAAGGCCAAGAATTGCAATGCCCTAGCCGAATGCGGGCCTTTCGCTGATGCTTCAAACATCACTTGTCCACTCTGTGTGTTATATTAGCTCATATGACGGCGTACATTGCTAAAATTTTCCCATAGCTGTCTGGTAGGAAACTTTCAGCTTCTGTATGAACTCACAAAATCATCGTTTTTGGCGTCGTCAGCTGCAGTCAGGTATTAACTAGGTTTGTTATCATTGGTCCTTTCTAACGTGGACGATGTATAGTTTGGATTCTGTGGAACGACCGACGATTTCTGTGGCCATGGCTGTCTTAGTAATTGTGGAGGCCCTAAAATTCCCTCTTGCGGTGTGTTCAACGTTCTCTCCTTATGTTGCTCTATTACTGATGTCCGTCACCGAAGACGCGGAACAATCTTCTGCTACAGCTCGACGAATTGGCTACTACGAGGGATGGGCCGTCTCTCGGTTAGTCAAGATATCCTGAGTCGAATCATATTCACGCCATTGACGATCTTACCCAACAGAAAATGCATGCCTTATGAACCTGAACAAATCGCCGCAGACACCTTGACGCATATCAACTTTGCATTCGCCCTACTCAGCTCGTCTTTCAAAGTGATTGAAATGACCGCTGGTGACTCGGACTTATGGAGACGAACAACGGCACTGAAAAAAGGGCGGCCTTCATTGAAGGTCTATCTGTCGATCGGTAAGATGACTACTGGTTATTTCAGTGGGTCTTGATTGACATTTCAAATTTTTATTATTTAGGTGGATGGACGTTCAACGATCCTCCTAATCAAAGTATTTTTTCAAACATGGTTGGCTCGACCGCTAATACCAATACATTCATCGAATCTGTCCTTTCTGTCATGGAGACTTACGCATTTGATGGCATTGACGTTGACTGGGAGGTATGTCGTTTAGTATATTCAGACAAGCTTTCTTCAAATCACACCTACAATTCATAGTATCCCGTCGCATGGGATCGTGGCGGTATGCCAACCGACAAAGAGAATTATGTTGCTTTCATGCAAGCTGTCAAAATCGCATTTGCACCCCGTAAATATGGGTTAACGTTGTAAGAGTCTTTTCCATGTCTTAACTAAGTGGAGATTTTCACGTTGTGTTGGTGGCTCTTTTAGCACCGCTCCTTCTTCGTTTTGGTATTTGCAACATTTCGATCTCCCAGCAATGCTAAAAGCAAGTATTTAATTTTAATAATCGTGGCTCGAGTAGCTGATTTCTTTTCTCAGCACGCCGATTGGGTCAACGTGAGCTAAATATCCATTAATTCAAGTTTTCAGCTGTCAATCTTCTCATCCGTAGGTGATGACCTACGACCTTCATGGTTTGTAGTTTTACCACTATTGAGATAAATCTATCTTACCTCTGTGAAAGGGACCTGGGATGGCATCGATGTTAGTCCCACTGTACCTGATAATTCGTTATGGATGCTTATACGCCTTCATTTTAGCCTTATGTCGGGTATGGATGAATACGCCCATATTATGCAATGCTTATGGCTCATAATATGACAGCTATGTTATCGGAGCACATACAAACTGTATGTCAACTTTAGATCTCCGAATCCAAAGAATTGTTTTAACCTGCATTAGTGACCGAAATTGACCAGGCTTTCCAGTTATACTGGCGAGCTGGAGTTGACCCCAAGCAGATGGTGATGGGAATGTACACGAAGTTTCTCTAATATCGGGCCAGTCGTTAACCATTTTTTCGTGTCTAGTGGCTTTTATGGCCGATCCTTCACCCTCTCATCGTCTGATTGCGCATATGCCGGGTGCGCCTGGACCTCTGGTGGAAAGGAAGGCCCATGCAGTGGGAATTCTGGGACGCTGATGTTTGCTGAGATTGAATCAATTCTCACTTCAACCCAGCAGACTCCTACAATAGATGAGGATGCTGCTGTGGCATACGTCAGTTGGGACGAGTATGTCGTATCTCTTTGTTTCCATGGAGTCTGATCATCTAACCTTTATTCCACGTTATTCCAGTAATCAGTGGGTTAGCTTTGACACTGATGAAAGTCAGTCCGTTTTCATATGTCAAGTAAAATAAAATAACTGATTGTCATAATTTATAGCCTTTGCCATCAAAATGTCTTAGTAAGTTGGAGTTTCTTCAAGTTGTATATCTTCTCCGTTAAATAAGATTCTCAGCGCAAACGATCATTGTATTGGTGGCACGATGATTTGGAGTATTGACCAGGTAAGGTGTATCCCTTTCATCAGTCGGACATGCTCATAAATTTTCAATATCAGGACGACAATAATTACAAGTTTGTTCCTGCTCTGTGCGTTATTAATTAAGCTTAATATGACATAGCGCTCTCGATGCCCTTTATCCTGGGATTGGGATCGGAGGTCGTGATACCAACACTGTAAGCTCTAATGATGCTTGCTATGTGGGTGAATGCGGTTCGAAATCGGTCAGTTAATATTATTTTCGCTCTGTGGACAATTCCTGAAAGCGGACAGTGTTATCCGGATCGCATGGTCTCCACTGTGTACTATAATCCTCTTTCTGGAAATTGTGATTTGGATTTAGGGGTGCCTGCTGTTGTTTGCTGCCCGGAGACCAAAGGACAGACATGTACAAGTAGGTCCTCATTCTTGTCCAAATTTGACTCGCGATTAAACTTCCGGCTTGATAGAGCGCGGATACACAGACGCAAAGACTCCATGTGTTCCCCAGTGTGAAGAAGCTGAAGTACTCGTCGCCAAAGACATTATTGGGGAAACAGTCAATCAACTCTGTATTGGTGGGATGACTGCACTTTGCTGCACAACCGACCTTCCAGCTCCTGCTGACTGCGTCTATACTGGTAATTGCATTCGAATTTTCCAGAGTATAGCGATATAATATTCCCACAGATTGCAGTGCAACACCGGATACAAGTTGTCCATCTGATTCCTCCAATTTCATAACTTCTGTGTCTACTGCAAGGAAGGTCTGCGCTGCTGGAACTGCATCTGGATTTTGTTGCACAAACCCACTACCATTTGGTAACTGCCAGTGGAAGGGAACACCACCTTTGTGTAAGTCTAATCAGGGTTTTCTAAAGGGCGAGGTTCTTACTCCAATTTCAGGTGACGATGCTGTCTGCGATGTTGGACAAATCACGATATGTAAGGGACTTTTCCGAGTTCTTTCCTCGACCAACTAACGTAAATCCAGTTTCGGATTCTACTGGTGATGGAACGCAACCGTGCCTCGGTGGTGCCCAAAGAACCTACTGCTGTGACCCTCCTGTTGACCTGCCAGCTCCTTTCAGTGACATTTTTCCCAGCGGTGTTCCTGATTCTGGCAACGATCTCTTCCATGTTGACTTCGACCCGGATGTCGGGGGGATTGCCCCAAGCGGTGTTATTTCTCCAAGCGGCGTCGTTTCCCCAAGTGGTGCCGTTGTACTGGTCCCAAGCAGCCTGAGTACCGTCCCAGCCCTTGTCCCAAGCGGGATTCCTGATTTTGAATCGGGTACAACATCAACATTCACAGAGTCTGAGGACGAAAACAGTGGTGCATTTGGTGAAATATTTATAGACTCTCCAAAGGCTTCATCCGTTTCATCAATGAATCTTCAGTCAAACTGGGTCTTAACAGGATGTGACGCAAAAAGTGACCAACCACAACAGGTATATAATCACTTCATTATTCTAGTCGAAGATTTACCAAAATATCTAGGTTGCCGTGTATTGCTCAGTACCCAACTCAGCAGCCTGCCAACATGTGTTCATTGGTAAAATCTTCCGCAATCCATTTTTCTTCACCCTAACAAGGATTTATAGGCGGCGCTGAAAATACTATCGTCGAACTTCCAAAGTCGTGTGGCCTTGGCCCATACGCACGGGTTGTCAGTCTTGAGGTTCATTCCAACCAAGCCGTCTTAAGCGGCGCCCATGCGACTGCAAAACCTGCGTCCGAAAATGTGTATACCCTTAGTTTTGACTATAACTTTGCCGCAATACCAATGTCAAACGGACCCATTTACATGCGTGCAGGTGCGTGCAGAGCTCTTTAGATGGGGGAGATTACACTAACGCACGGCGCAAAAGATGTAACCGATATGCCGGGATATTGGTATGCTCTATAGGGTTTCCGTGTCTTACTAAATCTGACTTCGCACAAAGGGATAGCGTGGTTGATTCGCCACCAGAGCGCAGGCAATGGTGAGGATGTGTTTGATAACTTCAAGTTCAATACCTGGTGGCCCGTAAATTGACCGACAACTGTAGGCTTGAAGAACGCGGCCTTTGGCAGAATCCAAAAAAGCGTTGGTGGGGAGCATTCACTAAGTGGCTCTCTAAGGTTACCTCACTTGAGGTTGATAATTCTCAGAGCCGCGTCTTCTGTGAGTAATTGTCACTAGACTCGGTATCGTCGGCTGAATCTCGTAAAGATTGGTCAGGTAGGTTGCACTTTATTGACGATTATACTGAGAACTTTACGGTTATCAAGACACCTGGAACATCTTCCATGCGGTATCTGCGGTGGTCCCAACATCGTGACTTGCGAAACTAACTTTTTACCTTGACAGGAAACGCATTGCGATGGTCCACCACAATTTGATTCCTCTTTAGACATCTCTTTGACTGGAACAGCTTGTGAGTACGGGACCGCATCTCATGAAACCTCCCTAACGGAAAGTCAGATTTCGGCGCAAGATACGGATTTTATCTTCAAGGCACTGTTGTACCTCCCGCCGTCACTGCGGCATATGTTCATTTTTGTGAAATTTCTTATGAATCTCATATACTTACTTGCACGATTCCTAATGATTTCGTTTTAGCTTCTGATGCTTCCACTTCTGCGACATTCACTGTCAAAGGAGAGGCCAGTGTGCAATACAATTCTGACACGGTTACCTTCGCAACTTTTGGATTCCCCGGGCTGTATTATCCCGGGCTACTTACCGTTGGCCCATCTCTTGTATTAGAGGGATACAGTAAGTCTCAGAATTTTGAATTGTACTCCTGATGGTTACCCCGGCGATTACAGTTGCAGGACAACTTAGCATGCAAGGGTTAGCATTTTCTACTTGCTTACCGGTTCCCCACATACCTCGCGCTTTTCTCACAAATTCTGCATTTAGTCAATTCACAACCAGTATATCCTATCAATTCCCCTCTATCAATTATGCTCTGGGAAAAACTGGCGATGATGTAGTCGGTCCTGCAGCCAATCCAAGGTACCGCAATTGCTTGCTTGTTGCGTTCATTCCGATAATTTAAATTCCTCCTAGCCCACCATTACAGAGACCTGACTTCAGTTTTGGGTACAATGTCGAACTATCGGGTGATGTTACAGTGCATATGGTACCCACAATACAGCTCGGAATATCTGTACTCGGCGGCCAGTTAATTGAGGCAGAGGCCTACATTCGTGCTGGTGTGTCTTGTTCTTATAATGATTCACCGAGACCTAACACTTGAGAGAAGACCTTCATGCAGGCATAGGCATAAATGGTTCAGTATCCCTCGCCTCTGCGACGGAGTTTTGCGTCACTCCCCATTATGGATTGCTTGTGCAGGGAGGAGTTACAGGAAATGTCTTGTATTGGGAAACTTCAACGGAGCCGTTCACCTTTTATGACAAGGATTTTCCTTACGGCGACCAAGTAAATGTCAAGTCTAGTCGTTTCCACTCATTACTAACCTTGTTATCACTGAAGTGCTTCAAATCTGTCCAAGAATCGGTGCCAAACAGTAGGCGATCTATCCAAGGTTCCGTAGGCAACATTTCACATCATGGTACACCGAGTAAGCGCGGCGCTCGTATCGTCGAGACTACTGGAACTGGTCAACGGGAGATTCACCCATTGAATGAATTAACAAAACGTGGATCATCTGTTCCCGCTTGTCCAGGATTTTTGACATGTCCAAGTGTTGACAGCCAAATTGGTGAGGACAACACTGATAATGATATATACAGTGACTGTGAGTATTTGATATGGTCGTATTCTACGTCTCATCCCATTATTGTCCCAGATCCGGGAAATGTGTAAGCTGCAGTTCTCTTCACTTCATCTGGTAACTATACCTTTCCTTTTCAGAAACGACGGTAAGAGAACTTCTTTGTGTCTCTTTCATCTTGCTTATGATTTTACCAGATTCAGTATACCGGCGAAGCATTAATGAAACTTTCGACACTGCTTTGGTTGCTGCAAATTTTTCATCGTTGGTGTCGCCTGAGCCCTCGGTTCAAGTAGCTGGATGCCCGTTTGTATTTTTCATCATGTTTGTCGGTTTTGTGTCTGACCTTTCATCTTACCCTCAACTACAGATCAATCAAATTTGACCCGTATGCATGTGTGTCTATTTTACCATCTCTCACTCCTTTTGGTCACGATTTGAAATGCTGTCGCTTGTAGTCAATAATGCGGGATACAATTACTACAACTTGGCTTCCCCAACGACGTCTGTTTTTCATCATACAACCTCTGAACCGCGTCACTAAAGTATCCCCCCAGTCTCGACGGCAACTTAAAGGCTTACCCAAATCCCGTTGGCTATGTTACGTCCACTACTTACGGGCGAGAGCATATCTATGAAATGCAGCTATGTCAGTCGTTCCCATTTTATGCGCAGAAAAACTCACAGGATGCTCGATGGTAACAGTAACCGATTTCATCAACACCCTCGCTCAATCGCCTGCCCTGTGGCAGAACGCAGCAGGAACTGTAAATTACTGTACTTGGGCACAGAAGATGTTTAACACCCCGTCAACATATGCAAAAATTAATCTGGGGAATAAAAAGTCTGTAGTCGACCGCCTGAAAAGCTGTCAGCCAAGCAATACACAATCCGTGATTACGGGGGGGGACCGGATGCCGTACCTCGAATCCACTGCCAACAAATTGAAATATAGGGTAACTTTTCTAACACGCTCCCTTGTTGCAAACCACTCCTCACAACGGAATATACAGGCGTTTTCCGGAATCGCGCTTCAAACATCCGACACCTTTAAAAAATTCACTTTTAGCAAGAAGGTCTTTGTAATCCGAGCAGTAATTATTCCTTGATCAGCGTGTCCCTTCATGACGCTCATTCGATTCCTGCAGGGGACGGGACTATACAGTTATATGAGCGACGGGTGAGTGTATTTTTTGTTGGGTTTAACTGCAATCATGATGATGGAGCACTTTTTGGATAGCCCAGTAGCAGACCAATTTGTTCTTGTTTCTAATTGCGTGAAGGGTGTTTGGTTAGACTTCTATAACGAATATAACGCGGTATGTCACCTCGGGAACTCATATATCTATACATTTAGTGATATCCACTCCCTGAGTTCAGGATAATACCGTCGACGCCCCTCAGAAGGGCTCATTCGACATGTTCAACACCTACAGGACCTATATTCGCACCAAAGTGCAACTCTTCTTCCAAAATGTAAAGAACGGCGTCAATGAGATGATCGGCTTCTATTCCGCAAATGCTGGTGGCGACCCAGTGCAAAAAAATGTCGACCTGAATTATGGAAAACTCAGCACACAGGGTACGACTCCCGTATCTGCTAATGACCTGACGAATTCGATTTTCAGCGTGTTCAATCGCGCAAATTTGCTCACAAAGATCACCCTGCGGCTGTAACAAAGAGTTATAGTAATTACCCTGTGGAATATTTACCAAGTGCGATACAGTTGGGAAGACCAATCACATATTTTAAGAGACGTCTTTCTTCTTTGAGCACCACCAATCGACGGCAAAAGGTATGTAACCGGCCACACCATGCCCAGCAAAGCGCCGTGGGTACATAGTAGTGCGCTGGTGGCAGCCAGCTCCGGCCTGGAGCATTTTGTAGCACATCCCGATTGTTGTAATACAGTCGAGGATCCTTCCCGCTTCCACCTCCCCACCGCGACCCTCCTGGGTTATCTCGAGAGGCGCAAATGAAAAATATGGTTTGAAGTTTCACCTGACCACAGAACTACAATGCAACTTGATACTGCAAATAATTAGAATGGAGGTCATCTGTGGGAAGTAGCACAGCCGCAAGGAGCTCGTGCGTCTGAAGTGTTCGAACGGCGGCCTGCCAGGCCAAGAACGATCAGAATCTACCAGTCTGGTAACCTTACAAAGTGCGGCGTCAATTGCCTGAAATGGCCATAAAACCCGACATCCGACATCGCCACACTCACAGCATTTCCGTAGGTCGTATCTCTGTTTAAAGATTCGATATTACAGACCTCAGATTTTTTCCGCATGATTTATTGGCGTTTTTTTGACGATCCAGGCTATCGCGTTGCAGCGATCAGCACAAGAAGTGTTTTAAATACCCGTCCTAACTGAGTAAACCTTTTAAAATCTCGGAGGCATGTTCAAAGGCTTACCTTTCCAATTTCTTATTCTCCGAATTTTTCGCAGAGTGAGTCAACGAGGCAGTATCAAGGCAGTACTTTTCAAGTTGACTCGACTGTTTGGGCGCTGGTGCATCGAATAAGATTACGTAATCACTGATTGATCGTTGATCGAGTCATCTCAGCAAGATCCTTAAAAAAGTTGGCCTACTCGAATTGATAACGAAAACTCGATACCACTCACACATACCAGGCTCCCAACTACATTGGCAGACACTGACAGACACCTAGACGACCTAGAATTTGGAAAAGAATATGACACTGGACGTATTGAGCTTTATCGACAGCAAAGGGGGGAACGCGGAGGAGATTCGGGAGTCGCAGCGGAAGAGGGGGCATTCGGTTGAACTTGTGGATGAGGTTGTGAAGATGTATGCGGATTGGGTGAAGAGTGCGTTTCTTCTTTATTGGTATTATGTTTTTAATTGAAGACTGGTGTTTTTAGTGGATTATGATATGAATGGGTTGAGGAAAAAGGTGAACGAGGTGCAGAAAGAGATATCGGCGAAGAAGAGGGTGCGTTATCGGACACTTCGTGCTTTATGTTACTGTGCTCTGTGCTGATGGTCTTCCTGTGTGGCTTTGGATAGGCGAAAGAGCCGGCGGACGAGCTTGTCGCAACGAAGAAGGAGATCGATGCCCAGGTCGAAGCGAAGAAGAAGGAGGCGAAGGAGTTCGAGGCGCTCATGCGCCAGAAGGCGAGCACGGTTGGTAATATCGTGGGCAAGAACGCGCCGGTCAGCTTGACTGAGGTGGGTATCTGCGATTCCAGTTCCGGGGTCGATCGGTGGGTCATTGTGCTCACGCTAATGCTGTTGTTATCGTGATTAGGACGATAATACGGTTCTGAAGACATGGGATCCGACAGGCGAGCAGGCTGACCCTGCTGTGCGGGAGGGGATCTTGCCTCATCATGAGGTGCTGCTTCGGCTGGACGCGATGGATCTGGATCGCGGTGCGTATCTCTATGTCATTCATTGTTGCAGAAGGCTTATTAACCTCAAGGCGCAAAAATCGCGGGTCATCGCGGGTACTATTTGATGAACGACGGCGTCGACCTTAACCAGGCTCTTATTTCGTATGGACTGGACTTTTTGAGGAAGAAGGGGTACAAGAAGATCCAACCCCCTTTTTTCATGAATAAAGACCAAATGGCGAAAACGGCGCAACTTGATCAGTTTGATGAGGAGCTGTACAAGGTATGCCCTATCACATTATTGTCATATTTCATTCGGATTACAGCTTCGCTACATAGGTGATCGGCTCGGACGACGAGAAATACCTCATCGCAACCTCGGAGCAGCCCATCTCGGCCTTCCACTCGGACGAGTGGTTCGAGAGCCCAGACACACAGCTGCCCGTTAAATACGCTGGATACTCGACGTGCTTCCGCAAGGAGGCTGGCTCGGCGGGGCGCGACATGTGGGGCATCTTCCGGGTGCACCAGTTCGAGAAGGTGGAGCAGTTCGTGATCACGGATCCGGAGAAGAGCTGGGAGATGTTCGATACGATGGTGGCGAACAGCGAGGCATTTTATCAGAGCCTTGGGCTGCGATATCGGGTTGTGGGCATCGTTTCGGGTGCGCTGAATTTGGCGGCGGCGCAGAAGTATGATTTGGAGGCGTGGTTCCCGTTCCAGCGGGCTTATAAGGAGCTTGTGTCGTGTTCGAATTGCACGGATTATCGTGAGTGTTTGGTTGATGGTGTTCGTCAATGATTTATTGATTGTGTGTTTAGAGAGCAGAAGGTTAGAGATTAGATGTGGGTTAAAGGCTAAGGATCAGACGAGAAAGGTATATGTACACATGCTGAACGGCACGCTGTGCGCCACTGAACGCGCACTTTGCTGTCTTGTCGAGAACTATCAGACGCCCGAAGTACGTTGCTGTTTTGCAGAGTTTTCGGTTTCACTGACAGACATGGGTGAACAGGGACTCGTTATTCCCGAGGTGCTGAGACCGTATATGCAAGGCCGTGAATTCCTGCCGTTCGTGAAGGAACTCCCCAAGGGCCTGCAACAGAAGAAACAGACGTAGATACATTTGATTTCGTAGACAGAATAAATTTTAGTTGCTAGTTTCGATCAAATGCCAGAAAAATGCCACGTTTGTGCGCTGGCGGACGGGTACAGCCACAGAAATGGAGAGAGAAGCGCTGTGGCTGTGCTGTAATTCTCGCTTTTTACGACGCTCATCGCGGCTTATTTCGAGCTCGTCGGGCGACACGATGGACTTGCCCAGTCATTCCTCCGCCGTCGACGAGAAGCTCGACCGCCAGCACAGGTCGCACGCCTCGCTCACCGCCTGGACGCGCCCACTCTCGCTACCCATCCCCGGCGTCCGCACACGACGACTACGCATCCTCGTCCCCAACGCCGGCCCATTCAACCACCTGCGCGTTGCCCGTATGCGACGGAAGCGCGGACCCCTCCTCGTCGGGCTCGCCTGTCTCGCAGTGTTCTTTACGGTGGTGCTCGTCACCAAGTCGTTCGGGCGGTCAGACTGGGGCGACCAGTGGTCGTCGAGCTCAACAACGGAGCCTCCGACACTCGTGTTCAAGCGGAGGGATCTGCAGCGGATATGGAAGTGGGAGGTAGCGAGTGGTCACTATCCCAGCACGCAGTCGAGTGAGTTTTGCTTTCTCCTTTTCTGAACACGTACGTACAGTGACATTGACCTTTTTTCGTCGCAGTACCCATGCAGATAGGGCTGACGGAGCCCATCTACAACCCTGCGACACCACAACATCCACTACAGAACACGAAGAAGCCGTCTCGTTATGTCGTGCCAGGCTTCGACATCGTCACGGAAGGGCGCGGTGTAGGCCCTAAAAGAGTCTACTTGGATATCCAGAGCCAGCCGCCCGACGTGGCGTACCCACCACGGCCGATACCCGGGAGTGTGGCAGACCTGGATCATGTAATGAAACATTGCGATTTTGGGCAGGGCAAGGTAAGCATCACTCTCAACCCGTCGCCATGTTTTCTTTTTTTTGGAGAGGCGTTGAGCCTTTTTCACTCAACGCGTCCTGGCCTGCTTGTGCTTTTCGAGGAATATGTCCATCTTTCGACGCCTTTACTTTTGATTTGAATTCGAATTCTGGAAGGTCGTACGCGTCTTAAAGCCAGTTTTTCGCGAGACTGGATGCTGGTTATTGTGCAGGACCAGCTGTCAGAAATCTTGCAGATATTCATCGTGCAAACACCCTCTTCGTTGGCATTGTTTGACCGTTTAGCTTGACATCTCAGTTTCCACCTTTATTTGTGTTACATACTCTTACCCTCTTTTTATCAGTATGTTCGTGACTGCTTGGAAATGCTACGCCTTGGTGGTGGCTTGGACAACGGCGAGCGGATCCGACGCGGGGATTCAGATTGGAGATATATCTACGTAGAACACCCTGAAAATACCACGTCCCCGGTCATCGAAGACGCGCCACAACGAGAACAAGCACCACTATACCGCAAGCCCGGACTCGGGCGGAAAGTCGAGCCTGACCCGAACGAAGGGCTGGTGAAGAAGAAAAACGCGGTATGGGAGCCGACAGTGAACCTTCCTGAGCCTCTGAAGCACCGACCAGCGCAAACACTCCCCTCACCTTGCGACCCCGAGAACCCGCGGGTGTTCCACATGTTCTGGACGGGTCCATTCACGGACAAACCATATCTCGCGCTCATGTCGTTCCTGTACACGCAAAACACCGGCATCCACCTTAAAGAATGGCCAGCAGACGCGAAAGTGTGCCGACCGCAGTTCTGGTTGTGGATCAACCCTGGCCCCGCGGCGGCAGTACCCAACCCGACAGCGGTGCACGACATGTTCGAGCAGCTGAAGCTGAGCCCGTGGGCGTCACCGTTCCTGCATCCGCGGTTCAAGAATGTGATTCACTTCAAGCTGTGGAATACGACGGAGCAGCTGGATGGGGTCGTGGAGATCAAGGACGAATGGCGGGAGCTGCAGGGAAGTTTGTTTAATTCGGGTGGGCATATTATCAGTGTGAAGCAGAAGGCGTCGGCGAATGCGACGTCTAGCTCAAAGACACCGAGCTCGAGCTCGGCGGAGGAAGACGATGTCCTGAACCGCACGGGCTCCAAGTCGTCAGCGTCGTATGATCGGCTTTCCGTCATCCTCTCGGACATGGCGCGGTTCGTGCTGTGCCACCGGTTCGGTGGGATCTACCTCGACGCAGATACCATCTTCCTGCGGGACTGGGAGGAGCTATGGGGTTGGACTGGCGCCTTCGCGTATCGGTGGTCGCGGCTGCCTAACTATAACACGGCTGTGCTACGCATGAACAAGGGGTCTGCTTTGGGCACGTTCCTCTTCCGCACGGCGCTGAAGAACGGGCTGGATTTCCATCCTATGACGGTGTCGCGGTATACGGCGGACGCGTATTTGGAGGGCTTGTTGTTGAGGCTGCCGGATGCGTTGTTTGATGCGGCGTGGTTGAATACGGAGAATTTCCAGAGGGATAGGCCACCGCAGCCTTATTTCACGGAGTGGGTGGCTGTCTTGTCTTCTCTTCGTGATTGGGCTGATGATGTTGTTTAGGTTTGGCGACTTCTTTGATACCCCAGCGCAGAACAGCGCCGCGCCTCACTCACTCGGCATCCGTGGTTTCTTCCGGGGGTCGTACTCATACCACTTCCACAACTACTGGTACGCATCTCATTACCCATATCCCATGTCTAAATCACCTTTCATTTCGCATCTCATTAATTAGATTCACTAATTCATTTCTTTTTCATTTCAGGTGGAAGCCCTTCGACCCTTCGCGCAACTTCCCCGATCTCGGCCCGCGCTTCAAAGCCGGCGAAGACCTTGCCCGCGCCGCGCTGAAGAGGGAAAAGCTGCTTGCGCTGGCTGCGAAGACGCGGGGGACGACCGCCACTGGTCACGGGTACGGTGCAGGTCATGGTGTTCCTGTGGCAGCGGCTGCTGCGCAAATCACATCTGGAGTGGGGGCTGGAGCAGGGATTGCCGGAGGAGGGGGAGCAGAGGATGTGGAAGACCTGGAGCTGGATAAGAGGGACCTGGACTGGTCGACGGTTATCAAAAGGACTTTTGAGGCGTATGTTAGAGGGGAACGGCCCAATATGTATGGCGAGTGGATCGAGTGGTGAGTATGCCGCTATGTGGGCTCGAGTTTGTGTGGGAGGAGTGTAGAGGGGAAGCCAGTGTGATGTGGAATATAGATATGTGGATTATGCCTTGACATTAATGACTCTTTCTCCCTTCGATATCATATGGAGGGGTGCTGGGATGCTGGAGAAGCTCAGATCTCTGGCTCGTTTTGTGGTGAGGGTGATGTGGTATGCGCTGTGTAGTACTATTTCTTAGATTGGTACTGTGTTTATCCCCCCAATCTTTCGAACTTTTCAGCTGCTCTTTGCTCTATAGTAGACCTACCCTTTTCTTCTCTCTTCTTTTTTTCTTGTAAATAATGGGTAACTTGCGTTTATTTAAATTGGGATATGGGCCGCTAATCGGAAGTTTCGCCATGCCTATTCATATTTATTTTGAGGTTTAGAGGCAGCCTCCTGACTCCTGACATCCCCATACATGATAGTCTTGTAAAGCAGACATTATATCAGACCGCCAATCGGTTATTTTATAGAATGCATCCACAACATTGTACTCTAATTTATCCACTGCCAGGTGAGAGAGCTTCAGCTCTGCACTGGCTGAGATCACGTGCTTGGGGGGGCAACCCGCAAGTCACATCCTGCTGCCTGTTCTTCAACTTCTTGTGTTTGGACTGACAGACATACATCGCGCTCCTTCATCCATATCCAGCCATCCGTTTTATTGATCCCCACGTTCTCGATTTCCCCTTCTTATTGGTTCCAGATGGTGGCACTTGTGGGCACACCATTCAACGCCGTATTACTAGGCATCCTCAATCTGATTGGTAAAAGCACAAGCTGAAATAGGGACTACTGATATCTCGGTACTTCAGACTTCAGGAGCGTCTAGTGTCAACGTTATCAATCTATACTGGGGTGCGTGATCAAGCCTCGGCGCTAGACACAATCAACAGCCGGACTTACGCGTCTCCTTGCAGTGCTAGCTCATTAGCCGGTCGAACGAAATCGGCTGTGAGTAACCTTTTCACTTCAGAAACGATGATACCATTTATCGTCGCAGACAATTAGTTGTAATTGGTCTTATGGACACATCCATTGACCTGAAGTTCATTGGCTGCAAGCCGTAATTTTTTTTTTTTTCGAAACATGATGCAACGAGGCGAACCCCCCTGGACTTACCTTTCACATCACACGACCGGTTTCTTTCCAGCGGAGCCTTTGCAGGATCCTAGATCTCCGGTCAGGCTCTATATCCATCTCTATTATCTGTGTTACTCTGAACTCTCATTTCAAATTTAACAGATAACGGAGTCAGTGTCTAGGGCAGAACGCTAATAGTCAGCGAAGCGTGCTCTCCGTAGACATTTTTCACAATCGTTTGTAGGGCTCGGCCAGTCCAAACTCCTGCGCGAGGCAGACGCGATTCGAATCCAACGAAAATTTTACTCTCTGACAACCAACTCAACCCATACCTCCTATCACAAAGCTGTAGGCGGGAGCCCCAATTACATCTCCATTAGCCAGGTGTCCCGTGGTTGCAACGGCGACTTGACGGCGACTATCCATCCCCCTATTCAGTTAGCGCCGGTTTGGCGCTAGATCCCCGCTTACGTAACACTCAGAAACTCGATGAGACATTCAGAGTCCAGACCCTACTTCGAGTCAGTTAATCTGTCCTTTAACCACAACTGCCATGGTATTGACATCAGTTAGACTTTCCCCCACCTCTCTTTAATAATTTGGAATCCAAAATGTTAAATCTTTCGTTGCAACCTCCCGACAGTTCCCCGACGCGCAACGAAATGGCTAAAGCGCTAGAAGAACTCCATCTCAATAATTTCGAGAGCGTCGACGATTCTTGGGACTATCTTATCATTACCAAGGCCTCGTCTGTCACGGACTATTGTGTTACTCGGCCTGGCCCTGAAGATAGTAAGCCGCAGAGAAAAAAGGAGGTTGCCTTGTCTCGTGAAGGGTGCGTTCAAGTTATCATTCTCTTGATTGGAGTCTGCAATAACTAACGTCTCCATCAATCGCCATAGCATATCCAGCCTAGAAAAAGAAGTCGAGGATTTAGCAGAACAGAGTCAACAGACAGTTGCTTGGTTTGCCAAACATGAAGTACTAATCGAAGCACTCCGACAGGATGCCCTCCAAGGCATTGCAATGGGAACTGAGCAAGCCGAAGCCGGGTTATATTCTCACCAGAAAGTGTTATACTATGAAACATTCAATCGGGCCCTGCAAGGTGAGTTTTCTATAAGGAATTCAATTCATTCTGCCTGATCACACAACTTTAGCCCTAAATGATATAATCATGGACACCAACCGGACGTCAAATCCTGGAACCACAATTGTGTTGAGCGCAAAGGAGAAAAAGGAACTTGAGAAGAAACAACTTGGGTACAGTAAGCTCAAATTTCCTCCAAGTTTCCTTCAACGAACTGATCAGCCCCCAGTCACCCAAATTTTGTCAGCAGCGGCTGCCACAAGCCCAGCGAGTCGGCAAATCACTGCTCAACATGCTCTTGAATGCTTGACACCTGATCAACGTGAGCTTGCCAGATTCTGTTCTTCTTCTCTCCTCTCCTTGCGCAAGCATAGGAACACCTGTCAACATCCCCAACCTTCCAAGGCTCAGGCAATTGAGCTGTTAAATGATCCACGAGTATACCCATCCTCTAATCTCAGTTCCGAATCTGAGTCCATGCAGTCCCTGACAGCGTTTATTCATGCATCCCCAAAACGACTTCCCCTACCCAACTCTAATGAAAGTGACCTGGTGAACCTTTTTGGCGAGGAGACAGACGAAACTACTCGCCAGTTCCAGAAGACCATTTCCGACCTGAAGAAAAGAAAGGAGAGGCTTGATCCGACACCTGGAGCAATTGAGGCTGATGGGTCTGGGTCCAAGAAACGAAAACGCGCCGATAACTAGAAGCCCTATCCTTATTTTTTTGAGTATATTTAAATTCTAATAATGTTGAAATTCAAATCAGACTGAGGGAAATTCGGGTCAACCTATGACTCCCAGAGATTCCGACTACTTAAATCTGTGACAAATTCCTAATTTTGTGCCCATCCCGACTCAGACGCCAGTCATTTTGACGAAAAGCTTGCCTGGTTCAAGTTGTGATCGATGGATGTCGTATTGCTCCCTCTTGTTCTACCCTCGCAAGGTATCGAGCAATTTCTCGCTTTACAGCCTTTTTACTATGACGATGATTCCGCACTAGTGGCCCAAATGTGTGTCGACGCGCCAGAATAGTTAGCTCCTCCGAGCTATGAGACCGTGGTAGAACATACGCGAGACCTTTCAACGCCAGGCGAAAAGCAGGTCCCGACATGAACATCTTCCACTGCGAAGTCATGGGCCTCTGCCTCGTAAGCCTCTGCCATCGAACGCTCTGTGCGGCTTCGGATGACTTTGCTTTTTTGACAGTATTGCGCCAATGCCAAGGAGTGTTCATTTGCTTTTTAAATTTTCGCTGGAGCGTGGAGAATGATGGGACTATTTGTTCTGGGTGATCGTTTATGTACTTCAGAAAGTACGCCGCCGCAGTGGCATATCTGTCCCCAGTCAACGCGTATGCCCCGACTCGATTAGGGTCACCCAGGAATTTCAAAATAAAGGGTCGGTATTCCGATGTCGGATAATGGGCGGCCCAGGAGAACGAGAGCTTGTCCAGGCCCTTCAGACTTTTCCCAAGTGAGAACAATTCATTGAAAGCATCGGAGTAGCGATGCATGTGAATGTGCAACTTAATAATAGCGACCAATGCAGTCAGACCCGAATCGGCGTACATATTTCCCAGTATGCCCTTCGCAAAGTGATCGAAACGCTGAAGCTGCTCATTGTGAAAACTTGCACCATCAACATCCTACACCACGGTTGGTTGTCCTCATCAGCAAGAGGGAAGGAAGAAAAAAGCACATACCCAATGACTTATAGCTGTGAAAAAGTGGGGAATATGATGGCAACTTGGCTGTTCAGCCAGATAGGAAGCTAATGAGGTCTTTTCTATGCTTTCCCGAAGTTCCGGCGTTGGTGCAGCATTCCCAATGAAGCCAACAAGATTTCCAGCTTCTTTGGGTATGAGATTTTTTGGTAAATCTTCGTGAAAGTTTGAGATAGAATTCATGCCCGCTGTGACAAAACTGACCTTTCAGGTAAAGTACAGCAAATTCGGCACATCGCAATGGAGCATTAATCCAGAATTGTTTTGATCTGGATTGATCAAAGAGAAAGTCATCAAGAGATGCATGAGAAATACGCAGGAAGCTTTCTTTATTTCGACCCAAGCCCGGAAGCTCTTCGACATAAATGAGCGATGTCAGATCACATAACAGCACGGCAATATCGCCCGGATCGAGCGACAGCATCCTTTCCATTGTCCTCACTGTCAAGGAATACCGAGAGAGCAGCCGGTGGGCTAAAATCAGCATGACTGGCTCCGGATCTACCACAGATGCGAAAATATGCATGTATAAAGCGTCAAGCTCCGCGAAGGGCATCTCTCGCTGGGCAGGTCGGATTCCGAGTATAATCTCCAAGCGTTGTGGCGGGCGATGGCGGCTTGACTTGACGAATTTAACTACAGTTGAAGCATAGATAAACTGGCCTGAAGATTTTCTAACTAGCGCCTGCATGGTTTCATCTGATGGCCAGTTAGGAGGAATCTGGGCACGAAATGGATGGGAATTCTTGAGTTCAGTGAACTTGTCATGGAGGAAGAGGCGAATGTCTTCGGATGCGAGGTAGTCGTCATCGAGGGGGTTTCGAGTTGAGACGTCATTGAGGTACCCAAAGCCGAAGGCGGTTCTAATATCAGGCTCAGGGCGGCTTGAGATGAGGAACAAGAAGGGCAGACGGTGGTGTTGGAGTGCTTTTGAAATAACATCTAGAATTTTGGCCTGACCATCCCTGTCTTCACATTCGTCAAGACCGTCTACGATAATAACACGTGGGGCAGTTGCAGTGTCAAAATCCCCAGCACCGGAGCGTACTTGCAGGGGCTCGGTAATGAGGGAGAGCATTTGCGAATCGAGGGAGCGAGAAAAGATAAATGGGTCGCGATCTACAACACTAATAATGTGATCTCTGATGTCCGGAAAGGCCAATGACACTTGGTAAGCGATTGTCGCAATGAAGGAACGGCCGTGATTTCGGGTAGAATCAAACCTGGAAAAGAAATAGCTCGCGACGAGGATACCTTCCTTCGCACAGATCTCAGCAATGGTTCGAGCGATGGCTGACTTTCCTGATCCCGCTGGTCCATAAATCCACGCAATCAACGCATTTCGTGTCTCGTGGTCGGCGCCATGAATCCAATCCATGATTTTGTTGAGCACTGCGACTCGGGTATTTGGGTGACATTTGGGAGGATCGTAAAGGTCGTTCGAATCATGGAATGCTGAGGGAGAAGCGGCCTCGAGTAGACGCTCGAACGGATCTGTAAATCGTGTGTTTATTTACGGACCGTCCTGATATTTGCCGTCTTTTTGTACCTTTGTATATCTTACTGCTCTGATAAAAGGCTCCTCCTGTGATCAAGATATTTGACCCAGATATCAGGCTAGACATGAGCGAGTTGGAAGCTAGATTAGAAGGCAGAAGGAGTGATTGAAAAGGTTTCAAGGCGGTGTCGTAGTTAGGTAATCACCCCTGTCTATAATTAAAAGGCTGCACGAAATATCTGTTTCTCACTTGGCCTTACTTTATCCTGTTTCGACAATGCAGTACTCGTAGTCTGCCAGTGTTTCTCATATTTCTCACTCTCAAACGTGTTCAAAGGTGGTACTTGAGATTCAGAACGACGCCAAAAGCTCAGGTCCGAAGACCACGTGACAGACACAGCGGACCGAGAACCAGAAAGGGAAATGAACAAATATGGACAAATCGTCCAGCAAGGGTCGGATCACGGTCGCGTCGTTGTCGTTGAATTGTCTTTTGCCAATTGCCCCACAATCTCTATCTTTGCAATCTACACAACATCTTGCACAATGTTCAGCCTTATCAGACGGATCTCGTACGGTGTTATCCCCCGTCCAGACAGGCCTTGGGAGGATGATCGTGAGTAGCTCACAATTCGTCTCTGCTTTTTACCCTTTCTCCGTCGTTCTCAGCGTCTAGACGCGTGTTTGACAGTTTTTAGCCTCCTTTTCGTGTTTTGTGGCTTAATCTGACCTTTTTCACTTCTAGCGACATCTAATGCCCCCCATACGAGAAGAAAGCGCCGTCTGAGCTCGACAGAGCGAGATGTCGACCTCGACGAGGACCAGGCGAACAAGAAGAAAGCACGTGGAGACAGCGCGACGCCTTCAGTGGCAGACGCGGAGGGCACCTTCCTGACACCTGCACCGCCGCAAGCGGATACCCAAGAAGTGAAGGAGGTCACCCAGGGGGTCGAGGAAGTCGATCTCGATGGCAAAGATGGCGAATCATCGCCTACGGAGGAAACGGCACCTGAGGCCATTCCTCTGCCTGAAGAGAAGTCCGGAGAGCTTGATGAAGCATCGTCTAATGCTAGTACCCCTCCTCCTGCTTATAGCCCGCCGTCACCCACAGGAGCTCCTGAAGAGACCACAGGGGGGGAGGAAGAGGGAATCTTGCCGACTTCAACATCTGGTGATGAGGCTTCGCCTTCCGCAATTGAAGCTACATCATCCGACAAAGGCAAGGTCGCTACCGAAGAAATTGGCAAAACTAATGCTGTTCCGGTAGAGGAACAGTTGCCAGCTGGCACGACCGAGGACTAGAAGGCGCCACGTTTCAAGGCTCAATCGTGACTTGTTATCGTTTTTGTATTTTTCTTTGATTTAATGCTTTATTTCTCCCTCTTTCTTGACTCACAGCCTATCGTCATACCCACCGCGATCCTACACTGCTATACACTCATTGCCTCTTGCACTCATTGGAAGATCTATTACGACTTTCATCTTGTCTGTGTTATCTACTTACTGTATCACCCTTACACTCCCAATCCAGTCCTCTCTTTTTATACGCTTATATATCTTGCTTGTTCTAGACCTGAATCCTTCTCTTTCCTCTCCTTGAAGCTTGACTTGCCTTCTTGTTTGACCCTTTTCTATTAGTCCGAATTTTCGCGGCTCCTCGATCGATTGGTGGGTTGCGCAATTTTAGCTATCCTGGTCGAAAGAATTACTGCCAGGTAAGCTCATGTCTTCAGAGGGTATCCAAACTTTGACTGACATCCAGTCCAGCTCTGCGTACCATTCCGATCTTTCGGCGATTGCTTTCTGCAGGTACTCGACGCAGGCTGCAAATTTGCGCCAGCACCACAACTTTGTTTAAACTTCACACGAGTCGCTCGTCTCTCGAGCTTTCGACAGGCAATGTCATCAGTCATCGTCAATCCATCACCTGACCTTGTCAGGACGAATGCTCTTGCTGTGGCAGTTTTCCTTTGTAACCTGTGAAAGCGTTGGACTAAGGATAGATTTCCGCTTCCCAAACGAAGAATGGATGGTCTCTCGATTGCGTTTATCAATGCCATCCAACGCGGGCCAATTTAGCTGCTCAGAACTTCCATCTCAAGTATAATTGCTGTGTTTGTGGGGGTATCACGAGCGTGTCTATTCAGTTCGTCCTGCACACTTAGATGAAAAGCAACGTCGATGTGAGCAGTTCATGTTTCTTATCGTCCATTATACTGGTAAACGCTGACAACTTCTGCGCAGTTAACTCATAGCCGTTGTCTCATTGTTTATGTTCTTGCATATAACATAGATTTACAACGGTGCTGAGGCAGTGTGTTGATCGATAGAATGTCAATGTCTCTGCTGGAACGTGGTCTATATTAAATGACGTCCGTAAAACTCGAGGACTTACGAAGCCAAAGATGTTCGCTCTCTTGCTCTCCGCTAAGCCCATGGCTCGGCGTACAAGATTCCAAAGGACTTTCTGTGGAGCCGCGGGTCGGTGTGTGGAGTCAGAGGAGGACATTTTGCATTTTCAATCCCCACTCCTCCAATTTATAAGATACTTCTAATTTTATGATCCACTAGAGCTTCCGGAGCGAATCGAGGGAACGGACAAAACGTGTTTAACACACCAATGGTCATAACGGCATGCCTACCGTTTCGTCAGACTCCGTGCCTGATATCGATGCGTGCTATCCTCGAACGATACCAGACCCTCGTTCCTTCGCACTCATTGTCCTTTCAACATGAACAGTCCCATACCATATCGCTGATCATGAAAGGTATGATACTCGCATTATCTCATTTACTTCATGCACTTATCTACTAATATTCACAGGTCCAGGCTGTTTTGGCTTCTTTCCGGATTTTCGCCCCCATTCCGCCTTTTTAGCAGTTGCGATCTCATTGGATCGGCCACGACTAACCCCACACCGGGATATACTGGCACACCTTCTATTTTCCGCTTCACGTTATCCTACTTGATCGCGAAAGTTGACAGAACCTGCCGTTGCGCCGCTGCCTCGAGGTGGCTCGTTTGTGATACATGATGTGATGTGATAGCATTACAAGTTTCGGAACACCTGCACATCGATAGCCTGCAGCTAGGAGAGTCGAAACAGCAATCAAGAATGAAGGAGACACCTATATAACGCTCGAACGCATGCCCGCGGTTCAAGTCTTTCCTCGCTGCCAAAGCTGCCATCGCCTTACTCGGAGGCCTATCTGGAGTTGCGTAGCAAAAGTGTGCGTGTGTTGAGTGCCGGACGACAAGCGACCGAGCAAGTCCGCGAGCAGGCAGGCAGGTCATCCGTCCGCAAGGTAGAGATAGGGTCGAGCGAGCGTAGTTATCCTCCCCACTCTCTTACCATCTGTCCAACTCCTCTCTCCTCTTTTCTTCGACATTCAACCCCTCCGCAGGACGGAACCGAATTGTTCCTCTCCCCTTTCTGAGTCTCGCCACTCCACTATCTCAATATCGGACAATCTCGCCAAGTAGGCAGATAAACCGAAAACCATGTTCGCATTCTTCTCGCGACTACGCCTGCCGTCGTCCGGACCGCAGCCTCAAGACGACGGTGACGACACCTCGTCTCTTGGGAGGAGCCTCAACCTCCCATGGCCTGTTACCGAATCCTCAACTCGGAGACCAGCCACTACGACCACGACCACTCCCGCCAGACGAGATTGGACAACCGGTCCCCCTTCTCAAGGGAGCGGGAGCGGAATTAGCATTAGCTACCCCATCCCCCGAACGGCGCCGAACTCGCTGACCGGGATCGACGACTTCCCGATGCCTCCATCTGGGCCGCCCTATGCAGATGCTGTCATGGGGCATTTTGGCCAGGGACGATCGACTCGTGCTGGATTGGCTCAGCCGGCGGCTGCGGCTCCTGGGCTATGGTATGAGCACGAGAAACCGCGAAGCTTGTATCCACGAGCACAACCGGCACCATCGCAGTCTCTGGTGCCTTATGCGCCTCCCCAAGTCGTCCGCCTTGATAGTGGGGCACTTGTTGGTGACGATGGAAGCGATGAAGAGAATGAGGATGAAGGTGCTCCTGTAGGTGTCGTCGTCCTTGAAATGGGAAAATAACTAATAGCTATTTCTTACTTGAATACTAGTCTTCTTCTCCGCCGAGGTATCCATACGAGTATACCTCCCATCCAAGCGCCTCTTCCTATGCGCTGCCCTACCCATACCCAGAAACACAGATCCCCGATGTTCATCCAACGCCCCAACACTTTTCTTCCAGCAGGGTAGATGTTACTGAATACGACAATGGGAATGAAGCCGAACTCTATAGCTCGCCTTTCGATGATCCATTGGAGGTCGTCCCAGCTGCACCACGATCTACGACATCGTCTTCATCATCAACGTCAAAGAGTGGAAATGCACCTATGACCAAATCACGCTGGAACCTCAAACTGAAAATGCACCCCCATACTGGACCACCGAACACATCTCATCTTCCTTCCGGTGCCGGGCCCTCGCGAGCCAATCCTATACATATACGCGACGAACAATATCCAAGGCAAGCTTACCCTCACCCACCGGCTTCCCAAGGCAGTTCTGGACACCTCGTTGAAAGTGGGCAGCATCCGCCATCTGTCAGCGTCGACACGGACGTGTACAATAATGCATACAACTACCCGTTAGTCAAGCAACTTTCTCCGATACAGGAGCAAGACTACTCTTCACCCGCAGCTGAGTCTCGCTCATTGTCGCTGCGGTTTGGCGATGGCAAGCCGAGTCCGGGTGGAGATAGTTTGGTTGGATCGGTGCTTGGAGCAGCGGGAGTCGGCAGGAAGGGGCTGGAAAACGGGGCTGATGTCGCTGATAGAGAGTCGTTGAAGACCCGTCCAGCCTCGGTAAGGACAGGTTCGGTTGGTTCGGTCGCTACTGTCAACGGAAATGGACACAGTTTGAGCAGGACGGGGTCCATGTCGATGTCAGTGGGTGCACCGGCGCAAACTGGGGGATCGCAGGACCTGAGCACAGGCTCTGAAATTACACGTGAGTTGCCCTTGGTCTTGAAGTTTACATCTTACTCATGTACCCTCCGTTCATATCACAGGTCCATCGATACATGCTGCGCCTTTTGTTTCGCGTCGTCTGAACCGCACAGTTTCGCAGACATCTTCCAAGTCAGATTCGCAATCGCAGGGTCAGGTCCAAACGCCGACCACCCAATTACCCTCTGGTTCGGTAGTTCGGACCCCGATCTCTGCAGGCACGGCCACAACGCCAACTGGGACGATGTTTACCCCAACATCGACATTGCAGACACCGATTGCGCAGACCCCCATCACGCAAACCCCCACATCAACAGCCGGCACGGTCGTTCCGATTCCGGTTATCCAGCCACCTCCACAAGCACTACTGGCTGGCTCTTTACCCAACCAAGGAGTTTCCTCTGGGCTGCCCAAAATTCCGTCATTACCGATAATTGCTCCACTGGACCTCCGTTTCTCGTACCATGACCCAGCAGGCCTTCGTACCAACACAGAAGTTCAGAAGGACAACGCCACCAAACCAACTTGGAACGGTAAAGGCCTTGGAAAGGTGGATAGGATGCCAATCATCGATGGCAGTGTGGAGGGCTATTATGAAGAGGAAGTGGAAGAAGACGACGATGAGGGCGACGATGATGACGATGTGGGTGATGTGGACGAAGAAGAGGACGAAGACGAAGAGTACGATCATGAATCCCTACATGCCGACAGTTTCGTCACTGCCGGAACGAATGACGATGCGGAAGCCAAGCACAACCTAGATCCAGAGAACGGCCTTGAGCTTGCAAGCCTGGGGAAACATAGCCGCACGGATTTACCAAACGCCTCGACAAGCACTATCCATTCGGTCATTCCGAGTGCGTCGCCCTCTCGTTCTGGATCAGCAAGATCCCTTCCGGCGATCACCTTCGATCGAGGAGTGACAGGACCCCCGACAACACCTGGCTCTATGACCGGTGACTCGTTCATTCATAGAAGATGGGAGCGAGATGCAGCGCTTGGCTTCGGAGCCATATCTTCTTCTCCAACCACCTTCCGCGCGAAAGGTCAAAATTCACGATGGCCTTTCCGTCTTTTTTCGTCATCGACACCATCACCGTCATCCTCGGCCACCTTCACTCCTGCATTCTGGGCATTCTGGATTGGCTTTCTCTTCCCCGTACTCTGGCTTGTTGGTGGATGGCACTTCACAAATGCTGGCGAGCTGCCGCCGAAATCTACCCCTTGGGAATGGTATTTCTGGAACTCCCGGTGGAGCGTTGGAGGTTTTAGGGCCCTGATGGAAAGGGTGTTGAGTTGTTGCCTGCGCAGAAAATCTGCACAAACCGACTCCCTGAAGGATGGGACAGTGCGGGGAACTCAGGACGGCACGCCAGGACTGGACCAGGCCCAACGGCGGAAAGGGAAGAGACGAAGCGTGTCTCAGTCGAAAGCGCGGATTGGGAAGGTATACCCTGCCCTTCCTCGTTGGGTGGCAGAGAGACAAAGCACGGATGACGGACGAATGAGGTTGAACGACCCGAAGCGTTCGTTGCGCGGCATATCCTTTGGCTATCCGTTCATCTCGCGTCCCCCTGGTTCCCAGGATTCTTCCGGAGCTTTGAACCCCTCCAGCAACGGCGCCTCGTCATCTGCCTTCGCTCGAATCGTGAGTCGAGTTGTGGCAATACTGGCGAAACCGAATCGGGTGCTAGATCTTATGTATGGCGTTAAGCTCAAGGAGGTGCGAGGACGTCCAGAGAGCGGTCGGCGGATGTTCGACCCGTGGATTCAGCGGTGTCGGTACGCGCTCTGTTATGGGCTGTTGCTGCTCGCCGTTGGGCTATGCACGGCATCGGCCTATTTGATTGTGGTCAACACGAAGAAGTTGTTGTAAGCTAAACTGGACTTTTTCTATTTATTTTACCCAAATTTCGCATCTGCTTTGCCGTTGCTTTCTTCGCGGTGCTATCTTTGGATAATCTACACTCGCTGTCGTCATCCAACTCGCTTTCTTTTTTGTGGTAGTGCTTACTAGGAATTGTATGTTTTGAAATGTAACCATGGAAGTGAAATTGCAGTGTGGTTGAAATGTATTGTCAGTTGGTTCCAGTGGGTTTATTCACCTGCCCTGCTTGGCATTTCGGGCGAAGAGAAGGTCGACAAGTTGGCGAGGTAGCAAAGGCAACCGGACGACAATCTCCTATCCGCATTCAAAAAAAGTGAGGAAACGTTGAACCAGTACTCAGGACCACGACCATGCTCCCTTTGAGACCACCTTCATAAAAGCGGCATACATCGCCTTCATCTCACAAACATATTCCATGGATCGTCAGGTTGGGACCAACGACTTCTGGCCTGTTGCAAATTTCAGGTCATTGATCGGAATCCAAGCGAGTATCGAATTTGCCTGACCGTTTGACATCAGCTGGTATGTCCTGTCCAAACCTGGCTAAGCGTCGACCGTAATGCTGATAATAAAAAACCACATACCAATTGTAAGTTTACCGTCGTATTGCTGAGTTTACGTCGCGTCCCTGCCAGGGCCCAGTATAAGCAAGTCGTGAGCAGACGAATCGGATTCGGAATACACTGCAGAGTTGCTGCAGAGTCACCGGTCACCCGACTGATTACGTCACCCGCCGAGTCCCTTTCGGTTCTCCTTGAAAATGTTCATTCAGTCACCTCCTTCATCTCCTCATTCCCTGCCAGCGCATCCTGCTGTCTTTCGAACCTGTCTAAACCTGGGTAGACAATAGATTTCATTCACGAAGGTCATGGAGGCACGTGTTGGACGGGAATTACTCGCGTGCCGCCAGAAGCTATATTAGGACGACCTGTGGTCCAACCTTTAAGTTTCACCGTCGATAGCTCCTCCTTGAACCTTTGCTTGTATCTTCCGGAAATTTAACGACTCGTCCACATCTCGAAAGAGTGATTCCATGGCAGAGTCCATATGCCAAAAGGGGAACGTTCATTATACTGCAGGTCAACTTGTCGAGTGAGTCCGATCGTTCTTTTCATCTCGCAGAGCACTGATCGATTTTAGAGCTCAACAGTGTTATGAAACAGTAACCTGCAGTTCTCGTTTATCCTTTCCTAACTTGACGATCCTTCTTGAACTGGCAGGCAGCACTTCTTGAACCTAGGGAGCCAAAATACGCGTCGAACCTCAGCGCTGTTTTATATGAGCAGGGAAGGTACAAACTATGTATAAAAGCCGTATTTAAGTCCTGGGTCGCATTGAAGGCCAAGCACAAGGCGAACCCAGCCCAACTGAACGACGATGTCCTTGCGTTCAAGATTGCCACTCGATTCGCTAAAGCGAAGATCAATGCCGCTATCAATGGTAAAATATTGCTCCACGTCTCGTCAGCCAAACACAGTGCTTTGAAAAAGCAGACAGGAGAGCTCGACCTGGAACCGGACATTCAAACGTATGTTATGGCAAAGAAAGCCGATCCTAAATCAAGCGATCTGTTGAGGACCTGGGAACTGTGGCAAACTATGCGTGACGGGCATCTTGGCCATAGTGCTGAGCAATGCAAGGCCAACATCTCAGAGGCTGACAGCAGACTACGTGCTCTCCCAATCTTTAGATCAACCTGGTAAGCAGCCAATTCCTGAGAGTAAGAACTTGACCGAGTCCCTCTCTTCAGTGACCCAGACAACGAGTTCTTTATTGTAATTATCTTTTCCCTCCATGGTAGGCAGCCTTCACAACTTGCACCAGGTTGGCCACGACGAAGTCCACTCGCTTCTCGACGGCGTCTACGACGACAGTCTCCCAGAAAACACCCATATACTTAAACTGAGGGATTTAACCGACAAGGAACTGGGAAATCTCTCCTTTCTATTTGGAGGTTCTGGGGATGGTTTGTTTACTATTTAAATGCGACCCTGATCACCGCCTTACCGTCCTCTCTTTTCTAGCGCGACACGTATTCGGAACCCTCCTTCATCTTTCTCAAGAAGCGCACGAACTTCCCAAACGACAGGCACAGTTGAAAGTTCATATGTTGCTTGTCGACGTTCATCCTGCGGCACTTGCACGGGTTGTCCTTATTTTCGAATTGCTTTGGCAAATCACCATTTCCGAGAATAGCATAAAGAGGTTGGAGCTCAAGGCGACTCTCTTCTTCCTTTATCTTTCAGTGGTGATGCCAGAGTACTGTCACAAAATGTAAGCTTGTCGTGTTTCCTTTATGTTGCTGCGTGTTCTAACTTGAAATTTTAAAGTATCGTCAACAGTGCACGGGTTCTGGCCACAGACCTTCGGAACAAAACCCACAGGCTGTCTGATTGGATACACCTCAACGAAAAGAGTGTACCCAGGGTCATAGAGGTGCTGGAATATTGGTCGACTGCCTTGCCAAAATCTACTCAGATTCTGATCAAGCTGCACGAGAACCAGCGGTCGATCGGCAATGGAGACGAATTATATGCCGGAATGCAGTTTGCAGCCAATAGCGGCACTTACAGTGTAACCTTCGACGACCCGAATATGGAACATGCTGTCTATGATGCTGTAAAAATCCTATTACCGCCAAAGCCGTTGCTCTTGCGACATCCCGCTCTTTATAGATTGGTGGACTCTAACAGAAACTTCACACCTGCTGCCCGAGCTGCTGCATCACAAGAAATCGAACAAAGTTGGCATCCTAATCCAACCTTCTTTGTATGTAATCTCGCTCATTCGGCACTACATGCCCTCTGCCTAAGAGTATGCAAACTTACGTCTCTATTCTTTAGGATAAACATTCCACTGAAAACCCCAACTTTTCAAAGAATCTCGGCTACCCTATCGTTCCTTTGTTCCCTCAAAGGACCTTGGCGAGCGTCAATTCCGTGAATTTTCGGTTCGGCGCTCGAATGAGAAGGATTTATGGAAAAACCGCTTTTGGCATCATGTCGACATTCTTTGATCTGGTAACTGGTTCTATGCAGGCACTAAAGCCCAAGATCGAAGTTGTGTTGGCCGACGTAATTACTGTGATTCCGAGGCTTGTCTCTGGAGAGCTTGGCCGTCGCCCTGATGACTTCCCAAGTCAGTTTATTCGGATGTGGCTGAGTAATGTCCCGTATGTCTATTACTTCCCTATTGTCGTGCAGCTTTCTCATGGTTTGCAGTGATTACACCAACGGCATTATCAGTACCGCGGTACATCTTCTCCCGCACTTACATCCCACTTCAAATGGTCTTTTCTCCTCCAACTGTCTGTTGAACACAGGGGTTTTCGACGACATTGCTGCCTATTGCTACAAGCGAGTCAAACTTATTTATTTCATCAGAAATTCGACTGATAGCCTCTCTAGCTATACACTTCTTCTACCCCGAGACCTTCCGCGCTTCCTTGGTTGTGAGCTCATCTGTGTCCACGGCTCGGCGTTCGATGATATACACTTGGAAACTGTATCACTCCCTCTAAGCGCGGAACGTCTCGCATCGAAAGCGGAAGTTAATCGGTGGCTTTCCCATCTCCTTTTGTGCGCCTTGTGCCCGAGCACTCCTGCTCCACCACCATATAGGGTAGACCTGCCTTATAATGTCGTTAGTTTTTTCCATGTTCTTAATCACCTCCACTGGGTTGGATATCCCTCCCATTGGCTCGGGGATTTTGTCCAGATGATCGTCTCTGACAGTCTCGTCACCGATATGAACCCTTATGACGGCGTGCTTCCTGTTCCGCCCGCGGAATTTTTCAACCGCAAGAAAGCACCCCGTAAGGTTCACCTACAGGCCTGGAGTGCGGACGTGGAACTTATCCTCGCTCAGTCATTGCCTGCTCTCCCGTATTCCGTTACATTACCCAAGGATTTTGCGAGTCTAGGTGATGTTCGCACCTATAAAGCAACAACCCGCTTTTTGGACCTGTGTGAAGATCCTAGGTATTTCATGTGGCATCCTATATCATCCCCGTTCTGCAAAACCGCGGGTTTGATGTTCTACAAACCCGATGTGCGCGTCGAGCCTGAAGAACTGGTGCAGGGAATGGACATGTTGATCGAAGGTAATCATAAGTGGAAGCACGTGCAGGTGCAGTTTATGCAAACTGTCGAGGGTATCAATATTCGGACGGGTCAGGTTTCTTGGAAGATGAGCAAGGCTCGGTATACAAAGATGAGAAGTGAAGGTTGGAAGTTGGCCGTTTATCGAACGGATATCAAAGCGGTTGGTGAGGGTCTTCCAACTTGTATGTGGAGCTCTGCTCTATACTTACGCAATAATTTTCCGATCAGTGAATGAACCTCTGCCAGCGAACCGGTGGTCGGAGCTGGAATGATATCCCACTCGCCCATTGAAGTGAACTCCAAAGACCCTCTTGCAATAATCACATAATGTAAAAGTGACGTGGCTAACCTGGGTGGTTCTGATTCAAGTTTTGTATTGTTGCGTTTATATTTCTTCTTTCTTTGTGATTGTCGACAACCTCCAAGCAGTCTTTGGCGAATGCGTATGGACCCATAGCGAAACCCTCCGAGTAGACTATAGATACACCCGACGCATAACCCCGTCAAGACTCCTCCGCCGCCCATGAAGGAGAATCGACCAACAATATAAATTTTGTCTTTGAACTCGGTGCATCTATTGGACGTAATACATCGTGCGTCGTGCATCACGGCCTATGAAGCGGCGCAAAATAGAGCCCTTCTTCAACTCTTCGTTCGTTGTCCTTCCAAAAGAAGGTGCCTTATAGGAGCGTGCATAAAATATCGACACCGAAAATGAATGCCTTGCCTCTAATACGCGCACAGTGCCTCCAATTTTATTCTTGTTCGCAGCCCGATCCTTCTGCCTGTGTCCTATATTCTGTGCCCCTGTCCATCAGCGTCTCCATGTTGCCGGTACCGTTGGAAGGGCGCTTCAAGCAATAAAATGCTTGGAGACTGTGAGTAAGGTGAGGATGTAATATAGATATTAAAGACACCAACATTACACAATTTACGCTCCTCTTAGACGAGGATGAAGGAGGTTTAACATGGAACGTTGAATAGCTAAAAGGTAAAGATAGACACGTCAATGATAAGGCACTTGGTTTTGTGGGCGTTCATGTAGACCGAGAGTTAAGTCGAAATGAAGCAAAAAGAAAGAAAAAAGCGACACAGTAAATGTGACTCCATCTACAACGAGATCTAGGCTGATCTAGGCAACTTATTCCCGCCCCAAGTTGTTGGCGCCAGGTATCCGAAAAGGCAAACATGAGGCATTGAAAGGTCAGTTAACGTAACGAAGAGCCTCGAACGAGAATATCACATTCGTTCAAGGAGACGTTAGCACAGACACCCAGTTGGACTGGTTAGCATGGGGATGCAGGGTGGTAGCAGGGAGGAGACGAAGGCATTCCGTCAAATAACGCGCTGAACATTGAGTACTGACGGCTTGTGGATGTTGTTGCGACGGGGTAAACAGTAGAACCGTTGCGACAGCGGATCGGGGACATCCCTTTCATCACGGAATGAAGTTTGCCGTCAACACAATCGTTAGTGGAGACCGGTCGTATGAATAGGTCTCGTAATATGATAGATGGGAGATAAGCCAACTACCAAGCACAATCCCAGAGCACCCAGAGCGATAAGTACTCACAAAGAAGCCAATTGCAACATGTGTTATCTGATCGACAAGCCAGTGGACGCCTTGCAGGCACGCGTTGTTCATTGCATCTGTCGTGACGATAAAGAGAAGGACATTTGTCTACAGCAAGGCCTGATGTCAATCCGGACAAGAATGCTTGAATAGCCAGATCCAAGTGCGGACCAGAATTTTTTTTTGGACTCCAAAGGCTGGCCATCGATGTCGAGAACAATTGATTTTTCTGTACTTCGATGCAAGGCTGAACCCAAAGACGATTTGCAGGCGAACTTTTGGTTTTTGCAGGCTGGAAGCGCAAAAATTGAGAGTATCTGGATGATTTTGGCGAGTTTTGGTTGCAAGGCTGATCCAAAAATCATCCGGACAAAGTCCCCATTTCGGGCTATGCACGTAGACCAGGGCTAGGGTCCATGGAGTAAACAGGTCATTGTCCCTTGGTGTTGAACGTTCAATTGAAACGTGTCAAGCAACTTTATCCGACAGGCTGCGCAAACTGCGACACCAAGAGCCTGGCAAGAGGTGTCAGATTAATTGCAGCCCCATGTAGTCCGAGGAGCGGCATTCGGACGGCATGGTATGTAGTCCCATCAACTTGAAGTTCAAACGAACTCCGCGGCCGTCAACGTCGACTTCGATGGGATATATTATAATCTGCATTTCAGGAGGCTACTTACATTTAGACCAAGAAATTTGTTATGAAGTGTTATTCGACCATGTTCTGAGATAATTGCATGCGTTAATAATATGGACGACGGTCTGGATGAAGCAGTGAGAGCCACCCAATAAAATGCCGAAATCATGCCGTTTTGATCTTATAGGAGAAGGCATGTCCCTATCGGGCCAAATTCCCATATAAGGACCGTGTAAACAATGGCCAGGATCGCGGATCTGACACCTCTTGTCTAACATTTGCGTGTAGTTGGTTGCTTGATTGAGCTGTCCACGCGGTGTATACTAAATCCAAATGCTAAGGTGGGATTGAGCTACTATGGTGGAAGATCTGCCGGTCTCCCCGGCCTATTCGACCACCGTCCAAACTGAGATAGTCGTACGCAAGGCAAATAACTCATTCGACGCGACGACGCCGGCATCTCCTTAAGTATACCTTTTAATCTTTACGACTTTATGAACTTGTTTGGGTCATCATATCTTTCATTTCAACTCAACTACAACTCAACTAACTATCTGTCTCACTCATTCATTTCCAGTTGCCCAATTTACTATCTTGGTACTCAGTACTCAGGTTTCAGGTCGTTACGTATTTTTTGCGACCACATGCTGCCAGCATGGCTCGGATGCGGCAGATAAAAGTGATGGGTTCCAAAATACCTGGTTTCGATTGCACCGGTCTACCGTTTCCGTTTTCGCAAAATATTAATATCCCCGAGAACTTTCACAAAAAAAAGTATACAAGTTATCAGCATTTTCGTGAAGTCTGTCCATTTGTGGGTTCAATACTCCCATTCCATGTTTAAATAATACCTGGGAGATAAGCTGATGTCCATACCAAGATCTTTGTAGCCACCCACATCAAACGTTGGGAAATTTAAAAGCCCGCGAGAGTCTGAGTGAGCAAATGGGGATATAGATTCAAAGTCCGCGGTCTTGACAAGTGCTCGGGTGCTTCTGTGACTTTGTGGAATTGGTATTGCTAAGTTAAATAAACCGCTGTCCGTGATTAGCCGCCTGAAATATATATCTATCTTCAGGGCCCTGAATCTTGAAGTTTTACTTACTACTTACGGCAGACTTGGACGAATCTTATGTGCACCATTCCAAACAGCTGAAAGGCGGTCTTCACCCAGTCACTCAACTTGAAATAGCCTGGGGCCACAGTTTCCACTCCTGTTGTTGAATTCATCTCAAAACCTTACTTTAACCTGCCTCTGATTTTGCCCACAAAGACCTCGCGGGCACGAGGCCTGCAGTCAATAGACTCACAACCACAAAATCACCTCTGGCGATAGCAAGTAGGGACGGTACAAATATCTGGAATCCGATAATGAATGTCATTGCACCAATTCTCTCCTTTTCCGTCCGAATACTCCGCGTCTTCATGCCAAAGGACCCGGTCGAAGAATGCCCCCACAAAATGGTCCCACGATTCGAGTCGGGAGGTCGTGATTCCAAACCTTTGGATATTGCCCATTGGGCGGGGACCATGAAACACCTTCCCAGTTCTGGCGACTGGGAGGTCACCAAGATGCAGTGGTTCAAGAACACGAATGGTCTAGAGCACGAGTATCTCGTCATCACAGTCCACTCCGAGTCTCTGGGAGTAGATTTGTACTTGCGGTTTGATCGAAGGGCGACGGCAGAGCAGATTGAAAGTCGCAAAAGTAGGGTCATTGTGGAAGACGAGGTTTACAAGGTACGAATTCCGTCTCAAATTGCCACGTCTCAAATTGTCATTCTGGTTTGATCACGCCCATCTTAGAGACTTTCCGACAACGAACGTGATGCAGTTGCTAAAGCTGTGACTGCAGAGCAGGCGAGTCTTCCTAGAAAAAGAGATTTGCTCAATGCATCGAAGAAGTCGTCGTCATCGGAAGATGGGGTTGTACCCGAAGATACTCTGGTCAATTCACGCCATCCAAACGGACAAAGCAGTTCAGGCTCGAATGACAACCCCGAGCTCATGGCGACTTACTCAAAATTTGGACGTCCATTCCTCCTCCGCGACTTTGCTCTCGTCGTTGGAGCAATTGTTGAGTCATCTGACGGCTACTTAATACTCGTTCAACAATGCTATTGGTTAGCGCGAACAATTGTTGGCGTTAGCGTTGAAATGTATGACCCTGAAAGAATCCAGAAGACACAGGCCTCGTCACGCGCCGGTAAACTCGCCCGTTTGCCGTTCCTGGGGCCTGTCAACGTGGATAACCCAACAGAAATTGCGACCCTCGTTGCAGCGGCTAAGAAAGATATCGCTGAAGACGATAAATGGGTAAGATTCGCTTGGCTTTTTTGGTTTCATTTCTCAGGTTCGTTCACAGATCCAAGAAGAATATATGAACGGACCGGGAGGTGTTATTCAGCTCAAGGAAGATCTTGAGAAAGTCGAAGAGCGAGAAGCTCGGCTCGCCAAGGAGCTGGAACAGACGCGTCGAGAAAATTTGAAAATGAAAGCAGAACTAGAAGCTCTCAGGCGGGGCGGTGAGGGCAGCAGCGGACAAGGACGAGACCCCAAGATGATCTAGTAGTTCTCCTTTTCTTGCGACATCATTGATCTGTTGGTACAACCTTCATCGCTCGTGCTTAGCATGATTGCCATTCTATACGTCTCCTGATTCATTCTCATCTTGCGTCGCTAGTTTAGTCGATATCTCAGCAGAAACATTGCTTCCACTGCCACGCATTTCTTGTAGTTAAGTCGAAAGAAAATCCCCTGTATTGACGGTTATACAGAGGTGGTTGGGTGACAGGAAAAACTTGAATTGAGGCGAAGTAAGTAATGTACTGAGAAGAAAGTCAGAAAGCATGGTAAAGACATTTCAACTGCCACAAACTTTGTGGGTCCAACGGCAATTTTTGGGATTCTATAGAAGGAAACAGAGGCGCTAAACGTCGCCGTTCGAATTTGTGTCCGTCAAACGGAGTTGTAAAACATGCAAATTCTCATCGGTGGCAGTAGAAAATGTTCGAACGCTTCTTGTTGTATTTTTGTCCATTGTTGCAGCCCATTTGACCCTTTTAGGGAATTCAAGAACCGCGAATGAGTCAGGCTATGAGCAAGCGCATCAGACATTCCAATTTGGCCAAATCAAAATTAGCCGGCTGGATAAGCCGTTCAGGAGATCCAAGGACTTGTATGTTCGGAGTTGAATTCATCCCCATTTCGCAATTTAGGAGTCCATTCTTCTTCAGAAAAGGAATTTGAACCTATAAGGGGTTCGAACATGAGAAAATTTTCATCTTATCGATCAACCTTTGAACTCACGGACAAGAGCACCAGCCACATAAGTACACAGAGTTTGGGTATATGTCCCGAATGCCCTATTCGGTGATTGATGCGATCCAAATTCCACCTTCACTGCGCGCAGCTCCTTCCGTTTGCGTCGTATGCACCCCCCAGGAAGGACCAGGTAGTACCTACCCAGCTTACAGCTTATTAGGTTTGGGGTAAACTGGCAATACAGAGAGTAGATGGCTACTGATGTTCGGAGTCGATGGCTCCGTCGAGAGGAAGAAAGGGCGGGCATCCTCGGGCGGCGGTGCAGGATCCTCTCCGTGGTGGGTACAGGTACAGGTCCAACCCAAGTGGAAGCGGTGATTCAATGTTCGATACAGCACCTTTACCGCCAGCGGAATCTACAGACCAAGCTTCCCAAAATCAATCAACCCACTGATGGCCAGGACATTGTGCGATCCCTTCTTGGACAAGACATGACAGGGACCACTGCAGTCTGACACGTGTCTAGCCGACGACAAACAAAATACACCTTTTTTGGTGGGCCAGAAGGCTGAGACCTAGGCTGACGGGATGAGAATGAATAATGTGAACGATATTCGTCCAAGTGGCCACATATTGTCCAGAGGAATGCCAGCGAAGCAGAACATAGCAATATGGAAGATGAATGAGGGCGCGCAACGGTGGACGATGACAAGACCGGATCGGGCGGAGGTACAGGTATGGGTATATTATGATTAGGTCTTGACAGGTCGGTTGTCGAAGATGGTTCCTTCAGCTGGTATAGATCGAATAGACCCTTTATAACACTGGAGTTCGCGCATCGTACAGCAAGTCGACAGGCTGCTCTGTCGTTGCTGACCGTTCTTCGACTATAATAGAACTGGGGCCTTTTCCAGACTTTAAAAATATGTCCCATCCTTGCTGAAAACCGACATGTCCCAAAGGTCTAGCAAGGGACTGTGAAGAAGCTTGCACATCCTGGGTTTCCATCCTTGACGTATAACGCCGTACAGTTCCCATGACTTGGACGACATCCACCATGAAAGATCGATGAGGTCAAAACGAACTCGAAGGGCTAGACTTCCGTAGGAGCGAGGATTAAGGAGAAATGGGCATGACGGGTGATTGCGCGATGGACAGTGAAGGTAAGAATCAACAGCGTGTGATGGGGGGCTATCGGTGTGACGGTGAAGGATAACACACAATAACTGAATATCATATGCAGGAATTTCTTCGAGGTTCCGACCTCGATAATCCTTTTTGGCTCCAGTCTCGAAGTAACAGTCCATCGAGTCCTATACAGAGGGAGTGTTCGATGCCTCCGTCGCCGAATACCATAGCTATGCTTGCGACGCCGCGGTCATGCCAGTGGGTGCTGCTTTCTCATGACTTTCTGTGGCCGCATTGGCTATGTCTTGGGTGATGAGGGCTGGACATTCTTCTGAAAACAAAGCCCACATTGTTATTGGCGATAAGTCAAGTAAACTCTCGATGGTGATGGGCGCCATACCTGTAACAAGTACAACCAAGTCTTGTATTGATATCGAGGGAGTCCACGACCGCTCCTCTAGGACGACTTAGGAGGTTCGTCTTTCTGGAGTTACGCCTTCGCATCAGCATCGTAGGCATCAGGGCAGCATATAGGTGAGTCGGGTCTTCATTTTGTCAGGTTTAGGCTTTTGGTCCTGGCCATTATGATTGACAGGGCAAGCCCAGAGCGAGATCTTGAATTTTGAAACGGCCACCGTTGAAATATGGAGGGAAATGCCTAATACGCTTATGGTTCTACGGGATATGGCCTTGATCCATGCGCACAAGCGGAAGGTGGCATATATAGCAAGAATGCCACTCGTCCGGAAAGTGATCTTTCGTGTAATTCGGGTCGAAGCAGGTCGACAGGCTCTATTAGAGTAGGTAAGTATCGACCAGCCAAAGTGTGCTCGACAGCAATGACTTGAGACAACAATGCCGTTTTGGACGACCACTGTAGCTGTCCTGGATGGATTGGAACTTGGAAGATGTTTGGAAATTGTGCTCTATGGGCGGGTGTTGGAATGGCAATGCCGGAGGGGCAGGTGTGAAAGAAAGATCTTCAAAGGTGAGTTACAGTTGTCCTATCGGCTCGAGTGGTCTATCCATCTGTCCATTGGGATTTGCAAGTCTGGTGCAAGTTATGGCTGTGGGGATGAAGACACGTATAGGAAAGGAGTATTGTTGGCGTCGACAGGGGTAAGATCGGTTACTGGAGTTCGATGTTGGATATTCAATATCTCGGTGTGAGTGACGTTGGTTTCTATAGAGAAGAAGACCTTTGCACAGGGACTATATGGTATTTGTCGGTAGGGAAACCAAGCCTACCGAGGGAAGCAGTCAGTCCAAAAGCCCACAGGCTCTAACGAAAGTAAGTTCCTTACTAGATTGCGGTTTCATGAACCTTCAAGTCGGTTCCTTCTAGGAAAAATGCTGGCAAATGGTTGGAAAAGACATTCTGAATGCAAATTTATAGAGACCAGGTCAAGAAAAGCCAAGAATGGTGCATCGTCGACGCGATTTGCATGAATGAGCGCGAAGAGGGAAGGAGAAAGCCTCAGAAAGACCGGAAAGTCACGCTCACCTGATCGATTTTTTTGACCTCGAAGTGCGCATGCGACTCTCGTTTATGCTGCCTAACTTGATGACTATTCGTCTCGATCCGTCCTGAACTGGCAGGCAGCACCTCTCCGACCCAAAATACGCGTCGACGGTCTACCAGGCGAACTCAGTCCTACTCGATGAAGATGTCCTTCTGTACAAGGTAGCCACACGATTCGCAAAAATGAAGATCAATGCTGCCTGCCCTATCAATCAATATTGCTCCACCTCTCGTCGGTCAAATCCAGTTGCTTGGAAAAGCAGTCAAGCTCGACCTGGAACCGGACATTTCAGACGTCTGTTATGGCAAAGAAAGCCTGTTCTAAATCAAGTGTTCTGTTGAGGACTTGGGATCAATGGCAAACGACGGGCGACGGGCACTTTAGCCACAGTGCTGAGCAATGCAGGGCCAACATTCGAGAGCCTGGCAGACTACGTGCTCTACCGACCTTTAGGTTAAGCCTGGTGAGCACCCAACCAATGCCCGAGAATAAGAACTCGACCGAACCTCTCTCCAGTAACTCGACACCGAGTTATTCATTGGACATAGTAGACCATCTTCAAAATTTGCACCAGGTTAGCCACGACGAAATTCGCTCGCTTCCGGACGGCTTCTACGACGACAGTCTCCCAGAGAACACCCATCTACATAAACTGAGGGATTTAACCCACAAAGAACTGGGAAATCTTTCCTTTCCACTTGAAGGTTCTGGGGATGGATCATTCACTATTCGAGTGCAACCTTGATCACCTCCTTATCGACCTCTATTTTCCAACGCGACACGTATTCGGAACCCTCTTCATATTTCTCCAGAAGCGCGTAAACTTCCCAAACGATGGCCACTGTTCAAAGTCCACACATTGCTCCTCGAAATTCATCCTGCAGCACTTGCCCCCGACCTCCTTATTTTTGAATGGCTTCGGCAGGTCTCGGTTTCCAAAAACAGCATGATAAAGATAGTTCTTCCTATATCCTTCGGCGTTGAGCCTATCGTGTAACCTTTGCATCGTCGCAGGCTTCAACTTGAAATGCGAAGTGTAGTCGACGGTCCACGGGTTCCGGCTACAGAACTTCAGGAGAATACCCACGGGTTATCTGATTGGATACCCTTCAATGAGAAGAGCGTCGTCTGTGTCGTCGATGCACTGGAATATTGGCGGACTGCCGTACAATATCTGCTCAGGTTCTGATTAAGCGTGTTGGCCAACCTAATAACTGCACATCCAAGGCTTGTTATCACCCTGATGATTTCCCAAGTCAATTCATTCGGACGAATCCGTAAGGTCCACCTACAGCCTTGGAGTGCAGACGTGCAAATTATTATCCTCGTTCAGTTATTGCCTGCTCTCCCGTATTCCGTCACATTTCCCAAGGATCTTGCTGGTCTTGGTTAGGTTCGCAACTATCAACCATCACCTGCTCTTTGGAGCTCCTTCGACGTCCCGCGTTATCATCCCCGTTCTGCATGCTCGATATGCGGGTCAGGCCTGAAGAACTGGTGCAGGTGATGGGCGTGTTAATCGAAGGCGATCTATGGAATGATGAACAGAAGATAGGAAGTTGGCCGTTTATCGAACGGATATCAATGCGATTGGTGAGGCTTCTAACTTTTGTGGTTAGCTCGAGCCTATACTTAGTACTTACGCAAAATGTTTCCATCAGAAAATGAAACCCTGGTGGCAAAGTAGTTGTTAAAGCTGGAGTGATATCCCACTCGCCCATTCAGTTTAACTCCGCGCCTCCAGCGGCCTGTTTGCAAAACAACAAATAATATAAAATGTGACGTGGATAACCCATAAAGGAGACTCGACCACCAAAATGAAGCTGGCTTTACACCGGATGCTGTCTGTCGGACATAATGCATCATGCATCTGGCCTTTAGAATGGTACAGAATGGAGCCCTTCATCAATTCTTTGTGGGTTCTTTGCCCCTCCAAAAGAAGTGGCCTTATAGGGCCTGCGTAAATATCGCCACCGAATGCAACTGAACGGCTGGCCTCTAATACGCCCACAATGCTCCCAATTTTATCCTTGTTTGAAGGCCGATCCTTCTGTCCGTGTCCCATACTGTGTTCCCCTGTCCATCAACGCCTCCGAGTTGTTCTTTGGGACCGACAGCTATACGTCTAAGAGCCTTGGATCTTGCGTCTAGTCAAGGTCCTTGTTTCGTAATGTCTTCACCCACACCCCTGCCCCAGATAGCTGGGTATGCTGTCGTGCTGGGACTCGGTTTCACCTTTGCATTGTTTATGAACACCATTACTTGGATTCAGGCCAAATTTTCCAAGATTTCTCCAAGCTCGGCTTCTGAGTTCTCCTCGGCAAGTCGTTCGCTGAAGACCGGGCTTGTTGTCGCTGGAATTGTCAGCTCATGTAGGTACCATATCAGTGACTCTCCGCCAGTTTACGCTTATCTAACTTCATCGGTCGGCGGACTTGTATCAGGGACCTGGAGTCTGACATTGCTCCAAAGCGCAACACAGTCTTACACGATGGGCATCTCCGGGGGATATTGGTAGGTCTATCTCGTTATCCGTTTACCCCGCTCTCCTCGATTTATTTTGCGCTCTAGGTACGCAGCAGCAGGCATGCTGCAGATTACTGTTTTCTCCATTATTGCCAGCAAAGTCAAAATTAATGCCAATCGGGCAACCACATTCCCTGAGGTCAGTACCTCAATTCTTCTCGCAAAATTTACTAGGGTCCTCCCTGATGCTTTGATGTATGTACTGTAGGTGGCGTACATCCGTTTTGGAACAATAGGCCATCTCTCATTTCTTTGGTGTGGAATCGTCTGCAATGCCGTCGTATCTTCATGCATCCTAATCGGTGCAGGATCAGTCGTAACTGCATTGACTGGAATAAATCAATATGCATCGCTATTCTTAATTCCTGTGGGCGTAGCCACGTACGTCGCAGCTGGGTAAGTCGCTCGGATAGTCTTTCTTTGTTCCTCTGATACCTATTAAGAATAAATAAAGGGGGCTTCGGGCAACTTTCATCTGCGATGCAACCCATACGTTTGTCCTACTCCTCATCCTCATTGGATTCAGCTTTTAGTAAGCTTATCTCTTGTCTTCTGCCTACTATTTTTTGAAATCGCAGCATCATCGCCGTTTCCAATATTGTTGGAAGCCCAGGAAAATTATACGAACTGCTCCACAGTGCAGCGGAGAAATGGCCAGTCGAAGGAAATTATCATGGCTCATATCTTACCTTTCGGTCGAGGCCAGGCGGTCTCTTTGCTATTCAGGTGTGTTTTAGTTCATGAACTTTTTTTTTCTTTCTTTCCATTCACTGTCCATTGAGGCGGTCGCCTTATGTAGGACGTTTATCTATGTATGCTAGATTGACCATTTTCTATCTGTTCATGAACATTGGTTTCTAAATTCGCGGACTTACTTACCACACAGGGACTTATCACGGGCATTGGATTGGTTGCTTGTGATCAAGGTAAAAATCCGCTGTGTTTGAAGGAATTTGGCCCTTTACTCTATACTCTGTTCGACAGGGTACTGGTCAAGGGCTATCGCATCCAACCCGTCAACAACCGCGCGTGCTTATTTCTTGGGAGGAATCGCATGGTTCTCTGTCCCTTTCTGTTGTGGTACCATGTTGGGTCTGACTGCTAGAGGTCTCGGCACCTTGCCTGACTTTCCTGCTCTATCAGCGCATGAGCTTGGCGCAGGACTCGCCGCTGTTCGCACCGTCAGCTATTTGATGGGGACAACGGGATCAGTCCTAATGCTTCTCCTCGTTTTCCTGAGCGTAACTTCCGTAGGTCACGTGTATTACTTATTCCCCAAGAGTGATTTCTAACAGACGATCAGGCCCTGAGCGCGGAGCTCATCGCAACCTCAACTTTGCTCTCGTACGATGTCTACCGACACTATTTCAGACCGCAGGCAACGAGTCAGGAAATTGTTACTGCATCGCGATACTTGACAGCCCTTTGGGCTGTTTTTTCAGCATCGCTCGCATCGGTTCTATGCGCCGTCGGAATCGTAAGTGCTACTTTATTTGGATGAAAATAACTTGATATTCAGTGACTTTCTGTAGACTCTCGGCTGGTTGTTCAATTTCCTTGGTGTCTTGACCGCCTCAGGAGCCATCCCCATCGCTCTGACTTTCTTGTAAGCGGGATACTTTATTGCTTGATTTCTTTACCATCTAAATTCCTAGGTGGAAAGATCTTAGTAAGGCCGGTGCGGTAGTAGGGTCTATCGGCGGCATGATTGTCGCCCTCGTTGTCTGGCTAGTTACCGCCAAAGTGTATACGGGGGCCATTTCCCTTGATACCCTGAGCAACGAGTGGGTTTCCTTCGCTGGAAATTCTGCAGCACTTTTATCTGGAGGCATCCTCTCTGTGGGCTTGTCGCTTTGGTCGCCTGCGAACTTCGACTGGGAAGAGGTCCGACAGATGGCTATTGTACAGGAAGTCTCAATACCTTCATCGTCAAGCGATGGCAAGGATCAGGATGAAGGCGGTTCAGAGGGAAAATGGAAAGTTCAGGATACAAAGATATCTGAGAATGTTCAAGTGGTTGCTTCTGAACAGTCTACGTTGATGGCCGATTGTTTGGACATCTACCAACTCAACAAAACCTTCAAGCTGTACATCGTACGATCTGCAGCCCTGGCTTTCGTCGTTGCTATTGTAAGCCCTGCTACATACCCTCTAACTTGTTTGTTGAATTAACGACAAGCTCATCTAGGCGATACCAGCACCATTGGCGGGTATTCCTTACATCTTTTCGCGGGAATTCTTTGTATTTGTCGTGGCCGTTATGTTTGTTAGTGGCTTACTCCTCTTCCACTGACTTGTGTGTTATGATCTAACCATCCACCTCACTAGATTTGGTTGTTCTTCGCATTCTTCCTTGTTGCCATTCTTCCTTTATTTGAATCGAGAAGAACTCTGCTCAGGGTTGTGCATGCAATCCTCCATCTGGAATCGCATTAGGCCCAGGATCTCCCTAGAGTTCACGAATATGTACAATAAAGTCTTGCGAGCAATTTGGCAGCAGCTAGATTTTTTCCACATTGGTCTCCTCCTTCAAGATCAACTATTTCGTCAAAGACCATTGGACTTCTACTTTGCTATGGCTTGATTTGCACCAGAAATAATTTGCTTTGTGGGGACCGCTTCGCGAAGTGTCAACGCTCGGGCATCAGACTTCAAGGCCATTTTATACTACCTCATATCCGTTTACTTGAACTCCTTCGCCGCAAGGTAACCGATACTTGCCTGTTCAATCATGTCATGCAACAAACCGATTTCTTTTTCATTTAGGCCATTTTTATTTTTGGGTTCATCCTCGAGAACCTTCTTGGGGTCTTCTTCTTGTTCGATCGCTTCGACGATAGTCTCTTTGACTATTCGCCAAACTCGTGTGTCATGAATCACACCGTCCAAAAACATTCTTGGTTCCTGGGTGTCCAGGTAAACCGTCGCGAATGCCATAAGTGCCGTCCATTTCGAGAATTGTAAAGTTTGAATGACGGGCTTGTTGAGCAAAACATTTATGAGAATCCTCGTCTGCAACACTTCTGTATTAACAGAAGCTAGATACGCGTTGAATAGCCAGGAGACACCAAGGGAAGACAGGAACATGATCTGCCCGAAAAGTTTGCCCTGTGGGACTAGGAAGAGTTGGAGGAGGAACTGCATCGTAAGAGCCACAGAGCTGTAACCGATGTCGTTATATCTTGATGCGCTTGGGTACCTGAGGAAGTATTTACCCCTCGTAATGCTGCTAACAATCGTCTCACTTCCTTTGACCAGGATAACCTGAGAGTCGTTATCAAAGAAGAGTCCGTCTCCTGGCGGGGAGTTTGACGATGGACTTGGGTGCTTACAGCAGATTGCAAAAAGGTTGACACTAAAGCGTCGTGAGAAGTTTGAAAGTAAACAGATGCAATTCAAACCCTAGAATAAGACTTCGAGCCTCCGTGCTAGCAACAGTGCTCCCAAGTATATTTCTGAAGCTACCAGATGATACATTTCATCCTTCTAGGACAGTTACGGTCCTTTTTGTGTCTCAAGGGGTGAGGAAGAGTATGAAGAACCCATCTTTGACTGTGAGGTTATCCAAAGACCCAATCTAGGGTTTGCTAGTCAACCCCTTGTCAAATCTTGCTCATTGCTGGGCGGATTCAAGTTTATACCTCCCCAGTCCATGGCTTGGGGTATCTGATCTACATCTGAAGATATTCACAGAGCTCGACGGTCTATTTATTGAGCAACCGAGGTGGAATGCAGTAAACCCTAAGGTTGGGTCTCTCTTCTGTCTCTTCACTTCCGAAAGCGGTAGTGTCAACCTTTTTGCAATCGGCTGTAAATGTGAGAATTCCTGAGCCGATTATAAAACACGATAGGCCGTTGGAAAAGACACCGAGCAAAATCATTGCAAAGCAATACCAATCTTTGAAGATTGCGCACAACACGGATGCTGCAATGCTAAAGCCAACGGGGATGATTGCCAGGGGATCGAATGGCGAAAAGTAATCGGAAGAAAGAGCGGGATAACCCTTGAATTCTTGAAAATCTTCCAAATCCACAAGGGTGAGACGCATTTGTGATGGAGTAGAGGCGTCGATTACATGATCGACCGGCAGGTCTCTGCAATGGTTTGCAAATAAATATGCCAAGTGGCCCGTCGAAGAGAGGCGAGTCCCGGAGTGTGCTGCCTGGTATTGCGGGCCTGCTTTCCCATCAAGTTCGAGCATTGTTGCGGGATCGACATTTACTCCGGGGTACAGCCCGTCCCAAACCCGGGATCGAGCGAGTACACCGTACTTTTTCGCCACGTAGTAGCTTCCAGGTGAGTTATACCAACCGAGCCATCGTCTACCGCGGACTAAATGGACGCTGGACATGGCCGCAAAGGATTCTTCTCCACCAAAAAATCCAGCTATGCCGGTCACGTCCAAGTTAAAGTTGGAACTCTCAAGAGGGATTTTCATTTTTGTGAAGGGAAAGAGCAGGGTTCGTGTTAGCAGACTAAGTTGGGAGCAAAAGGAGGACCACTAAAATTAGAGATTAGTCTTCATTTCACGAACTGGAATGAGGATGACATTACTTACAGTTCAAATTCCTAGCTAATAGTGGCGTGAAGCTGTTCGCTTGCTGCGATTTAGCGTTAACGTTAGACCTTGGTTGAATTCGTTGTATCCTCCTGAATTCCTCCTGTTATATACTTCGATGGATCATCTGATCGGCCCTTCAATAACACGGGCCGCCTTCAATTTCTTATCAAAGTGTAATCGCTCACCCATCTGGGTTATCATGATATGATGTCAGCAGGATCTATGGACCATGAGAAACTATTTTGGGCCCTTTTCTCCCGTCGGGTCGGTCCTTCCCGGTGATTCGTGACACTTGGACGAGTACGTGAAGGTATTCACTGAGAAAGCTGGTAAAAAACTGGCGCCCCTGTGCAGATCTGGAATTGGAGTCTTGAACAGGTGTCAGAAAGAACCTGGGACTAAATGGGAACCTGTTTATTCCATGTTCATGACAGGTAAATGCTTGATATAATAGGAAGGACCGAGGATCAATTCAAGCGCCTGACGGGCGTCTAAAATATGATGGAAAAATGACGCTAAAAATAGATTACCCGTGTCATCTTAGACCCTCTCTCATATCGCCACTCCCTGGCTACTCCCACACAGCCCTCGTCGGAAGTAAAGTAAATCCATCCAGTTTGCTGTAGTGTCTGTTACATGTAACCTTTCACATTGAACCCAGGTCCTGGGCGAAACGCAGGGTCATGGCCGCCTAGAGGAACCCGCGTCTCGAGGCCTTAAATAACGGCAAGGTTTTGCATGCTTGTTTGAACCACCTTTAGAGCCATGAGATCATCCGCAAATCCGTACTTGTACAGTACTTCAACTGCAGTGCTCCTTTAAAACTAATCCTGTCTATCAGGGCCGCCCACAATCAGTATTTCTCTGGCTATTCTGGATTTACATACATGCCACCGGCACTTAGGCGCCAGTTCTCAGATATATCGGTCAACTTCCAGTCCGAGTAACTATCTGGTTATGCGGCCTTATGCTGTATCCGTCACACAATCTCGATTTCCACCTTTGTCAGCTTGTCAAACCACTCATCGACTGTCCTCATCTCACCACTCCTCTCAAAGAAACCAATGCGTCGATACTTGGGTTCAGCGCCAGTCAAGCTTCCCGAGCTGACCGGCTCCACGAGAAGTCCTTGTACCCTCCGCGTATCAGGATTGACATCCTCCAGACAATGGATGATAACAACCCAGACCTGACGAACACCTCTGTGAATATCGTCATCGCTGCTGTCAAGCTTCCCAAGACCGATCTCTTCCATCCTCTTCCCCGACTCGTCGTCGATCCATTCGTCATCATGTCCCAATTCGCCTTTGTCTCTCAAGTGGTAGACCGCCCAGTGCGGCATCATGACACAGTCGGCGATCACCTTGGCGCTGAGGATGAGCGTAGCTGCTGTGACTTCGCCGAAGGGAAGCTTGGGATTTTTAAGCGTCGTCTCACACTTCTTGACCTCGGCGACGAACTCCTCCTTGTCGCTGAAGTATGCATTTCCCGGGTCGATCTCGCCATCGAGACTGGCCCAGGACCAAGACGGAGCACGGTACGCTGGGCGTGAGGGGTAGTGCTTCCCTGAGTCTTTGGACCAGAGCAAATCGAAGAGGAGTGTGCTTTCCCAGAGCCCTGCGTAGTACGGAGTCTGAACACTATCGTAGAACTCCTCCGCAAGGGACGCGAATGCGATAAGCTTGTCATTGGGATAGGATATCTTGCGCTTCGTGTAGTTCTCAATTGTGAGCTTCCATGCCTGTTGGATCTTTTGTTTCTCATCAGATGTCTTCGGCGCCTTGGGCAGGTCCTTACTCCGAACCGGCTCGCGCTCAGAAGAGGTCCAATGCGCGTTGTCTGCGCCAGCGATGTTGCGGGTACCGTTATGGCAGCGATACTGCAACGTATGCGTTGCAAAGATCAGCGCACGCGGGGAAAGGAAATATTCCTGCATGCACCAGCCGCGGCTGTTTATTGGCTCCTCCTCGGGCTCGTACTTGGACATTCTTGCCATCCAGGAGGAGAGATAGACGATACCTAATGATTTTCCGTTGGGGTCCACGTAAGGAAGGGCCAGGGATGTAACACCAAGGGTATCCTCCCGGGTCTGCAGGAAGCCTGCAGAGACATTGGACGCACTAGCAGCAATGATTGCCACGTAAGAGTCCTTGTAGTAACTTCTCATGCGTTGCAGTTCGCGCCCCTTGTCATCCTCGTCGCCTTCTTGGATGATACACAGGGAATCTATCCATAAGTATCGCAAGCCGAGCCTGTGTGTTGTCAGAATTGCGTCTCGAACCGTCTGAGGCTGGTCCTTGATTGGGATCTCGCGTTTGCTGGCTTCAAGGTTATATGTGGTCAACTTGTTTGGGATATTTTCACCCCAGACGTAACTCAGCACGACGTAGTGGTCGCACTGATGATCGCCGGTGATGTGAAGATGGGGATGGTCGGGGTCGCTGCAGTCGACGACGCGAGAGGGAAGAACAGGTGGTGGATTTAGCGGCGGCGAACAACCTTTGTGGTTATGAATGCAATCATCCATGAGTTTCTGTGCAAGCGACAAGGCATCTTTGGTGCCAATGTCTACGTAGAGGTTTCGCCCAGGAACATATGTTGCCGTTGGGTCATCTATGAGTGCGATTTATTTGTAAGTACATTTCCCTCATGGAAGGATTGTAGAAGGCCCACATTCTTTAGTGTATACATACCCAAACCAGCAAATGTTGTCATTTACATAAATGGAGAAAACATGCTGGCCCTCCGAGCCGGCGTCCTTCCCGACTCTGACCTCCGCCTCCTTGTCCGTCTTGAAGTCGAAGGAAGATCGACACCATTCAAGGAGAAGGGCACACCACCGACACTTCTGATCGGCATTAGCCTTTAAGGCCTTTCCGGAGATCCTGTACGCGTAGCCGCCAGTGACTGGTCCCAGAACATCTTCATGGTCGACTGGGGAGGAGAGAAGTCCAAGCTGATTGGCGATTATACCCTTCCAGCAGGTGTTGCAAATGTCGGGTGGTTTCATGCTGCACAACGTGATGGAGGCCAATGAGAATAGATAACGGCGTCAATCATATCCACACACTTATCGCCACTCTGGATGGCTCCAACCTCTTGACCTTCTGGTGGTTTCTAGATGCGGCCCATGTATCACTGTTCAGCAATTATTCACAACGCGAATTGGCGCTCACCACTTCAGGATTTGGGTTTGCGAGGGAGTTCTTGCCCCATCGTTTTGGCAGAGGACACCAGGAGAAACACCCAGCCGACATGGTTCGAATACAAAGAGCAAAGACGTGGACCTGCCACAAATTCTTTCGGACCAATGAGGCTTAGCACGTTACATACTCTATCGTTGAGGCAGGGTTCAAGGCAGGGTTGACCCCGGGGGACCGGAGATGGCCTGGAGGGGTGAACTTGCCTCGCCTCGTAACAGATAAATACAAAACGCTCCCAATGGATAATAAAAAGTCAAGTGAATTCATTTCTCTCACGGTCTTCCACCATCGTTAACGCCTTGTGGCTTGGACCGCTTGGTTTCAACGAAAGACTCGAAAATGTCGCTTGGTATCATCTCAGATCGCTCTCGTCTTCAATCATTCATAATAATTCAACTACCACCTACCTACCACCTGCCTACCTCAGGATCGAAAACAAAGTCCCCGCACTGAGTCCTTTCTAGGAAGCACTCGAACTCACCCTGCCTTGGCCATCATCAACCTCGCCAGACGGAGCAAATGTCATCTGCACTGGTGGCATTGAACCCGGCCCACATGTCTTGAGGAGGGGCACAATGCACATAGGTGAGAGGCGTCAAAAGAAGCATTTTGCAAGTGCGCTGATTCGTGCTATTTCTGGTCGACCTCTTCTCTCGTCATCATCCAGATACAGTTCTTTCAGCTGACGCACTGCCTATTCGCGATCGCGAGCCCCTCCATAACTTATATACAAGTTCTTGCCATACAAGTCGATCAAAGTAGACCTGCAGGTCGAAAATCCACTGCCAGATATCATCTAGACGTATCACCCACGGCTCAGCTCGTCAAGCCTCACAATCGGGTCCACCACCATTCGCAAATCTGTAACAGCCAATTCATCATTCAGATGCCGTTTGAGAGATTGGAACGCCTACTTGAAATTGGAGAGGATCCGAATGACTGGGTATCCGAATCCGATAGCGATGAAGTCCATGGAGAATCTATCACAGTACCCCCGTTGCCGGTCCCACCTTCGTTGGTCAAGCCCAATGACAGACTTTGCGACACATGCAAAGCACTTGAACTCACTCCCAGGCGATTTGTTGTCCTCCCTGATGATAGCGATGCGAAAAAAGTCATGCTTACTGATGATGACATCAAGCTAGGGTTCGTCAAAGACGTCAAGGAGCGATCACGTACCTGTCCATTTTGTCGTTTAGTTCTCAAAGCTCTTTCCAATGGCGACCTCCCAGAGGTTGAGGGTGGAGAGCCTATCCTGGTCACGATGGGCTGGAGCGCCGATGGTCCTAAGAAAAATCACAATTCACCCTTCAGCCGCATTCCCAAAATTCGTATCCTTAGACCCTACGCAGAGCCAAAAAACCGACAAACTTTCGTGGATTTGACAAAGATGAATATATTTCCAGAAATAACGTTGCTTGCCAATGACGCCCCTACGCCTTCGAAGTCCTTCTTTGCTCGATGGATCGGCGACCAAATTGATTTTAGTATGGTGCGGAACTGGCTTGCGATGTGCAATGCTGGACATGGAGACTTCTGCAATCGGTCAGAAATGCTCGACCATCAAATTAGCGACCCGGCTATCGAAATCCCATCCTTCCGTCTCATCGATGTCGTCGACAATTGCATCGTACATGCCCCGCACAAATGTAAATACGTGGGATTGAGCTATGTCTGGGGAAGGATAGACCCTTCGACCATCCTCAGGTTGCTTAAAGCCAACGTGACGGACTTGGAGACACCAGGTTCACTTCTTCGCGATGAGCATTGCGAGAAAATCCCCCTTACAATTCGCGATGCTATACAAGCGGTCAGGGAATTGCATTTGCGATACTTATGGACCGACAGCCTTTGTATAATCCAGGACGATGACGATGAACATGGAAGCAAGTACGATGCGATTGCGAAGATGGACCTGGTCTACGGGGCAGCATATCTAACAATCGTCGCAGCGACCGGAACCGATGCCCACGCTGGTCTGCCTGGGCTACATCCAGGAACCCGAGGGATAACTCAGCATGTCGAAGAAATCGCTCCTGGATTCAGACTCGCATTTAAAAGCAGAGTTCTAGACTACGTCCCTAACGCTGTTTATATGACTAGGGGATGGATGTGGGTGATAATCCTTGCTGCTCTTCGATCCATCGCGGTCAGCTAACATTATAAAATCCACAGTTTTCAAGAACAAATGTTCTCTACTCGGAAACTCACATTCTTGGGCGGGAAAGTCGAGTACAGCTGCCGGAAAACGAGTGGGTGGCGCGAAGATGTAGTTTTCGAGGATCAATACAATCAAGATCATGACATGAAAGACATACAGGACAAGGACCCCAACGATATAGGAAATTTGGAGGGACTGATTTCGGGTTACTCAGCACGTCAACTTGGTTTTCAATCCGACATATACAACGCCTTCGCGGGAATGATTCGCCACATCAAGGTATCTATGCAAATAAATTTATGCCATGGGATTCCAGATAAATTTTTCGATTGGTTCCTTCTCTGGAAACAAGGCCTTCAGATTCGTCGTAAGGAGGCCCCGAGCTGGTCATGGTCAGGCTGGATCGGCGGCTCGTCGACGAACATCTGGTCATGGTATGATCGCAGTATCATACACGTTCGAGGCGCGCTGCGAAAAAGGACGTGGGTTATCTGGTACCAGAGGAAGGCACATAATTCCACAGAGTGTGCTCGGGTCTGGACACCAAATTTAATTTCGACTTCACTGTCCCGAAGTCCAAGGAATTTCTATGGCGGTCGTGTCAAAGACCGTTTTCCATTTGACTGTACGCAGACGGCACCGACACCTAGAACATTGTCTGGCGCACCGACATATGTCAAGGATGCATATCACCCGAACCCTGGATCGGGTTTCCTACAGTTTTGGACTGTTTCCGCCAAGTATCGTGTCGCAGAGGCAACCAGCGAAGACACAGGATTGAAGTCGGCAAGTGGGTCTAGCGCCCGGCTGGGCATCTTCGGGGAAAACGCTGGCGAAGTGGGTCTCGTCTTCGTACATCCAGACTGGTGGAAAGATCTCGTCCCAGAGACCTACGAATTCATCCTGATATGCGAGGGACGGGACAAACAAGGGCAACGTCGTCATGGTGGCGACGACGAGCCGGGATGGAGGTACATGGTAATGCTGATCCAGTGGCACGGAGACTGGGCCGAACGTGTAGGACTGGGCTGGATTAAGAAACGGTACTTGACACATGCTTTGGATGGTGGACCGGTGTGGAAGGAAATAATTTTGGGTTAAGATCCAATGAACTTCCCAATATGATCTCGATGCGCCTCAGTTATTTTTTGTGAGTTTGGTGTCGGAAATATTAGGTGATGCCGGAATGCGAATGGTTTATGTGCCGTTGCTTTTTTGTCTATCCGTTCTCATGAAGTTGTTCGTCCATCATTGATCAACGCAATAGGACTCGGATATCCGATGTCCATCAAGACTTGCTAAAATTGTAGGATCGAAACCGCTCTACTCTGGTTGGAACGTGGGCATAGTCAACTGCTGCATTAATATTAATATTTCTAATGACATGAAGCAGAAAAACGCATCATACCAGAATGCTAGTAAGTTGCAATTTGTGCAATTTCAACGTATTCACTCTTTCGTCGAGCTAGTGGACGAATTCGGTATCAATTGATGGATAATTGTGATCGGGTGGCTGTGTGCTCGGTTTGGACGAGCTTGGTTGACGGTCTGATCCAAGCCTGACATAACAGTCGCGGTCCGGGAGCTGAACTTTCCTGAACACGGTGCTCACTGCTCTTCGTCCTCAACCACCATCACATACTAATAGTCTCCTCCTCATAACCGTCATTGAGCGTCCGCCATTCTATTAAGCGACTCCTTCTTGAATTCTGGCCAACTTGCACTGCTCACACTCTCGAGGTCATGGGCAACGTACACTCAGGATCAGCACTGACGCGCACAACCGTCGCATTGGATTCCTTTGTTGCCGAACTTGGGGGGGATATTATCTTTGAGAAGAAGTATGTTTTTGTGATTTTGGTGTTCTCGTTCTTTAATGAAAGATCTTCAGTTTAGGTTCAGCGCGGTTCCTGAAGACCGTTAAATGCCGACATAGAAATGGATATCTGGTAGTCAAGATCTTTATTAAACCTGATCCCGGACTGTCTTTGCGGACTCATCACCGACGAATGAAGAGTACGTGTTTGGATACTCTGTGTGGTTAACGAACGCATCCCTCACTGTCATGCAGTCGATCGAGAAGCCCTGGCCGACATCGCAAACATTTATAACTACCAGGCATTTGTGGAGACGGATAAGGCTGGTTATATCATCAGACAATGGCTTGCGAGCAGTTTGTACGATAGAATCAGGTACGTTCGCGTATTCATGTTCTACTTTTGTAGTCTCAATTGGTCCGCAGCACACGACCATTTCTCAGCGTGGTGGAAAAGAAATGGATCTCATTCCAACTATTAAACGCCCTGCGCGATGCCCGCAATAGGAAGATCTCCCATGGCGATATAAAGTCAGAGAACATTCTTGTTACGTCATGGAATTGGATCTACCTCACCGACTTCGCGTCCTACAAACCCACCTATCTCCCCCTAGACGATCCTGCAGATTTCTCTTTTTACTTCGACATGTCTGGCCGCCGCACTTGCTATCTTGCGCCCGAGCGATTCTATACTCAAGCCAGCAACCCTGAGATAAGTGCCAAAAAGTCGAGGATTGCAATGGACGAAGTTGAAGCCAAGCGTGATGGGAAGGTGACGGAAGCCATGGATTGCTTCAGTGCTGGTTGCGTCATCGCAGAGCTGTTCTTGGAGGGAGCTCCCTTGTTCACTTTGAGCCAGTTGTTCAAGTATAGGGAGGGTGAATATAAAGTCGATGGGCATTTGACAGCTATTGGAGATGAAGGCGTTGAAGTGAGTAACTTTCAGTCATAAGATACGCATTGGACTTATCGTCGACAGTAGAATCTCATCAAGCTCATGATTAACCTTGACCCCGCCGATCGCCCAACATTTGATACGCTGCTTCACACTTCACGTGGGACTGTCTTCCCTGAGGCGTTCTACTCATTCCTCCACAACTATGTTTCCTCAATCAATGAATTATCAAGCGAAACTTTGGGTCTTAACAATCCGCCCGCTTCCGCAACAGGCCAGCCCTCGGTTCCACCTTCATTATCGGGCACGATGCGGACAACTACTACGGGGACGGTAAACACCACTCTCAATGTAGGCACTGAGGGAAAGAGCGACCTCCTTCCCAGTGACTCTGATCATCGGTTGGAGAGAATATGGTCGGATTACGAAAGCATAGAGCCTTATATCGTTTCGGAGACGGATTCTGAACACGAGATGGACGTGAAGGTTGAATACCTGCCCTCGACGAACACCACCTCCAAGCCTTTTCAGGTGGGTTAAGATAAGACTGGTTCTATGCCATCCTTTGGCTGATTGGCATTATAGGATATTTTACCTGTCGAACTTCACATCCCTAATCGTGACTCCGGTTTAATTGGATCAGCGAATGGAAGAAGGACTGCCGCTAATGAGGGTTAGTCCCTTGTTGACGTTCACCTTGAATTGCCGTTGAAATCTTTGCAGATGGAGTTGCCCTTATAATTCTGGCATTAGTTGCTGCTAACATCCGCAATTGCAGCCTTCCAAGCTCCAAAGTTCGTGCACTCGACGTATTCCTTGCGTTGGCTTGCCACTTGACGGACGAAGCCAAATTGGATCGCATGGTTCCATACATCGTTGAGCTCCTCCATGACGACGCAGCCCTCGTCCGTTCAGCGGCATTACGCACCCTGATGCAGACTGTAAGTCACTGGTTATCCAAGTTGTACTCACGTATTTACCTGGCTTACTATCCAGCTTATGCTCGTTTCTGTGATCACACCATCCAACGTCTCCATCTTCCCTGAATACATCATACCTCATATCAAACATCTGGTGCAAGACCCTGAGGTTTCCGTGCGGTGTACGTACGCACAATGCATCGTCCAATTAGCAGACACGGCTGTCCGCTACCTGGAAATGGGACAGGCGTTGAAAGCGCACGGAGCTTTCAAACTTAGTGCGGAAGCCCATGAATACGAGAGTGCCAACTTCGAAGTATGGTCACCTTTTGTTGTTGAAATTTCTGGTTGTGATCGTGCTTCCTTAGGTTTCTTATGACGCCAGCATGCAGGAGCTGCAAAGCCACATCCAAGAACACCTTTCCGCGCTTCTCATGGACCCTTCTAGTATTGTCAAACGCGCAGTTCTGCATGATATCTCGTCATTGTGTATCTTCCTTGGCAGGCAGAAAACCAACGATGTTTTACTCAGTCACATGATCACGTATCTCAACGACAGAGATTGGCTGTTACGATATGCATTCTTTGAAAGCATCGTGGACGTAGCTGCTTGTGCCGGAGGTAGAAGTTTGGAAGAGTACATTCTCCCCTTGATGGTTCAGGCTCTTTCAGGTATTACTGTCGTAACTTTTGTTTACCTATCTCATACTTTTGCTATAGATGTTGAGGAGTCCGTCGTGGCGAAGGTCTTGGCAGCTTTGACAAGTCTGTGCGAACTGGGTCTTTTCCAGAAGATGCGGATATGGGAGCTGATGAGCGCGACTCTGGGATTCCTGTATCATCCAAACATATGGATACGACAAGGTGAACACAAATTTATGCTGTGCATCCTCAGATGATAATTTCAATTTTTCATACTAGGCGCGGCGGCTTTCATTACATCTGCTGGTCAACATCTTCCACCAAGCGACATTTGGTGTATTCTTTACCCATCGTTGCGGCATTTTCTGAAATCGGACGTGGAAAAAATCGACGAGCAGAGTTTGTTGGCTGCTATGAAGCCACCGGTACGGGTATCTGCCCATTGTATCATTATTTATATGACTAACCTGTCCCCAGCTTCCTCGGCAAATCCTCGATGCCTCTGTTCAGTGGGCGATGAAGGCTGATAAATCCTCCTTTTGGCGAGGTCCTAGGAGACTTACGAATAAGGTCGAGTCACCACGAGAAAGTGTGATATCCATGCGGAAAACAGGAAATAGTAATATCGCGAGAAATAAATCCGAAGAGTTAGTTCATACTTCATGATGGCCCATTTGAGAATTCCTGGCTGATAATCAGCGGTGTAGCGATGAAGCTCATCTTACCAAGCTCCAACAGCTGGGCATGACACCGAGCGACGAGAGCAAATTGCTTGCTTTGCGGGATTATATCCTCAAGCTCGCGAATGCGACATCAAGTTTTACCTCCCGACTCAATTACGAACCTGACACTGGGAAGAGCCTCAAGGTTATCGGAGACGTCGAGTTGCAGAAGCTGGGTGTAGTGCCCCAAACAGTATTCCTCAAGGCACGGAACACCGATATTTCAACGCGATCGTCTCGGATTCCCTCGATTTCGTCACGAAAAACGAATACAACGTCGTCATCTCGGACTCCCATCCTCAGCCCTTCACGGGTCCACCGGTTCTCCAGCGCCGATACTGCTGGTTCTGGGGCACCGTTTGAAGATCTGCGGAGAAGATTGGCCACGATTAATGCGTCTGCCTCTTCTTTGAGTGTAGCGAACACCCCTCGGGATGCCCGCACTGCTATATCTCCAGTTGCTAACTCGTCCACTACTTCTTTGTCTGCTGCTCCTAGCCCAGGACCTGACCGTCCAGGAAGCCCCACGGACTCGATTATCTCAACAACAAATTCCGTTTCTTTTCGTCCTGTTAGCCGACTGCAGGTTGGCAGCACAGATGGTCAGAAGGCGGCTCCTGCTATTGGATCTTCGAAGGCCAATGCGACTGGGTTGTTGGAGGCACATTTCAAAATTCGTTCCGAAGGCTCGCCTGATGAATCGGGCAGATCCTCGCCCATGTCGATGTCTGCAACTTTACGTGGCCCTCGAATGCCGCGTCCTCCATCCTCCCTAGCCATTTCGACATACGGTAAGTGATTTCGTTAGGGAACTCCGGGAAATGGCTGATTTATAGTAATAGACGGTCAAGAACCTGGCATCAGTAACCTCCTCGAGAATCTGTACTTGGACAACAATCGTGAATTGCAGCAAGATTTTGGTCCAAAGGTTCACGAAGGTCCAATCCGACGTCGCAATGTGTCGCGGCCCAACTTCTCCACACGAGATGCCCATAACAGACGCATTGAAGCCAACCTCATCGCCAATATGTCTTCTCATTCCGATGCTGTCACAGGTTTTGCTGTTTCTCCTGACCATATGTTCTTTGTCTCTTCTTCGGACGACAAGACAGTCAAAGTGTGGGATACAGCGAGACTAGAGCGGAACGTGACGAGCAAACCCCGACATACTTATGGTCAACACCATGCACGAGTTAAGTGCGTGTGTATCCTTGAAGGTGTCCATTGCTTTGCCAGTGCCGCAGATGATGGTAGTTTGCATATCGTTCGGGTCCATATCACGCAAGGAGGGGCGTTACCGAAATATAGCAAGCTGCAAGTTATCAGAGAACATAGGGTTGAAAATGTTGGTGAATACATAACATGCATGACCCATTACAACACCGGTTTGTTTCTTAACTTTTGTCCTAATATCAATCGGTTAACAATGATGTAGATTCCTCATCAAATCTCGTGTATGCAACCACACATTCAGTTATCACTGTTTTGGATCTTAGAACCATGCGCCTCCTTCAGACGATGGAAAACCCAAGACATTATGGGCCTATAACATCCCTCTGTATAGACAGAAAAAGGGCCTGGATCGTCGTAGGGACGTCCACTGGTGTTTTGACACTTTGGGACAAGCGGTTCGGGCTGTTGATTCGGAGCTGGCATGTCGGCGTTGCTGCTGCCGGGAAATCGGTTAGGATTCATCAATGTGTTGTTCATCCTTCTAAGGGTAGAGGGAAGTGGATCATGGTCGCTCTGGAATCGTCGAAGAAAAACTCTGATCGGTCATCCACGAATTTGGTCGAGGTCTGGGATATCGAGAAAGCGGTTCTTGTGGAAACCTTCGTAACAAGAACAGGATCACCTACAGATCCTATTCCAGAACCTCAAGAGGTTCCCGGAAAAGACGCAGAAACAACTCCTGCCGCCGCCATTGCTGCTCTTGTTCGGTCACGTCAAAGTAATGGCGAATTCAACGAATCCTCGCGCCAATTGCTCAGAGATGAGCTTCCTCAATCTCCGACACCCGACGTACGTGCATTGGTGGTTGGATCCGACTTTGGAGGTTATTCAACCTTCCAGAGGTCTGAATTTGGCGAACTGGAGCCCAGTTCTTCTCGTCCTACGGGTCGCGGGTTCATGATCACTGGTTCTGACGATTGGAAAATTCGGCTGTGGGATCTGGCGAAGTTTGAGCGTACGAGTGTGCTGAATGGGCTCGATAACGACAATGAAAAACCATCCTACAGGTAAATATTTGTTCCAATCGGCTTTGTTGTTGTCTCTGACGCCCTTTCAGCACAACAACATCGAGTAATGGCGACGCAACAACTTTTGTTGAGACTTGGCCCCGAACACCGGCCAGCAATTCTGCAAATCGACCTCCACAGCGGATTTCTTTAATAACACACAGTCAACAGAATCTACTGAAGAACCATCAAGATGTTATCACTGCTCTTGCGTGTGTGGACTCACCGTTCCGAGGAGGGATTATCAGCGGCGATCGCGCTGGCGTGATCAAAGTTTGGAGAGTTGAACAAGTTGAACAAAGCTCATAAAAATGTACTTTATCCCCTGTAATATTTTGTCTAACTTACGGTTCATGGCTAAATCAAACTAAAGATGCAATTTGGATGCAATCTATAATCCGACGCAAAGGGAGTGATTGATTGCTACCATAGTTTTTTTTACCTCAATGCCAATGACTCGGGCCAATGTTCTGAATTATGGTCGGGTACCGCCCAGAGTCTATTTATACCGGATTTTGAAGACAGTCACACAACCATAAGTGCTGCTAGACATGTAGATTGACTCTAGGTGAAAGAATAGACTATTTCAGAGAGTCATGATGATAAGAAAGCAGTGGATGCAGTGCAAAAGGACTGGAAGAGTCGAGGAAGAGTCGAGGACACTCAGTCACGCTGTGTGGGAAGGAGGACAGCATGTGTTGATCCAATGATCGGACCGGTTTTGGCCCAACTCTCCTCTTCCTTTGCGCGCACTGCCATTCCGCCTTATCATCTGGTAACCTGCAACTAGTATGACCCACAGCGAGTCTGCTATATATTGCAGTCCTCAAGCTGGAAGCCCACCATTCAGGCTTTACCACCAACCACCACTTGCCTTTCTCAATGGAGCCTTCTGTCTATGCTGAACGCAAACAACTTTTCATCCAGAAACGCAAGGCCTTCAAAGAAAATCCAGAATTTACCGCCGACCTCGTGGCGTACGCAAATGGCGATAATGACCACAACTACACCGTTCTGTGAGTAGAGCATCGTCCGTTTAACAAGGATTATTCTTCAATATCATTGGGAGCCAGTGCTGATTTTTGTGATAGGAAAGGGCTCATTCCCCATGCCTTAATTGGCAAAAAGAGGCCTGGAGGTCAAGGAAACTGGGAAAAATCTGACACTTTCTTCTCGGTGCGCTTCTCCTCGTGAAGCCAGAACCTTCGAATTAATATCGGTATTTCCTTTCGCTTTCAGGACTACCTGAAGACCCACCCAGATCAAGTGTTTTCGGAGACCGCTGATTCTCTCGTTATCGGGAATTCCGCGAGCCATGATAAGCGCCAATACCTTGCTAAGTGGGATCCTGATGGTAAGGATAAAACAGCCACGGCTGGCATGTCGTACATGCATATTATGGTTATACCGAAAAAGAGAGGTAAAGTTTCTTCTATCCTGTCGGAAGAAACTCTGTCGATAATTACCCATCCCCCTCAGTTTACAACGCCGTGGCTCTGGATGATACTTCGATTATAAAAGAGTTGGTGGAACATTTCCGCAGTTTCTGGAGCAGGCCAGAATCCATAGCTAAGGTCACTGGGTGGTTTAAAATAGCCGTGGACCGACGCGCCTCGGCCGTCAGAGCTTCCCTTGAATCTCATGCCCCAGAGAAAGTGGACAGCTTCAATGGTGTAATGAGAGAGGTCATCGCATCGAGCGAGAAATTCTCAGACGACCTTCGTCTGCAGTATAATCCGACAGACGAGGACGCGTTCCTTCTTGGGTTTCATCCCGCGCCTGAAGCAAGTATCGGACACCTTCACATGCATGTCATTCTGCTGGATCCCGAATTTCGTCAGTTCAGCGCTGACGTCCACGATTGGAAGACGGTTCCAGCACAGGCTGTTATCGAAGTCATTGAAGAAGAAATTTCAGGAAGAAGGTACGATACTCATTCGACAGAGCCCTGGTGGAGGCGCACGCTTACGAGACTTGGGTTGGTCCTTAGCTTTGGGAAGAACGGTACACAGGTGTAAGGATACTTTTCCTGTGTCGCTTGCTTCTACACAATTCCAACTACCCACCTATACTTAACTTAGATCCTATTCTGACACAGAACATGGCTATTTATGCTCGCGCCGTTCTCGTCTATAACAGACAAGTCAAAGATACATACCCAAAGTTTCATCACATATGTTACCCACAATACTGTTTCCTGATTGTAGCATTTCTTTATTATCGTATACCTTCTGTATTACAATATTAAATTTTGATGCTCTCCAAAAGTCGTGGTTGAATCTCTCGAGGATGATGTCTGTGGCAGTGCCACTGCTGTGCAATACGGCCCGAGCTAATTTATCACTGCCCCGACTTGGCCTTTCCTCCAATTTTCAGTCCCGTACATCTTCATGGCGTCGCTTCCGCATGATATTTTCTCTCACATTGTCGAAGAATTCAGTCCACACATACCAGAGGAACTCAACGCATTGAAATCCTTATCCCTGTCTTGTAATGACCTGCTCCCTCTTTGCCAGAAAGTCATATTTCGAAGAATCGAATTCAACCATCGTCCTCCTCAGAGAAGGATAGTCATTACGCGACTAGACGATATCCTCAATGGGTCGCCTCATATCGCCAGTTATGTCCTGTTCTTCAGCTATTCACTTACCAGGCCAGACATAGAAGACGGTACGATATCCATCATTGCACACATACTCTCGTCCTTGGATCGACTTACTGGGCTGAACTTGCACTGGAGACAGACCTCTCGACATTTTCCACCAATCCTTGACTGGACATCTTTTAGGAATGACCCACGCGCCGACGAGTTCTATGTCGCGGTCGAGACGGTTTTACGAAAAGAACACCTGTCTCACCTCAACGTCCGTAGCATTAAAGACTTTCCGTTTTATGCCTTCACCCACCGTAGCGAATTGCTAGATGTAGAGGAGGAAGACTACCTCTGCATCAGAATGACCATCGTCGAACATGCTACAGGTTTGAACACCTCACCGTACGCCAACGTACGAAATTATTCAGCTGGACGGTTACGTTGGCCTCGGAGAATGATGGAGGTCGTGCTTGACGGTCAAGTTTGCCTCCAATCCTCGGGCTCTGCTGTCCCACCGTTCAATTTTGCGTCCGCAGAAGGCCTGGTTATGTGTGTGACAAAACAAATGCATGCTGTGGAGGCCGAGAGAATTTTGCGGTGCGGTCAGTCAATTGAACAGCTTAGCTATGAAGGTCTGTTATATCTACAGCTGTGTTTTGCCGTGCACGTTATTTATTTATTTTGATTCTAGTAGCTTGTTCTTTAGGACTTCAAGGATTCGGCAACGCCATTTTGGCAGGTTCATTCCGCACATTGACGACGCTGCAGATTATCCTCGCCTCAGAACCAGTCGACGACGATCCTTTCCAAGGATTCTGCGAAGAATTACATCACATATCTGGCCACAATATCCTTGAATACCTCGAACTAGAGGTTTCTCTCGACTTCAATGACTGTCCGCTTGGCGAGCACCATTTGAAGCGCCTCGACTCTACAGTTCGCAGAACTGGATTTCCCTGTCTCGCCACCTTCGATCTCATCTTTCGTATCTCCCAACGTTCGCCCTGGGATGACACTGCTGGGCCTCAGCCGGCATTGGCAGATCTCGAAAACCACCATTTAGCACACCTCGGAACGCTACGTGCGATAGACGGGCTCGATTGCCTGTTATCGTTCCGAAAGGGTCATTGAAACGATTTACAAACAATGGCTTTGATTTTGGGATGTAGCAAGCAATGTGTTTATATGGATCCAAGCCATATCTTCAAATCCAAGTCGTCAACCTCTTCGATGACCAGGAGCTGCACTATCGGGGATCAACAGTTCGGGTCAAGTCCTTAGCGAAGCCTTGTGATCTTTATATTCGGATATTAAAGGAGGTCTCAACTCCGAGCGCATCAGCAAGGAGTTGTCCAATGGCCATACCGTTTTCACTGCCTTCCGCCCATCCCCACAACCACGGAAAAAGGACGCCACTCGTCACGATTTTATGGTACAAGGAACAACCCCAGGAATACCGCATCGTAATCACCTTCACTCCGTCCAACTTCCCATTTCCAAGACCTGTTTACCCCCTCTTCCCAAGTTGAATGTTTTTTACATTGCCCTCGAGCTTGTCAACAGCGTACTGTCGTCATATACAGTATACTGACGTTCCTTGGGACAACATTTTATTCCGGGGCGTTTAATGAATCTCGCGCAAAAAAAATTATGGTCACTAAATTAGCTTACTATTGTGTATACATCGGTCGAATTTTATGGCGAAATGTGAGCAAACGGTGGTGCTAGGTCAATTAGTATGCATAGGTCAATGTCACGTTTGACGTTCCTTGGGACAGTGTGACTCAGCCAATTTCACAACTGTCCCCGCACATCAAAATGTCACGCAACCATGCGGACCGGCATTTGTCCCTCCAAATCTGTCACACTTGCGCAAAAGGCGTCAGTTCTGGGGGCAAATCTCATCAGAATTATACCATTCCAAGTGCATTTTAAAGGTAAAAACCGTGGCTACATATACATATCAAAATTACTACGAAATAGTTGCCCGAAGTGACTTAAATGGCGTGAGAGAAAAGTTTTACGGTAAAAACGGCCCAAATTTCTACTTGTTTTCAATCCAGAGGAGGGAGGATTGCTTCGATTGGCTCGAAATTTTACCCGAACATGTGTCTATACTATATCTATAGACTTGCAAAATATGAAAGCGTATCAGCAAAATTTGGGCTCAAAATTTGCGTTTGTCCCAAGGAACGTCAGTGTCCCAAGGAACGTCAGTATACTGTATCTAGAAGAAACTCGCCTTACCGAATTGGCAGGTCGGAAGCAGTACCGAATGCCCTCAAAATTTCCAGTAACGACTGAACTGGATGGAGAATCAATACGGATTGAACTAATGGGAAGGAATTTGCTTAGTGACGTGCGGCACCAGATGCTGCTGACCAGCAGGTACGCAGCGATTTGAAACAGACCAACCAAAAAAAAACGATTGTTTATATACAAAGAGTTCCATGTGACTGTACGTCTGATAAGTCGGATTTAGGTACAAGCTGGAATGGCAACATAGCGACAAGTAGAGCGGAATGGAGAGAAATTAAGGGAAGTGCGAATGGGAAGATCGACGAGCCTAACTGTACAACCTCATCGTATATAAATTAGTTCGGGTTTCGCCAATGTTTCATCCGTCAGCAATCCATAGCTATCCTTAGGATCTGCCGGGTATCTGAGATAACAAAGGTGACCTTGAACTCGTTGTTCTATCAGTATCAAGCGCACAGGATCTCCAGCAGAATACCCGAGAACGGCCAATCTAACTGCTTGCTGGGTCGTTGGATTTGCTTGCTTTATACTGTCCCAGGTTCTAGTAGGATACTGAGGATCCCGCATCCGCCTGTTCAGCCAGTCCAACGACGACTCTTTACTGTATAGTGACATGGTAATTCGCAATCCGTTGTTCGTAAGCATGAAAGTCGGGTCCAAGGGTGAGAGGGTAGGTGATTCGGCTGTGTCTGCATCGATAAGCCGATAATAACTAGGATCGAAGCACTTGGGTTCGCTCGCGAGCATGGAAGATGATTCCGATGGAGTACCAGACCACTGAAAGATGTTGCGATCGTTTGAACGCTCCATGATGGCTTGCTGAAATCGATAGAACGACGATTCTCCCTCCCCATAGGCGATCGATAAATTAATGTTGAAGATACCGACAAGGCAGTAGGCCATATCTTCAACTCGCGTTGTCGATCTCGTTGATGACCAGGACAGCCGTTGCCTAAGATTGCCCAAACCTGGCTCGAAATGGATCAAATCGTTTGCTGGGACTTTGGTGACCTCCGAAAGCCAGTCGACTATGGACTTGCCTTCAAGGCCACTGTAACTTGACCGACGAGGATCCCGAATGACCGATGTGAGGAGTTGGTCAGACTTATCGTTTGGTACCGTCGTGCATTCATCCCAACTGGAACTGTAGAACTTGACTTTGGGCGGCGCCAGTAGCTCCTGAAGAGTCCAGCCCCTGCTGAACCATGGATCGGGCGTCAATAGAGATCCCGGCCATTCCTTCGTCTCGGTCTCTGCAAGATGGATGATGCATATGGCGGAACCTCGATACCAGCGAAACATTGACCGGATGGCTTCGTCGAGTTCTGCGCTACTCGTTTTGTCGATACAGCAAGTATCGATCCAGACGAGATCAAGCTTGTGTGAATTGTGTGCCAAATCGCAAAATTTGATCAACTTGACGAGGCCTGTGCACTGTTTGATGTGAGGCAGGAAAGCCGTGAGCTGGGAAAGGAGGGGGGGTTCCTGTGGCGATCGACTTTTCCCCATGCTTAACTCGACCAATTTATCGATAGCTTCGGAGCTAGTGTACTGGGTCCTGTCGCGCTCCTGCTCTCGGATGAAGGAATCAATGCCTTGTTGATTTATCCGGGCAAGTTTGATTACATCCTGGAAAGACATCTCGTCGTTGGACCACCGATGAGATAGAATAGCAAACTTAGTGCTTTCTTTCAGGAAGTTCTTCAGCAGAGTTTTAGCACCTATTTCAGGTCGGAATTGTCGGAAGTCCTTGATATGATCAATGATCCACCTATCCACTTTAGGCTCCACGCGTCTGCGGACGACGTCCGTTCCGATGAGCTCCATTGTGGGCAGGGATATTATGCGTCTTGGGAACTCATTCTGCAAGAAACTTGTGGTGTGTACATAACGGTCTATAGGGCAAATCAGACATATCATAATGAAATTTGGTGTGCATCAATACCTCGGAGTGTGTCTGAATTGGGGTTTAGCATCCAATGAGCATCAATAACATTCACGTTCGTGCGAACTCACACCACGAATTCAATTCAAACTGACAACATATAAGTAAGGCAAGTAATGAGACAAGGTGAATTTGCGACTCACATCCTGCCAATTCTGTGCAAGTAATTTGCGTATCTTTCCTTGCACGTCACTCTCGGTCTCGAACGTCTTCATGTAGAAGATCAGATTTGTTCGCATTACTCGATTGGATCACGTACTTGGGCATAGCTAGGGGCTCTACCAAATTTTTTGCTAGATTACGTTCGGTAAGATCTACGAATTTGGAAGTTTAGACATGAACAGAGACATACGTATCCCCCCCGAGGGACTCGATCGCCAAGAGATGGCTCCCTCTTGTAGAGTGGCTTCCCGAGATTATTTCTCTATAAAATCCATATATCAGTGGCATAGAAAGCAACAATGAGCAATACACACTTCAGAGTAATCGGTGAACTGGAAGATTTTTGCACATCGCTAGGACTGTTGCAGGTCAGCGGGCCGTTTCCTTGACTAGATTCTCTGCACGCACGGAGACTCTGCTACAGGGACAGAGGAGGGCTCTTCCTTGCTGGCCTTTGATTTTGATTTTCTTCCCATGGGATGCCGACGTAAAGAGAAAGGGGTGGTTCGAGGACGTTGGAACAGACGTATGCAAGGCTGACCACCTTAACAAACAATCAACTTCTATGGTTGACCTGTTTAACCGTCATAACTTCAACATTATGCCGATTCAGTCTTAACTGAGCCAGAGGGAAGAGCATGGCCATGATAGGACATCGAGTCATAACATAAATATACAGCCAAAATTAAAAGGCTTCGTATTGGAGCGTTTTTATCAGAGGAGTCCAGGACACGAGGCCGGATTTGACAGCGGGTGAAGTGGAGAGAATTGTTCCAGAAACGTTCCAGATCTCATTGGATAAGAAACACGGTCAGAGCAGGGGTCGGGAACTAATGAGGGACACGACCAGACTGACACGATAACATTGCCTGTTATCATCTGCAACTTGGGAAGGTTTACCGATTCGGAGAAACAGGAAAATAGCCGCACTCTGGGCATAGGTAAGTCAGCAGAATTACGTTGAAGATATACAAGCTTACCCACTCATTGCGGACCCAATGGAATGTTCACCATGTAATCCATTCCTTTTTCCAAATCGTGTCGGACTGTGATGCGTTGTGATTACTGAACAGAGAGCGTCAACAACCGTCCAGTCGTGTCAACCGCGGACTCAGGGAGCTCAGATGTTGCGAGAGCCATTTGGTTCGTGTACTTTGAAGGGAATTGCAAGTCAGTAAAAAATGCGAACATGACGGTGTTGAATTGAAGAATCTTGTTCGGCAACTCCCGAGCCCTAGTATTTATATTTGAATCTGCCTTGCGCACTGCTTTCTTCATCGCTGTGTTTCGACTCCCATCGCACCAACCTCACCATGCATCCGCTGAGTCGTGCTTCACTAAATACTTTTGATTATGACTAGTCTTTTTTACCTTGCCCGAAGAGGGCACAGGTCACCTTCCGGTAAGTCTTTCGTAGGTCGGTCTTATGACGCCGATTCTTGACCGATTCTGATTCGCCGTTCGCTCTCAATACGCTCTCAATAAACTTTTATCATCCATTCTCACAACTGTCAGGAATGGATAATGGATTCAATTTACGATAGTGCCTCGAGGTTAGATCATGAGGGAACGGGCTTCCACCGTATTTTAGACGCCGGTCGCGGCGCTTGAATTGGCCTGGCACCACCTCTGAGCTTTCTATATCAAGCATTTGCCTCCCTCGAAACACGACATCGCACGCTGGGTGGGATATGAATAGTTTCCAATGTTCGTATCTGGTTCTTCCGAGTCCGAGTTCTTCTGGAATGACATCTGTCCAATAGCTCCAATTCCACATGTTTCTGCACTGGTTTTTCTACAGAAGACTCATAGACGCCCGGCGTTATGTTTTCACCGTATGTCTGACCAACAATGGACCCCAGTTCCCATCTTCCGGGCCGGGGTAATCACGGTTTGATAACATTCCCACCAAATTGAGGCAAACCTTCAGGCCCCCTCAGGCATGCCTCAGCCTGTCACTTGTCATCGAACCTTCTCCGGGATGAACACACCTAGGCAATTTAACGAGAGGTTTCATGGTCACTGCCTCACAAGCTCCTTATAGCTGCATCCATTCGCTCGAGAACTTGAAGTCGACGCTGCCTTTCGATCGAAAACGGTAGGCTCAACCTCTATGCATTTGCAAACCCCAAGTTCATCCGGCTGCGATATAGCACACGTCGTTCACGACACTTTAACGCTTTCACCGCAAAACGTTGGCTTTACGGGGCTGGCTAGGATTTGAATTGTAAGTATTGTAATCCATTTGTTCTCGTCCATTAGATCAATCCCCAGTTATTCCCAGCTTCAGCGGTGTTCGTATTGTTCACAACTTTGTCCCCCAAGCCTCTTCTTCCGTACCTGAACGATGAAAATCCCTCTTGAAAACTCCACCTTTAGCTTGGACGTGTCCGGAATAGCCGGGTTTTTCGGTGGGGAAGAATCCTTTGCGGCCATGTCCAGCGTCCACCTCGTTCGTGGCCGACGATGGCTCGGTTGGTACAACTCTCCAGGATCCTACTTTGTGGCGAAGAAGTATGGAGTACTCGCCAGATCAAGGGTTTGGGATGGACTCTACCCTGGAGTAAATGTCGATCCTACAACGATGCTCGAATTGGACGGGAAAGTAGGGCCGCGATATGTGGCAGCATTCTCTGGGACCCGTCTAGCTGCAACGGGCCACCTCGCGTATTTATTCGCAAATCATTGCAAGGATATCTCGAGTAAACAAATCCCCAACAACACGGGGCCGCCACTGTCGCTCATCACAATCGTCGAGCTGGGAGATTTCGAGGAATTCAAAGGTTATCCCGCCCTTCCAGCCGCGTATTTTACAAAGTTCGATCCCATTGCGATCATTCCCATCGCCTACAGCATTGCGGCGTCCGTAATGTGTGCAGTTTTTGGAGATTGGTACTGCTTCGCGATGATTTTGCTGGGTGTCTTCTCCAACGGGATATCCTGCTTCGTAATTGGATCAGGAGTTCTCAAGCTCAGTCACCCAAACTCTTCACCACACTCCCCTCCCGGAGACGGTCTCTTCCTCCAGCAGGGCCACGTCATTCTGGTGAAAGGAAGCGAGAAACTTGTGAGCAGCATCACAAGGGGCAGCTACTACTTGGAATACAAGAGCGAATCAAAATACCACGACATAGGTTACAGCTCGGTGGCCCTTACGACACAGTTCCTCCTCCAACTCTTCCTTGTCCCACAAGGCAAACTCTTTGGGCAGATCATGTTCCTATCCTCCCTCGGAGTTTCCTGGCTATTCAACGCCTATCTGGCTTCGATCGACAAAGAAGAACTGCAGACAAAGACCCTCGCTGGTGTCCTCAAACTTAGACACGGCGACATCAAAACTCGACAATTCCCCAAATGGACGGCACTCGTTGTTTTCGCAACATGTGTCCTCAAGCCCGGGGATCCCAGAGCCTTCCTCGATGAGTTAATTCCAAACAACACACGCGTTTGGAAGGTTATCAAAGAGACAATTGTGGAGGGCATCCAGCAAAATGAAGATCCAAAGGACTTCTTAGAGGGTAAATCTGAGAAGAAGGACGACTTGGAAAACAGCGAGAAAGGCTTGCTAAATGATATGATCGACCAGGCAAGTATTGGTTACCTTGCGGCGAAGGAATTCAAATAGGTGATTTGGATGTATGTACGACACATGGTGTGGCGATGATCTTCGAAAACCAATTGTAATAACTTGCGATTGTATAAAAACAACGAGAACAATTTGTACTATACAATTGAATAATTACTGTACAGTCATCCACCGGCAAATTTTACACAACCACTGAGTGTTACACTTTCATAACTCAGCCCAAAAATGCAAATTTTTTGATGAAATAAATTTTTCCTGTGAGCTGTATGTATTCCCTCTGACCTTGTGAAATTTCAGAGATAATCAATAAGATTTGACTGAGGAATGGCGAGTGCAAAATTGCTCAAATTGGCTCATTGACACCGCCCAGTGTTACATCAATGCTCGGGGAATAATGTTGCGAGAAGTGGATAAGATCACCTGAATTTTCTAACAAAGGAAGTGTTCGATTTATAAAGAATTATCATGCTGTTTTTATTGGGAAAGAGTGAGGCTGAAATTTATCATTTTGATTTTTAAGTTTCAGTGTAACATTTGCCAGTGGATGACTGCAATAGCTTTCCTTTTGTAACCGAGTCTTTTTTGCTTCCGTGATTCATAGGTCGTTTCTTAATGGGACCTCCCCGGTGATATCATCCTTCCCTCCTTCCTTCCAACCGGCCTCGTACATCATGAAAACCACCTTCGTCCCAAAACTACCAAAGATTTCTGGGGAAGAATTCCGTTCTTTTCTTAGATATAAACCCCGAGCCCGGGTGACCCGGCTTTTCCACAGTCATCCTGAGCCTCGACCGTGACCACAACAAAACGAGTTCATTTCTGTAAACTCATGGCTGTGGTATGTTTTAATTCCTTTGTCTTGTTCCTTGACTCATGATCTCGCAGCAGGTAGCGTGTTATCAGCATTGGGTATGTGCGGCAGCCCTGCAAACGTTATGCTTACTTACTAAGTCCCTCGTCTTCTATATCACGCAGCGAGAACGACCTGTCATATGTGGAGCTTAACGCTGCCTCGACCTCCTTTACCTTTGTCCCACTTACCATCGCCAACCCATCATGGCTCCCCTACCCCTCATCCCTCCCCCTCTTCAGAACTCCAGCTTCACGCTTGACATCTTCAGCATTGCCGGTTTTTTCGGTGGCGATGAAGTCATCCAAGCAATGGCGACCCTCCATCTTTACAAAGGAAGGAAGTGGCGAGGGTGGTATAACTCTCCAGGAACGTACGCCGTCGCAAAGTCCTTCGGACGAATGGCCAATTCTCGGTTTTGGAGAGGGCTCTTTCCCGGAACTACTCAGGACCCAGCCACCGCTTTTGGTATGGATGGGAAGAAAGGGCCCAAGTACCTAGGCGTATTGTCCGGGACGGAAATTACAACAGGGCACACCGGTTATTTGCTCGCGGAGTATGTGAAATCACTAAATGGATTGGATCTCAGAGACGAAGGACATCGAATCACAAAAGCTACTAGCGTCACCATCATCGACGTAAGATCAGTCGAAAACCTCGACAAACTATCCGCACCAAGTTCCTTGTTGCACTTGCTGCTGTCATACTTCACCATGATTAGCAGCATTGCATGCACCGTCTTTAGTCTCATTCTATTCGATGACAAGGTTTGCTTCGCCGCCATTCTCCTCGGCACCGTGATTGGAGGAATATCATCAATTATCATCGGCTTCGGTGACCTCTCCCTCCAAAGTGTTTTCACGCCCGCACCTGGATCTCCGCCTGGCGATGGGGTACTGGTTGGAGAAGAAATCATCGTTGTGCGTGGTACGGAAGCGAACGTTAACGCCATCACAAAGGGGAAATTTCACTTGAAATTGATAGGATCCCCGAAATACCACATAATTGGCGTTTGTTCAATGTTATATTTCCTCCAGTTCATAACTCAGCTCTTCCTCATTCCTCAAGGAAGTCTTCCGGGACAGTTGATGTTTTTGACGTCATTCGCAATTGCATGGGTCAACAATTGTGCACTCGCGTCTATAGATAAAGAAGCGATACAAATGGACGTATTGGCACAATCCGTCAAGATGGATATCAAAAAGTATAAGCTTCCCAGCCGGACCATGGCGACACTCTTCACATGCCTCGCCCTACACCGCTCTCCAGAGGAATTGGCATCCAACCCAGAATATGGCGATTTCGATCCTGAACGCCTCTTGAAGTACTTGCTTCCCAACAATACCACAGTTTGGCAGGCTTGGAGAGAAGTCGTCATGGACGTTCTGCAAGCCAAACAAACTCCAAAGTACTTCGACAATGCCGTCGAAGGACCTAAACTTTCGGGCCTGCGAAGTGATCAAAAAAGCCTCCTCAAAACGCTCTTGAACGATGCCGGAGTCACCTACAAGAAATATTACAAATTGATGCAGATCGAAAGCCGAACGAAAGAAAGTATGCGATCTTCCCATTTTCATCTCTCAATAATATCTGACGGACTATACTCAGGCATTGAAACGAAATCGAGCAGGAGACGCATTTCTTGGTTCTCATCTCACGAAAAATGAATTTGATATTCTGTCCTGTATGTCTCTTTTGTTCGAATCTTTAGGACTTCAAATATCTGATGTATCTTCAGGTTTCACTAGAACCTGCCTGGACTCATTGACTGAAATTGCACGACTTTTCCGACCACTCTTCATGTAGCCATATAACCGCAATACCATCCATTTCTATTTCTCCCAACCCTGCCAAAACATTTCCCTGAATATCGCTATTGTTCGTCACACGTACCCTCTTTCGAGGGTACACCTGACGGCGTTCAGTCACCTTCATCCTTCACGGCATCAATATACTAGTTCGCCTGCCATATCAGCGGACAAACGTTTATCAGACATGCAAACCTAAATACCTGCCTCCGCAATCATCACTGATTGCTTTGTGATGGGTTCAGATAACCTGTCGAGTTATATCAAGCGATCGTAAATTACCTGGAATGGCTCACATAGCCCGAAACCCAGGCAATGGAAGACACGCCTCACCCCCAAATTGCGCCAAAATTAGATTCGACATTCACGATTCTCCGCAGTCAATCCAGAAGGCGGACGGCCGTTGAACAGCTCCGTTGCTTCTTGTCACCTGGTGCAGCTATTGACTCGTCACCGTCGACTTTAAGCGCCTATCATCCTTGCCTTCACGAAGTCCTCTAAGCAGTTACAAATGCTTCTACAAGTCAGATTAAAAAGCATACTTTGAACCACCTCGGGCCAGCAGACGAACATCCTATCGGATTATTTATACATATTAGGATCCGCTTTGGGTTCAGGTTCTCCATCGCGTTTTCGCCGACTTTGAAAGGCAATGGTTTGTCATTCACCAAGCATGTGGGGCTGGTGGTTTATGACAATGTATTATCCAGGCTGAAAACGAGGTTCAGAAGAAAATTAGACTTCGAATCGCTGTGAGTCTCAAATTCTATACTTCGAGGAATTGAATGACCGATTAATGACTGACTTTATAGGATTCCTTCAAAGTAGGTTGAATCGCCTTCATTGGTAAGGCTAAGTCACTGATATGACGCCAGTTTCACCTTGGATATGCTCGTAAGTATTGCCTCCCCTATTTAAACATCCGGCTAATCGATCGACTTATTGAATTCGCTTCAGGGATTATACAAGGTATAGTCCAGTCCTGAACCCTCTAATATTGGTCCTGACATGTAGCGTAGCTCGCTACACCTTCACCGCTAGATTTTTGCAGGCATGGCTTCCAAAGCGCACGATAAGACTTCCTTCCATGCAGCTCGCCACTATCGAGGACGTCGGGAAAATTGTGCGGCCGGCATTGGACAGAGGAATCTTGGAAAATATTGAAGAGCTGAACAACAACAATCCGGAGGGCTTTATGGAAGCATTCTTGAAAAAGAATACTGCCTTTGCTATCCTGTCCCACCGTTGGTCGGATGATGAACTCAGTTTTCAAGACATATGCAAGCTTTCCCTTGTCGCTCCGGAGGCTGTAACGAATTTCATCCAGCAGTGGAGTAAACGATCCCCTCAATCAACGAGCACAGAAGTCATCAACAAACTAGTTGAGTTGAGCGGAGGAAGTACACCTCCATCCGATGACGGACCAACAATGCTTCATCGTCTCATGGACCTATGCCCACACATATCTGAATGCGCCGGGCTTGTCAAGCTAATCAAATTCTGCGACCTCGCCTTCGAGCAGCACAAGTGCGAATTGGCTTGGATCGACACCTGCTGCATCGATAAGACCAGCAGCGCAGAACTCGATGAATCTATTCGCTCCATGTTTCGCTGGTATCGTAACTCCAGCATCTGCATTGTCCATCTTGGATCAACCAAGTCGTGGCCCCCTCCTTCCCCTGATTCATTCGATCTGTCCAGTCACGACCCATGGTTCTCGAGAGGTTGGACACTCCAGGAACTCTTAGCACCCCACATAGTCAAATTCTACGGATCCAAGTGGAAGCCATGTACCACAGCATCCAACGACAAGTCGAACCAATTGGTCGCATCCGTTAGTCAGGCCCGCGGCCTGGTTCACTTGTACGGAAACAAAACGATGGTCGACATTCTTTCTGTGATCACCTCGATCCCTACGACAGAGTTGCTCAATTTCGAGCCTGGACTGGAAGACGTCAAACTGCGACTGTCTTGGGCATCCCAAAGAGCCACTACACGTATCGAAGATATGGCTTATTGCCTCCTAGGTCTATTCAATGTCAGCATGCCAATTGCCTATGGAGAGGGGGAGGTTGCTTTCTACCGCCTTCAAGCGGCCATCATGGAACGCTCAAATGATCGCAACCTTTTCTTGTGGGCTGGACGGCCGTCGCCTTATTCATCCATGCTCGCCAATGGCCCGGAATGCTTCAAGTCTCGACGCGGCCATTCGGATGACCAGGTAGTCCACAGAGACATGGATGAATCCCACCTTGAACCAACCTACACGCTCACAAATCATGGGCTGCGCATTCCGGTGTCGTTATACAGCAAGGACTACACGGCGATCTGGCTAGATAGCCTGCCTGACTACCAAAGTAGCGACCAGCTAGATAGGTTTGACAGAGAAACGCAAAAACAATGCAGGTTGGCTGTGCTAGGGTACTCTGCCTCTGGTCGCCCAATCCACATGCTGTTGTTTGTTCGCCAGTTCCGTGACCATGTGTACTACGAAAGGTATACGAAGTGGCAGCCCTGTGCTCTGTACGACGCGGCTAGGAAGCCTGGAAAGCCAGAAATAATCTTCTTAAAATAATGGATAATTAAAGTCTGTTCAGGCAGGTGAGTGTCTTTATTGACCTCGCCATTTAGTCTTTTAATCTTACTCGACTGCAAGGGAGTCTTGAAAACGAGTTTCCAATACAATCTCGACTTGAGCCTTTTCCTGAGCAGAACTTGTTAAGGGAAGGATTCAAGGGTCATTAGCCAGTCGAAGTAGTGTTTAGCGATCATCTGAAAATGATACCAGGCACTAAGAATGTCTTAATATTAATTCTCGTTTCGTTTTAGTACTCCGTAAACTAATTCCACGAAAGGAGTTCGTTCTGTTCTAACCATGGCCCACAGATCCAATAATTCCTCAGCCTGCCTGCGGAAGATCCCGAGACGATGCCCAATGGCGATTCACTCACTTTTCTCGCACTCCGTCATTCTTACTCTCATCATCAATAGTGGATCCCACTGGAGCACTGTTAATTCGCTATAGATAGCGATGCTTCAGTTCTGTCATGTTCTCAGGTGTCGAAAATTGCTTTAGATGAGTCCGTCACGTTCCCGGAAGGCTGATAAATATTGGCAACTTGAATACAACAACCAAGCTTGAGGTGAGTTGTCCCAACAAAAATCACGGATTTTGAACAGAATATAATCATGCGGAAGACCATTCAGCTCAACCCAGCACCTACGCGCCAGACGCGTTGCGTCGCGTCGACCACAGTACTAGTGACGAAGAAAATCCGGGAGAATCTCGGGCACGATTGAAACATGAACGTTTAATTAATGAACTCGTGCCCTCTGACAGAAACGCCTCACTTACTTGGATGGCTGAAAAAACACAGCCGTCCTAAAGTAGACCTTCAACTGGGATACAATTCACTAAATCACAGCAAGCCAACGACACACAAAACTGACTAAGTCATTGTACCTCCAACAAACTGATTCATGGATCGCGACGCAAATCCTCGAGCACCGACTATTGCTGGCCGTAAGACACCGCCGATCGACGCCTAGATGACAGCTAACAAGGCAGCTTGTAGTTTGGGTTAAGGTCAGGGAGCACAATCCCACCGACGGGTATGAAATCGATTATGCGACCAGCCCCCTCAACGCAGGCGATAGTGGCGATCCGAATCTGGGATGGATCCCCCTCGATACTTGGAAACAGACCACGTTTATACCGGCGTTGGATATCAAAGAGGCTTTATGTCGTACTTTTAAACTCGCGGCTTCTATCCCAGGTATCGCAGCCTCGGGCGAGTACGCTGACTTATATCCTGACGACTCAAGTGATCCTTTGGCCGACGGTGATATTGTGGACATTTCCAACATCGGAAAGAAGAAGTCCCGTCCCATAGTGCTTGTTATCAAGACAAACTATCACAGCAATATCTTCGACGACGGTAGCAAGCAATTTAGGGCCAATCTAGACGAGGACAACGAAAGTGAAAGCGACCTTAAAGACTATGACTGGAGGAGCGACAAAAGAGACAGCGAAATCGACAGTCGCAGTGGCGGGCTGAGTGATGATGATGATGACGACCCTGCTGAGCCTGATCCTGGCTTTACGACGAGAATTCAACCTACAAGTTCGTCTGGTGAGTGTCGTTTACGGCTTGTGTTTTCCAATCTTTCCTCACCTGGATACTTAGACTGGTACGGCATCTCAGGATACCTGTCGAGATTGTTTGAAGGGGAAATATTGTGGACCGATGGCGAGTTACATAGCACTCCTGGTAAGGGCACCGAGCTGGCAGATATCTCCGTGATAATTACTCCCCGCCATTCCATGCTTTTAGACGGCGGTTTCTATTATCAGGCTGAAAGAAGGGATGATGATGGAAGAGTAGCTGAAAGAGGTGGTACGTTGTTGTTTGTTGTGTTCTGGCTCAAGGCGCCGAACGATTCACTTTTACAATTCATCTAGCCGTGGATTACAGTGAGTGAACATACATTGCTCAAGATATCGGGATAAAACCACTGACTTATGCTGCAACAGATTTTGTTGTTCCCCTTGGCAAGAATTTCTGAGTCCTAGGAGTGCGTACATCTCGAAGTGGCCACCGAGAGTTATAAACCATCATAAACGTCCCTTCTTAATACCTGGAATCGAGCGTAGCATGACCTGGTGCAGTAAAATAGGTACCCTCCTCCATCGATCTTTGGCCTTTTCCACTGAACTTGTACCTATTATTGGCATTGCATCCTGTTCACATAAATCCATAATATCATGTAGGACATGGAATGGCCCTTCGTCGAAAGCCCAACCTTTCCTTCCCCGCCTGCTTCCGCTCCCCTCAAAAAAAAAGACCAAATTGCCTCATTTCCATGTTTCACAACCTGAATCGCGGGTTTCCCAATCCCCATTTCCTATGTGCTGGGAAATATGATATTCGAATCGTCGATGTTTCGGCGAGTTTGCTTTCAAGTTGCTTTCAAGTTTCTTTTTACTTAGAGGACCGTATTTATGTCGCCATGGGAAATCAGTGGGCGATCGTCTAAATAAGCTATCGTGATCCAAGATTGGTTTCCTTTTGGCTTCCTGTATCAATTCCTGTCGGCTGACCTCAATGCTACCAATCAGCACGTCGCCAGACTTTATTCGGTGAACATCAGCCAGCAGATCGTTCGAATCAATCCCATCTTTCAAAATTGGTTTATCTGATATCGCGTCTATCTAGATAGATATTGACCCGGGTCAAGGCGTGGAAGTTGAAACTTGAAAAAGGCCAGGATGCGTCTATACTTGAGTTCGAGTATCCACTAGCGCCATAGACCCACGGAAACGCTCAAATCAGAAAAAAATGAGGTTTACATTTTTTCGACCGAATCTCGGATCACCATCGATCGACTACAGTTGATCCGTTCGGGATGTTCGATCCCAAACGTTCGCACGGTTCAACTGTAACTGAGAACCCAGCCCATTGCTTTCAGAAAGTCTCATCCTCTGGGAGAATAGTTCGCCGAACCAAGAACGCTAACCTCGAACCACGAACCTCGAACCCTCGTCAGATGGCGAACCCAAGGCGAACCTCCGGTCCTCCATAGTCGTGTGATTTATTTAGGTGCGCCGGGCCCGCTTGGTCCGTGGCCTTGGCCTATTGCGGACGCGCCTCCTCCTACTGAGTATGCTCCCTCGCTGTCTCGCAGTCTATCTCTGGCCTTACGACCTTTTTGTATGCATTCCGACGCCATTTAAATCAATGTTACTCAATGGTCTATCTGGACAAAAGCGCAAGTCTGCTACTTAATAACTTCTCGGGAGTTACTTACTAACTGTGCATCCTGCGCCAACGAAGGGCCATGCCGCTAAGAATTGATGGGGCAGGCGGGCGTCGGGAGCCTGTACTGCTTACTGCTTAAATGTATTTTTGGAAGATTCAAGATGGTTGTGAGTGCCAGAGTTCAACCATTCCAGCCAAAAGACGTTGGCCACTGACCGGTCCCGCCAGTGGCACTACTAGTATATATGGAAGTGGGCCCCGAACTTACAGGAAATTTTGCCGGAGGTGTCTTAAGTAACCAGGTTCGAGGTTCGGCGTTCGAGGTTCGTCGAACCGGTTCGGCGAACTTTGACCCCAGTGGGCGAGATGTCCTCATTGCTTTGTTCAAGAATCAAGATATGCCGGCCATGCCCCAATTGTCAAGGTGGCTCGCCAGGTCATCTACGATGATTCTACGTTACAAGGGACTTTCGGGCAGCTGCCTTCTCAAACTCAGCTACGTGTCTCTTTACGAAGTGCAGGTTGCAGTCTATAGTATTTGAGGCTGCAATCACCATTGGTACGTGGTAATTGTTCATTAAGTCTCCAATGTCGTATCTAATTTCGCAGTTGTTTTGATGCGATTTCTACCTTGTGGTTCCTGAACAGGTCATGTCTTATTCACCGTGTGGAGTGCTGGATTAACGGCTCGGAGATCACCTGTCACCGAAGGAAGGTCGACTTATTGCCCTTCTCCAACATTCGTTTTGGAGGTTCTCTTCAAAGTAGTCAGGTGGTGGCTCAATGTCACCCCGATATATCTTCCGGCGAAATTCCAAACCGGCTGTCTTGCAAATGACAAAAGTGCGTAAATCTTTCCCATCGGACCAATGAAGTGTAATTAATCCTCCGTATAGGTTTTCAGATCAATATACGATACACGGGTTTCAACGACTGTGGGATGCCGCTCTGCTAGCTTTCCTTATTTCGGCGACAGGCTCCTTCAATTTCCACCAACCACTAAAGATTCAAACTTGGAAACCTTGGGCAATAGACGCGGAGGCAAAATGAACGACAACCCGTGGAGGTATTTATACCTAGTAGGTAACTACCTCTGCCCTTGATTTCTCAGATCCAAGAACTCGCTAAAGCTCGCATAGCAGCGCTTGACTTAAAACCTTAACTATCTGCATTATGCCGGCTCTGGATGACGACTGGGAGACTGAATCCGACGACGATGGATCCCAAGGCTCAGATGACCAAGAGGATTCGGACGAGCAGAAGGATTCGGATGAGCAAGAGGACTCAGACGAGCAAGAAGACTCGGACGAGCAAGAAGACGAGCAAGAAGATTCAGACGAGGAAGAGGCCTCCGACGAAGACGAGGACGAGGACGAGGACGAGGACGAGGACGAGGACGAGGACGAGGACGAACAGGACATTATGATTCCGCCTCTACTTCCAATTCCCAAGTCTCTAGTTAAACCTAACGACAGACTTTGCAACATTTGCCAAGCCCTCCATTTGACTCCAAAACAATTTATCGTCGGCCGCAAACGAGATCAACCTGACGACGCCGAAATTCAACTCGGCCTCGTACAGGATATCAAGAAGAAGTCGTACTGCCCATTTTGTAGGCTTATTCTCGCTGCCGTCGGCACCAACGTCCCAACATCTGAACATGGAGAACCAGTCTCTATCACCATAAGCTGGGACACGGATGGGCCCAAACTCGATCCCAATGGATGGGAACACACGCCTCAAATTCGCCTACTGAGACCGAGTGTACGGAGGGAAGGAGGTCAACCCGTCGACGCCCATGTCAACTTATTTCCTGAAATCACCCTGCTGGCCAATGACGCTCCTACCCATTCACAAGAGTTTTGTATCCGCCCGATCGGTGACAAAATCGATTTTGCTATGGTGCGAAACTGGCTCCTGATGTGCAAGCAGTGGCATGGGCCGCTTTGCAACCAGTCCCAACTGCTTAATTACGAAGTCGAAGACCCAGCGGCAGAAATCCCGTCTTTTCGTCTAATCGATGTTGTCAACAATTGCGTCGTATCTGCCCCGCATAATTGCCAATATGTCGCGTTAAGCTACGTTTGGGGGCCGGTAGACCCGGCGACAATCTTGAGGACACTCAAGGCCAACATAGCGGAACTGGAGAAACCTGGGTCACTCATCAAACCCAACAATTATAACCGCATTCCTATGACAATTCGTGATGCAATGGAAGTAGTCAGGGAATTGCATCTACAATATCTTTGGACCGACAGTCTCTGTATCATCCAGGACGATGTAGGTGATGGAGGAAGCAAGATGGACGCGATCGCGAAGATGGACGTCGTTTACGGCGCAGCGTATTTGACCCTCATGGCTGCCTCTGGAGTCGATGCTCATTCCGGTCTTCCTGGATTGCGACCAGGTACCCGGAAGCTACCCCAGCCTGTAGAGCAAATTACTCCAGGGCTCAGACTTGCCTACAGGGCAAAGCACCACGACTACGTACAGAGCGTCGCTTACTACACCAGGGCTTGGACGTCAGTATCACTTTTATATTCATTCGAACTTATTGTCTTACCCAAACGTAGTTATCAAGAACGGCTTTTTACGAGGCGTAGTCTGCTGTTTATCGGTGGCCAAGTCGTTTACCATTGCATGCAGGTCGACCAATGGCGCGAAGACCGGCTTTCCGAGGGCCGACCGAGCATTGGTAATTCATCTGTCAGTCGCGACGACGATGATATTGGGAAATTTGAAGGACTGATCCAAGCGTACTCTGGTCTCTCCCTCACCTACCCTAAAGACCTTTACAACGCATTTGCGGGGATGACGCGTTATTTCAAAACGGCACTGAAGGTCAATCTGTGCCATGGAATTCCCGATGCTTATTTCGACTGGTTCCTTCTCTGGACACCGATCGACCCTCAAAAACGCCGGGATATTACGCCGAGTTGGTCGTGGGCGGGCTGGACTGGCCAGTCGTTTCCAAACATATGGAACTGGTACGAGAGGAGCATAAAAAATGTGCGCAAGGCACAGCGGAAACGTACTTGGATTATTTGGTACCAACGCAAAGCGCATAATTCCACCGAATGTGTTAAGGTCTGGAAACATTCGTCATCTTCTTCCGGTCAAAGCAACTTCTACGGTGGCAAAATCCAGAAGCGCTTTTCGTTTGACTGTTCTCGGACACTTCCAACATCCCGCACTTTGACCAAGGCACCAGAGTACATCAAAGACAGCTTCAACCCGGCTCCTGGTTCGGGTTTCCTACAGTTTTGGACCGTTTCTGCGACTTTCAAAGTTGGTCAACCAACCAGTCAATACACCGGTGGCCCGCCTCTCAGGGGTCGTGTTTTCCTTGGTATCTTCGGTCGTAACGGTCGCGAGCTCGGTACGATGACCGTTAATCCGGACTGGGGTGGTATAAAATCTGTTCCAAAAAGCTACGAATTTCTCCTTTTGTGCGAGGGACGCGATACTAGGGCTGAGGACGGCAGATCCGATGATGACGATGGGTGGAGATACAAAGTGATGCTGATTGAATGGCATGGCGAGTGGGCCGAGCGCGTCGCTGTTGGGTCAATCGGGAAGGATGACCTGAAGCAGGCATTCCAGCCAGGTCCAGTGTGGAAGGAAATTATTTTGGGTTAGGCACGGACAGTCTTTGCTTGGCACCATCGAGGGCGTGAAATGAAACGATCTATATTGTTGTCAAGTTACTCGAATTGTAAATTACTGCCTCTCTGATTGGTGTTACCTCCTTCGACTAAGCAATTTCTACGTTTTCGTGACATTTCTGCGAGTGCCGTCTAACCCTCTCCAGGCAGGTCATCTACACTCGTACCTGGACCTGCAATGTTATAGCCCCATCCCTACACGTGAGTTGGAGGCGACACAACCTTGGCTGTTCTGAATGGGCAAATAATTCAGAATAGACAAAGAAACAGAAACAGATATTTGAGTTCGTTTGTACGTCCTGTCCAATTTTTTTTGACACTGAAGGCATGCGAGATGAACGAGAAGTACGTTGAGTTCAAATGTCCGAACTTCCAGGTCCTAACCCAAAATAATTTCCTTCCACACCGGTCCACCATTTAACGCATGCTTCAAAAATCGTCTCTTGATCCAGCCCAGTGCCACACGCTCGGCCCAGCCATCATGCCATTCAATCAGCATAACCATATATCTCCATTCTGGCTGCTTGTCGTCGTCGTCACCCTTATGACCTTTCTTTGCTTTGTCTCCGCCTTCGCATATGAGAATGAATTCATGGATGCCCGGGACGTGTTTCTTGCGCCATCGTGGATGGATAAAGATGAAGCCTACTTCACGAGCCTTTTCTCCGAAAATTCCGACGCGAGGGTACCCATTTGTCGGCTTCGGATCCTTATTTTTGAAGGTTGGCTTTGCGATGCGAAACATGGCGGATACAGTCCAGAACTGTAGGAATCCTGATCCAGGATTAGGATGATAGGAGTCCTTGATATATGTAGGTGCGCTCGTCAGTGTCATAGGCGTTGGAACCGTCACCGTACAATCAAACGAAAAGCGGTCGTCTTCGATCTGACTGCCGTAGAAATTTCTTGGACTGCGGGGAGGAGAAGCCGGATCTGACTTGGGTGTCCAAACTAGGACGCATTCTGTGGAGTCGTGCGCCTGCCTCTGGTACCAGATTATCCACGTGCTTGTTCGCAGCGCGTACCGACTTCTAATGATGCTGCGACCAAGCCATGATGAGATATTTGTCGATGATGCGCCTTGCCAGCCTGACCACGACCAGCTCGGGGCGTCTTTACGGCGAGTCTGAGAGTCCAGTGGTTTCCAGAGAAGGAACCAATCGAAAAACTTGTCTGGAATCCCATGGCACAGATTCGCTCCCAGATTAGTTTTGAAGTAGTGAGCCATCCCCGCGAAGGCATTGTATATGTCAGATTGGAAAGTGAGCGAGCGACCTGAGTAGGCCGAAATAAGTCTTTCAAATCGTCCTATATCGTCCCGGGCTTTATGTTCTGAATCAGAATCTGTAAAAAGACTATGGTTTTCATGGTGTTGATCCTCGGTAACTACATCCTCGCGCCATCCATCCGTTCTCCGACAGCTGTACATAACTTGTCCTCCAATGAATGTAAGTTTTCGGGCGGAAAACATTTGTTCTTGGTAGCTAAAAAAATATAACGTGAGCTACCATGATTGTGGCGGGAGCTTTATCACTCACGTCCATCCTCGAGACGAGTAAAGAGAGTCAGGAATACATTCTTGATGCCTAGATCTGAATACGAGTCTAAATCCTGGTGCGATTTCCTCTATAGACTGCGGTACTCCTCGGGTGCCTGGGCGTACCCCAGGGAGGCCAGTGTTGGCATCGTTTCCAGTTGCAGCGACGATTGTTAAATATGCTGCACCATAAATGAAGTCCATCTTTGCCATCGCATCGTATTTACTTCCCTGTTCGCCATCGTCGTCCTGGATTATACACAAGCTGTCGGTCCATAGATATCGTAGATGTAGTTCCCTGACCACTTGTATAGCATCACGAATTGTGACGGGAATTCTCTCATAATATTTTTCTTGGAGGAGTGATCCTGGTGTCTCCAAGTCCGCTAGGTTCGATTTGAGCAGCCGGAGGACGGTCGAAATGTCAATTTTTCCCCACACATAGCTCAATGCCACATATTTGGAGTGGTACGGGGCATGTACGACACAATTATCCACGAGGTCGATGAGGCGGAAGGTTGAAATTTCGGTTGCTGGGTCGTTGACGTCGTGAAAGAGCATTTCCGAGTGGTCGCAGAAATCGTCGTGTGTAGTGTTGCATATTGCGAGCCAGTTCCGTACCATACTAAAGTCAATTTGGTCCCCGATCACCCGAGTGAATAGTGACCCCGAAGTCGTAGGAGTGTCATTGGCGAGCAGCGTGATTTCTGGTGATATATTCATCATTGGCAGACCCTTTGAGGTGCTGCGGGGCTTTGGCTCTGCGTGTGGCCGAAGGCAACGAACGCGGTTGAACGCTGATTTGCGGCGGTCCTGCTTTGGACCATCGATTTTCCAGCTCATCGTAACCTGGATAGGTTCTCCATCCTCAACCTCCGGGAGGTCGCCATGGGCAAGCGCTTTGAGAACTAAGCGACATAATGGACAGGTATGGGATCGTTCCTTGACGTCTTTGACGAACCCCAGCTTGATATTGTCCTCACTGGTCTTGTTTTTCTTCGCACCATCATCATCGGGGAGGACGGCAAATCGACTGGGAGTGAGTTCAAGTGCCTTGCATGTGTCGCAAAGGTTGTCGTTGGGCTTGGCTACCGAAGGCGGAACTGGCAATAACGGAAGCACTTTGACAGGTTCTTCGTCGTTATCGGAATCGGACTCCCAGTCCAGTGGATTCTCTCCTGCTGGAAGTCTCCTCTCGGATATTGGCATGTTGAATGACGAATATGGTCGTGACAGATTTGCAAACGTGTTGGGTGCTGCGCGAGGCAGATTGGAAGTGAATTGCACGATTTGTGATCGATAAGAGGTTACTGAGAGGTATTTATCAAGAATCTTCAAGATGCTAGTGGATGGACTGGACGCTGGCGCGTGTTCCAGCCGTTAGACACAGTAAGTAGTCTAAAGCAGACGTCAGTGCTATTTCAAGGCTTGGTGTTGACATATAGGATTTGCGTATCTAGATCTGGATAATGACAATTAGAATGCAGAATGCCAAAGATCAGAAACAGCACAGAACTGGTACCACCTACTCACGGGTGAAATCCATTTCGCCAGTAGAGTAGTCCAAAATAGTTTTCTGGTTTGAGGGTCAAGGAAATGCTATTTATAGTCGGTCCTGCCTTAATGGGATGAAGAGCTCCGGAATTCGCACCGCTCGTCGCCCGGGCGGACTCTTCGCATCTTCAACTGACACCGACATCGCTTCACCCGTCGTCTAGCACCTTTCTGTGCGTCCAACATCGTATATGCTATCCATTCTGATTCTTTCTTGGTAGGACTCTTTCCTCGCTGTCTGCTTCCAATATCTGAAGCCTTGCTTGACAGATACCAACACATCTTTCTAAGCCGCCACTTTATCTCTCCTCACCACCTTTTTTCTTTGATAGACAAGGATGTCGGGAGAATTTTAGCGTTCATCTGCATTACCTGTAACCGTCAGTTTGAATACCGGGAAGTCCTCACGGTCGAGGACGCTAAACCGGGTCGTTGGTAAGCAAAGGCGAACTTCATTCGTGTTTGCAATGATCGTCGACGACTTAAAACATCATTTTTTTCTAGTGCTAGGAAGGGAATCCCTTTACGTCCACGACCTGTGATCTATGGCGCTGCGGCTAGCTACAATCACCTTTGCTGCCTATGCCGGGACCTTCCAATCAAGACTTTAGACGTCGAGCTTTATTGTTCAACGGAATGTACCACCACCACCAGTTCCTCTTCAGACAAGCTTTGCACTCATGCGACCACAGCGACCACATCCCGACTTGTCTACGCAATTACTGTTCACCCCTGCACCTGTCGCTTATTCCTCACATCTTCGCCGCTGATGCTGCGTTATCAGCTGTTGAGGTGTTACCACCCATATCCACCATTGGCTGCAAGGTATGCTGGGCCTGCGCTTCTCTTCTCACATGACAGATATCTTTACCGAGCAGATGGCTGAGGCACAACGGGAGTGGGAAAGAAGAAATCAAAAGGACACCCTTCAGATTCAGAGTAAGAGTTCTTGTGTACGCTTTTTTGAATGTGAGTCTCCCCCCCACCATAACCCCTATATGCTAATTATACCACTGCAGGAGAACGTCGAATTGAAGGCCTCCTCTCACGTTTCACGTGGGTGGGAGTTTTGATGATCCTAGTAGTGCTGTATAGTGCTACATAGTACATGGCATTCTACTTTTATTTATCTATGACGCGCTATGGGAAAAAAACGAACATAGCTGACGCACAGATAATCGTCGCCTTAAAATCTTCTCCGTAACCCATAATGCAGTTGCACCTACCGCCATGTCCTCCCCAATAGCATGTATCCAGCCCAACCCTGACATCTCCGGCATCGGCGTGCGCATCTCTATCTACGCCCAAGCCATCCTCAGCCTCATTTCCCTCGTCATCTTCGCCGTGGATGGCAAGATCACGATGGAAGAAAAGGTCGCCATCAATAACATCATCATTACCAACGAGCTCACCGCCTCCGCGCTGCTTGTCTCCGCCGTCATTCAGGCTAGGACGTACGGGCTCAGCGTGTACCATGCGAACATCGTGCTTGCGCTTAGCTGGATCGCCTTCATACCGAGCGAGGTCGCGCTTTATGGGCTCAACATCAAGCCGGGGTCGTCGCTGTTGGGGTGGTACAAAGAGTCCAAGAGGGTCTTCCGGAAGTTTCACTTGGAGGTACTTGCTCTTTCGGTGCACTACACAGCCGTCGCGGGGCTCGGGATATGGGTTTGGAACGACGTAAAAACGTTCGGGAGCCAACCGGAATGCACTCCATGGACGTTCGTCCTCGTCTTCGGGTACAACATCCCCGTGACGAACCATAGGCTCCGGAACGCAGCGCTCGTCCTCTACTGGGACGGCGCAATAACAGCGGCGCTTCCGCCCATAGGCATCCTTTTTATGTAATACTACTTGCGCCGTCAGGCGCGTCGTGCCCCGCCCAGACCCGAGTCACCCTCGAATTCACTCGCCATGGACTGGGAGCCATTGATCAAGCTGATATGGCCCATATTGCTCCCTTCGGCGGTGGGCGTGGAAATCCTCCTCATTGCTAGTACGGAGGTGTTGATTAAGCGGAGCAAAGGCTTGGTGCAGCCCGGTGAGTCGCAGTGGACCTTTGGGCAGTTGCTTGCTGTCTTTTTGGTCCTCCTCCCGCTCATCAGCACGATCGAGGAGCTGCAGAAGAGTTATAAAGGGCTACGTAAGGAGAAAAAGAGGGAACGAGAGTCTCAGGAACAACTAGAGCTTAATGATAATCACGAACTTTGAATACTGAACGACAAAGAAATATTCAAGGATTCTCTCGAATAGTTATAGTTTTATCAACTCTCGTTATCTGATAGATAAGAATCACTGCTAATGTACGGCGCATGATCATGAACTCTCTGTTCAATCGGTTAGCTATAAGCCACTGATTTCACTGAGAGGTCTTTGTCAATTGGTGTGAAGGGGGGTAATGGCTCTATGTACAGTATTTTCCAATGCTTAGGCTGCAGTAGATATTACCCCTTTCCCCCGCTGCTGTCAAGAATCAATGATAAATTCAACTCTCCGAGGTCCATGCATTATCCCGAACATGGGTAGACTTGGGGTAGACAGTCTGTTTCCCACCTAAATTTAGACGCCCACGGGCCGGAGCGGCGCTTGAATCGAAGCCACCCCTATTTACACGTGTATAGCCTTGTTTTGGGGAGACATTTGAGAGGACATTTGAGAGGATACTAGAAAAAAAACTTACCGAGACTGTACAATTCCCCACGACACAGGACGACCAAAATTGGCCATCTTGATTCGAGAACGCCGCGCAGGACACATCCTAGAGAAGTGTTTAGAGGACAGAAAAGTGTTTGAGTAGCCAAAACTGCAGATGTATACCCCAAAGCACATGAACGACCCGGAGGTGGACATAAGTAAGTAAGCAGAGAGGCTCGTAGTTTTTTGAGTCTTCATGTCAGGATTGTTAATGGTAGTACAAAGTGCCAATTTAGATTTGTATGAAGGAATTTCCAAGTGCCATCCGACTTTCCCTATACCGTCTGTTTTCAATGTGAAATAGTATAACCCATGACCGCAAGACCGGGGATTCACACATTCAGTCCAAGATAAAATCGTACTCGGCACAAGAACATACCAAGAGGCTGATTATGGGGAGCAAATGCCTATAGAAGCAATATATAGCCGAAGTTCGCACAGGTGTGAGATTAACCGTTCGAGTACGGAGTCTCAGCGCTAAGAGTGGAAGGCGTGGGCAGAAACCTCCAGAGTTACAGGAATCACGATGACAAGAACTCGGAGTGCTGTCAGATCCGAAGGCTTGCGCAAGAAACGAGCACATCGTGACCTGGAAAGACCTGTCAGTTGACACCATCCGTATAAGGTATTGGCGCCCATGGCGTCAGGTGATATATACATGTATGATATACATTTGGAAACGTACTAACTCAGAATCACCAAATCAGCACCGCTGTCGACGTAAGAGCTCAGATCCGCGGACTATCTCATGGATTTAAAAATGGATTGAACAAGCTGTAAGCTTATTGAGAGAGAGGCCCACCCATATATAGACGCGGAGGCGGGCGGCTAAAAATCAGGTAGGAATGAGAACGACAGCCTGAGAAGGCCAGATGATCGATGCTGACTGTGCTCACCGAGTTCCGGTCGCACCTAGGTTCCACTATTTTATTCAGAAGCGGAGGAAATATCACAGAGTTGCCAGTGAGGCCGTAACTGCCTTCAGCAGTGGAGTGTCAACGGATCGCTGAGGTATTTTAGTTATATTTTCCCATCGAAGGTATGTTTAGTAGGTTTTTACTGGTCGGTCGCCTGGAAATACCATCGGCATGGTGCTTTGCCCGAGATCTGCCTCCCGTTTCCCAATCTTTCGAGAATTGCTGGTTAGGCTACTTATACCCAACCGTACTTTAGGACCTGGGCTTGGTCTGAGTTAGATGCAGAATTCAGGCTCCCAAATCGAGAGCTGCTCCAGCACCGCCGTTCTTTATACTCTGAACCCCTTCACCACCCGAATTACTATCCTCCCTAGCGCGTCGAACCATGTTTAGAATTGGAACCGAGAGATTTGTCCAGGCAATGAACGAAGAGTGAGCCACATAAACTTATACGCTGCTCGAGATCTAATCCAAATATTACAGGGAAACATTTGGGAAAGCTCCCAGTCACAATAGGGTTTGTGACCTAAACTGAAGCTTAGCGCGATACTGATTCCAGCACAAAGACTTATGAAGCCGAGACTGAGCTGCAAAGGAAAATCAGCCGTTTGATCGCAAAAGAAGACGGGAACGAGTTTACGCTGGATGGGTGGTGTGAGAATCAAAGTCATCGGTCAAGTGTTCACGTTTGCTCACAACGACTCATAATCCAGACACGATACGAGGTAGTACAAAAATCCTAAAATATTCAGAACGTTTTTGACTTGTTACAGACCGGTTCATACTCACCACAAAATTCTTGCAAAACGAAGTCCCAAGACGCCTGATATCACTTCCGAGCATGCGGCTCATTGGACCCGACGACATCCGTCAAATTGTGGAGCCTCGATTGGATGAGTGGGTCTTGGAGAACATAAACGAATTCAAGCGCTATAGACCAGAATCAGAGTGGGATAAACCTGAAATTAACCCAGAGGCTTACCTGTCTGCCGTCTTGAAAGAAAGTGCTAAATTTGCAATCCTGTCGCATCGGTGGTCCAAAGACGAGATGCCTTTTCAAGACATAATCAAACTTCGCCGAATAACGGAAGGCGCCATCCCTTCCTTTATCAAGACCCACTCCAAGGCTCAGCTTACGAGCAGCCAAACCATCGACAAACTACTCGAGCTAAGTGATGATCAGGCGTCATCGGCGCAGGGCACCCCTCTCCTCTCCCAACTCATCGAACTCTTGCCTCATATCCCCCACTCCACTGGCCTCGTCAAATTGATAAATTTTTGCGCGCTGGCACAGAATTCCTACGAGTGTAGCTTGGCCTGGATCGATACTTGCTGCATCGACAAGACCAGCAGCGCCGAGCTCGACGAAGCTATTCGGTCGATGTTTCGCTGGTACCAAAATTCTGGAATTTGCATCATCCATCTTGCGGATACGATTGTCTGGCCAAGCGATAAAAAGCACGATCCATGGTTCACTAGGGGCTGGACGCTTCAGGAGCTACTAGCTCCACCCACGCTCAAGTTCTACACTTCCGAATGGAAAGAGTGTACGACAACGGCGAACGACAAGTCCGACCAGCCTATCAAGAAGGTCATTAGGGGTCGCAAGAAGGGTAATAAAGCTCACGAAGGCAAATCAATCGTGGATTGGCTTTCGGAGATTACCAAGGTCCCGACAAACGATTTACTTTACTTCGAGCCTGGTTTGAACAACATTAGGCAGCGACTAGACTGGGCTTCGGAGAGACAGACTACGCGAGTTGAAGACATGGCGTACTGTCTCCTTGGTATATTCGACGTCAGCATGACCATCGCTTACGGCGAGGGGTCGAGAGCTTTCCACAGACTTCAGCAGGCCATTATGGAGCGTTCGAATGACCGGAGTCTCTTTTTGTGGACCGGTAAACCAGCCTCGGTCTCGTCCATGCTCGCAAACGAACCCAAGTGCTTCAAAGTACGATTACCGACAGATTGACGCGGACATATTGGAGACATCCGATGCCCCCTCCCCAGATCCGGCTTTCACGCTTACGAACCATGGTTTGCGAATTGCGGTATCGCTATACAGCAAAGAGCAGTCGTTGGACTGGCTCAAGGCACGTACGAGCGACACTCGTTATAAGCTGGAGACTTGCTGGGACAAAATACCGGCCGACGAAGATATGTACCAAGGATTTAGGTTGGCCGTTCTCGGATACTCGTCGGGAAAGATTGTATTGCTCCTGCTCGTTAAGAAACGGATTCGTGGACACCTTTGTTATGAGCGGTATCCCGGAGAGTGGACCGGTAACTTCTATGGATTGTCAGAAGAGGTCGCCCCAGCCCCACCTCAAATAATTTATGTCCGATAAGCTGGTCAGGCAATTTTACGGCGAGTTCCCTATTTTCCTTTGTTTCTCTAATTAATGGAAAATTGTTGCAGGTTTCGTGGAATCATGCTCACATATAACTGACTATATTCGAGTGTTCGACAGTCGTATCCAATCTGTACTATATACATTCGTCGTGTGAATGATGTTACTCCGTCGAAAGTACTTACTCCGTTGGTGAATTCGGTGACCAGTGCGTTTCTTGGCATGGATCAAATAGATAAGCCGGCTCACATCCGAGGAAGGAACTGAGGGAGCGTGCGGCATCATCAGAGTGTCATCGGCCTGCTGTGTCGTCCACTAGGTAAACAGTAAAACTAATTAGAAACGGGACACTTTTACGGAGCGGGGATTAACCAAACAATTCTGAGGTTGGCAAAGGAAGTGAGAGATGAGGAAGGACAGTGGGCACTGGGCGATAGCACGCCTGATTAGGTAAGTGTTTCCCAACCGGCTTGCCCGCTCATGCGACAGAACATTTCTGTCGACCACTTTTCCTCAACTCTTCATAAATTTACGAGTCTACTCCCATTTCTTGTAAGTTCGTTTCTAAAAACTCGGCGCTCGCGCTCAGCGGCACCATTAGTTCCAGTGGCTTGGATGACGACTTCCACACTTCCTCAAGAACTAATTGAGCTCATAATCGAGGCGGGACAGCACGCAGACTCCCCGCCGTTCAAGGAAGGTTGGCAAATGAGCCAAAACAAAGGTCGGCCGGTCAGTTTTCTGAGGTCGCCACGCAAAATCTGCACGTGAACCTTCACCTGGAGTTGACCTTCGCGGAAGATGTAACTGATTACAGACCCCAAGTTCATTGAAGAGTTGCCCTCTGTAATTCATTACATTAAAAATGTATATTAGCAGTGTAATACATTACTGAGTAACCCATTATGCTTCCCAGCTGAGTGACACCTATAATCAATTACTCAGTAACCCATTATGTTTCTCACCTTGACCACACCCATAATTGATTACTCAGTAATTTATTATGGGTCATACCCAAGCCATGCCTGCACCTAGGCCACACCCATAATTAATTACTCAGTAACCCATTATGCCTTTTACCTGAGCCATATCTGTAATTAATTACTCAGTAATCCATTATGCTTCCCACCCAAGCCATACCCATAATACATTACTCAGTAACAAATTATGCTTTTCACCTGAGCCATTCCTGCACCTCTCACCCAGGCCACACCCATAATTAATTACTCAGTAACCCATTATGCTTCCCACCAGAGCCATACCTGACATCCTGTAATTAATTATTCAGTAACTCATTATGCTTTTCACCTGAGCCATGGCTGTAATTAATTACTCAGTAACCCATTATGCCTTCCACCTGGACCATGCCTGTAATTAATTACTCAGTAACCCATTATGCTTTTCACCTGCGCCATGCCTGTAATTAATTACTCAGTAACCCATTATGCTTCTTACCTGGACCATGCCTGTAATTGATTACTCAGTAACCCATTATGCTTCTCACCAGAGCCATGCCTGTAATTAATTACTCAGTAACCCATTATGCTTCTCACCAGAGCCATACCTGTAATTAATTACTCAGTAATTTATTACTGGACTTAATTGAGCTATGTCTATGCCTCCCACCTCAGCCAAACCTGTAATTGATTACTCAGTAACCCATTATGCTGCTCACCGGAGCCATGCCTGTAATTAATTACTCAGTAACCTATTATGCTTCTTACCAGAGCCATACCTGTAATTAATTACTCAGTAACCCATTATGCTTCTCACCCAAGCCATACCCATAATACATTACTCAGTAACCCATTATGCTTCTCACTAGAGCCATAGCTGTAATCAATTACTCAGTAACCAATAATTATTAATTGATTCAATCCTGTCCCAAGCCTGTAATTCAACACTAGTAACTCACCGCAGGTGCCAAGCGGGTGTGGCAATGACAAGAGCTGCACTATCAGCCGCAGGTAGGGCCAATGATGAGCAAAAATACACCCGCTGCCAGCCACAGGTAGGACAACAACGAGCTGTACTATCAGCCTTGGGTAGGGCCAATGGTGAGTAAGGATACAATGAATCATCGGCCGCGGGTAGGGCCAACGATGAGCAAAAATACGCCCACTGTCAGCTGCGGGTACAACGACAAGGAGCTGCACCATCAGCCGCGGGTAGGGCCAATGGTGAGTAAGAATACAATGAATCATCGGCCGCGGGTAGGGCCAACGATGAGCAAAAATACACCCGCTGTCAGCCGCGGGTACGACGACAAGGAGCTGCACCATCAGCCACGGGTAGGGCCAATGGTGAGTAAGAATACAATGAATCATCGGCCGCGGGTAGGGCCAACAATGAGCAAAAATACGCCTGCTGTCAGCCGCGGGTACGACGACAATGAGCTGCACCATCAGCCGCGGGTAGGGCCAATGGTGAGTAAGAATACAATGAATCATCGGCCGCGGGTAGGGCCAACGATGAGCAAAAATATGCCTGCTGTCAGCCGCGGGTACGACGACAATGAGCTGCACCATCAGCCGCGGGTAGGGCCAACGGTGAGTAAGAATACAATGAATCATCGGCCGCGGGTAGGGCCAATGATAAACGCCAGGGTAAAGCGAATGGTGCGGCACAAAGGACCTCAGGTAGGGGCCGGGCTAAACACCCACCAAGGCGGGGCTGAAAGAACTGTGCTGAGTACAGCCCACATGAGTGATACACAAGGGCGAATGGATATACGAGCGCATACCTGGCCCTTGTCATTATAACCTGCACTCTCCCCCATTACAAAGAAGACAACAACAAGACAATATTGGCAGGTACTCACAAAGGCATAGATTAGGAGTCGGAGGTGAGGAAAGCAGTTGATATAGGTGCAGGTGGGTTATCTGAGACCTACTCGATTGGCCGTTGATATCAGTGCACCGGCCATCGGAAGATTGAGTGCGCTGCTCACCTTGGCAGTCAGCATCTCTGCGACGGCGTGAACGTAGCGAGCACGGCGTTTGAGCAGAGGGCAAAGGCGCTTCGTATGCTCGACGGCGGTCAGACTGCCCAAAAATGTTGGTGACATGTTGGTGACGAGTTGGTGACGAGTTGGTGATGACCGTCACCAACTCGTCACCAACTCGTCACCAACATGTCACCAACATCTTGCCAGCCACCACCACAAACCCGTCAACCTCGCCGCTCCGACTTCCAAGTCTCGAAGACTTCAACAATGTTGAGCCTACACTAGGGCATGGTTGATCAGGATGCGAGGAGTGACTTGGGAAGGTCGATGGGGTATCAGAATAGCAAGTCAAGAAAATCCCGGGTACGTACCACTTGCCTCTCCTCCAAGCTGACACGTTCTACTCGCACAGGTTACCCGGCTGCCCAACAATTACGGTACACGAAGACGAGAAAGACGCCGCAGGAGCCGGCACATCAAGAATTGACATGTCCATCCTCAGCCCGCCTGACCGAAACACGAGTGAAGGCAATACGATGGCGAGAACCAGCAATACAAACGGTGCCCACAGCAGTAACAACGACACTGCTACATGTACGACGCCATGGGACATCGCAATCCACTTGAAACCTGCGACTGCGACTCACCGCCAACATGTACGATGCTGCGGCAGCATTGCAAGCCACTTGGAACCTGCAACTGCGACCCGGACAACTCGGAACAAAATTAAGGTTGCCGCGGGAGCGCCTCAGACAACTTGGGACAACTTGACCGCTTGCTTGAATGACACTGCGGGAGCGACTTGGACGACCGCGACTAGACTTGGCCGCCAGCATGAACGATTTGACCGCCAGCCAACACAGTGATCAATGCCGACTGCATCTGCGACTCAACCGCCAACATGAACGACGCCACAGGAGCGACTCGGACGACTTGGCACACCCGCAACTGTGATCGCCGACATGAACGATGCTGTGAGGAGCACCACAATTGAATCCACCACGCTCAGCTCGCCTGATCAAACAATGCTGCGGGAGCATCGTGCCTACAATGGCAATTTATCATTACATCGCGAAGTTTGTCAGTCCTTGAACATTATGTTATATAGAGATTGGAATAGATTGAATTTTCTCAATTATACTTATTGGTCTGGTTTTCTCTAAGTCATTCAGATACCATTTCAAAGGTGCTGCTACGGTCTACCCGGCGGCTAACTGGTCATCAACCATCACCAACATGAATCACTTTGTACCCTGTAGGAAGCTGTCTGCATTGTCCAAAGGATCAGGGGCTGAAAAGCAGCAGCAATATCGACAAAAGTAAGTATTTGGATGTGGTATATCAAGAATAAACTAGCTAATTCTTTGTAAGAATTGTGAAAGGCTCAAAAAGCAGCATGCTGCATACATGAAATCCATGTGATCATCAACTTGAACCAAAGCCATCCAACACTAAGGCAGATCATCATAGGCATTGTCACAGGTATGATGACCTGTGTGGGTTAGGGTGCGGGTTTTGTCAGGTATGGGTATGGGTATGGGTATGGGTAGGCAATTTTGTACCCTACAGGTAACAGAAACACACTGGACGCAAAAGCACATTTTGAGCGACGAAAAAGGTGTTTTTCAACCATTTAAAAATAATGACTTTATTGCGAACCATAAACTGTTCAAGCAGTTATATATTGTAATTTAATTTAATAACACTTTTTACTGATGGATCCTTGGGATCAGCCAGTCCGCATCATTTGACAGACAACAAGTAATTTGAATTACATATTTTTTGGACTAAATTTATTTGGAATTTCCCTGACCTGCTAAATTTGTTTGTAGGATTCGTGTGTCCTTTATCCAAAATCTTTCTTGAGATTTTGTTTAGAGTATTTCCTCTTTCCAGAGGGAGAAAACTATTCGTGACTTATTATTTCGCCTTCCATAATATTTCAGCTTTTTTTGTTTATTCTTAGGCGTTGGCAAAGCATTATTAAATTTACCTCAATTTAACGCAAAATATTCAATATCCCGAAAACAATGTTTGTAAATCCGAAAGACAATAGGCAAAATAAACTGTTTCCATCACTTCTCAGGTGCCAAGGAGTAAAAAGAGAAATTGAACCTTTCGAATTCAAAAAAATAGTTAACAGGTACTGGTCTTGTACCTGTTGGGTACTCAGGCGTTCTTCGCCTTGGCAAAAGGAGGGCAAAGGATCAAAAAGTTGCGTAGGCATTATTTGGTGATCTTGAAGTGATCTCTTAATGAACTTTTTTTTTTTTGAAATCAATGGATTATCGTGCTACAAGACGCACGGGCATGCCGGTCTCCTATCTACATAATTATGTATCCGCCCGACTCCTCCGTGCTGCACGCTAAGTCTAACCGCAGGCACTACGCACTGGGCCAGTGGGCAAGAACAATTGAAGCCACCGATGAGAAGGAAAAAGTCGATCAACTCAATCCCGAGTATATTTTGCTAAGCGTGACTCTTCGACAACCATTTGGAAATAGCCACTCAGTGGCGCTCCGAAGTCGTCGCTCTATTCAGATGGACGAGGCCGAGGAGCGCCAGGAGGGACTGAGGAGACGCTGAGCGAAGGCAACTTTTTGAATGGGTCTCAATGTAAGTTGCTGGAATCTGAATGCGGTATGCGATGCGCGACTTGAGCTGATAGAGTCCCAATACGAACGACTGGCTATGCGGGCCAACGCTGCGCGCGGCATGTACTCGACCCTTACAGGAAACTGTTGCTGTCTTGTGAGACTGATTATGGAAAGTAATTTCGACCTCGTCCACCGACTGCCTCGTCACTATGTATTTACACGTTAATGCAACCGGTGAGGAGATCCAAGATATGCTCACATAAAACCATCTTCCAAATCGTATTCGTTCAGATCAACGTCAGAATCCCCGTCACTGTCATGAAAATTAGCGACCAATTTGTGATCAGTATGGCATCGCAAACGTCACCTTTCTTCCGCTTCGGTGTCTAAAATGATTTTCGACACAGTCTTTTTGCGTCTATTCTGTGTTAGCGTTAAGAAACGTCAGGTTATATCAAAGACTTACGACTTATGAACCGACATGTCTTCAGATGTATTTCCATCTGAGAGGACCAGACCTTCTTAGTGGGGAAAAATTCCACCAACACATTATTTGTCATCCGTACATAAAACTTTTGGAGCGACTGAGGGTCACTTTAACCGCTTCTTTTGCCAATGGCACGCAAGATATCAGCATCCAATGATACCATATCTTGAAGGAGAATATCGGTAGGTAAAAAAAGAGGTCCGAGAGAGGCGGATGTTGAACGTATCTAAGTAATGTCTCTATGTCTGATGTAGCATTACTCGAAGACCTCTATCCGATTTAAAGCCTGACCGCTAAGAACAAGCTGCCGACATAAACCTTCTCTACGCTCGCAAGGCGATGGAATTCTTAGAAGTACATAACATTTTAGAAGAAAATCCAGCAATTAAGGCGAAAATATTGCGCAACTCATTCCGGAACTGAGCAGAAGCGCTGGAAGATTATCGGAAACATCAAAAGTGCCTAATCAGGATAAATCCTGTTTAAGCACAATTTTCTCATAAGCAGCTTCCAAACACTTTGATCTGGCCCAACATCCTATCCAGGGTCACCTCAGACAAAATCATGGAATGCGTCGCATGCGCCGAAAATAGCACGCGCGTAAATGCGTGTCGTGATGCGACTACGCAACATGTATCGACTCATTGAAAACTCAAACCGCACAAGTCGGCCGTAATTCGATTCAGAAGACGCAGGTTTGTATGATAAACGACCGACAATAATGTGACTCATGATAACATTCACTTCAACGTATCTAAACTTTCCTAGCCAGCGCTGCAGTCATCTCACGTAGATTTAACAGCAGTTGTCTGTGTTTATATCAAATATATTCATTTCATGTAATAATAGTTGACATTTTTTCGAAGACAAAGATTTATCAGATGCAGGTGAAATACAGTTTCAAAGAATATCTGTTAGTTTGTAACATCAAAAGTCCAAAAAACACATTACCTCCAACGTATACATTTCCATTTACTTGCCAGTGAACGCCTCCGAACACGACAATGTTGCCTTGCCCGTTGTGGTGGAGAAATGCGTTCTCTGGTGGGGAGAAGAAAGGTCGAGAGAAGCCTAGATAGAAATAGATAGATAAAGTAGATAAATGTGAAATAAATCGAGGAAATAAGTACTCAGCTCGAAAGATGAATCCGGGATGCACAAGCGAGTGCAGTGCAAAAGAGGGGTGAATGATAGAGTAGGAGGAGTTCCTATACTTCGCGTAGTCAAAAGATCCACGAGAAACAAGAGAAACTTAACTTTGCGAATCAGGATTTGAGGTAAATAGAAATCGTTTGACCAATATCTTGAAGTTTGAGGACTTCGCGGCTCGTTTTCTCAATGTATACGAAGATTCTGAGTCCAAGAAAGAGGTGCCATTCGATGGGGGCGTCCCGAAACTAATATAACATGAATACAAACGAATTTTCCCGAGTGCACGCGTGCTCTCACGTCACTCGGACCGCCATAGAAACGAAACGAACCAATAGTGATAATTCTACGAGTCTTGGCAAGGTGGAAATGTGGAAGAGAAGGTAAAACATAATGGTGAATGAATAAAAATAGGAATGTGTGGTGATTGTACCTAAGAGTCCATGCGATAAAATGACGAAAAAGGATCGTACCAAGCCTACTAATCCTCCGGAGAGACTCCTCCCGATTGGCGCATCGACCTGGTGACGTTGAAACGAGGAATAAAGGCGCAAGGATGATGAAAAGCTGTTGACCAGACAGCACACCGGACCCCGACGGTGTTTGCAGCCGAAATTCGTCGTATGGGAGCGCGAGGACTTGTCTCTCCTTCGGGTTTCGCAGACCGGGTCCGATGGAATGGAATACTTGAATTTGAAATAAGAATCCAGCTGATAAATCGAGATAAGAATTTTTGTAATCAGAAAAACAAGTTAGAAGAGCGGAAATGAAACATAGCGTGAACCAGTGCCGATAATCCTTCGAAACTTCGTGTGTATGTCGAGGGAATGATGTTGAATCTTGTTGAATTTTTGCGGGAGAGAGGAGGGAGCATAGCGCGAGTTATACGAAGCGCGTGCTAGCAGAGGCGTATTCCAAATTGACTCCGTTAAGGCCAAATTCGGTAAGTGATCGCATTCGGCTCCCGCCGATCGCGTGTGATTTTGTACTTGGCTTGATTTGTCGCCGGCGCAGTTGAATGTCGCACTCGTCGCATGGACAGAATTGAAGGTAGGATAGGTAGTTACCTAGAAATTGAATAGAAAGTGAAAATAATCGTGTTCAAGACGTGAAATGCGAAAATGAAACAAAAGGTATATTGAGCTAATCTACGTTCCCACAACACTAAAAGTGGAGATCGACGAGTGGATTGTCAATCCCTACCACAGTGCCGGGGATGTAGATGTTGCCCCCAACATCAATAGAAAAGAAAAAGGGAAGTAGGGATTGAAACGGAAGTAGGGATGAAATAAAATTAATCAATTACTCAGCTGTCGCTCCAAGCGCTTAAATTGACGCCGTGAGATCGTAGGGCTATAATTCCAGTCCCAAAGTGCATCGTCGTAGCTTTCGAGGTTGAACGTGTCGCCATAAAGCGTCGGGTACAGCAACAAAACATAGTGTTCACCTGCGCGGATAGTAGCGTGAGTTTCCTCGCCGAGTTCAGTCGGATCGATGCGCTCGCGAATGATCGTGTCCTCCCATGTCGGGAAGATGAGGTCGTCGTTGAACCAAGTGGCTGTGTCGTTCCTTGGTGCACGCGTTCGTGGTGCTGGCTTGGTAACGAGAAGCTCGTTGTCGGATCTATAATAAAATAATTTGAGCCGGTGAGCGGTAATGGTTCCACGCATAACGGTTCCGTCAATCTCGCGGAGTACGTAGCTGTTATTCTCCTTCTTCTCGTGAATAATGTATGGACCGGACCATCGCCATAGTTCTTTGTTGCCCTTCTGACCGTCGAGCCATGTTTCGTGTCGGAGCACCCACATACCCTCCTGGAAGTCGTGGAAGGAGAAATGACCGGGATAACGCTTGTTGAAGTCGTCGATAGCGCGTTGGCGAGATAAACGAGCTCGTTGGTAAGCTTGGGTTGCAATTTCGTCGCGGCGCGCGATCTGTTGGGCTCGGATTGCGATAAGCGAAAGGGTGTCAGTAACTTCGTGCCAGTCAAGCGTCTGCCACGTCGCATCGTCGAGATCAAAAGAAAAGATAGGAAAGATACCGTAAACGAGATAATAGGGTGAATATCCAGTTGTCCGAGAGGTGGTAACGCAAATAGCAAGCAAAACAGCGTGAAGGTAAAGAGGCCATCGGCGCTTATCTTGGCTCGCACATTTGATAACGCCGTTAACGATTTGCTGGTGTTGGCGCTCGCTGACTCCATTTCCTTGCGGGTGGTACTCGCTTGAAAAGATAACGTGGACGCCGTACTGCTCGAAAAGAAGTTTAGCAACACCTTTGAACTCCTTACCGTGGTCGACAGTAATGTATGGAATGCACGAAAAGCGACAGATGAGATCTTCGTAAATAAATTTAGCGACCCCGGCAGCTTCCATGTTTCGAAGTGCTCGAGCTTCAGGCCAACCTGTAATTCCGTCAGTAGCAGTGACCATGTAAGACATACCTCCGTGTCCTTCATTCATATGAATGGTGTCGAGATGGAAATGACGAAGTATAGAGAGCATCCATGATGGGTTTAACGGGATGATGGGCTTCGCTTTTGAGTAAAGCTGACACGGAACACATGAGCGAACAAAATAAGCAACTGAATCGTACATGTTTGGCCAAAAGTAGCGTTCTTGAAGGTGCTTGTACGTCGGATCGCGGCCTCGATGTCCACATTGATCATGCGCGAGTCGGAGAAGCTCTTGACGTCTAGATAAGTCAGTAATAACCAATCGGGGAAGTGAATCTTTCTTTGGACGCGTCCATAAGCGCTCGTCGTGCCAGAAAAAGCGCTCGCAACGACGAAGAAATGCTTTCCTCTCCTTTTCGTCGTGCTCAAGACGATCAGGAAGGGTGTTAGTCTTTAAATATTCGCATATTTCCATCCAATAGTGCTCTCCATCCGAATCCTTGGTGCCATAAGCGTGACCAATGCAAGTAATCGCCTCTCGTATTCCATCTAAATCGTCCATCTCGGGGCATTGAATCGCATCATGCCTCGCATGATTATCATAGGGCTCGAGTAATCCGCCCATATGTCCATTGGCAAGATAAAATTGATTGTACGCACCTCGAAAACTTCCCATGTACTTCGGGATGTAGTACGTGATAGGTAGCGCCACAGTTTCGTTGCCTAAGTCGCAATGATAATCGACAACTTCAAATGGAGTGTTGCGGTGATAAAACTCGCGACCTATATAGGTGAATGGGGACGCATTGCGAAGCATAGACTCATCTAATAAATTTTTCGGAGACTCCTTTCTTGAGCAAGGAGTATAGACATCGTCGTGAGGTTCGGATGAGGACAAGTGCGAAATAAATAATCGGTCGGGCTCGTGAGGGTTGACATTTTGCGCCTGCGTGATATAGGATAGCTGGAATAGACGACCGGCAGCAAGACACATCTCGAGGAGGGATGAAAGTTGGGACTTCACCTGGCTCGGGGTATATATAACTTCGCGTTCCGTAGATCCGATGAACCGATCTAGAAATTCTTCGGCGTCGTCATCATCCGAATCGTGATCTGCATGTGGGCGCCTAGAAAGTCCATCGGGTGCCTTGTGATTATCGGCCTTGACATGGCGCAATTCGAAATCGAATAATTGGAGATATGAGATCCAACGAGTCATTGGAGCATTTGGTAAGTCAGGTGTTCGAATCATTTCAGCAAGAAACTTAGCGTCGTGTTCTAAAGAGAATCGGATTCCCCATATGCGATGGCGAAGCTGTTTAAATGCTCGAAACACGCCATATAATTCCGCCTTGGGCTGTGAATAACGGTTTTCGCGGTCATTGTAGGTGCAGGATCCATAAATGACGGGTTTCTTCTCGTTCTCGCGAACTTGATAGACGACCCAGCCAGCTCCAAATAGTGCTGCGGCATCAACTGCGACAATAACAAGTCCTTCGTCAGATGCCCGCGGTAACTGAGTAATTAACTTAGCTTGTTCGTAGTCAATCGAAATTAAGACAGGTGCGGTGGTTGCGAGGTATTTGAGACGGTCCATAGCGGCCATAGCTTCTTGCGTGAACTCAAAATCAGTATCCGAAATTTTTGTGAGTGAAGTTAAAGGCTTAGCGATCATTGCGAATCCTTTGATCCATTTTCTACCGCATCCCATTGTTCCTAAGAATCCTCGAACCTGAGAAACATTAGTAGGAGGTGGCCAGTTAGTGATCTTCGTGACAAGGCCTTGCTCGAGATGCCATCCCTCGATTGAAACGACGGATCCGACAATGTTAAGAGTCGGGGTCGCAAGAGTGGTCTTTAAACCTGACGCGGTAATACCAGCTGCAATAAAACGTGCCAGTATTCGGTCCAAAGTAGTAGCGTACTCATAAACGAACCTTCTGATATTAATGTTCTCCGGAATTGGCTCGTTGTTGTAAGTAGATTTGGGTCCTTTGACTCCACCGTCGTCTATAAAAATACCAATAGATTTCGGGATCTCGGGAGCAACAGCATGCGATGAACACCTCTGAAATTCCTGCGAAGCGTTAGTAAAACCCATAGGTAACGTACATTGTTGTTGGGGCCCTTCAATAGAATGAAAAGCGGTTAGCGGGCGCGACTTAACGGCTAAAATACGGGCATCATAACCGGCATAGAGGTCAAGTGCTCCATAGATAGCGTGTCCGACAAATCCTTCTGCAAAGTCTTCGATTTGTGGAGGCAGTGATGCATCCCGAATGGTTACAGCATTTAAATCTTGTAAATCGACGACAAGACGCACCTTTTTACCGTCCTTTTTCATTACTGCGAATAAGGCGGCTCGGTAACTTGAAGTAGTGTCTTCAAATCGTCCTGCTTGTCGTTGTTCTCGTAGCTCGGCTCTGACGATTGGCTCTAGTGCTTTTGGCACTCGGATTGGCGGTTTTTGCCATGGTGTATGCTCGATAGTAGGGATCTCGTAGTCAGGATAATATTCTCGTTTAAACGTACCTTTCTCCGCAAATGTGAAAGCGAACGCATTCTGTCTGTTAATAACGACGTAAGCAATCAAATCAATCTCTTCGGACGAAAGGAAATGCTCAGGGATAGTGTTTAATAGGCTCTGTAATCGGTCTTGAGTTAAGCGCTCAGTTGGAACGAAATCCTTCCGAGATGGTGGGTGGGTGGGTAGTATCGGAATTGGTGGTAAAGGGATCGGTTTGAACTCCTGTGCGACGGGGTTAGGCATATAGGTGGGTACAGGACGTACTTTTCGATCTACTGGCTTGTATTTCTTCTTCATAGATAGGTTAGTATTAAATTTGCGGTCAGAATAATTAGAGGAAAAAGCGCGGATAGTCCACGGAGTAATAATTGGGTTGAAAGACGGCGACGCCGCGGCTGCGTAACGAAGATAATGATCATACTGTGGAGGTGGAAAAGCAGAAATTAGTGAATCATGTTCGAAGAAGGCGGGATTACCGATCATTGCTTGAATAGAGCGCCCCAGAGTTGCTTGAGGCACAGGTTGGGAGCGAGGGACTGTACCCTTCATTGAAAATCCCCTTCGTCGGAGACTTCCTCGATGGATGCACTAAAATTGTGAGTCGGTTCTTCGAAACGCACCTGGTGAGAATGTCCTTTAAAGGACGTAACATTTCGCGGATCATCTGGAACGGTCAGTTGTAATTGAAGAGTTGGAGGATTAGACCTATCTCCATCTTGCCAAATCATCATCCTCATGATGCCATCTCGGTTGTAATCGATTCGCGCTGCGTACCACTGGATCCAGGGCTGTCCGAGAATGACATCATGCCCTTTCATGTCCTCGCGAGAAACGAAGAAGTGATGGTCAAATCGGTGGCTTCCAATACTCATCTCGACGTCCATGCAGCAACCACGGAGTCCAACAGGTGAACCGTTAACGCCTTTAAGTGCCCAGCGCGAACCTTCGAAGTCCAACGCCATGCCAGGAATTGAGAGTAAGCGCTCTGGAATCAAATTTAATTCAGAACCAGTATCGAGCATAAATTTAACTTCAGTATTAGCGAGCTTAGCTTTGAATGTGCCAGTAGTCATGGCTAACATCTTTGTTGATCGGAGTTGTACCGCGTTCGAATGACGGACCATGAAAGTTTGGAATTCATCGAGATCTGGAATGTATAATACCTTCCGTGTCTCGACAGTGCGTTCGGATGGACTCTGCGAAAGAATTTCTTCAGCTTGCGGGGTATAGAGATCGTACTCACCTGTCTTCGTAGCGTACTCGCGACGAGTTTTCGTACTGTCCATGAATTTCTTTTGAAGTGCGGGGGAGATACCAATGATTTCTCGAAGCGAAATCGTAATCTTCTGGTCAAGGATAGTGTTTTGAATCGCCTCAAGTGAAACCTGCTCTTGTATGTCAGATGTAAAATGATATTGCGGCGTACCTTTCTTAGTTTCGGAAGTTCCGTCCTTCATCGAAATATCTTTGTTTCCGCTACGGCCTTCTTTCCAGCCTTCGCGTGTGTTGATAGGCGGTGGTTGAGGGATATTTGGAGTCGTTGGAGCGGTCGTTATCGAAGGCTGTGGCTGAGTAGGTTGAGTCGGCGCGTTGGGCGCTTGTTTAGGCGCCGAAGTCTGCGGTGCTGGTGTAGTTACATTCTTCAATATAGCGGGTGGAATAGGCGACTTATCTTTTGACTTAGGTGTCTCAGGTCTCTTGTACGGGTCCATACGCGATGCTGTATCCTTTCCAGTTCGAGTTACGGCGTTAGAAACGAGGTCGTTATACTCGTCGGATGTTATTCCGATGATATTGCCTTGAATCGCTTGACTGCCGGAGATGTAAAGTGAAGCTATAGACGTGTTAGCATTACCTTGACCAACTTTGGATCCTGCCTTCTCGCGAAGGTATTGCGCAATGCCTCCCGGCAAGTAGGGAACTATAGGTAAATCAGAACCATCGGGTAAAGCGTACCTTTGGCGATCGTTGAGGAACACGATAAGTCCTTGTTCGAGTAGTTTGACGGTTTCGGGGCAGAATCGAGGGTGTAGTCGGTGTTCGCCTGCCTTACCGCACATAAAACATTTCTTGTCAGAGTTATTCGTACTCGAAGAAGGTCTAGCACTTAGCCCAGATAATGCGCTGACGATCTGCGCTTGACTAATGGATAGTTGTTGTAGCTGTTGAGCTAGCGCGTCGATGTCACTCTTCGCTTTTGAGGACTTGCTTGTAGCTGTAGGAATTTTAGGAGGTTCGTTAATAATAGTAGATGGAAGAATAGTAATGTGGGGCCCATCGTTAGAAGGTGTTTCGTCCTCGTCGTCCGAATCGTATCCATAAGACTCGATATTTTTAGGGTCGAAGCGTTTGCAAATGATCTTGATAATTTCCGAGATAGATGGTGGCTTGGTGATGTCCTTGTTTTCGTCCGGTAAGCGGGAAGTAACAAACGCGCGAGTAGTGGCAGGTAATCCTGCTAAAAACTTCAGTTTCATCTCGTTCTCTGTAATCTCACCTTTCTTCTTAAGCTGTCCTGCAATCGCAAGGTAGCTTTGATGGTATCTGTCAACATCTTTTCGTTTAGTAAATTCACGACGAGATTTTGACTCTTTGATGAAATCGCGGAAGTCATCCATAGAAACAGTCGGCGGCTCATCGCTAGAACCATAAAGATCCTTAAGAAAGGCCTTAACATTTGCCCAGTCTTCGGATTCCAACTCCTCGCTCCATCGAATGACCTTTTTAACATCCTCAGTGCAGTACTGAAGTACATATCCAGGTAACTGCTTCGTACTCAATCCCGCGATCGCACCGAGGCGCTCGATAACCAAGACGAACTCGTTTACATACCGGCCGTCAAACAGCGGTGCTCCTACCGTCCTTGGGATCGGCATGGGTTGGAGCAAGAGACTCGTTTGCGGAGGCGCGGGAGGCATTTGGGAAGTGGTAGTGGACATAAAATATAGAAAAACTCAGCTCTGGTTCGAATGGAGAAGGCTAACTGTCGGAAAACCTTTCCCCCTGTCTCGGTCACCACTGTGGTGGAGAAATGCGTTCTCTGGTGGGGAGAAGAAAGGTCGAGAGAAGCCTAGATAGAAATAGATAGATAAAGTAGATAAATGTGAAATAAATCGAGGAAATAAGTACTCAGCTCGAAAGATGAATCCGGGATGCACAAGCGAGTGCAGTGCAAAAGAGGGGTGAATGATAGAGTAGGAGGAGTTCCTATACTTCGCGTAGTCAAAAGATCCACGAGAAACAAGAGAAACTTAACTTTGCGAATCAGGATTTGAGGTAAATAGAAATCGTTTGACCAATATCTTGAAGTTTGAGGACTTCGCGGCTCGTTTTCTCAATGTATACGAAGATTCTGAGTCCAAGAAAGAGGTGCCATTCGATGGGGGCGTCCCGAAACTAATATAACATGAATACAAACGAATTTTCCCGAGTGCACGCGTGCTCTCACGTCACTCGGACCGCCATAGAAACGAAACGAACCAATAGTGATAATTCTACGAGTCTTGGCAAGGTGGAAATGTGGAAGAGAAGGTAAAACATAATGGTGAATGAATAAAAATAGGAATGTGTGGTGATTGTACCTAAGAGTCCATGCGATAAAATGACGAAAAAGGATCGTACCAAGCCTACTAATCCTCCGGAGAGACTCCTCCCGATTGGCGCATCGACCTGGTGACGTTGAAACGAGGAATAAAGGCGCAAGGATGATGAAAAGCTGTTGACCAGACAGCACACCGGACCCCGACGGTGTTTGCAGCCGAAATTCGTCGTATGGGAGCGCGAGGACTTGTCTCTCCTTCGGGTTTCGCAGACCGGGTCCGATGGAATGGAATACTTGAATTTGAAATAAGAATCCAGCTGATAAATCGAGATAAGAATTTTTGTAATCAGAAAAACAAGTTAGAAGAGCGGAAATGAAACATAGCGTGAACCAGTGCCGATAATCCTTCGAAACTTCGTGTGTATGTCGAGGGAATGATGTTGAATCTTGTTGAATTTTTGCGGGAGAGAGGAGGGAGCATAGCGCGAGTTATACGAAGCGCGTGCTAGCAGAGGCGTATTCCAAATTGACTCCGTTAAGGCCAAATTCGGTAAGTGATCGCATTCGGCTCCCGCCGATCGCGTGTGATTTTGTACTTGGCTTGATTTGTCGCCGGCGCAGTTGAATGTCGCACTCGTCGCATGGACAGAATTGAAGGTAGGATAGGTAGTTACCTAGAAATTGAATAGAAAGTGAAAATAATCGTGTTCAAGACGTGAAATGCGAAAATGAAACAAAAGGTATATTGAGCTAATCTACGTTCCCACAACACTAAAAGTGGAGATCGACGAGTGGATTGTCAATCCCTACCACACCGTCTTCGGTCCATGGAATGTGCGGTCCTGAAGCAAGATATTGAAAAAGAGAAATAGATTGTCAAAAACACTCACCTGCCAACGCATGCTCCGTTTGAGGGGTAAAATTTTCGATGTACGCGTCGCCTTTGACGACAGTGAACTGCGAATGGATGGCCACGACGTCTTGCCCGCGAGTTACGGTAAGAGGCACTGCAAGGTTGATTTGTCAGTGAAAAATCGTTTAGAAGTCGGAACTCGTACCTCCAGCCCACTCGCAGAGACTCGGAAGAATGTGTCTGAGGATTCTTTTGATATAACCTACGAACCCCTCTGAGTCAGTATACCGAGAGTCTGAATGAGATGCAGCGGAATTACGACACTCACCTCTGATGCTTGCAAACACTTTGACGATGAGTCTCATTGCGGGGGTAAAAGAAGGAGTTTAGACAACGACAGTTGAGGTGGAAGCAGGGAGTGGTGTTGTGACAGAAATTGCCGCGAGACTTTGAAGATGATTCATTCTTCTCGACGTCACATGTTCGCGTTGAGCTGTGCCAATTGCGGATTTAATAAAATAGACGCCCGTCAACTCACTGCCTGCCAAACACGTGATTCGGAGGCTGCGTTCATGTATGGCCTTAACTCTGCACTGCCACCTACAACCAGCGTCTATCGTGAATTACTTCGATCCAAAAATAACGCACCCACTCCCACGACTACGACGCTGGTTCGTGACTAATAAATCGTCCTCATCGTAACGCTCTTCTCACTCACACCTTGCACTTCAACACAACCACCACTCGCACTCATTTAATAGAATGTCCGCGAACCCAACGATCACTGCAGCTCTTGCCAACCGAGTCGCGAACTTCCCGCGACTCTGCCGTCGCGCGCGGTGCCTGGTGATCTCCAAACTCAACGACAGGCCTTGCGCGATACAAGGGTGTTGTGTGAGTCTTACCTGACGAGCAGCCTGTGAGTTTTAGCCTCGTATGGCTCCTACATTTGACGAATAATAACTCGGATTCCAGACCGAGATTGGACACACCGTGATGGTTGCCGGCGTTCGTGTGCATATCGAGATTGGGAACACAACCCCCTTCGGTGATTTTTTACCTCTTATCATAATGTTCAACTCTCACCAAAATCTTTTAGCTAGGCTTGCCCTCAGTGCGGAAGAAAGGAACTTTAGCAGTGTTCAGAGATTCGGAGGATTGAGATATGTACTTTTGTAGTTCTTGGGTGATAAAGTTAATATTTTACACTACGTAGTATGGCGCCTGAAAATTTACGACAATCCCTCTTGCAGCGTTCCACTTCTCAAGGTCAAAGGCCTCACCTTCCAAATTAAGCGAGAATAAATTTATCATTAGCCTGACAGAATCGACTACAGAAGTCTCGAATCCTGAATTTGTAAAGCGAGTGCTTTATTCAATGTTCAAATGGCGAAAGGAATCCAAAGTAGAAGACAATCGGAGTAAGTAAAGATCGAATGGGTGAGAAACAGTAAAAGTTTTCAAGCGATGTAATAACTGTAATTAGGTCTGCGGGACAACAGGCGCTCATTTAGTTTCGACAAGATTTTCTCCACATCGGAAAATCTTCTCCGAGATGACCCTAGTCGGCATCAGTGTCGAGGACAACTATCTGGGAGAAAACAAGACATGATCTCAGAGACTCAAAAAACAAACTCAGACTTCATTAGCTAGCATCTCAATTTTACGTTAGGTACATTCCGGATTCGCCTTGAAAGTGTTGAATCTCGAAGATAAGGTTGCAAAACAGGACGTTCAAATAAAAACAGCTAATTCGAGAGCTAAATCATGGTTGCTACATCCGACAACAGTAAAATTGTATCGCAATGCCTAAATGATGCAAAGTGGTATTAGGCCGGTTCACTGCCAGGTAACGTTGAGCTGCCATGCGTCCGAGCGACAGCAAATCTTTGAGATGCCAAGGAAGCGAGTGTGTCCCATGAGGAGGTCAACGCGTTTCATTCCACCATACTTCTCTTCATTGTAATCTCTCCTGCTGCGGTGTCTCCTATAACGCCACTGGTACGCGCGTGCTGCCCGCCATCGGTCTTCTGCGGTTAACATATTGAATTCCGAAATGGTGATGTTCATACGAAGAGAGCGATACACAGCTTGGAAAACATTATCCACGGTAATGTACAGGCTGTTTGTCGCGTGAACTCTTATCGTCCAGGGTAGATATGGAGATGTGATGGTCATAGAGCTTCTAGGAGGGTTGGTCGCTGGCTCAAAGATTGCGCGGTCGATAATGAGTCCGGAGCACCCAGTAATCGCTGACGGGCCGTCTATCAAATTCCATGCAACAGCGGATTTTGTGAGGAAGCGGTGTAACAAGATATGGCCGCGGTTTGCTGAGGATAAAGTATTAGAATCTACCCCGTATGACAAAAAAACAGAGATATGGAACTTACCAGGTCTTAGAAAGGCAGGCGCAGTCGTAGTAGAGAACGTGGGGGGCAGTATATTGACTTGAGGTGGCGAATAAAACGTATTTTGGTCGGCGAAACGAACGTGCTTTACATTCCGGCGAGGCATGGTTGCTTTGGACGTTAGAAACGGAAAACCCGTTTACTTATGTGCAAATGAGCAATTGTGATTTTGAGCCTACAGTACTATTTCGTTCAATTCGTCCACCGTGTCCCGGGCCACACCCCTGGACGGATTGAGCGAAATAGTACGGTACATGAGGAGTAGAACCCGATGGCTCGAATGCTCTAAATTTGACTTACGCCCAGCTCACTAAACTTTCTTCTTTGGAAATGCCCACTTTGGTACATCGATCAGGCACCCGAAGATCGGGAGATCAAAAATTAACCGAGAGCCTTCCCAATTTAGAAGCCCAAAGCGGACAGACACCAAGCCATGTGGGATAATCGAGCGCCAGATACGGAGGCTTTGGTCTCTCAAATAAGTCGCTGCCGCGTAACAAATGGGTGAGAAATTAGCAGAACCAATTAAATTGACGTTCGTCTTCAATTTTGCAAATGCAGAATCATTAACCGCTGGCCATAGAGCCTACAAGTGGTCTAATCCACCCCAAAATTTCTCTGTCGCAGGTACTACCGCCTTGAAGGGATATAGTCTTTCAAACCTTCCAAATTTATAATTATTGGAAGCTCTGTAGTGGAAGGCTGCGGCGAAGGGCCGAGTTTTGCGCGATAAGAAGCACCAGCACACTGAGCAGGGACGGCCAACCGCTGCACACTCGAGGCATCTCGGTATGGATCTTGTTGGCTTATCAGGTAATAAATATGGAGGCTTGGTAATTCAACTCCTAAGATACAGATAGCCAACACGACAATCGTCGAAGTAAGTCGCGAGATCAGGACCTTGATGACATTCATGTTGCATTTTACGGTAGGTTTTAGTGTCTACGTTGCCCTTCTGGAAGCAGCATTCCCTAAAAACGTGGCGATTATATCTCGGCTGGGCCAATTTTGATCATATCTGGACAGTATTTCGAACTTCTGTCTTGCCTTATGGATTTGTCAGTTCAGAACATGGGATGAACAACGCTTATTACTTCATCTTGGATCATTGCTATCACTTTTGGGGGCTGTTTAGTTATTGTCAAACCTCTGAGCAACGATCGTTGCTCGATGTAATATCTGATGCGATCCTGGATAAATTTCTGTGAACAGGTTCAGGTCAGTAAATATGTGCTCCATTGCCGTTGAGAAGAACAATCACCTGGACTACACGGTATGTGGCGGAATCCCATGCTAACACGGCTTGAAGGTTGTAACCTCCTCTTCCGGGAGACCCTACCTGGCCCCTTGGTTTAAGAATGAGACCCTCACAGTATTCAAGTCCTGTACGGAATCTAATTGGACATTAGCTGCTTTGAGCTTCGTCGTAACTCACGATTAGATGACCTCTCGTCGATGCTGGGTAACTCAGATCCACAAGTGTCCCCCTCTTCGCAACTAAATATGGTCCTGCAGTGCGTGGTGTCGATGTTTTTTGGCAGCGGGTATACAGTATCGACACTGTAAGATTGAGTGGGCATGTAATACTAAGGGCGAATAGGAGTGACGGGAATGACAAAGGCCCCATCTTGCGAATCAAATAAAAGTACTATGTATTGTTCAAATTAAATCTGAGATCTGAGATCCAGGTTCTACATCAAATCACCATTCTTGGAGTCGACGGACAACGGCGAAATAACAATGCCAACGCTTATGACCTCTGATCGCCTCGCACTTTCTCTCCAGCGACAAATCTTAGGCAAATACCTTCTAATCGGGGTGAAAGTAAATGAATTAACAATAAGTGGGAACGTTCATTTGGTTGAAACGGCCGTCTTGGCTCTGTAAAATATCTTAAAGTGGGACTTCGATACTTCACGACATCCGCACTATAATAAGGACATTAGGGAGAAGAGACCGGCGTCAAAGTCCCCCTTGGAGGGGTTCTTTCACGTCAAAGAACCTTACCTAATGGGTTCCACAATTGCTGGTAAAAGCGTCTCACACTTTCTTTCCCGTGACGAATCTTGTGCAAATTACGAGATGAACTCTCGCTTCCTGCACTGCCGAGCACCCCACTTTCTTCTTTAGACAAAAGCGGATTCTTATTGTTCAGCAATCTAATTTCTCATCCCCAGTCTTTCGCAATTGTCTGTATGACAGGATTACTCCCGGTAGAAATATATCGCTTATATTTAAAGGCAAGGAGTTCATGCCCTACTTATTTATCACCATGCCAAAAATCCCCTATTCAAAGAATACCGATAGGGCTACAATACGTTGGTCCGCCTTGAAGAAGAACCTAAATTGCCTCACTATGCACGGAGAACTACCGTACATAGCTCGGTATTCTCACAGATCATCCTTGCCTTACACCGCCCAAACTCCCAATTTTTATTCTGCTGATCGGGCAACCGCGACCCAAATATTGCCTCATCCTCCTGTTACCAACCATTACCGGCTAATCCGGGCCCGCCCTGTAGCTTTGCCCAGCCAAACTATTGTCAGGCCCACCAACGCAAACAAAGGCAGCTTGCATTCTATCCTTCAATGGACAAACGAGGATTTCATTGCCATACGGGTAGGCAGCATTTCAGCAATTTCAGAAATGGAACTCAGGATCCTGATATAGGCATCAATCCACGCTCTTGCAAAGGACAAGCTGGATGTCTCCTTGCCGTTAAAAGGCCAGCAAGAAGGCAGATTGCAAATATTAAGAAAGCAGGTGTGTGGGACTACTCGTTGGGCCAACCTATTCCTAACTGGAAACAAGGCTTCTGAGAAGTACCCCGTATTATCAAAATACGATAATGATTGGGTAACGCTTGAATTCCTGAGGAGATATCTCAAATATACCTCAACAAGAGCAAAGAATCAGGCTTAGAGCATTAGCTTACTCGAGTACCGTTTCCTTGGGCACGATTGCTAGGACCATCCAATTATGCTTTCGACACTTACACTTTGAATTCTCGTGTTTCCTGTATTTGATGTGCGAGATTTTATGTAATAAGCTATAAGAGATTAGAATGACGAAAAGTTGGGGGGAAGTAACTGTCGGACGAGGTAAACAATGCGAAACATCGACGCAAAGGGGAAGTGATAAAAATGGCCGTCGGCTTACTAAAAATGCCTCCCAGTAAGATGACCACGGGAGGAGTGCCTGCGTTCGGAAAGCAATGCGGTACACGGCGCCTATCACATGAAGTCGGTAAAGTCGGTGCTTGAGACGAGAACAGCGGCGCTTATCAGATTCCGTACAATTTACCAGCCGCTCATTGCAGTGATTGCTCTGAGAACATAAGAAAAAGTTGCTGCAAATATGTTCACGTCAAAATGTGATTAGAAAAATTTACCCGTTATACCTCAAGAACTGGCGCGCCAATTTCATCCAGGACTAAGTACACATCGTGGGCGAGGACGAAGTTCCAGATGGCTCTTTCCGCCGGCTGCCAGCGACCGATAACTTGGCCCTCCCTCGCGATATACGTGGAGCCTCACGGGAAGACAGCAAAAGTTGGCGACCAGTCTTTCAACCTCCAAAAGGCGCTAGAAATACGAGCTTTTGCAGACGCTCTGGTTGCCAGATACGCCGACAGAAAGTTCCAAATTATAGCCACCAGCGCAATCGGGGATACGACTCCAGGTGCCAGCAAAATTACCTTCCCTTTCGGCATCAGGAAAAACCTAAATTGCTTATTTGCGAAAATAAGTTGTAATTAGTATGGGCAAAGTGACAACTTACTTTGCGAAGTCAGCTCTTGTAAGTTTGCAATCAGTTATGGATCAGCCACTCGTTTCTTATAGCGTGACAAAATTCTGGACCCAAGGATATAAATAGGGCTCGTTCCTCAAAGTTAACCTAGGCCTCAACGTACTCAACGTTTAACGTACGCACGCGCGCCCAGTGAGAATGCCGGTTGTTCAGTTCCGCTCAGGTTGGTTGTTCTCGGTATTTCCTAAGCGATATCTCCTTCCGTGCTTTCAGATCTGTTAAGTTCTGTTAACATCGTCATTTTCCAAATTTCTTCTTTCACCTTGCATGAATCTCAGTTTAATTTTACCCAAGTCCAACCCAAGTCCGTCGTTTCACCTACGTTATCTTGGTTGCATTTGAAAAACTTTTGCCAAGTTCATTGTTTTGCGCAAGCACGTGCCTTTTGGAATCGGACATTTGATTTGCCTTTGAACTTTGCGTTCGTTTCTTGATTTCAACATGCCTTCCTTCCTCCCATCATCTTTTCAGACCTGGAAGCCCTTCGAAACGACCAGCTGAGTAAATAGTTCATACCATTGAACACTTACTCACTTCATTTTCAGCCATCCACAAGGTCCGAACTTCAACATTTCAACCTCAGCATTCAATCTCCCGCCGTCGCCCGCTCACCCAAGTCCTTGACTCCCAACTAGCGATTGCTGCCACCTACATTCTCAAGCTGCGGCATGGCAAAGGAGAGGATGGAGAGAAATATGTACCAGACTTCGACTACGGCGTAACTGCACCCCTCATTTGACGAGCTGTGTCCAGGGTCTGCAGCCGAGTCAACCTGAAATGGACGGGACAAGAAGTGGAGGAATAAGCTTTCCGCGGCGCCGACGTTTAGAGGCTTAAGGACGGATATACCTCACTCAATGTGCCGTTGTCGAACTGCGTGCCCAGCCCTACTCTTTCTCTTTGCCTGCCGACTTGGGGATTCAAACTGCCTTCGTTGATTATGCCAGGGCCGCAGCCGTTAAATTGAACCGAACGCTAGAAAAACTTGAGTATTACTTCGCACCGTCATTGAACGGTTACTCACCTAGTTTTCACCCATCCGAACTTCAGCCTGTCACCCACCCATGCCCGACTTGCAATCATCATTTATGTCCTCCAAGCTGCGGCATATGTTCATGCTGCATGGAAATTGGTCAAAAACCAAGAAGATGAACAAAAACAAATGGGTAATTCACTGTGAACCAAGTCAAAGCCCGTACATGTCTGGTAAGAGCGGTCGTCACGGTGGTGAGGTTGCGCCATTGCCGCTATTCAAAGTGGTGGTGTGACTGGGCAGCCATGTCAATGAGGTAAAGGCAAGCGACGCTGATGAAAGTGAGGAAAGGGAAGGCCGGTGACAACGGAAATAGAAGGTTGTCTAAAAATAGGTACCGGGGTTTGCCGGCTAAGTGATCATTAGTCTGGCCAAAATTTTGGTGGGTTCAGACGGTAAAAGAACTCGTCCTATAAATAGGACTCATAACGAGGCTATCACTCACCGGTCGGAAATTGTATGGATTGGGAGAGAGTTTTGTGCTTCAGTTCCTTGTTCGATTCTTCAAAATAACAAAGATTCGCTCGTTATGACCATAATTGACTCATTCATTCGCATCTCGGGATTAATATGGTCTATATTTCAATGCTGACCTCTGGGATCGAGCGAAAGGCAAAGGGGTAGGCGGGGATCAAAAGAGCTGATTGAATTGAAAATCACCGAAGATCTGGTGGTTCAGTGGAAAACCTACCGAGCTCAATTTCTTCCTGGGTCCAAAGAGCTGGTAGAGCGGCACGAGCAGCTGGACATGTTGGCCTTGCTATCCTACTGGCAGAACCTTCGGCCTACACAACTATCCTTGATGAGCACGGGAGAAGAATAATCAGCAAAAACAAAGGGAAAGAAGCTAAAAAACCGAACTCACCAGACTAGGAAACGTCGAAGGCTAAGCGCGACTACGGGATTGTACACCGTAGTCGTCGGGGGTCCGTAACTGGGAAACATGACGCTGTTCTTCTGCGTGCTTGTCCAGCTATTGATCAAGAAGCAGCAGACGAGGGTCTCTTGAATTTTGTTCAAAGCGGTACCTGTCGGCGTCAAGTATAAAAACCGAATGTCAAAACAATGGACGAGCTTGACAGCTGGCGGCGTGGAGTGAAGGCGCGCGACTTCCCATATCCTGTTATCACCGCAGAGGCCATCCTACCGGAGCAACATATCTGGACAATTGCGAGTGCGGTGCCAGTTCAGACTAAAAGCAAGCTCTCATAACTTCTTGGTGCCGAAAGAAATGAGGATAACGTTAGAGACGAGTCAGTTACCACAAGAAAAAGGCAGAAAACAGACCTCTCTGTTCTCTAGGGCCCTCATCCGACACAACCCACACAATCAACGTTCCAACTTTCAAACTACATGCATCACAGCATGTTAGGTCAACTAACACAGCCGGCCTTTGGTTCATTTCAGATTTCCTTGACTGGTGGTTCTGTAGCGGCATCCATTAGTACTTTAGTAGATGACGAGAATTCTTCTGGCGATGAATTAGATGAAGTGGACTGACCTGTAGATGGAGTTGATGAAGCCATAACTTGAAATAATCACTGATCGCTTGTCATCAAGGCCGCGTTGTCCAGGATATCATCCGTACACTCAAATTGCCGAGCGTTTATAACATTGATTTTTGCACCGCCACCTACAACCAGCGTCTATCGCGAATGACTTCATTCTAAAAATAACCCACCCACTCCCGCGACCATCGACGCTTATTCGTGACTTATAAATCGTAACCTCATCGTAACGCTCTTCTCACTCACACCTTGCACTTCACCACAACCATCCATCGCGCTTGCTCTAATCCTTCGGAGCCTCAAACACAACAAAGTAAGTTGACATTTCTACTCTTATGTAGTACCTTCCTTTACCTTGAACTTCAACGACTAGAATGTCCGGTAACCCAAAAATCACTCGGGCTCTCGCCAACCGCGTCGCAAACTTCCCGCGACTCTGTCATCACGCACCGTGCTTCGTGAAGTATAGGGTAAATGGGAGGACCGTGAAGAGGCTTGCGCGATACAAGGACGTCGCGTGGATAATACTCAAGGGAAAGCCGGTGAGTTTTAGTTCGTATGTCTTCGACACTTGACTAATACATCGCATTCCAGACAGTCATAGGCCATACTGTCCGTGTTGCCGGAGTTCAAGTGCACGTCGAAATTGGTAACACGATCCCCCTTCAGTGAGTCTTTATCTCTTAACTTAATGTTCAACACTCCCTGATATCGCTTAGCAAATACTGCGCCCAGTGCAACAAAGAGAAGCTTTAGCGGTGTTCGGGGATTCGGACAATTAAATATGTAGTTCTTGGGCGAACGATAGCCGTATATTTTGTGCTCTATTTACGTTGATGTAATCGAGGGTTTGACGCCTCCTCTAATCAACTGAAAGAATCGAAGGATTGAAAAGGATCAAAAATTCTCCAAGATGTGAATGCCAACTCTGCAGAATCAAACTCTCAGTAGTCGGGTTCACTCACTCAAGAGAATTGAAATCGAGGCCGATGAATTCCTGGCGGCGTCAGACACGGAATATAATACTAACAGTATTACCAAGTCTGCAGAAAACAAATCATCAGTCGTCGATTTTACTAACTCAAGAGAATCGAAAATGAAGCCGTTAAATTCCTGGTGGCATTAGACACGGAATCTAATGCTACAGTTATTCTGTCATCACTCATACCATCAACGACTATTATGCCTGTCATTCTAAAGTTACACTAGGCGCCAAAAATAAAAAAAACTGACGCCGTCGTATCTAACTATAGATCTAACAAATTAAAATCGTCAGAACACGTGAATCGAATTGTTACGGATCATCGATCATCACTCAGTTTCAGAGTCCGAATTGTATAATCCGAGGGTCCGAAACGAGGTCAGTTATCATGCCCAACTCACACGCCTCAATGAAATCCTACCGAGTTTTGTTTTCCAAGTATCTCACGTAGATGTCCGGAGATATTTCCTACTAGTAGTATGGGTTTTTGCACTCTTTGTAAACTTGGACTTTAGAGTCCTGCGAAGCATTGGCCGTCACACCCGCACGTAATGCAGTGAGCTGCGATTCGCGAACTGACTGGTCGCGAGTTTAAATAATTCCCTTTAATTCCTTTCGCCAGGGCCCGGCCAAGTACTTAACAAGTACAGGACCAGTACCTGCTAAACATTTTTTTTATTCTGAAAGGTCCAATTTTTGTTTTTATCCCTTGGTATCTGAAAAGTGATGGAAAGAGTTTACGTTGATTATTGTCTTTTGGATTTATGAACATTGTTTTCTGGACCTTGAATACTTCTCGTTGAATTGAGGTAAGTTTAGGAGTTCTTTCTCCATCCCTGAGAATAGACAGAAAAAGCCAAAATATTATGGAAAGAGAAATAATAAGTTACAATTAGTTTTTTCCCTCTGGAAACAGAAAATACTCTATACAAAATTCCAAGACAGATTTTGGATGAAGGACATATGAATCCTCCAAGCGAATTTATCAGGTCTTGAAAATGCTCAATAAATTAAGTCCAAAAATTAGATAATTCAAATGATATGTTGCCTGTCAACTGACGTTGATTGGTTGATCCAAAAGATCGATCCGTAAAAAGCATTATTAAATTAAATTACAATTTATAACTGCTTGCACAGTTTATGGTTCGCAATAAAGTCATTATTTTTAAGTGGTTGAAAAACACCTTTTTCGTCACTCAAAATGTGCTTTTGCGTCCAGTGACATGTACCCATGATGCGGGTTGACAGGTCATGTGCTGAGGTTGAACTGGGCGCTTAATTGGCGCCAACATGAGTTCTGCACGAAGATTTTCTTACCAGAGGCACTTTTTAAAATGCCTCTGGTAAGAAAATCTTCGGTGGAAAGGTGGCCTGGAGCTAGATAGATGGGAAAATGGTGGGACTTTAACTTAAAACTGATAAATGAACATATTTCAGATGATATTCCTTTGATTTACACAATTTTAGATGCATATAATTAAGAGAAGTACTATCTAGTGTGTACAGTATGAGAATTACCAGTGACCCATCAAGTCTATCTACATGGGTTTCTGTACCCACCATACCCACCTGAACCCTTACCTGTACCCACCAAAAAACCTGTAGCCTTGACAGTGGGTATGGGTTTGCTGGGGTAGGTAGCCCTGGAATACCCCAGGGCTACCTATGCCAATGCCTAGAGAATGTTACTGAGTGATAAATTATGGGTGAGGCTCTGGTGTAAAGCACATAATAAATTACTGAGTAATTAATTATAGGTGTGGCCGAGGTGGGAAGTATAACAGGTTACTGAGTAAATAATTCTGGGTGTGGCCTAGGTGGGAAGGGTAATAGATCACTCAGTAATTTATTATGGGTATAGCTGTGGTAGAAAGCATAATAGGTTACTGAGGAATTAATTACAGGCATGGCTTAGGTGAAAAGCATAATGGATTACTGAGTAATTAATTACAGGTACTGTTGATTATCGGGTACTCGGACACTTAAGACCGATTTACCTACTGCTCGCACGATATCTCATAAAATTGTCTGGTTTTTTTTGCAATACACTTTCTTGCATGTCTACAATTCTTGTGCAAAAATTGGGATTTTTTGAAAGTGTATTTACTTTCCTACGAATATTTTGTTTGGCAGAGTCAAGAGTGAGCTGACCTATCGGGTACTCGGACACCCTGAACTAATACATTTATGTATTGATGCTATTCGGCTCATTACGTTTTAAGATCGTGATCTGTAATAGGAAATGCACTATTTCAAGGTGGTCGAGAATAATCTCTTTGTATCTCGGTCAGTTCTCATCTGATGTACACAAATTTTTTTGCAATATACAGAGGCGATTTAATAGAGAATTGTTGTTATTTTTTTAATTCGAATCTTTTAGAGCTTAAATTTAAAAAATCTCTTCTCTGAATGTTTGGATTTTTCGGACTAAAGCCTTAAACGTGCGCCTCAAGCGAGATAGGAGGGTAGATAAATTCTCAAAAATACCTAGTATTATGCTGCAATATATTATCAAAATTTCCAACAGAAAAAAGCCGGGAAGATTGGAATTTTCAGATCTCAGCGCACACAATCTCGCCGAAACTCCAGAACTTAAATGATTTCTAATGGTGTGTCGCATATATCAAATATTTCATAGTCAGGACTTCTTAGTGCCTTTATTTGTGGATGAATTTATAGCCTCTCCCTACCGTTCGAGGCTGGATGCTTTTATTTTACAATGCGTACGAGTTTGCGCTCCTCGGACACACAGATGTCTTGCCGTAGCCTGTTCTATTTTAAGAAATTGACCCTGATAGCTGTCGGACGACTCTGCAATTGACTTTCCCCCATTCTCAAACTGTTATTCTCAAAGTATAATAGTGCAGTTACATAGACATTTGTAAACACTACCTAGAAATACCAATTTTATTCTCAATTGACCAGAACTCGACTCTGTAGAAAATAAATGTCCGAGTACCCAGGGTGTCCGGGTACCTGATTACGTACAGTATGGCTCTGGTGGGAAGCATAATGGGTTACTGAGTAATTAATTATGGGTGTGGCCTAGGTGAGAAGCATAATAGGTTACTGAGTAATTAATTACAGGCATGGCTCTGGTGAGAAGCATAATGGGTTACTGAGTAATCAATTACAGGTTTGGCTGAGGTGGGACCCAGAGGCATAGGTATAGCTCAATTAAGTCCAGTAATAAATTACTGAGTAACTAATTACAGGTATGGCTCTGGTGAGAAGCATAATGGGTTACTGAGTAATTAATTACAGGCATGGTTCTGGTGAGAAGCATAATGGGTTACTGAGGAATCAATTACAGGTTTGGCTCTGGTGAGAAGCATAATAGGTTACTGAGTAATCAATTACAGGCATGGTCCAGGTAAGAAGCATAATGGGTTACTGAGTAATTAATTACAGGCATGGTCCAGGTGGAAGGCATAATGGGTTACTGAGTAATTAATTACAGCCATGGCTCAGGTGAAAAGCATAATGAGTTACTGAATAATTAATTACAGGATGTCAGGTATGGCTCTGGTGGGAAGCATAATGGGTTACTGAGTAATTAATTATGGGTGTGGCCTGGGTGAGAGGTGCAGGAATGGCTCAGGTGAAAAGCATAATTTGTTACTGAGTAATGTATTATGGGTATGGCTTGGGTGGGAAGCATAATGGATTACTGAGTAATTAATTACAGATATGGCTCAGGTAAAAGGCATAATGGGTTACTGAGTAATTAATTATGGGTGTGGCCTAGGTGCAGGCATGGCTTGGGTATGACCCATAATAAATTACTGAGTAATCAATTATGGGTGTGGTCAAGGTGAGAAACATAATGGGTTACTGAGTAATTGATTATAGGTGTCACTCAGCTGGGAAGCATAATGGGTTACTCAGTAATGTATTACACTGCTAATATACATTTTTAATGTAATGAATTACAGAGGGCAACTCTTCAATGAACTTGGGGTCTGTAATCAGTTACATCTTCCGCGAAGGTCAACTCCAGGTGAGGGTTCACGTGCAAATTTTGCGTGGCGACCTCAGAAAACTGACCGGCCGACCTTTGTTTTGGCTCATTTGCCAACCTTCCTTGAACGGCGGGGAGTCCACCAGGTATCCGATCGAGGCTCTGGCCACCGGGGAGGACGATAACGAACGGCGTAAAACTGCATTAAAAGCCTGCGCATTGACTTCGTGGTCGTTTCTTTCGCCTGCCCGAAAACACCGTTTCGCCGAACTGCACCTCGTCGAAGACGATGGGGAGTTCGCATTCTTTTCGCGAGACCCGGGGTACCCACCGCGAAGGAAGAAACTCGAAAAGTTTCTGCAGCTTCTCGTTCAGGATCCATGCCATGCTCTTCCTGGCCAGCCCCTCTTAGCCTCGCACATAAGGTCACTGGTTATCCATTTATCGGAAACAATTGCTGGTTTCAACTTTCAAGAGACATTGGAATCGGCCTTGGCTCCTATTCTGCTTCACTTGCTTTCAAGTCGTCGCTTAAATGTCAAGAAACTTCTCGTATCCATTCCAGATACAAGATGTTATTTATGGGAATCGTTGGACAAGGACGTCAAGCGTGCTCTATTACAATTTTCATCTGTGACGGACCTCAACATCCGTCATATCAACGCTTTGCCAACTGAAGTGATCTTAAACTATGCAAACATAAAGTCACTTTCCTTGGAGGGAGTCACACTAGACGATCGAAACATAATTTCATCGACGCCCTCTTCTTCATCGCAGGGAAAACAAAAGCTTACGGGACCGGTTCTGGAACGTCTGTCTTTGACAAGGCGGTCCAGTCTAATGTCGACAGTTTGGAGTTTCGAATCTACATATTTTGATTTGTCTTGCCTTCAGTCACTCCATCTCTCTCCAAACCATCATCCACATGTATGGGAGCTCCTACAACCTTTGCCTTCGTTGCGTTTTCTTTCTGTCGTTGGTATACATCACGAGAGTGAGTTTTCTACTTTTTCTATTATTGCCATTGCTAATATATCTTATCCACCCCTCGACCACCCCTTCCTAGACTCTTCATATTTCCTGCCACGACAGGCCGACTTCGGGTTATTGGAGGGGCTGGAAACCCTCGAACTCGGTGGTCAGCTCGGAGGTGGACCCCGCAATGCTGGAATTTTGCCATTGTCAAAGTTGAAAATCTTCAACATGAATGAAGCGTTTACCCCGAGCTCCATACGCAAGCTTATTTTCACCATTCAATGGTATGTTTCGACCCCTGAAAGCGAAAAGAAGCACTTTTGGCCTCGTTCCGGGTGGAAGACTGTCGGTAATGCGCTCTCTGGTACCAGGTTCCCCAATCTGGAGACCGTCCATCTCAACCTGTCGTTCATGTACCGCTCGGACAGTCGACCTCTGGACCCAACATTGGCAGAAAAGCATTTACAGATGGTCAAAAAGAAGATCCACCGCTTATTTCCATCTTTCTCAAAGGAGACACCACCTCAAGTCGAGATCACATTTACAATTTGACCACTTTCAGCAGTGTACCCGGCCGCTTGATTCGGCAAATTTGAAGTTGGAGGTTAACAATCCGGGGTTTAGGCCAAATCTAAACCACAGCCATTAACTGGGTGAAAACCGTATGCGGAGTGGATATCTGTAAACCCCTTCACCACGCCGTGCGCGACGTCGTGGAAATACATTTTTCCATACCAGAGGACGAGATACTTTCAGGAATGCCCTTGCTCCCTGACGGGTTTCAATTTATCTGCGCCATCTCGATGCAATTGGACAGTATTAAGTAACAGTCGGGGACCGCTGAGCGGTCGTACTCAGGTCGAACGCACCACGATATTTGGCCTGCGACACTGCTGGCGAAACCAATTTAAAACATCCACGTAGTACACCCAACTACCAGTGTTTGCCTGGCCAAAGTGATAAAAGGAGGAATAAATGACGCAAGTGTCTAGATTGGTAGTATTACACGAGTTTGTTCTGCAGGCTGCGCGACTTCTTCAATGCCACGAGTTGCTGTACAACAGTGTCCAGCGCGATCATCTCGCCCTTCGATTTCGTGCCGATGTCGTCTCGATTGCGTACGTTGACAGAGCGGGCATCGAGCTCCTCTTGCCCAACGACTGCGCATCATATCGAATTAGCTACACAGCCACACACGGCACAAGGGATGCGAAGAAGAGGCTTACCCAAGATGAAGTTGTACTGCGCGATCTCGCCGTTCCTGATTTTCTTGGGTAGCGTGTTTTCGCCGTTGTCGACGTCAGCGAAGAGCCCAAGCGAGCTCAGGCGGCCTGTGACTTCCGCTGCGTAGTCTTTCTGTTGAGATACAACTGTCAGACACAGCATATTATAGATATCAGGAATTAGGACCAACGTATGGGGCAGCTACTGGAATCACCAGGACTTGCCGAGGAGATACCCAGAACGGCCTGGCGAGAGAGAGGTCGGGTCAAAAAAAGTGTTACATTGACGTTCAGAACAAAAATATACCATTTGCCAGCAAAGTGTTCCGTAATGATAGCGATGAAGCGCTCAAGACTTCCAAGGATAGCACGATGTATGATGACTGGTCTGGGCATCACAGACTCGTCCGAGGAGCGGTATCTCAGATTGAAGCGTTCAGGTAGTTGGAAGTCCAGTTGGATGGTGGCGCATTGGAAAGAGCGATGGAGCGCGTCACGGATGGTGATATCGATCTTGGGTCCATAGAAAGCACCATCGCCGGGGTTGAGCTCCCACTTTCCTGGATAGTGTTTATTCAGAGCTTGCGTGAGTTGCTACGGGCGAAATAGGATCATTAGTGTTGTTACATTTGAAGGATAGCAGGCACGCACATCTTCAGCGACGTTCCAGGTCGCAATCTCGCCAAGATAGTTGTCTGGACGCGTAGACAGCTCGAGATGGAACTCGAATCCGAATAGACCATAAATGTGCTGCATGAAGTCAAACAACGCGCTGATCTCGTCCTCGAGCTGTTAAAAGAACACGGATCAGCCCATCGGAGCGATAAGGAACTTGAAAAACAGTTTTAGACACACTTGCGATGGCATACAGAAAACATGGGTATCATCTTGAACGAATCTCCGTACACGCGTCAACCCGGTCAACGCACCGCTGGCCTCGTTCCGGTGTATGATCCCGAACTCTGCCATGCGGATGGGCAGTTCCTTGTAGCTACGATCCCGGGAGTCAAAGATTAAGCAATGACCGGGGCAGTTCATGGGCTTGAGGGCCCATTTTTCCTTCTCGACATCAAGAACGAACATATCGTCTTTGTAATTTTGCCAATGCCCGGAGGTTTCCCAGAGCTTGCTGTTATACATGTTCGGCGAGATGACTAGGTAGAAAGGTTAATCTGTGTAATATTACTTGGGATAAAGGAAAAATTGCACCTTCCTGATAGCCTCGCTTGAAATATTCTTCCTATAAAGAGTCGGTCAGACAGGTAGGGACGACGGTACAATCGCAGGACAAACCCTCATAAGCTCGACGAGAGAGTTGTATATCCGCGTTCCGTGAGGAAGGAAGAAACAACTTCCGGGACTCAAATCGTTGAAGAAGAAAAGTTCCTGATCTTTGCCGATCTTGCGGTGATCACGTTTAGCGGCTTCAGCAAGGAAGACTTTGTAATCAGCCAATTGTTTCTTGTCAGGGAATGATATCCCGTAGATACGTTGAAGAGAGTCGTTGTTTGAATCTCCGAGGAAATATGAAGCAGAGTTCTTTTCATGTTGTCAGAAAAGTAATTGTTGGTACAACTACGACAGACCTTCGTGACCATGAATGCCTTGATCTTGCCAGTATGGGGGATATGAGGGCCGACGCACAGATCGACCATAGGACCACAGCGATAGACAGTGGTGGACGTTCCATCGGGAACCTTGGTCTCGATGAGATACTTCTTGTACTTGTTATACTGTAACATCTCGTAAGAATTTATACAAAACGGAAATAGTTAAGGACTTGCGTTGAACATCTCTAGAAGCTTTTCTTTCGATACTACCAGCCTCTCGAATTTTTGTTTGTCCTTGATCGCGCTTTCGGAGACTTTCTCGAGAGCTGGATAATCAGCATTGGTGACTGGTCTAGTGTACTTTCAGTATTTCCACAATTTCGCTGCTTACTGGCACATACCGGTCTTCAATGGCCATTTCGTAGAAGAATCCATCGTCCGTAGGAGGTCCGAGGCAGAGGTGACATCCGTAATGACGTTCCGCTGCTTCGCCTAGCACATGGGCCGAAGAATGCCAAAAGACCTTCTTACCTGAAAAGAAAGGGTTACGGTCGTGCATGGACTAACTGGAAAGTTACACATACCCTCAGGGTGTTCAAAGTCCAATAACTCAAGTTTACACGACTTTTCGAGAGGTCGTTCTAGATCCCACAAATTACCGTCGACCTATACTTGTGAACAATGGGCAGGGGCAAAGAAATAAAGGCAGTATACCTTCGCGATGACAATACGTTCGGAAAGACTTTTCGAGACCTCTTTCGCAACATCCATAGGACTCGTCTCCCAGCTTTTTGCCTTTCGTTCAGAGCCATCGGGCATCGTGACGATGATTTCTTCTCTAGGTTGACCTAGGAGGGGATATTTGTAAATAAACGCGCAGAATACGATCCCCAATATGCTTTATACCTGCAACAAAAGCATCGTACTCTGCCTTCAGTTCATTGAAGATTTTGAGGCGGTGATCGAAAAATTTTGGAGGGGGTTGCAGCTGGCGATCGTTCAGCAAGAGATCCATTGGTAAGACTGTGCCACCGCGATCTCACTTCTAGTGGGTGTCCAGATGCAGTTGCCGCAGCTTTTGCTTTTTTATCTTTCGGTTTCTTCTCAGCATCTGCGTGCGGGCTGTCCAACGCCGGGATCTGTGCCGGATGCGAAGAGGAGGAGGTGGGATGGGCCATTGCCAGAGCTCTTGTCACAGCCTTGGTCGACTGTATGCTGCGATAAGAAAAGGAGGGCAGTAATACGTGGCAGTATGATAATCTGAGAGGCTTTATTCGAAGGAGGACCGGATGAATTCGAGTCAGAGCAAGCATACAGAAACAGAAAGGAAGGTTTACGTAATATGACACGAAAATACATTCTGACCCTTGAGCTTGGTCAAAACAACATGAAATCAACACTAGAGTGTTTTGAGGACCTTCTTCACGCAATAAATTTGTATCTGGGATGCACGAGCTTTACAGTCAGGTTTGAAATTTCAATTTTGTATGGCACAGGAAGACAAAAATAAAGTTACATATATGTACATATGAATGTGAGTTGTATAAAACATGGGTCGAATGCAAATCATATCGTGTGTAGGGTAATTTTGACTGTTGTAAGGTATAGTATGTGTCCCATTGGAATGCATCCACGCGCAGAGTTGAGAAACAAAGAGGAGGATGTAAACCTTCTCGTTTATGTACTGCCCAGAGTACCCATGAACCGAGTTCGCTGTGTAGCCGAATTAGGTTTCGGTCAACGTAAATAAGAGTCGGGACTTACTAGTTGCATAATAGCCGACCGCTCTGTTTCTGCGAGAGCGTCAATTTGTTCTTGTGTAAGACTTAGTACTTGCATCAACATGGTCTAGGTGAAATCCATCAGAAATTGTGCTGAGAATCGAGAAAAAGTGATTGATTACCCGTTGGGTTTCACTGATTTCAGGAGCAGCAGGTTTTGGTGGTGCTGGCGCTGGTTGTTGTGGCGCGACTGGAGGAAGATGGGCTTGAACTGGGGCGGGAGGTGGGGGCGGTCGGTAGAAAGGCGCCTGAGTAGGCATTGGGGCCGCTTGCGGGGCCAGATGGGGCTGGTGGTGCGCAAACATGGCGGACGGCGGAGGTGTAGACATAGACATAGGCAGTTGCATCGCTTGCATAGGTTGCGGGTGCTGCAGTCCCTGCGGGGGAAACGGAGGCATCTGTGGGGGGTACTGAGTGGGAGGAACGTGATGTTGTAGATGCGGAGGCAAAGCAGACAGAGGGGGACGATTTGCCATAGGTGGTGGTGCCATTTGTGGCGCTACTGGCGGCGCAACAGGGACAGCGGAAGGTCCGCGAGAAGAGGCTAACATGCGTTCTAGGATGGTTGAGTCAACAATTTTGTTCAACAAGAGCGCTTGGAAGAGGGCATAAGACAGTTGAGGATGTTTGACAAGCAACATTCGGGCTTGATCGGGGTGAGTAATGACAAAGGCCTGTGGATTTGATTAACGATGTTCGAGTGCAGAGGAGACCGTAGGCATTACTTTCATTTGCGCTAACACTTCTATTAGCTGGTTGGGTGGCATGGTGGCGAGTGTTTGGCTTATACTGTCGAGAGCGGAAGAGCCTTTTGGTACTTGAATTCCTGATGGTATATTTGCGAGGAATGCTTCTGGGTCGTTGTTACGAGAACCGCCACCTCCACGCCATTGAGAACGAGGCTCAGACGGCCCAGGATAACCTCCATCGAGAATCTCTCCTCTCACAGTAGTCTTTCCTTCAAGGAAGGGGTCTGAGTCTGCAAGGTCGATACGGAGGGGCCGGCCGCCAACTTCGTGGTTGTTGAGGTTTCGGACAGCTGAAAGTGCGGTTTCGTGATCTAGCCGATCATTTGCACATTTTACAAGGAGAAGCACAAGTCGCGATTTGGAAAAATAGATCGACACATGGAGACCATTTACGCAGAGAATATAACATGTTTTTCGGTCACGATATACGAGAACAATGGGTTGATGGTCGATTATCATTCGGCGCGAGCACAGGTTGACGTGAGATCGGGATTCAAATGTTCGCAATGGTTCGTTCAGGGCGTTGATAAGATTACGTTTGTAATTTGAATTTTGAACGTTGAAGAGGTTTTAGGGTTGTTTTGAGTTTGTTTTGAGATTGGCAAGTCAAATCAGATCACACGATTGAGATTGACGAATCGAACACACAAGCAGGCAAAAGTGGTGAAAAGGCGAGTTCCAGGTTAGACAAAATTGACATTACAGTCCACAGAAAAAGAGATGGGCGCACCAGCGAATTCACAAAAACCGTAGCCTTTAGGCTTAGCTGTATCTCTGTCAAAAACAAGCCTAAACGCCACCAGTGCGATGAATAATTCAGTGTGATGATTCCGAGGCATGAGTAATCCTTTCGGTTACAGTACTTACCTAAAGCCTATAACCTGACCGACCGACTTAAAAATCCCTACAAGTTGATCCTCTGTCATATTGTATGGCACATTCCCAACTGTGGAAGAAAGGTTGCGTTAAACGAGTTTTTCGGGAACCAATCACCAAATACGACAGACCAAAAACAACTTTACTGTTACTAGTGGACATGATGATGACTGGAGTGAGAGAAATGATCAGACAGAGTGTGGTAATGTGCAAAGAGAAAACAGGAACTGGCTTCGGCTGGCGCGGTAAGTTTCCAACATCACGTGAGTTATGGCTGTGTTGCTTTTACTGCGTGGAGCCAAACAATGTGGAGCCGACGGATCAACTTAACCGCTGCACCACCGACAACCCCACCTCCGTCTGCGCTTTCACCAACTTTCACCTGCTTTCACAGCCTTTACCAATGCCCAGTTCCGCATCCGACTGTCTTTCAAAATTTCAATGCCGATACACCCTTGATTTCGTGGATTTTCGGCCTTGACCAATTGCCCTCTACGTCATGGCTAATTCACTCGGCCAGGCCTTCAGCTGACAACTCACAAGCACAGCCTCACCCATTCACTTTTGCTAAGCTTCCTTGTCTCCGACGTCGGTGCACACGGAATGCTTCCGGGATCTTCATTAGACATGCCGACTCGTGGCTAATGGTCGTACCGGACCAAGATCCAGAGGATGACTCGATCTCTGATTCCAGATACTTTTGGCGCGTAGTACCTTCTCGGTGACTCTAGATGACTTCGGCTAAGGCCGAGCAAGAGTATATAAAGCCCATGGTCAGAAATGGTCAGACGCACTACATTATCCCGCTCCAACCTAAACCTCGGCCTATTCCTCCCCACCTTCCAATGAACTCAAAGATGAATTCAAGGCCAAGATCGAACAACACCAGAACCGACTCTGTTACCTTCCAAATGCTTCAGCACCCCGCGTTCGTTCAGGCCGTTAACCGAGCCGCCAATCTTAAATGTCTAGAGGCTATCAAATCTGGGAAACTTCGCGTTGTAAATCACCAGAGCATACCTCCCCCGGCGAAGTATACACCTCGGTAGGTTAATGACAATTGCTATAATATTATTATCTCTAAACATCGTCTATTTTTAGCATGGACCTCATCGACGACCCATCCTCCTCCAAAGTCGCCGCTATCTTCGAAATCCCAGGCATAAAGACGAATGATATCTCGTTGCAAATACGCGAGGGTCAACTTGTCATTCTGGGAGAAAGAAAGTCACCCCATGCCGCTCGACTGGACCCACTGCCGCATAATCCTGTCCTCGCCGCGAACGCTGTCGCTTCTGGGGAGATGGAGACAGATACCCCATCTCGTGGCGTCAGTGTACCCATACAAGAGTTACGCTTCGGCACATTTCAACGATCCATACGTATACCAGACGGCATCCAGGTAAATACTATTTCTGACTTGATACACCTTATCATTCCATTTTATTTCCTTATACGACTCAGTAACTGACTCACTATTTTCTTTCCCATAGGAATCAGATGTGAATGCCATTCTTCAAGATGGTATGCTAACGGTGACGTGGCCTAGGTCACCTGTCATTCGCGAGCCAATGCCCACTCGAGCGACAAATAGCTCGAGTCCACCAATGTCTATGGTGACTGCGGGAACCGCCATGCAGTAATTTCGGAAACGAAGATCCGTGTTTATGCGATCTTAGATGTTCCGCATGTGGATTGGCCTTTTCATTGTGAATGAACCGATCCATATACCCCTACTCTCAAAAATAGGAACCCGACCGGCGTCTTGCACTGTGGGGTTCGTCAATTCTTCTAATTTTATTTTCTTCATTGGGATGGTATTCTTCTGGTATTGCATACCCCTCTTAGATACTTCATTTGGGACTATAGCGGCTTTGTCTTTTTGTTGGTAGTCTCCTTTGAACTTTCCCTCCCTTTTTATTTCAGATGTACCATTCTTCTGTAAAATACTGCATTTACTCAACCTCCTCTTCTTCGTCTCACCTCCATTCTCATCTCCATAATCACCATACACGATCCAATGTACTGCTACATGCTTTCTGTATATCACAAACACAGACATAATCCCTAGTATATCAATCCTCTTAGTCGAAGAGAAGCTTGTTAATCAACTAAACGGTCTTGAGCGCAATAGATTCAATGCATTTCTCAGCCAACGCACTCTGTTTGTAAGACCGCTGTCGAAGGGCGCCACCTCCGATTTATTGCCGTACTGTTTAACTTACTCCCGACAAGTGAGGACCAACCCCGACGCGGCGCAGAGAAACCCCTGGCGATATACCGACGGTAAATACTTTTACTTCATCCCGATGTCCATTTCATTGCGACTATTCCGGAGGTTGAGACTTGTACAGGGGGTCAGCGGAAACAGAAGTACATGTGTGCTTCAGTGCAATGTGACACGAGGATAAAAGGGCTGAAACGTTGATTGGATCCTTGCAAAGATGTATCAGTGACCCGATGCATTTAATGAAATATTTACCTCGGCCGTTGAACGGAATACAGAGATTTCTGGTACGGTGTCGATAAATATGGACTGTGTGATGCAAACCCGCATTTGGGCGCTTGTTGTGCGTTTCTGGACAAAAATAACTTGCCGATGTGACGGCACCGCACTGACTTGGTAAGATAAAGCCGCCCGGGGGTAACTTTGATATGTCGCCTTGATGTCGCCCTACTCAATGGTTTTTCTTCTTTATGTGACGAGCTGAGGAAACAATGGACGAGCTTATTGGAGTAATTATAATAGGAACCATTCCGGCGCTCAGTATCTTATTCATTGCTGCTTTATGACTCGATTTATTTTCACGAGATGGGCTTCTTGTTGTTCCAACAATGGGCCATTTATAACTGAACTTGTGAATAGCAGGAGACATCAAATAATACCCTGGACATGCACAGGAGGACCTTGTCTTTAGAAGTCACAGCAAGCAACGAGCCATAACACGCCGCTGAACGTGTGAAGCGCTAGATGCAGCCCAAGCAGCATTACTTGCCTCCTGGACATGATACACGAAATGAAGAGTCGAGTCATAATTGACCTATTTTCCCGGAACCGAGCCTCGTCACCAGGTAAGAACTTTGAATCCACCCTCCTGTATGCCATGCGGTCTTGCCTTGATGCACACACGCATTACACTCATGGTGAGTAGTGAGTCAGAGACGCGGCCGCTGGGAAGATGGCAGCAAACGATACAGGCAAGCTGCCTGCTAATGCTGTAACGAGATAGCCTCGTGTGGAGATCAAGATACATTTACCACTTCAGCCAGACGGTTCAGGAGATTGGCGTTCCACGGAGGCAGCCAATAGATAGGTACCTATATTTGGTTTCAGGCATCGTTCTTCAACTCCACCTTTTGGGTGTTATTACGGCTCAGTGCCCAGGAATGCAGTCTTAGCCTTCCAGGTATCCACTACCCCGCCGAGGGACTTGGTTATCTTGCTGTACCCCCTAGAAGAAAAGGAAGCATGATCATGGCTGGGTTCAGGGTAGTCTTGAGCACGCTTCCAAGAGATGCGCTGCATCCAAGTTTATCATGTAAAGGCTACACAGAACTCGTAATCAACCGAAGTCCGCCGGTTTTGTCGACAGATAAACGTTTGCGCCAGACCGTCCCAGACGTCCAGGAGTAGACATATAGAGGAAGGTAGAACCGTACGACAGCCGTATGAAGATCGAGAAGAACTACCTATTCCGCAGCTGAAGTCGGCAGTGGCTAGTGGCTCGGCTCGGTACTTGAGCTCTTTGATTACGAGGACGTCATGACGATCTGATTCATTTGCAGGTTCAAGCTCCTCAGCTAGAAGGGAGTGCTGACAGATTCGGTGCATCAATATTAACCATGTCTGCCGATGGAAACGCTAAGGTTTGGGGTCCAGGACGATTCAATGAAGGGAAACACCCGATGCATTGCGCGTTCATTCCCAAGTTTGATGGTCGACCCCCAACGTTACAGATGCCCTGCGCAGCAGCGATGCGTCGACGTCGATGCAACATCCATTTGCCAACGGGTACCCTGGCAGGTGTGGTCTTGGATACGACCTCGCTTGAATCATGAACGTGAATATTAATAAACCAACGGGGTAGTCGGAGAAAAGAGAAACTGGGCCATTTAGAAGTGATCATTAGGGTCGTTCAGAGTAGCTCGGTTGGGCCTCATTTGACTTTCATTTGAGTTTTGGTTGGGATTTTAGTTGGAACTCGGCTGGGCGGCAAGGATGCGGTCAATTCCGAAATGGTGAGTTCAACTTTGATCACGGTTGGCCAACTGAAAGTTCGGCGTTAGGCAGCCGTCGGAGTTTCAACAGGACATACTATTTTTTAAAATTCTTTTATTTTTACTCTCGTTTATTGGTCTATGTATGTGCCTACACCATATGTAGAATATATCTTCCTCTTTGAGCGTGCAAGGAGTAGGTCGGCGACGATGATTATGCGATTTAGATTATCTCAATCAATGTGGTTGAAGCTCCGACAGCTGCCTAACGCCGAACTTTCCAGTTGGCGAACCGTGATCAAAGTTGAACTCACCATTTCGGAATTGACCGCATCCTTGCCGCCCAGCCGAGTTCCAACTAAAATCCCAACCAAGACTCAAATGAAAGTCAAATGAGGCCCAACCGAGCTACTCTGAACGACCCTATTGGCTAGATATTCTGGACTTTTGGCCTGTAGGTAAATCGCGGGGGTGCGTAGTGGTGACTCTGTTTCCCTGCGCCGTTTGTGACTCGTTGTCGTCGAGGTTGTTCGGCGATTCGAAATTTCCATTCTGAGACCCGTAACCACGTGTTCGTGGCAAACGGGAACAATTCGGGACAATCAAAGGCCAATCAGAAGCAATCACCAATCAAAACTTGGATCCACAACCTTGAACCTTATACCTGAGGACACCGTTATACTCATATTTGTTATCGGTGAGGCTAGAAGATCTGAAGTTCCAGGCTACGCATGCGAAACCCACAACTTGTCAGTCTGTCCCAACGAATGCCTAATGTATACGGCATGGCACTCGACATGGCACTCGGAAAAGGGATTTGCAGAACGTGGAAATGGTTACACCCCCACAAGGGTAAGTTCGAGTCAAATCGTGATAGCAGGACATAACTTAAAGGTCTATAATTGTCGTTCCAGAAATACAAAAACCGGTACATATGTTTCTATCTTTCGTATAGGGTGCATGTGCTCGACCTCGGGTATACGTTCGTTGGACGGTCTTTCGCATGCGCTGATAGCGAGGACAAACAGCGTCAGCTTTTCGTCGTAGAAAACAATTCAAACACTTACAGAGTCTTGAAGTTTCAGCGGAACCGATGCACCAATTGACTTATCCAGAAAGGCATCCACAGTACTTTGCCCACATACCCTTAAGAAAGGCAAACCTAGATTAAGACACAATATCGATGAAAATTCAAAGCGTCGAACATACCTGCGCTTGGGCTTTCGCGTCGTCTAACTGCTGTTGCGCGTCGTCCATCTGGTCCTGGCCATGCTCTTTTTCATAATCCATGGCCTGTTTCCCGCCTTCTTTTGTCATTTTTTTCATAGCTTCTGCGCCCGCCTTTTTGGCTTTGACTTCCATCTGTTCGGTCATAGCTGAAGGTAGTGGTCATTGGGTCAGTTATCACGTCGCTAGTTACCCGTGAAGGACCTACACATGGGCGGCTTTGCAGCTGGTTGGGCTTCGTGGTGCGACATGTCGATAGCGCTGGGCAAATGTTGAAGCAACGATGTGCGAGGTGATGAAAGGGGTTCGCACGACGCCGCAAACGTCCCTCTTTTTTATACCTGCCCAACTAAATTTCCAGGGAGAGACTGGTGCCTTGAAATAGATTAGTCGTGAGAGCATCAATGTCATGCAGGGTTTATCATTCATGAGCTTGAGCGGCGCTGTGATAGATTGACTATGGTTTCGCACTGTCTGCCATATTCATCTGCCTGCCGGCGCTCAGAAGTCGGGAAATGAGTATGGTATGTACACTCAAAAGACTCGGGTAAGCTAGTTGTAACTTGCAAGTTCATCACCTTGCCCATAGTAGGAGATATGTTGATCATTCATTTAATCATCATTAACCGAATGCCAATGTTGCGAGGGCATAGTCCAGGAACAATTATTTTAGCCCGTATGATCTAAAAATATCCACGTCCTTGGCGATTTTGTTAGCGCCTATAAACAGTGCCAAGTGGTCAGTCAAAGGAAGGTACATACGAGCTGGGCGCTGCAAAAATCAAAGTGTATAGAAGCCTTCGCTGCGTGCGGTCATAGTTTATTCTCGAATAAACCGAATTTAGATGATGGCAGAGGAACGATATATATGTATGAGATGCTGTAAGAAATTGGCGTTTCCTGTAAGTCTTCGTTGTGAATGATTTGGCTAATTAATAGCCTTAGCATGTGGACCTGGTAGCGTATTTTGTGCCACCTCTGATTTACTACAAATAGTATTTAAGCAATTTGAACTGAAGGTTTACCGCCGCAACGACGCCGAAGTATGTTTGTGCTATGGGGTTGATTAAGGCATCGCCGAGGTGATTCATATTTCAGTGCATGAAAATTGTCGACAGAACAATATATTGCAATTGTTTACGAAGACTGAAGCTTGAAGGCTTACTTAGGTATCATCCTTGATAAAAGTTTAGGACGCAATGGTTGTAATTGCCAAAGCCGATTTCAACTGTCAAATAAATACCCGTTTCCCTGAGAAAAAGCTCGGTTGATTACTAGTAGTATGGATTAATTTTATCTTGTGAGAGATAGCATGCGCAGTTGACAATAAAACGAGATGTCTATATGGCATTCCCGGAGAGGGTTGGGGGTGGTCGGTGCCGAGGCTTTAAATAACCAAAAATTCCCGAAAAGATTCCTACCTCGACGAATTTATGACCATTAGATTTTTAATGACATCACTTCTTCCTCGGGCAATTTTTTGGCTATACTTATAATTCCTGGGAGGTACCACCACTTTCGTTAATGCTCGAAGGTTTGGCCACCGTTTGGGCAGGAGTGTCAAGATACTGTAAGCTACCTTGCGACAAATTAAATGCATTCTTCCTACAGAGATGTTTCAGCGACCTGTGTTGAATCAAGTAATGCTCGAGTAAATCTGCAACTTCTCCTGTACTCGGCTGCTAAACTTCAGAGTTTGTAATTTTCCAAAGCCTAAATCGACATCCGTCCAGAAAACATAATTAATTGTCATGGAAATGAGACTTTTTTTTGAAAGAATGCCGAGAATAAATTAAATTCAATACCAAGAAGCTAACCAGAGGCGAGGAAACTGCGCAGTTCGGTGGTAGAGATACCATGGTAGCTAAAGGATATTGTACTCATTGCCACCAGGCAAACAGCCTTTAATGAAAACGGTTGGTACGGTCCTCTGCTCTGGGTACGCAGCAGTGAGTAAAGACCTTGGCGCTCACAGGGTCGTGATTCGCGGTCCGCGGAGGCTACCGTCAAAGTTCACACCCGTTCCGCTTCGCCCGATTGATACGCCGGATACAGCCCAACCGTCAATCTCATTCCTCTTCTTTCTCTTTGGCCTTATCGTCCGTAAAAATAATCACGATCGAAGATCTCCGCAGCGAAGAATTCATTCGTCGTTCTCCATTAAAATGTTCCGGAATTGTCCATTTTTAGGACTTTGTAGCTATCTCGTTTACTGGAGAAGGTTCAAGGATAACGTTACTACTCTCCAAGGACCATACTGACAATTGATTATTGACAGCGACGCAACGAAGAGGTGATAGATCATGGTTTGGTATCTTGGTTTATCAAGCCTGAATCAAGCACAAGAAATGGTACCCACCATAAATCCATCCAAAAGGTCGTTAGAAGCAACGTCATGATATCGGTTGAATTGGCTTCTGCGGTTGCTTAGATCCCGCCTGTTACATAAGAGGAAAGCCGGAGTGAAAAAGTGATTGGCACGTGGACGTGTCGCGAAAGTCAAAGGCGCCTTTGCAGATTCTGTCTCCAGATCTCCTCTCCCTGTCTCCGAGCTGTGTCATATTCATGTCGTCGCGTCTTCTTCACAATTGCATACGAACCAGGTTAAATTATGGACTTGGAATCATCTTAAAAGCTACTCACCTGTTTTCTAAACCATATATCTCCCTCTCGTCTCATCACATATAATTATGGACTCAAAGTTGGCATCGTACCAGCACGCACAACAACGAGAAGGGTCCTCTCAGTTTCCTGTTGCTGGAAGCAGCAATGAACCCCCACGGGATTCTCCCTCGATCAAGACGCGGCCACCGACCAAAGCTACAAGACGGATTCGGTAGGTGTTTTCATGGTCTTATTTTACATGGGTCAGACAAATGACGGACGGGTAGTGGAGAAATAGCATGTGCGGAATGCCGGAGGCTCAAGATACGCTGTGACAGGACAGTTCCCTGCTCGACTTGCGTCAAGCGAGGATGTGGCGCTCTCTGTCCGAACGGTATTTTGCTACTTCATTTTCGTGAAAATTTTCACTGCTAATTTCTGGTGGCTGAACTTTTAGGAACTATTCCACCGGGTGAAGGGAGTCGGTTAGTACTAATTGTCCGTTTCACTTCAGATAATTTACCTGTTGGTAGTTTTGTTCTTGCCGCCACAGACCACCTTCATCACAAGATGACAAAAATGGAAGCACGAATGCGTTCTTTAGAAGACGCTCTTGCTATCATTCATACCTCCGAGTCAGATAGACCCCATCCCTTGCTCAGTTCCAAAGATGAGTTCGACGATGAAGAAGAGGGGCCGACACTCCAGGCCGTTTCCGAAGATAGTCCTCAATCGCCCCTATCTCCACCCTTAGGTACGCTTTGGATGGACGGGCAGGGTGGCTCTCGTTTCTTCGGTCCCTCTGGAGGGTCAGAGGTCTGTGGTTTTTATTTCCCTTTATTTTATTTGCTTCGGCTGACCCCCAGAATTCTTTCTAGAGCCTTTTGATGGTCGGTGTATAATCTTCCAGCCTTTCAAACTGTCGGGTACTTACATTATTCCCAGTCTTCAAGCGGCTCAAAAGCTAGAAAAGCCAGTCCTGTCCTACAGGAACTAGACCCGTCTTACCTTGCTCCAGAGATTAATCAGTGCTATCAATCCTTTCCCTTCACTCCTCCGAATATCATCGCGTCCTCGGTGCAGCCGATGATCGAGTCTTTTCTCCCATCCATGGACAGGGCGATTACCCTTTGCGATACTTTTCTGGAGCATCTGTCATGGATGTTTCACATTGTGTCCCGCCATAAATTAGTAAACGAACTCATTCCCATCTTATACAAGCAGGTGAACACTCCCTATGGCCCACATGATCTTGCTTTGCTTCTCGTCGTTTTGGGTATAGGCTCTCTGGTCGATCTTAACCTCCCACCGTACAATCTTGAGGCCCAGCATTATTATCGCTTGGCCAGAGCAACCCTTGCCCTTCAGCCTGTATTGGGTGCCCAATCCATGGTCACTATCAAGGCATGTCAAGCCCAGCACTTTGATCCTCGGATACCTGCTGATACAGTTATACAGGTCTTGCATCTCATGAGCGTTTACAACGGCATGAGTGGGAAGGAAAGCAACCTCGATCAATCTTATATTCTCCTGGATTTGGCAGGTCAAGTCGCTTTAAGGGTGGGTCCTTTAATCGGTTCAGTTGACCGAGCGATTGCCAGTGCTGATGCCGTGAATTCTTCTTTTACAATAGATTGGGTTCCGTACGTCGGACGTCTCTCAGGCCTGAACAATACAGTGCATTTCGCTGACCCAGAATAAATTTTCCCATCTAGATGTCGATCCCTCTATGTGGGGATTCGAAGGAAGAGAAGCGTACGACCGGCGCGTCTATTTCTGGAACTTGATGGCAGGAGTTTTGTGGCAGGTATGTTTGATTACGGTTCAACTTGACCTGCATTCGCCTATTGCATTTCATGGTTAACACCGTTAACCGATGGGACTCTTCTCAGTTTGATTTTTCGGATGTGTGTGATCGTCTGCTAATCCATCTTTAGAGCCTGGTGACTGGAAGGCCACCTAGTTTGCTGATGTCTTATATCGACTGCCGACTTCCCAGCGTCGAAGATGAAAATTTATATCAAGAAGGGGAAGTCCCATTAGGCTGTGAGTTCCTGTCATCTTGGGGTGCATTCCAAGTATTGATAAATTTATCTTCGTCTTAACAGTCGGAATCTGGGGTTTTAAAGCAAGCCAAGAATGTTTAATTCCGCTAGTCCGCTTGGCTCTTGCAGCAAAGCCACCAAGCTATGAATCTGTTATCGAGCTTGACCGCAAGATTCGAGATCTTGCATTGCCAAAGGCCGATGCATCCCAAAGCCGCACTGACAGGACTGCCATTTCGATGAGGATATTTGTCAGGTCACACTATCAAGATCTCAGTAAGTGCCTCGTTACATTTGCTGTTAGTAAGAGACTTAACAGAACCTCATGACCGTCCTTTTTCTTGGCCATTGAAATCTTGTAGTGCTAATGTTCCTACATCGTGCTCATTTCGCACAAGCGATGACCGAATATCCTAATAACCCACTGCACAGCCCGTATAGCCAGTCCGTGAGCGCGGCCTATTCAAGCGCTTGCAGTGTTTTACAAGATACGAGAGCGCAGTTCATCAAGAAGCCGCTACTCTGTGCCCGGATCTGGCGGATGTGGTCCCTTGCTTTCTCGGCGGCCGTAAGTTGTTGGTCCAAAGTTTACGACATGCGAATATTCTAATCATGTTTGTTTAGGTCATCGTGGGCACTCTGGCTATCCGAGGGATCCATCTCAATCTGAAACCGCCCCCATTAGAAGAGTTCGAAGCGATATTCAAGGTGTTTACCAGTGCAGCGGAAACTAGTAACCGTGCTGCGAGAGCCCTGGTGATTTTTTCGCGAGTTTTTTTGTATCTGGATTTAGTGCTAATAATGGAGCCGGTTTAGCCCGTCCTGGAGGCGATGTTGCAGAAAGCACATCAAGCTCATAACTACTACAACGAGCAGGGAAAACCTGCACCATCAGATGGCCAGGACGTGGACGAGCTGCTGTATTTCGGGGGGCAGACGAATTTTATCCAAGAGCAACCCGCGGAGCGAACACGACCGCCTCACGCCCCACCCTTTTATCACGGTCGCTCTCAGGAACAGTCCATGTCACCCCCGCCGCGAATAACGCACCAGTCAGGCTCTGGGCTGTCTCGTCGCCCCACCTCGCCCATGGCGTATCCGCCAACGCCGCGGCCTAGTTCCGCGGTGCCACAACCACAAGGACCTCATCCGCGGCATGGTCAGCAGCACCAGCACCAGCACCAGCAGGCGTCCTCCTCGTCCTCCTCGCGGACCCCGCCTCCGATGGGGCTCCCGATGCCGAGCCCGCAGTACCAGACGTTCGCCGACCTGTCCGGTGGGTGGAATGGATTATTTCACGAAGTGCCTGAGCCCTCATATGGCTTGCAGAGGTCCAGCGCCGGCCTTTCTTCTAACGCGAACGCGCACGCCACCTCTTCAAACTCGGGCGCCCGTCCTCAGCGTGTGGCGAACCCGGCTGGAGCTGGTCAACATCAGCAGCATCAGCATCAGCGTCAGCATCAGAACCGCCAGACGTTCGCACCTGTTCCTGGAGAGGGTCAGATGCTGGACGATCGGTGGGCGTCGTTCATGAATTACGACTTGCTTCGGGAGCCGATGGGGTATCGGCGGTGGCATTGATGAGTTTTGATCCGTGCACCCACCCCACCCCCATGGGGCGTCTGGTCCTGGAACGTCGCTTCGGAGGTCGGAGCGCTGGGCCTCTGCCCAATTTTCATCCTGTCCGGAGAGGATCGACGGTCTCGACACGGATCAATAATATTAATGGTCGAGGGTGCTATCCCGCATCATCCCGTCTTTATTTGAGTGGCCGATGGTTGAAATCTGTTTGCATTGGGCAGGGTATGTAGATGAACGCAGGCTAAGGCCGGAAGGGCTCGGGGTGCATAACAACTTAGAATGTAGCATAGAAATTTTGTGCAGACGACAAACATTGAGGTACTTGGATAGCGAATAATGTAGAATGCCTCGAACAGTGATTTCCTGGATATGTAGAATCTTATATAAAGAGTTTATTTGTTAGTAACTTGGGTTATGGACGAGGCGAGGGATTTACGGACGACAATAGAAAGGAGCCGCGATATAGCAGTGTCCCTAGCATAGAGTAGCTGGGATGACGGCTGGCCATGGGATTAGGGACCGCGGGAGCTAATTGTTGGGCGGAAGGAGCGCTAGTCGGAGCACCCACCCCATGGGGGCGTCTGGAACGTCCGGAGAGGATCGACAATTTCGAAACGGATCAATACTCGACGGTGCTCCGTCTTATTTTAGTGGCCGACTGTAATTTACTTCATTATCGTAATTTACTTCATTATTTAATTGAAACCTGTTTGATATCCGAGCACCGGGCAGGGTAGATCAGAACCCAATTGCGCAAGCTAAGGCCGGGGTGAATATCAACTTGGAATGTAGCATAGACATTTGGTGCAGACGATAAACAGACGGGTCGACACTTCTCCCGCGTGAGCTAATTGTTGGGCGAATGGAGTACTAGTCCATCGGAGCACCCACCACCCCATGGGGCGTCTTCAACACCGCTTACTTCGACTTTCGCTTCGGAGGTCGGAGCGGGGTCTGCTCAATCAATGTTCATCCTGTCCTTAATCCTGTCCGGAGAGGATCGAACAATTTCGAAACGGATCAATAATGCTCAACGGTGCCCCGTCGTCTTATTTTAGTGGCCGAGTGTCACTTACTTCATTGATTGAAACCCGTTTGATTTCCGAGCACCGGGCAGGGAACGTCGGAATGCGGGCTAAAGCGGGAAGGCTGGAAGCTTAGCGCTTAGGGCTCGGGTGGATCTTAGTGTAGTATAGAAATTTGGTGCACACTGCAGACGACAAATGAGGTACTTGGATTGGGTACTGATATTATTTAAGGTAGGGTGCGGTGAACAGTGGTTTCCTGGATGTGTAGAGTCTTATAGAAGGAGTTTATTGTTAGGAACTTGGGTTTTGGAATCGGATGAGGTGGGGGACTTACGGTATAACAGTAAAAAAAAGCCGCTACACAGCGTGATGCGTATCATAAGTAGGACTAGGATGACGGCTGGGTTTGGGATTGGGATTGGGGAGCCTGAATCGACATTTCCTCCGCTGGAGCCAATTGCTGTGCGGACGCCGTACCAGCACCAGTACCCTTACCAATCGGAGGTGCGTTCGGATCCCGCGTTTTTTCCAAGTCCTTCTTCACCTGCGCGTCGAAAGCGTCCTCGTCGAACGAGTCGTTGCAGCATGAGCCGCAGCACCCTGCGGTGCTGTTTCTGTCGCAGCAGCCGGCGGCTCCGAAGGGTTCTACGTACGGGTGGGACGATTGGGTTAGCGTGTCAAGGAGAGTGGGGTTATGAGAAGGAGGGGAGGAAGGGGACTGACGTGTGTTGCACCAGGAGCTGAAGCCTGAGAAGAGGACGATACCTGGAGGATATGATCAGTATGTCTGTCTGACTGACTGACTGATGTCGCCCCCACTGGCAGAAGGATCAGAGGATGAAAGACGAGGAAGACGTACAGCAGGCTCCGCAGCAGATGTCTCCCGTGAAGTCGGCCATTTTGAAGAGGTGGTAAGTGAAGTACTAGTAGGATGGGTTGAAAGATGTGAATGAAGGAGAATTGATGGAAGAAAGGGAGGGAAGAGGGAAGGAAAGGAAAGGCGACTAGTTGGAGCGGTAAGGTATGTAATGGTCTAAATTTAAGAATTTGAAGGGTGCGGTGGCTTGAGCCCGGTTGAGTCGGCTGTGCGTTGTGATGAACAGAACAGATCTAGAAGGGGTCTTGGTGCCGACGCGGGCGAGGCTATTACATATGGTCTATTAATATGTACAATTCCCGCTACCTTTAGGTAGTAGGGTCTTAGAGACGTTCATTTTTAAAAATTGGCAGAGATTTACAAGATCTGTCCCCACGTCATAGATGTCCCACGCCACTACTGTCACCGCATTCTTTGTCATCGTCACTTTCGTGACTCGCCATTTTCAACCTTTCGTCTTTCATTCCCCCCCATGTCGTTCACCATTCAAAACCAGCCTGTTGTTGTGAAATATTCATCTGATGCTTTTCCCTCTCGTATATCCCTCGCGTTTGCTTCTCGTTTGAAGCAGCTTCCGCCCTCTCATTCGGTTTTCAGTGCCTGTCTATCACTGTCAACATCATCTCATAGCACTTTTACGTGCGCTCTCGATTTCGTCATCGAGCGCGAACTTCGTTGTTGCGATGCTGTCCTTGGTCTGGATTGGAAACGGGCGTGTGCTCAGTCTGGCCTTTCTTTGCCTCAACAATCTCTCCCTCTTTATGAACCTGGCGTCTGTGGTGAGTCACATTTTAAGTACGGACTGCTCATGCTTATTGATTTTATTATTGCAGAATTTGACCCCCCCCTTTTACCTGAGTGTGTTGCATTTCCTTCCGGTAAGTTTTTGGCGTCGTCGTCTCTGTGATATTTTGCCGACCGTTTTTTTAACAGCACGCGCTCATCTTGATCCTTCTAATACATTTCATAAACATATTAATCATTCAAACACTGCTACCTTTCATGTCAATGATGATGATAATGAATCCAGTTCTGGGTCTGTTTTCAGTCCATCATTAAAATCTGCTTGTCATAGTGATAAGTCTGGCCATCACTTTCTCGAACAGTCTTTTCTATTTAATCAGACTTCTGGTATCACTGTGTCCCCCTTTTTAAATGACCATGAGAAGCTCAAACATTCTCTCTCTATGCATGGAATAGTTCCTCATGGCTTTTCCTTGACAGACTGTCGTTCTGTGCTGTTTCGGCATCTGTTTTCCGGTCAATGTGTTTCAAATATTCATGACTATCGTGATAGGACTGCCTGTTTACATTTTCGCAAAGGCTTTGAGTCTGCTGCTGAAATGTCCTTTACGGCTTTTCATATTCTTGCATCAGCATCCGCAAAAGACCGTTCAACTGATGATTTCTTTACTGTGCTTGATAGTCTTCGACTTGTCACTTCTTTTCATCCCTGGAAAGTACGTCGGCAGTGCATAGATGAATTCAAACGAATGGCTACAACATTTTTGCAAGACTATTCCTCCGTTTATGGTTGTGATATATTCGTCAAATTTGAACGTCACAGCAGGGCTAATCTTCTTGCCATCACTTCTGCACACGGAATTCAGGTTGATAGGTATACAAGTAATATTGATGATTTGAAAAATGCTATTTTGTTCCATTTCGCACATGGTGATTGTTATTACCCAACACATGTTGATCAGGCTCCAATTGGATGTCAAAATGCTACTGCATCTCTGAGTGAAAATACTGATAGTCCATCTTCACAAGATCACTTTCTTCTTTGCTGGCTCATTAATCAGGCTAAAACTCTTACATGTATTCCCTTTCAACGGCTGCTCAGTGCATTAGATATAGAGTATAACACCACCGATGATCTTCGAACTTTACGATCCTATCTTAAGAAATATACTACTGCCCTCAGACGTCAGTTGAATGAAAGGACAAAAAATGCTTCATTGGAATGTGAGCATGCCGAAATACAACAGAAACTTGAGAAAATACGTTCTGAATGGCCAAGTCTTGTTCCGCAAACTTTGAAGGATAAGATCATTAACTTATTTCGAGAACAAACATCTTCCCTTACGCTTAAATCTGTGACCTGTGCATGTTGTGCCGAAGATTCATTGGCTTCTTCCTGTTCAGAAATTGGGATACAGGATATAAATCTTGATCTCCTCAAAAGACCAGATCAACGATTTCAGGCAAAGTCTTCAAATATTGTAGATTCCGATTGGTTAGATTGTGATGTCATTCATCCTGAACTGCCTTTGCCCATTCCATCTATGCCAGATATAATATTACATCCATCGGGCGTCCGTACCACAAATAACAATACTGTGATCACCCTTTGCAAAACATGCAAGTCATCTTTAAAATCGGGTAAAGTACCAGCACTGTCCTTGGCAAATCATATGTTTTTGGGAGATGTACCTGATGAATTGAAAGACCTTACTGTTGTTGAAGAAGCCATGATTGCAAAGTGTCGAGCAAAATGTTGGGTCATTCAACTTAAAGAAGATGTTTCTACATCATGCCCAAATGCTCAACGTGGTATGAAAGGCCATATTATTATTTATCCACAAAAGCCATCTGCTATTGCAAAAATTCTTCCTCCATCCCTTGAAGAAATCAGCAGTCCTATTTGTGTCATTTTCAGGCAGAGCAGCCATTTCTATACATAATACCCTTGTAATTCTTAGACCAATGTCATACATTATCACCAGACTTTTAGCATAATCAATAAGGCCATTATCCCGTCTGTAGACTGCCTTTTCGCCCTTCTGTATTATCTATAAGGCCCATCTTATCAATAGACTTCGCATCCCGTCATCCAACGGCGCCGGCCCACTATCCCTCCCGTATTATTTGTCCATCGTCTATTATCCATCCCCCGGATCCATCGCCCTCGGGCTGTATTATTCATTCACGCCTCTCCACCTATCAATTCCACTCGATTATCCATCCTCTACCTAATATCTATCCACCACCTCGCTTATGCCGTATTATCCATTTGTGTCTTATTGTTCATGCACCCGCTCCTCTCCAAATCTCCATCCATCAATCCCACCCGATTATCCATTCTCCGCCTCGCTTTTGCCTCTATCCGTCGACCTACCAACTATCTATTTTCCACCTCCCTCGTGCTGTACTTGTATTATTATCCATTCGTCCTAATCCATCCATAAATCCCACCCAATTATCCATTCTCCGCCTTGCTTTTGCCTTTATCCGTCGACCTACAAATTATCCATCTTCCACCTCCCTCGTGCCGATTATTCATTGTCATCCGCCTCACTTGTGCCTCTATCCGTCGACCTACAAATTATCTATTTTCCACCTCCCTTGTGCTGTACTTGAATTATTATCCGTTCGTCCTAATGTCCATCCATCAATCTCACCCGATTATCCATTCTCCGCCTTGCTTTTGCCTTTATCCGTCGCCCTACAAATTATCTATCTTCCACCTCCCTCGTACCGATTATCCATTCTCCGCCTCACTCGTGCCTCTATCCGTAGACCTACAAATTATCTATCTTCCACCTCCCTCGTGCTGTACTTGTATCATTATCCGTTCGTCCTAATGTCCATCCATCAATCCCACTCGATTATCCATTCTCCGCCTCCCATTTGCCTCTATCCGTCGACTTGCATATTATCCATCTTCCATCCACCTCGCATGTGCTTCTATCCGTCGACCTGCCTATCATCCATTGTCCACCTTGCTTATGCCTTATTATCCATTTGTGTCTTATCCGTCGACCTACCTATCATCCATCTTCCACCTCCCTCCGACTCCTCGTGCTGTACTTGTATTATTATCCGTTCGCGCGTCCTAACGTCGATTCGCTGGGTCGTTATTAATCAATTATCCATTGTCCATCGTAGTGCCATCCCTTAGGGACTTTATTGAACAGGACACCCTTATTATTTACTCTGTAGATAACGGACATCGAGATGGCATGTTTTATTTTAATGACATTCAACCACTACAGATGGATCACGGTCATCCATTGTCATTAACCTAGCGCTAATTCCCTCCCATTCTGTCTTGCAGTGTAGTTCCATGTTCGCACGTATATCTGCCTGTCGATTTGCATAAGCAACCTTTCCTTCTCGAAGACATTCAGAGCGCTCGGTTAAATTCGCAGCCAGGGATTTCCACCAATTTTTCTGCCATGAAAAGAACGAAGACACCCTCTGCATTTCTTCAGCAAGCAGTAAACACTCCTCTTGCCAGCGATGGGCTCTTGCTCTTGCTTTGCACCACTCGACACGAAGGGCTAACAATAATCATGCATGAGCTAGATGAATCAAGCAAAATATTGCTTCAGACGTACCAGCTTGAGTACATTCATCGGCACTAGCACCTGTACCGTGGACTTTCCATATCCACGACAGCCGCTTCCGACCCTCGCTTCCAGAATCGTCCATAGAAGTGAGACCCACGACATCACCCTCTGCGAGCGGGCGGAAAATGTTCCGCCAGGTCCTTTCAAGCAATGGCACAGACAAAACCTCGAGCGCGTGATATACGGCATTGTAGGTCTTTACCGTGGCGGAGATTTTGTTGTCGACATCCGAAAGAAGTTTCCGGCTGCGGGTTTGTTGTTTTTGGCCTCGCGAGTGAAGATTCTTTGACTTCCACATGTGTGAGCGTAGGAGTAAATGTCCGCGTAAGGTGTTAAGGGTCTCCTCGGCTTGAGAAAAACGAAACTGCCATTCGCACAATAGCAGGTTTTTTGCGCAGAGAAGAGTGCTGGAGTTGAAAGAGGGCAAAAAGAGCTTAATGTCCTGCACAGCAACTGGGGAAGCCGCGACAGCATCATCTCTTGCCCGAAGTAAAGCCACACCAGGCATGTAGAGATGTTGAATGCTAATCCAAGCATCTATCCGTCTTTTCAAAGAATTTGAGCGCTCCAAAACCTTCGTTTGTTGAAGGCTGGTGGAATGCGGGCCCAGTTCCGAAACGTCATATGCCAGACGCACTCTGCAGGTTAATTAATTCAAATTCGGAACAAGGCCATAGGAACGCACTGAAGATCTTCGATCTGAATACCCTGAGAAATGAGTACGCTTGGGCTAATGTCTTCGTGTATGGTGACTGCATCTCCACGGACCAAGGCCTCTGCATCTTCACGAGCCAAGCGAAGACGAACGTCAGACTCCGTAACGACAGCTATGTATGAAATGTGAAAGTCCAGTTGTGAGTGAGAACGCTATTGAACGTACTATTTTTTTTGATCACAAATGGGTTAGGCTTTCTTTGGTCGGCTTCCCAGGCTTGGCAAAGTTTTGTCCACGACGCTGTAATATCCACCGGCAATGCCGCATCAAACTCTATGAACGCCTCCACGTTTTCCTCTCGTTCAGATATAGCCTCCTTTGCTTTTCGAACAAAGGTTTCTGCTGAAAGAAATCAAATCAATATCTAGGCTTCTGTGGACGACAGCGACATACCTATGGTGATGATCTTTCGCCAGTTATAGTCGCCGAAATGATCATCCAGAGTGTCGCTTCGTGAACCTGGGCCCATTTCTTTTGTGCTGCTTGCAATTCCGTTGGTTGCGGACCATCCCCGCTCAGGTGCTTCACCATCAGTACGACCTACGCCGGGTGTATAATTGAACGAATAGGCCGTTTGACACTTCGGGACATGGGCGGCCAAGTGAAATTTAGGTACGAGATAGGTGAGAGTGAGATCTGTCGCTGTCGATAAGATGTTCGCGGGGTAAACGTTGCACCGTTTTAGGAGGTTACATGACCATTGGCATGCAATATCGTAGGAAACAACTATGCGCCGAAGGAGCGTGTCATGAATACTAGATAAGAAGAAGTAATCCATATTGACGTATCTATGTGGCCCTTCAATACGGGATAATGATTAGATTGGGTTATAGTCACGTACCGCTCTCCCTTCTGAAGATCACCCACCGCCAGCGGCCGTTTCATATCATGGCGACTACATTCTGCCGTGCCCAGCCCGCTTGCCGCAGTACCATTTCCTCCTCGGGCACTTGCAGATTTGATAGCGTCGTGATTATTGCAGGTGTTTTTTGATTCCTCCGGGACTTTCTTGTCGTAATCTCTGAGGTAGGCCTTGAACTTGCTATTCTCCACCACATAAGCATACCCGTGATTAAGTGCTGGATCACGCTCGTCACTTGATACATTCATCCGTTTGAGCCTGAAGTTCGCATCAATGCCAATGAAGAGCGAGTAGAGCCATCTGCCACATTGTCAGAAACCAAGTCTAAGATCTTACTTGATTTAGACTCACTGCTCGGAGTCGGGTCTTTCTTTCCAATCCGCAGGCAGGTTTTTTCCAGGCTGGGGACATGCGGGACATAAGACAGCACATTCGCCCTCCTTTGTACCTTTAACTCCTGATGCCGAATGCCCACGACCCATACGTTTTAACAGGCGAATATGACGCCACTCACGCACAATTCGCATGAATACTGGGTACCGGTCCTTAAAAGAATAATAAGCATAAAAATCTGAAATACGAGCTTGCCACATACGGGAGGCGGGCTAACTCCAGTATTATCCGTCATGCGAGCTAGTGATCGATAAAATTCGTAGCCAGAGACCTTTGACGTGAATGTAAGAAGTTGGAATTGCTCTAAAACTCCAAAAGTAGCCGCTGTCTTGGGGTCGGTTACAGTTGATGGAAAGAGGCGAGCGCGCAGTAGTTGGGTTGGCTTAGACTGTGCTGCCGTACAACCGCAATAGTCCAGGGAAACTTCGTGTACTCCATTCGCTGCTATGACCACAAAATCATTATTAAATGCATTAACTGGTGCCAGGCAAGAGCTATCAGCGTGGCCCAGCTGAATGCGCAACCCCAAGTCTTTGAGAGTAACTCGGGTAAAGTATGTTCCAGTCCATTGCTAGGAGTCGGCGGTGTCAAATTGTGATTGTAAGCATCAAAAAAAGACTTACTTCAATACGGTGGAATGGATTCCACCTATGCGTTGAAACCATGCAATTCGCACAAGTCAGGACCTCACTTTGACAATCCTTGCACCGGAAAGCAGTGCTGGAGAGATTCAATGTACATATTGCACATCGGTCAAGGTCTGATGAGCCACGTCCTTCCAACCGGAGAAATTCATCGACATATAAATCAATGTACGGGGTCCAAAAAAGGATGGGATGTGTCTGAATAAATGTAACAACGAGTCAAAGTTAAAGTAGACAAAGAAATCCTGAATACAATCTTACCGACTGAGTCTTCTGCCGCTTTTGAGGGACATCGACTCTTTCTTTTGAATCCTTTCTGATATATTTCGTTAATCCCAACGCCTCGAGTTCGCAGTCCTCCATTTCAGCAATCTCCAGGTCACCATCATAGAGCTTGTACGGCAATTCTGGGACCTGTAAAACCCAATCGAGTCGTGGTGTTGGAGATGTCGTCGCATGCAGAGCTGGCTGAATGGCCGAACGAAGATGTACCCCAGTTGGGATAGGCACATGGATTGTGCGGTGGGTATTATTGTGGCCATAATCCGTGTGTGTATTGACAAGCGGCGCAGGACGTTCTTTGGGTGGAATATACTCGTCAATGTGGACCGCTTTCCTGCGAGGCGGCATGATAGCCCGGAGAGGGTGTATGTAGTCACAGTCCGAGTGACGAATCTTTCTGGCTCATTCTGCGGCTCAACAAAACTTGACCCAAGTAATAATATAGTGATTATCGACATTGTACAGAAATACATTCCTGGCTAAATGCTACGCTTTGGCATACACTACATTAATCTACTCTAGCCTTCTTGGACGATGGGCCAGCACATTGAGAATCAGTGCTATCCATCACAAGCTCAGGCAAATCGTCGGAGTCTTCAACAACAGTATACTCCGGAGACAAACTGCGAAGGGCAATTGGGTAAGGGCGAAGGCGGGCCTTGGAGGAAAAGGCTATGGCACTTTCAAGGTTGAGAGACGCACTGTAAACCGGTAAGTTCTTGAACCTAAAATGGAACTACATGTTCACGCACCGTTCGCCCATTGTAAGATTGCCTGCCGCGGAAGTACTTCCTTGTCCGAGAAAAGCTTTTTCAAATGAGCGTTTAGGTTTAGGTTTATAAGCCGCTTCCTAATGATTTTGTGAGATTCAGACCAAAGGTAATTGTTCAGGTGGTACGGACCTGAACGTGGTCAAATGCCTTTTGTCTCTCGGCAATAAACTCCTGCCAAGAAATAGCAGGGAGAACCTTTGTGACTCGTGCGAACAAAAGATCTGCCTTGCATGCCTGAAAGAGAGCGAGTGAATCTCTGAGATCGATCAATCAATGGCAGGGTAAACATACCTTTTTAGTGAGCTCAGCACGGTGAATCGCGAAGTCAACATCGTCCTTGTTGGTGGGGACTTCGGGCCAGTAGGAGAACCACAGCTTGAACATGGCCACATAGAATGCGGCTTCTTCATTGTTCGCACCGGCTTGTTTGAGGTACGGACCCATTTCTGCTATGAAGTCATACTGGCCAGAGACCACACTGGGCGGCAGAGTATGGCGACCGGCAGCAATCAGCACAGCCTGCGAGCACATGTGAGAAATGCTAGACCCTGAGTTGAACACGATAAAAACTGTACCTGGTCCTTTTTGGCTTTTGGCATTTGTAAGGATGTGGGAGGCGACGGGAGTAAACGTTCTGGATAAAATTGAAAAGCGTCTTCGGTGGATTATAGGTGCAAAATTAAGGTTCAGAGCCTCTCTCTTATTCAAAGTCAGCACACCTGGTTAAGTATAAAATATCTAGAATGCAATATCAATGTCTGGCGTGTACCAAAAATTGAGATAAAAAGACCATTTAGTTCAGAATAAATCTGGCTTTCAGCAGATATATTTTGCAACTATGGTTTGCCAGGTAGGTAAAAAGGTCAGACGAAGGTGTGAGAGCCTCAAGACTTTAAGCGTGATTCATTACTTAAGTACCAACCACATCCATGGGGCGACGTCAACTATACTTTACCACCGAGGAAAAATTGGCCGCAAATAGGGCCAAAAGCAAGAAGCATTATGAGAGGTATTCAAACAAATTTTTATTGGGTTGTTGAATATTCATTTGTCACTTTAGAGCCAAAACTATCATTAATGAGCGCCGGAGGAAGTCATATCATGAGGATCACAATTTACAGTTCAAACTAATTTACCAATTACCCCAATTACATCCAACTAATCACGCCGTACAGAAAAAGATCTAACCGTACACTACCATCCGCTGAGCTGTGTAACAGGAAGAAGCCACTAGATGTTTGGAGGGAACAGATTGATCGGGTTAATAACCGATTTACCCGTCATACCGGGCACCGTGAGGATTCGGCCTCTTTTATCGAGTCAATCTGCACAAAGTTTATGGATGAGCAAGACATTGACGAGATAATCAAGCACACGACCGCGCTTGAAGGATTTCAAGCTTCCCTGTACCGTTATCAAGCAAATATATTGGAGTTGGACGGTGTTGGTGAGGCTTGGTCGCAGGCGGACATCGTTATCAAAAAAATATCAAAGACTCTTGCTTGGGTTGAGGATATATACTGTACCGCACTCATAGGTATCAAGGATTTCAGAGAGGAGTTTTCGAAGCGGGGATTCATGTATCAGGCGGAGTAATCAAAGCAAGGACTGTATTGTGGGCAAGGCAAACGTGATACATTCGATACAGAGATAATAACATGACATTTACAAGGCACCGAGGCAGTGGGGACGAACGAGCCAAGGAGCAATGATGAAGCACGGGGGAATCTACCTCACACGACGGTGGTCAAGGTTCCATCTGGATTGACAATCTTGACCAATCCGGCCTCCTTGGCGCTCCTGAAAGATTCGAGGGCGGCAGCCTGTGACGATTTTTTCTTATACACGGCCTTGCGTATGCCGTTGACAAGCGGGCTAGCCAGATTCCTGTAGATATCACGATTAAATCTTGATGGTGACAACGAGGGTATTGACATACCAGTCCTGGAAGACTCCGACGCCTAGCCCGACGGTAATACAGTACCAAGTATCCTTCGAAGGACGAAGGAGGTTGTATGCTTTGCAATTGACACAGACGAAGCCAGTGATGGTACCAGGGATTGCCGTGCCCGAGGAAGATCCTGGAACAGCAGGCGTTTCTTCAGCTGCTGCGGCGGCAGCAGCTTCCTTTTCAGCGGCGGCAGCAGCAGCTTCCTCCTCAGCGGCGGAAGCAGCCGCAGAAACTATAAGAAGAGGGGGGTGAGAAAAAGAAAAATCTAAGTCAGATTGAGCAACTTACGAGACTCGCGGTACTTGGCGTCAGTCTCTTCGAAAGCCAAAGTAATGGCCGCCAAGCGGGCGCGCTTAGCATCACCTAAAAAGGGCGTTAGCACAATGGGGGATATATATGTAGAATATAATACTTACGGGCGACCTCCTCGTTCTTGTCCCCTAGGTAAACGGCTCAGATATTCAGCGTGAGTCAACCGTGAGTTTGAAGATCTGACTTACGATCGAGTTGTTCCTTCGGGGTCAGGATATTAATACCTGCGGCATAGAGAGCGACCACGAGCTCGGCAATGGTGACCTCGGTTGGTCCGTCGGCTGGAGCTAAAATGTGAGATTGATCACAAACGGAGATAACCTCGCACTTACGAAGACCCAACCCAGTGGATTGGAACAGCTGGATTAGGGTCTGAATTGCTGCAGGATCAGGTGGGGCCCCAACTTGTGCGGCGTCTTTGGCGTAGTTCTGAGTCATTTTTTGAGGCGACGAGGTGAATGAAAAAAATAGGATAATAAAATCACCACCTGATTTTGGCTTTTATAGCTCTGGGACAGCTATACAGTTCCTCGGTAACTAGCGGGGCTTACAAAGGCACAAAAAAAGCTATGGTCGCGCCTAGGCAAACCTAAACGCCAAAACGGCTTCTTAATAGCGGCTATTACGGAATTGACATTTTGACTCTTTGAGGTAAGCTCATTCTCAAGCTCTCGGAGGGTTTTGATCATATGTTCTCCCAGATGCCGTCTGTGGCTTGGGCAACGCCCGATCAGATTGACTTTTTGGAAGGTCGGCTGCCCGATTTTTTATCGGCTCAGCGCGAAAAAACGACTCCTGCATTTTGGACAATAATTCATCGCGATTTTTTTGCTCGTTGGCCCAATGCAACTGCCGAGATATGGCCTATGGTAGTTCCAAAGAAAAAAAGTACCGCGAAGAAGCCCCAGGATTGTAAGGATATGCCCATGTCCGAATGGACGAAATTACGAAAAAACGTGAGCCTTGTCCTCGTAACTCAGTCTCAGTCATCTGACAGAAATCTTCGACTATTTTAGCAAATCATCAATTGGTACAATAACCGGGGAACTGGCAGTTCTCGCCGACGAGGAAAACCAACTATTGTCATTGGCTCAACAGGCCAGCCTCCAAGAGTCCCTTCTGAGCTAAATTTATACTCAAAGGCTCATTACGACGAAAAAATCCGACCTCTTGTAATGCGAGTTCTACAAAACGGAAGCGTCGACTCGAAACAACGACTGGCCATTATCAATAAGTGCACTGCTGAGGCTTGGGCAGGTGAAGACGAAGTAATCAAGACAGCCATCCGCACAGAGCACGCTCAACTGAAGCTGCGCATAAAACAAGAACCTACTCCTGAAGTTCCTAGTCCTGAAGAATGTGCAGCGTAAGTGATTTGTGAACTTTCTTCTACACAAGGCTTACCAATTTCTCAGTGCTATCACCGAATTACCAGAGGCCGTTAAAGCTTTCTTTGACGAAATGGCTAGACGCACGGGATGGTCGTTTACCGTGTTGGGGGGTGGCCGTGACACCAGCGCGATCGGGAAGATACAATCCATTGCGATACATGTAGGAGAAGACCGCTATCAACAAATATTTTCAGTCGCGAATCCCGACTTTTACGATCATATTCTGGCACCTTTTCGGTCTTTCCTGTACAACGTCTATCGTGAGTGTTATCAATTATGGGAATGTATATGAGGTTAATAGTAAATTAATAGCGGACGACGGAGGAGAAGAAATCATACCGGAAAAGACTGATACTAATGTGCATGCGCCCGAGAACGAGGGCCTACCCGAACCTGCTCATGCCGGTGCCCAAGGTGATCAAGAGGACAGCGGCTCTTCGAAATTCCCATCTACTTCGGCAGCTTCAGGCTTGTCGGGGATTCCTGGGCCTACTGCGCAGTTGAATCCGCTATCAGTGACGTCGGTTCCTTCAACAGTTCCGTGTCAGATTCAGGAGCCTATTATGCAGTTAAATCCCCTACCATCGACGTCGGCCACTTCTACGGTTCTGAGTCAGAATCAGGAATCGGGTGATTCCATTGTCCCACTCCCAATGATACAGCCGCCTTCCAGTGCCGACGTTGGCCCAGGAGCTTCGAATGAGCTGGACGCGATGTTTCCGGGCCTGGACATAGGCAGTTTGACGGATGAACAGTGGAACTCACTTCAGGAGGAGTGGACAACTTACAGTGGCGACCTGTCCTTCCTCGACGATCTTAATCTAACAACAGATACCAACACGGATTCCGGCTTCGCGAGCGGTGCGATGTTTGGTCCAGGTGGGATTGTTATCAACACATCGATAGGAATGGACGAAAATTGTGGAACATGTAAGTTAAATTGCTCGACAAACATCAAGGTTTACTCACGTATTTGCCAGCTACCATGACCGCCCCTCAAAACATGGCGGAGGGTTCCGGATTGACGGACGCACTCACTGCCACTCAGTTGTCGTCTATGCCTGGTGATAACCCGCCTCTGGTTGCTCATGTCAGCGCACCGGCAGTTCTAGGGACCCGGGACGGGAATGCGGCCATTGATAACGAGGCACCGACGTCGATCAGTTTGGGAAGTGGAATTACGGACGAGAACAGCGATCGCGTCACCCGCAGTCACAGGCCAGCGGTCTCGAAGGATGTCCCACAGCAACTCGTATGGCTTGACCTGGCCAGCGACTACTTGAGCCAAGGAGTCGATGATGAATCCTGGAAGGATTGCATCAGACGATGGTTGGAGTTTGAGAAGAAAGAGGCCAGTGAACTGGATACAAGTTCGGTAAGCACCCAGCTTATATATATCAATTGATTGATAGACTTACTTGACAATAACCTTCAGTTCCGTATCCCTGCGAAGTCCAGACCTGCTCTACTGTCGAAATGGCTGTCCGGACGCAAATATGGGTCTATTCCCGTGCTTCCCGATAAGTCCGCGTTCGCAGATGAGTGGCTTGTGTGGTGGAACACTATCCAGCCGGAATGGAGAAAGAACCCGCTAAAGAATGGCCTCCCGCTTTCCTTGGAGCTCGCGAAGGGAAAGGATAGCATGCTGACGTTGAGAAAAGGGGGACCATCGGGACTGGTGACTGCTTTGATTGGGCTGAAGTGGTGGGCAGGCCAAGACGAACGTTGGGGTCCAGCGGTCAATGATTTACTCCTTTGCATCAAGACTTTCAACGGGTCGTTGGTGAAGAGAAAACGTTCAGATGGGAACGAGCAGGAAAAAGGCGAGGGAAAGGCAAAGAGCCGAAAATTGAATGCAGTGTGATGCGTCGGATTCTCACGCGCCGTTTTTGGGATTCTCGGGCGCAGGTAACCAGAATGCTTTCTTGATGTCGCAACATATGTGCAAAAAATATAAAATGATTATTTCTTGGAAAGGATGGTTCCTTGGGGAAAACAAAACCTCGGACAGAACCAGATGGCTGCATAACGTATTGATTTCCCGAACGAATAATTCGACGGAGAATGGATAGCCCAGGGTGAATAGATAAGACCACAGGTGAACAGATAAGAACAGATGGATAGACCACGGGCGAACAGATAGTATTGCGGTGCGAACGGATCTATTGTGTGAGCGAATAATTCGACGGAGAATGGATGGCCCCCGGGGTGAACCGATAAGACCACACTGCACAGCCGAACAGATAATTCAGGCGCAAATGGATAACCTGGGGAGAATAGATAATTATGGCGCCAACCGATAGTTCAACTGCGAACGAAAGATTAGGTGAATGGATAATTTGGGGGGAATGGACAGCCGGGGGTGAATGGATAATTCAAGCGAACGGATAATTGGATAGATAGGCCAAGGTAGGGATGGATAGACCATAGGTGAATGGATAATTCGGGGGGAATGGACAGCCGGGGGTGAATGGATAATTCAACTGCAAACGGATAATTCGAGCGAACGGATAATTGGATAGATAGCCCGAGGTAGGGATGGATAGACCATAGGTGAACGGATAATTCGGGGGGAATGGACAGCCGGGGGTGAATGGATAATTCAAATGAACAGATAATTGGATAGATAGCCCAAGGTAGGGATGGATAGACCACAGGTGAATGGATAATTCGGGGGGAATAGACAGCCGGGGGTGAATGGATAATTCAAGCGAACGGATAATTGGATAGATAGCCCAAGGTAGGGATGGATAAACCGGAATGGACAGCCGGGGGTGAATGGATAATTCAACTGCAAAACGGATAATTCGAGAAAACGGATAATTGGATAGATAGCCCGGGGTAGGGATGGATAGACCATATGCGAACGGATAATTTGGGGGAAATGGACAGCCGGGGTGAATAGATAATCTGGCTGGAAATGGATAGGCTGAGCTGAATGGATAACCTAGAAGAAACGGAAATTGGTTGCCAAAGATAGGCGAACGGATAATTCAACGGGAAATGGACAGCCCAGGGGTAATGGATAATCTGGCCGCAAATGGATTGATAATGAGCTGGGGTAGGGATAACTCACAGGCAGCCAATGGATAATGTCCTGAATGGATGGATGACCACAGTATATGGACTGGGCGGGTTATTGATAATAAACAAAGTCTGTGCATTATGTATAAACCATTTTATTGTGCTACAAGGGTATTATACATAACTGCGGTTTTACCAGGTGTCATTTTTGTCGGCTCCCAACCTCCAACAGATGAATGGTTAAGAACCAAAGCAAAACCTCTTGCTGTTCGTCGAGAAAAAGTGCGACAGGCTTTAATTTGGTTAAAAAACCATAACCAGTTATATAAAGACATTTCAATAAATAATACCCTTCTTGACAGCCTTCCACCTCAATATACACTGCCAGTTCATGTTGAGCATGTTGTGCCAAATGAGGCAATGGAATCTTTGACATCCCGCTATGATAGTCAACCATCTTCAAGTTTAAATGATCACAATTTAGATTCTCAATCTTTAGCAGAAAATAATGACATTCCTTTTCAAAATGTTGTCATCACTGACGTTGATGGATCAGCTCCTTCAAATGAATTACGAGCAGCTGCTGTCCGTCACATTAAAAAAAAAGGAGGTGGATATATTGAAATTGCTCATGATCCCACACCAGTCAATGAGTTTTTTAATCCAGAAATGTTTCCAATGATATATCCGACATTATTTCCATATGGCATTGGAGGTTTTGAAAATGTGAAAAGGACCACTCGTGTTTCTATGAAACATCAAGCTAAACATTTTTTCAGCCTTGCTGACCGTCGCTTTCAAGAACATTATTCCTTTCTTTTCACAGTCTTTAACATTTTGCAACGACGTGAACTCTTGTTACACACAAGCTTGAAGGTTAAGCGAAAGAATTTTGATTCCGTAGCTCAATCTTTTGCATCAGTTTCACCAGAAGTGGTTCATACCGTATCTGAACGTGTTGCGAGGGGTGATTCAAAGACATGTCATACTGCTCAGGAACGACAAGTTTTAAATTTGATGAAAGAGGTCAATGTCATAACATCTCATGTACCAGGTTCTGCTGCTTCTCGTGTGGCCATGCGTAATGAAATACGGGCATTGATGATGGAAAAGGGTCTTCCTAGCTTCTATATAACAATAAATCCTGCTGATGTATATAATCCTTTAGTGAATTTTCTAGCAGGTGCAGATATAGATCTTGACAACTTGCTTCCTGAGCAAATACCAAATTATTATGACCAGTCTATTTTGATTGCCAAAAATCCTGCTATTGCTGCCAAATTTTTTGATATTTATATGAAAGCTTTTATTTCTGCACTTCTCGGATATAACCCTGATGGTGAAAGTGTTGAAGGAGGAATATTTGGAATTGTCAATGCATATTATGGCTGTGTTGAAGCTCAAGGCAGAGGCACTTTACATTGTCATATGCTTGTCTGGGTTGAGGGAGGTTTAAATCCAAATGAGATTAAAGAAAGAGTAATCGCTGATGGTGATATTGAATTTCAGAGAAGATTAATTGCATTTCTTGATGATACGATATCTAATTCAATTCCATCCAAACCTTGTTCTGAATCTAACCTGCTTGTTAATGAATTGACTAATGGTTCTCATCCCTGTTCCACTAGAGGAATTAACCTCACTGCTACAGATATTGATGACCAACAACAAAATCGTAGACATATTGCACGACAAAATGATATGCATAATTTAGCAAAACAATGTCAATCTCATTCACATTCACAAACCTGCTACAAATATTGGAAAGGTCCTTTAAGTGGCGAACCACGTGAATGTCGATTTGATCTTGATGAAAGTAATACGTGTCCTGAGAGTTATTTTGATCCTGAAACTGGTGAACTTAATTTGCGTTGTCTTGATGGAATGGTAAATAATTTTAACAAAACAATTCTCGAGGCTATTCGGTGTAATATGGATATTAAATTTATTGGATCGGGTGCCTCTGCAAAAGCTATTCTTTATTACATTACTGATTATATCACAAAGTCTCAGTTAAAATCTCATGTCGCATTTGCAGCATTGGACTTGGCTATAAATAAATTGGGAGAATTCAATGCTGATGAAGATAATATAACTATGAGAGCAAAGCGTCTTTTGCAAAAATGTGCCCATACTATGATTTCACATCAAGAGCTTTCTGCACAACAAATTTGCTCTTACCTTATGGGATATGGGGACCATTACACCAGTCATGAATACAGAAATTTATACTGGACTGCATTTGAAAAATTCATTAATGATGAACAACCTTCACCTGAATGTTATGAAGCCCATGCATCCACTGATCTTCACTCACAAACTGAAAATGTGCCTGAAACTGACCATAATATTTTTCCCTCTGAAATTTGTCAGAATAACAATTCTGAGGATGATGATAATGACAATCAAGTTGAACTTGAAGATGAAAGTGAAGTTACCCTTGCTGTTGAAAACAACTGCCTAATTGCAAAAACTTGTCAAGTACTTGATTATCAACAACGTTCCGAATCCCTTGATGATCTCTGCTTATGGGACTCCATTGCACGAATTGACAAAGTCAAGAAATCCAAAAAAGATCTTGATATTGAAGACAATATTGATAACAATATTGATGAAGATGATGAAGCTGATGAGGAAGAATGTGAATTTGAAAACACCGATGATTTGCTATCATCAACTTCTAGAGCTCGACCTCATTCTAATTTTATGCCTGACCATCCAAATTATCTGACACACACCTTAAAAATTAGAGCACCACATAAATCCTTAATACCTGTGCCAATTGGACCATCAATTCCAAGAAGAGATCGTGAAAATGTGAAAGAACGTTACTGCAGATTAATGCTAATACTGTTTAAACCTTGGCATCATGCAGATGATTTACGTTTACCAGGAGAATCATGGTCAACAGCATTCTTCTCCTTTATGGAAACCTGTTCACCTGCAAAGAAAAGAATCATGGATAACATGCAGATACTCCATGAATGCAGAGATAGTCGTGATGATCATTTCACTGCTAGACGAAATCGGAACCGAAATCGAGCTCACCAAATTCCAGGAGGGCATACAGGAACTCGATCAACAAGTGATGATTTTGGTGACACAACTGAGTCTGAAGAAATAATACTTGAACATCTTTTATCTATACAGGACACCCATTCTATCAATGTTAATAAAACGCAAGAAGATGTACTGAGCTGTTTAACTTTTGCTGAAAGTGGTGGTCTATTCACAAGCACTTGCCAAATGACTGGCATTACAGACTCCACTGATATGATCAATGAAGAAGTTCACGAAGATCATCCACTTTTAGAGGAAATCTGGAGGACAGAATATGAATCACGGCGTCAAGAGTGGAAAAAAAATGCATGTAAATCAAATACATTACCTGCACAGATGAACATCAATCAACATATTCAAGACAATAATAACCCACTTCAGATAATCAAGGATGGTCTTGCTTTTAGAGTCAACGAAAACATGCAACCAGCCACAATGGAATCCAGTCTACAGCAAAATATTGAGCCTACAATTGCCGAAAGCAATGTAAACATTCAGCAAATTATAGACAAATATACTTTAAACCGTGAACAGTCAAGAGCTTTTCGAATAGTGGCTGAACACAGTCTTGAAAGCAAATCCAAACCTCTAAGGATGTATTTGGGTGGTGCAGGAGGAACTGGAAAATCCCGTGTAATTGATGCCTTAAATGAATTTTTTGTACTTCGAAATCAGAGCTGCAGATTTCGTCTTTCTTCATACACAGGAGTTGCTGCCAAAAACATATCAGGTATGACATTACATGCATCTCTGATGCTAAACCAAAGAAAGGCCAAAGGACTAAGTGGAAAAGCTTGCCGTGATTTAATTTCAATGTGGGAGGGTGTGGATTACTTATTTATTGACGAAGTATCAATGATTGGCTGTAAGCTTCTTTTAAAAATTAGTGAAGCACTAAATGATGCTAAACAAAATCAGTCACCTTTTGGAGGAATTAATGTTATTTTTGCAGGCGACTTTGCTCAGCTGCCCCCTGTTGCTGAATGCCGACTATTTTCACATATCGATACATATGATGTCAGTACAAAGCAGGGGCAGCAAAATGTTTTCGGAAAACTACTTTGGTTATCTGTAAAAACAGTTGTCATCTTAACCGAAGTAATGCGGCAATCTGGAAAGGAGAATTCAGACTTTGTCAACCTCTTGAACAGGTTACGGATAGGACAATGTACATACAATGATTATAATGTTCTCAATTCTCGACTGTTGAGTGAACAAAACATTGACTGGGATGATCCCAAATGGAGAACCGCTCCCATAATTGTTTCCAACAATGAATGCAAAGATGCCCTAAACATAAAAGCAACCACTGAATATGCTCGTCGAACAGGAAAGCCCATGCACTGGTACTATGCAACAGATACTCGATGTGGGAAAAAAATTAGCGATGAAAGACTTCATGATCATCTTGAAGAAATGAATACTGGAAAAACAAATCAACGTATGGGAAAAATACCTCTTGTCGTGGGCATGCCCGTTATGATCTGCCAAAACTTTGATGTAGAAAACGGAATAGTAAATGGATGTGCTGGAACCTTACAAAAAATTCGTTACCGCATTGACAACAATGGACATCGACATGCTATATCATGCATCATTGATTCTCAATCCATCTCTGGTCAACCATTGACTGGTTTACAACAACAATCTGTTGCCGCACTAGAAGATACTGTTGAAATGAAATTTATTCATCCCTATTCACATAAATCGTGCACAATTAAACGTACCCAACTGCCCATCATGCCAGCGTTCGCCATGACGGCACATAAAGCTCAAGGGCAAACAATAGAAAATGCTGTACTAGACATTCAAAGTTGTCGTGGCACTGAATCACCATATGTTATGGTATCCAGAGTCACGTCTCTCAATGGGCTGCTGATATTGCGGCCCTTCAACATTTCAAAAATACGGTGTCGTCAATCCGAGGACGGCAGAAGAGAAGCACGGCGAATCGAATACCTTCGCCTGAATACTATCATTGCCACCGGCAATGATTTCGAAAGTGCACATGCCCGGAATTTGCTATCAAGCAGCAAATACAAAGAAATGGTCTCTTTAAACGAAAATGACGATAGAGACAATAACGGACAGACCAATTTTCGTAACCAAGACTCAACTCGACGTCTCCACCGTCTCCAAATATCGAACCTCCACCTCACATCCCATGCCTGCCCATCTTTTAATCTTCCAGAGGACGATGTCTCTGCAAACTTCAGTGGTACGTTGATCACCTGTCTTATATTCTAATATCGGCCAAGCTTCAGATCTAGACGGAATGGATATAGACAGTCACAGTACCAATGACCATCCATCCGCAAACAAATCTTCAAATTCTCCGTCGATAACGAAGAGAAAGGCGCCTGCCAGTGAACCCTGTATTGCATCTGTGAGTATGATATACTGAAATAAATATAATAAAATGAATGACCAAACTTACTAGGCCCCAAAACGAAAGCGACAAAAACAAATCATTGACTGAATCGCTGAAGAACAAACTTGAACGACCTTCACTGACTGTCGATCTGTCACAGGCTTACACAATAATAATGTCAGCATCACAGCCACTACACGCTCAAATCATCGAAGGCTTGTTCCCGCCTCACCTCCCATCCACCACCAACACAACATGCCAGCTGCTGCCTATCCCCACATTCCAGTTTACACTGTCATTTACCATGTTCATCAAGAGTCGACAGAAATAACTGTAAAGTTTTCCATAATTCTCACAGCACACATCGAGTTTGACCTTATTTCCAACATGTAGTGGCATACATCGCTTTGTCGAAAACCGGATGAAGACCTTCTTAGCATCATTGGCGCCACTATCCACCAAGAGGGCGACACCATCTTCCATGTCATTCTACCGTTCAATTTCGCAGACCAACACTCGGATTGAATCTTCGTTGTCGTCATCGCCTCAACAGTAGCTCCAACACCATTCAAATGCTCGACACTAAATACACCACCCAAAGTTTCAGGAACTCCACGCCCTTTTTTTGTCCTTATCAGAAAACCGTGCCTTTCCACTCTACCTCCCACAACCCGCTTCGAACCATGACCGAAAACATCTCCCCAGCACTTGGCGAACGTCTTGAGCTGTATGACAACCTCTTACCCTGCTTGAAAGACTTGCCCACGTTACTAGCCAATCTCGACTACAACAAACACTTCACAAAACACACTACCGACGGCCGCAACAACTTCGAATACTATTCCGTCGGCAAAAATGAACCTATTCTCATAAATGTCTTCGGCAAAATCGCACCGTATATTGAAGGCACAAAAATAAGCGCCATCGGAAACCATCGTGCTCTTCCTAACAAAGTAAGCGAAACATCTGTTGTCGCATACGATCCTCACCATCTTTCATCTAGCCTCTCCAACCAATCACTGACAAATCGAGCGTCAAGGACATATTGCAACTCCGTTGTCCTAGCTATGCTCCCAACAAGCTCCAGGCATTATATCAAAATCAACTTGTTCCACTATGCGACATCGTTGACGACGACAAAATGAATGACGCAAACAAAGTAAGTCTCCAAAACGTCAACGAATCAAAGCAGAATACTTACCTGCGCTGTCCAGCCACCATTATCTACGAATGGATGCGTCCGAAACGACGAATTCATTGCTATCCACTTCCCAAAAAAATTTAAGGCATGTACACAACAACGTCGACTATTACAATCTAACGCATTTCAACTAGACGCCTGTACAATCGATCAAGAGAACTGGTCGAACAAAAATCAAGCTTGAAGACGAACCATCGCACTCCGACACTAAACGTTCTCCTCCGCCTGCATCTGCCGCAACCGAGAACAAGCCGGATGTCAAGATCGGCGACTTCTACGAGCCGTCGCTCATGCCAGACTATAACCCAACCAATTTCAATCTCGTTTCCGATAAACTTGTCCAGTACGACGTCCGAGACAAAGACAACCAACTAATTCCTGTCTGGAAGAATCACGACGAGCTCAGACCTGGCACCCTCGTTCTCTGCCTTGCGACTATCAACTGCTACAACATAGATGTCGACAGAAGCGACCCTAGCAGAGGTTTCAGGCGTGTAAGTTGTCAACCTTTCATTAAGAAACACTGCTAACAACTTGAAACCATTCCCAGTACTACCAACTCAGCATTGAAGCGCTGAGAATCCTCGCTGAGTCTCTCCTCGTCACTGAGACCGAAACAGACGAAGTGACTCACCAAAACCCGACCACATCCACCTCTACCTCCAATGCTATGAACGACTTCAACAGTTTCTCCCTCACCAAACGAAGCGCCGACCACGACAAAAAGGCCTCCGAGGCGCACAGCGATCACAGATCCGACAAGAGAAAGGCGAAAAGAAAGGTGAACAGCGGCGACCAAGGCGAAGCGAAAGATGATAACGAAATAATGGACACAATCTAACGTACATCTTCTTAACTTATCTGTAAATATTAACTATAAATCCTATCTTCTCCTATTTCCCCTCACACTTCAACGTCAGCTTTCGGCCACGTAGCCACTGTACTTTAAAGTCTTTTCTGTATAAAATCTATTTAGCTAGCAACTGAAAACCTCATGACTCGAAAGGCTCCGACAAGAGGAAGGTAGCGGGCTTTGCCGCTCGCCGGCCCTACATCCTTATATGGTAGGGTTTTTCTCCACTTCGTCGGCGCAAGTACGGTGGGGCTCATCTGGGTTTTTGTATTTACGAGAATTGAAGGGTTCTATTCAGTACTGCCAGTGAGGAGTTTAGGGCTATGTACATCAATGCAGGTACTATACTTAGTCGACACTCAAAGCCTCGGGCAAAAAAAAGTGAGGGGTGATCATGATGAAGCTGCTTGATATGGGGTCAGGGCTACAGCGATGGTCAAGATGAAGGTGGATGATTTCTATCCGGTTGCTCGAGTTCTAGACACAATACTGAGTACCAAAGGCCACGCGTTCATTGTGGCAGGAGCTTTGGCAGTTCGGACATGTAAGTAGGATCGTCGCGTGCTCTTTCGAGCCAATGCTCTATATCGTTCTTGTTTGCGTCACCCATCATGGAGAAGTGGGGCGATGGTGTAGGGCGGATATGGGAGAAGTCTTGAACGGTGAATGGGGGTGATTCCTGTTGGGTTTTGGAATGGTGAGTTAACTGACCGTACGGGTTATTATAAGTATGTGGTATCGTACGAACCTTCTGGTCGTCTATGAGTGCGGTACGGAATGGACTGGGGTATTGAGCGAATCTGATCGTGGTGCAGTCCTCTATGATCGGGTTGGAGGAGATGGATAAGAAGACGTCGGTTTGCTTTGATGAGTGCATACGGAACTATGTCGATGTATCAGCATCAGCATCAGGAATTTATGGCATGAGGAGAGGAAGAGATCGGATGTGCGAACCTGATGACACCCGAGAACGATGATGCACTGCGTTAAATCATGGAGCAAGGCGCTGCCCTGGATGGAGGGCAGGAGGACCACGCAGTTCGTGAGGTTCCGCGCGTGCAAGGCGGAGATGATCAGACGTTCGCGTTCGTGTTCGTGTTCGTGGTCGGGGGGTGCGTCGTCTGTTGGGGTGGATGTGGATGCGGATGAGGATGGGGGGAGGAGGTTGACGATGCAGTTTGAGAGGTCGGAGATGGATAGGTCGGTTTGTTGGGGGTGGTCTGGGAGGTTGGAGCGGGTGAGGTATTTGTTGGTGTGGGAGGAGAGGATTAGGTTCGTGGTGCTTGATGAGGAGGTGGGCGTTGGGGGTTCGGGAGCCTGGGTGGGTGTGGTGGTAGGGGCGGCGGCAGTTGGAGCTTGGGGTTTGCGTTTGAATGCGAATTTGGATTTCGGTGCGGCTGAGGCGCGGAGGTCGGTTATGGATTTCTCTAGAGATTTCAATTGCTGGAATCAGATCAAGGTGATCAGGGATATATCAATAAACAAGGAAAATACGACGTACGATCTCATATTGTTTCTGGTCATACGAGGGTATCGAGCCCGTAGCATCCGCCAGCGCCTTGGTGGCCTTTGCGAGCGATACGGACAGACCTTGGATGATCTCTGGAGGGGGGGAGGCGGTGGATTTTGCAGTGGATATCTGGGATTCCAGGTCTAAGGTTGATGGTTTGGAATCAGATGGGGGGTATGGGGGATTAGGTATAGGGTGGTTGCAGACCGGAGCGCATTGCTTGGAATTGGGGCGTGAAGGATTGGGAGAAGGTCCAGTTTGCGGCGTCCATGGCTTTTGTCGTTTGGAGGGTATTGGATGGATGGGTATGAGCTCGAGACTGAGGGTATTGGATAGAGAGTTGTCGATGACTGGAGGATGCAATCGTCGAGTTTGTCGGTTCCGAGAGGAGAACCGTAGCGGATGTTTGACACAGCAGGTCAAACCAAACACAGCAGCCTGAGGCTGAATCGACGGGCACAGGATTTCTTACTCTTCCTCTTCGACCACCACCAACGCCACAGCCACCTTTCTTTCACCTAAACCCATCCTCGTACCTCTGCAACAATGGCTGATGAAATGGAAGTTGACGTCGAGCCAAAGACTAAGTCTGGCTCCAAGAAGGAAGGCAAGGATAGTGGAAAGGCACGCTTTGAAGTGAAGAAGGTGGGTAGTGCTTGTCTGTCGATGTCGTGTGCGAGCGCTTATTGTTCGTTTTGTAGTGGAATGCTGTTTCTCTTTGGGCTTGGGGTATGTTTTGGTTCATCGCTGTGGCTGGATGTGTGGGCGCGGGCGCTAATGGGTGTTCTTGATGCATAGATATCGTCGTTGATAACTGCGCCATCTGCAGGAATCATATCATGGATCTTTGTAAGTAGCTTGACTTGTCGTCTTTGAAGATCGCTGTAGACTGAATGATGCTTTTCTTTTACTTAAGGCATCGATTGTCAGGCCAATCAAGTCTCGGCCACCAGCGAAGAGTGCAATGCCGCGTGGGGAATTTGCAACGTGTGTTTTATCTTTCATCTGCGCTTCCATCCTGTCTCTGATCTGTTTTTTTCTTTCTTTGTGGCTTCGGAATCGTGTGTTAGCATGCTTTCCATTTCCACTGCATCTCGCGCTGGTTGAAGACTAGGAATGTCTGTCCTTTGGATAATCGTGAATGGGAGTTGCAGAAGTATGTTAATATTTTTCGTTTTTTTTGATTTCTTTGTCTGATGCTGGATTCTTTAGATATGGTCGATAGATTCCCTTTCTCCGCTATTTTACACTTGTCTGTATACTACGTTTAATCGAATTTGCCTCCTAGCGCTAGACTTGCAATCGAATATTGGACCGACCCTATTCGGGTTTTCACCTCTCGGCTGTTTGTATCTCGGCTTTTTAGCATGATTGGGTGTCATGAATTATCCTCACTTGGGGTGATCGCACAATGCATAACAAAAGACCTACACCGAGTCGACGTCCTGCTGGACGCCGTTGTCTAACTTATGATATTACGACCTCCTCTTACGAAGTCATTAAGTTTCAAGGCATCTGCCTTCTATCTTTTGAGGAAAAGTGAACGCCAACAGTCAACCTTTAAATATTAAATGATCTGGTAAGTACTCTGATTTGTACCTCATGAGTACTGTTTGGGCAGGCGAGTCACATATTGTAATGATCACATGATGAGAGGTCGCGTCGCGAAAGAGCCTACCCTAAAGTCGCATGGTTGTTGATTGTCCTAATCGGGAGTAAGGACTTTGAGCCTTTGTGCCTGTTCGCTGTGCTCGCTCATCTACAATGCTGGTCTCGACTGTTATCTACTAATCAATGTCCAGCAACCCGTCCGATGCTTGGTCTCCCAGAGAGGAGACCACGGCATTCTCAGAAACTCTTTCACCTTCAAGGAATTCTTATACATCTCGCTCTGGTATTTGCCTTTCACTTTTCGATTTGAATCGTGCTTATTCGAGTGTTTATGCAGATACACAACGCTTCTCCTCCGACGGCGAAGGCTCTGCTCGCCACATGCGCCGAGTGGCACTTTCCCCGTCTCCTTCATACCAAAACGACGACGACGTAGATGATGTCTATAGTGACGATAACTCACTCGAAGAAGTCGATGCTACTCTCAACAATCTGGATGACGATATCGACGACGCGGAGCAGGCTTTGACGGAGTGGTCTGGCTCGTATTCGCCGGGCCCGACTACATTCTCCTCAGCGACCGGCACCTTCACCTACACCGGAAGCTACACAGGATCTCCGTCCTTTGTCTCCTTACCCACCTTCTCTCCGCGTTCGCCGCCCCACCAGCCTGTAGACCCAAGAGTGCGTCTCAGCAGAATCACGGAGAGGACAGAAGAGTCCCGTCCGACTTCAATGTTTTCAGCTTCAGCCTCTCGTCCTGCAAACACGACCGCGACTCCTGATAACCTCAGAAGGTCCGCTTTTCTTGGCGGAGGCACCCCAACCCACTCGCGCTCCTCGACCGACCCCAGCTCAGACCGTACCCTGCCGCCTCCCGGTCGTTTGAACGAGCTTCTAGCTGTTTTTGAACCCAGCACGACCAGTGGAGGCCACTCTCGCGCTACTTCCACGCCGGGGTATAGGTCCAGCAGCCCCATGTTCGGCGCGGGCTTGTCGACTACCTCGGGGTATGGTACTTATAGCTATGGGTCGCGTCCTTCGTCCCCGTCTAAATCGGGAACGGGGTCTTCGGGGTCCTATACTGGGACGGACATGCGATCAAGTTTGCTTTCTCCCCCACCGAGGCCGACGACGACGACGACTAGTGGGGTGCGATCTACGACGCCTGGTGGAACGGGTACTGGGACGTATACTAGTCCGTCGTATACGGGTGCTCCGAGCGCTACTTCGAATACTAACACATGGAATACGAATACGAATACTGTTACCCCGACTGGATCTTATACGACTCCCAATACCGAGTCCAAGGGGTATACCAACACTGGAACCTTTTCTCAAACCTCGGTTACCCCGACATCTGGACTGCGCAGACCGCAAACGTCGCCCCGCTCGCCGCTCGCTTCGGTCAGAAACATCGTTGCGTTATGGAAGGAGCGCACACCCGCTGCTGAGCGGCATGGAGAGAAGTCTGCTCCTGGCTCTGTGTCGTCCGTCTCTCCACCCCAGCCTCAGCCTCAGGCACAGGCGCGGGCTGCGGAGAATGATGGTCTGTATGGGATCCGCCGACGGGTGGAGGGTGCGCGTGCGAGGATGAGAGAGTCGAGGGCGGTTAGTGGGTCGGGTGTGCCGATGCAGCAGCAGCAGCAGCCGACTTTGGGGAGGCAGGTTTTGGAGGGTGATGATGTTGGGGATAATGCGAGTGTGAGGAGTGGGCGGAGTGGTGTTTTCCCGCCTGGGTTTGATATGAATGAATTTAGTAACTATGCACAGAGCAAAGAACCGGTACGTGGTTATTTGTTTACCATTTTTTTCTTTTTAACTGACTTTTTCTTTTTCTGCCACAGCCGATCCATATTGGTCTTTTGTGGTACCTCAACGTCCACGCATCGCCTCCATACCGGTGGCAACGATGCCAAGCCCTCCTCTACCCGCACATGCTGCTTCTCTCCTGGCTCGCTCCGGGCGGTGGCCGCGGGATCGTAGCGCTGGATTTATTGAACTGCACGAGCGTGCAGTCTGCGCCGTCGCCGACGCACCCGCATGCTCGGGACGATGTGGGCACTATCGCTGCGCGGCAGCAGAGTGGGGAGGTGGGCGGGCAGCCGTTGATGGATATGTTGGTGCCGTTTCATATGTTGTATGCGGATGGGGTTGAGAGGTTGGCTGCGGAGAGTTTGTTGGAGAGGCAGAAGTGGGTTAATAGGCTTTGGTGGGTTTTTCGTTTTGTTGCTTGGCTGTTTTATGGTTTGCTGATGTGTTGTTTATAGGGAGGCGGTGAATAGGCCTGTTACGGTACCTGATTCAGTGTCTGTTACTCGCTCGCCGACTGGGTCCATCAGGACGATTAGGTCCGTTAACAGCAGCAGCAGCACCTCCAGCAACGGCTCGCGCTCGACCTTCTTCGTCCCGCCGCTCAGCTCGCTTCCCGATATCTCTGACTTCCACTCCACCACATCCGGCCTCTCGCGCCAGTCGTCTTTGGTATCCTCGCACCACACACACACCGTTGATGACACGGTCATCCAGAACCAAGAGTACGTCTACCCAGGCGACCCGCGCGTGATCACGCCGCACCGCGGCAGCTCGATGCGCATGCGGCGCAGCGGCTCGATGGCGGACCTGGATGAGGAGTTCAAGTCCGCGTTGAACCGTGCCAGAGGGACTGGGGACTTGTTTGGCGGGTCGCCTGTGACTATCTCCAGTGGTTCGTCGCTTGGGAAGAACGTGTTCGTTACGCCGCCGCCGAGCGTTGGGCGGGGAAGTGGGAGCGAGCGAGCGAGGTCGGATGAGGATGAGCGCTTTTTTAGTGCTGGGTCGGATGGTGGACGGTCGAATGTGTCGTCGACGTATTTTTCGCAGACGTCGTTGACTTCGATGGATAGGCTCCGTACGCCTACTGGCTTTACGGCTACGTCTGCTACTTCGCCGACTCAGGTTGGGACTTCGGCTTTGACTTCCTCGTTTAGGCTGAGCGACTCGGGCTCTTATCGAAGTGAGGATTCGGATATATCCTTTGCGGATTCCCCGTCGACGCTTTCTCGCACTGGAGGCATCAGGAGACGTCCAGCTGGGAGTGCCAGGTCGTATGTATCTGGGTACCAAACCGACGCCTCTCATTCGTCGTCGGATAAGGAGAACGACGACGAGAGTGTCAGCGAGGCTGGAAGTGCGAGCGGGACGAGGACGCCGACTGGGAGCTATTCGGGGAGTGTGGTGTCGTCGATCAGTGGTAGTGGCAGTGGGAGCTATGTGGGGAGCTACTCGGAGAGCCGCAGCAGGACGCCGACGGGGAGTTATTCGGGGAGTTATAGTGGGAGCGAGCGGTCGAGGGGAAGTGGTGGTGGTAGTAGTCGGACGGGCAGTCAGGCGGCTAGTCAGGTTGGGAGTGGGAGTTATACGGGCAGTGGGAGTTATACACCGAGTGGGACGTATACGCCCGATGGCAGTTACACCCCCGCAGCTACCCCCAACGGCAGTTATACCCTCAGCGACAGCTACACTCCCAACGGCAGCTACACCCTCAGCGACAGCTACACGCCAGACAGTGGCAGTTATACGCTTCAAGCCGAGTCCAATGTCGTGGAAAGCACCTCCAGCAGCGGAGTTGGAGGTCATACGCCCATTTCCTCCAGCGAAACTGGGTACGATGTCTGCCCTTCGTCCGACCTTAGCGACTTTTCGAGGCTGACCACGGAGTCTGAGAGCGCAACGCCTTTCTCTCTTGGTTCGGGAACGCTTTCGGAAGTTGCTTCGGAAAAGTTCGTTACTGCCTCTCAAGGAAGCACCGAACATGCGACCGCGGTTTTGAAGCCACTTTCCTCGAGGGCATCCATCACTTCGTTCGAATCCCTTCTGACCATCCCTGGCTCGGAATCGGAGTATGTGACCGCGGATTCGGTGTCGACGGATTATCGCACTGCGTCTGAGCCTGGCGTGGATACCGAGTTCGCTACAGCCTCTGTAGGCTCTCGGGACTCTGCGTACATCACCGCTGGGATGGACGAAAGCGAGCTAGAGGAGATCCCACCCGAGTCGCCGGCCCTCTCGTCGCTCAGGTGGGGCTCGGAGCCAGAGGAGGTCCCGCCGCTGCCAGAGTTCGAAGATGACCGGGACGAGGAGCGCAGTGTGGTAGTCATTCCCTCTGTTGTGCCGTCCATTCGCTCGCCGTCGCCTTCTGATTTATCTGAGCTCCTTCCTGAGGAGATTCCGTTGCCTCTTTCGGCGCCGCCGGCTGCGCCTCGAGCGTTGCCTATGCCGTCGCCGCCTCCTCGAGTGATGCCCATGCCATCGCCGCCTGCGCTGCCGTCGCTTACACCGTCGCCACCGGTGCAAGTGCAGCCTTCGGTGTCGCCTCCGGTCCTGGCTTCGCCTCCAGTTCTGGCTTCGCCTACGCCTTCTCCTCCAGTGCAACGATTGCCAACGCCTTCGCCGCCGGTGCAACCATCACCTCAGTTATCGCCTCCGGTTGAAGAGTCACCCATACTGACGCCTCCTCCGCAAGCTTCTCCTACACCAACGCCTCCGCCTCGAGATTCACCACCTTCGTCTCCCCCTTCAACACCAACTCCACCGGCTTTGCCTGCATCGTCGCCGTCGCCTTCTTTGCCTCTGACCCCAACTCCTCCGCCACTCGATAGTTCTGTGTCAGACCCTGATGTACCGACTCCGACGACGTTCAATATGCCTTTGCCATCGGTCTCGGAGCCTCTAACGATAGATGAGGAGGATAGCATCGACGAGGAGTCCGTTAGCTTGAGTTTGCTCTCGTCGCTTCCTCCGTCCTCTTTGGGACCGACGTCGGTGTTGACTCCAACCTCTCTTGCAATCGTGTCCGCATCGACTGCGTCAACATTGCCTCCGTCGACACCTGTAATGCCACAGACAGTGCGATCGAGTTCTATAACTCAGTCGACTCTTTCTAGCTCGGGAGTTCTGTCGTCGTTTACGCAAACGTCGTCATCGTTGATGCCTCCTAGCCCTCAACCGTGGGCGACTGCAACGGATTTATCGTACGAGTCGTCCGTCCTTATGCCGTCGCCTTCTTTGCGGTCTGTGGCTCTCCATGAGGGGATGGAGACCTCCTTCGAGACCTCTGTTTTCCGTCCGAGTGGATCTCCTTCATCGGTTGGTCGAATGAGCACCATACCAGCGTCGATTTCTTCGCCCACGGCTCCGCCTCAATCGCCGTTGCAACCACTTACGCCGGTGCCTGCGTTGCCTCTATCGATATCGTCTCCAACAGACGTGGCTACGCCTACAAGCCTTACGTTCAGCTCGGAGTCGTCAAGTTCATTGGGCAGGACACTTTCGACGTATTCATCTGTGTCATATGTGTCGCAGTCGTCTTTGAGTTCATCTATATTTGACTCTCGTTCCGAAATCGAGGAAGTTGAAGTGCCTTCCCCTGTTCTTGGATCGGAGCCGTCGACAGAGCCGTCGTTGCTGAGTACGCCTCAGCCGCCCACTGTACGTACTTTAATACCCATCTCTTATTGTAAATTACTAATTCTTTATTGTTTGCAGCCTACTCTATTGCCCACACCGGAGCTCAGTACCGGAGTGACGCCTGAGGGCTCCCTTATCCTCACGATTACGACGCCTCAAGGGAGTGGTGCCACGGAGCAATCGAGCTTGCGTACCATCCCGTCTATTAGCATCGCGACCGAGAGGGACCTTGGACAAGACCTCGACAGGCTAGCCGATGAAATTCGGACGTACGACCAGGCCAGAGGTCTCGAAAATCAGGATATCGCGGATAACGTGAAGGCGCTCAGAGACGAGCTCCAAGATCTTGCGCGTTTTCTTCACAGAACGCCGTCACCGTCGTCGCCATCTATCGTCGTCGTTCAAGCACCGACGCCGTTGATAGCAGTTCCTTCAATGCCGCCCGCGCCTGCTCAAGTCATTGAGGCTCCTCAGCGAGGTGTGCAGCTCACAGACCGGCCGGTCGGCGGTAGCAGCATTATGTCTTCATTGCGTCCTGGAGGTCCTCGGATGATGGAGGTTACCGTTCCGATGGGTCCTGCCGATTCCACCATTAGCCGTTCCACCAGCAACGCGAGCAGTTTCGTGTCTTACCTGTCCTCACACCATTCTGACGACTATATTTTCGACGAAACGGAGGAGCCCGAAATTCCTTCAGAGCCTTGGGAGTCGACTTTCGAAACTTCTGAGACGTCCTCTACCCCCGAGCCAACCGAATCATTGACTTCTTCCAGCCCTCTATCAAGTGTAGGGGTCTCTTCGGGCGCGGGGACTGCGAGGCCGTCACAGCCTCCAGACTTGCTTGAACAAGCTCTAAAGGACATTCGGGATCAGTTGCAAACTCTGGAGAATGGACAAAATTCTGCGCGCAATCTTCTTGATGCACTACGAAATCGAGAGGACCCAGTGCACCCAGATCATACTGCCGAGCTTGGCGGTCGCCTGAACAGGATTGAGGATCTGATCCGGGCTCTCGTTGAACAAGGACACCCACGCGGCCCCCCAATAGAGGTTCAACGGCCCTCAACTGCTCGTACTGATTCAATTTCTGAGTCGTCAGATTCGTTGGGTCGTTTGCGCGATCTTTTGGAACGCCTCGCAGAACCCCAACAGGAACTGCATATGCCTATACCAGTCACCGCCCGCCCGGGGCCATCGATGATGGAACAACTCGCAGATATTTTATCACCTGGTCGAGACTTTACCCCTACGACAATCATAGATGCTCCAAGAGTTGTACCGTTTGTTTACCAGCCTGCAGAAAGAGGTGCACGCGCTAGGAGCGCCAGTCCAGTGTCCATGGAGACGTTGCCTCCCCGTCCAAGAACCACCCCAATGTACCATATTCCTCGACCACAACGTCACGGTCACCCTCGTACCAGACCATCGATACCCTCTGAACCTGAAACATTGACACAATTCGCCCCAGTACCGCCTCTACAACCCCAGCCCCAACCTCCAATACAAGTACTGGCTGATGAAACTCCTGTGCCAGTGCAGCAGCCCACGCGCCCCGATAGACGTCACGATCCCGGACCCACGCCACGCCCAGTAATTGTATGCCGGTTTATTCTCATAGCTAAATACAAGCTCATCATGACCTTCTTTCCAGCCTCCGTTATATGGAGATAGCCGTCCACCAACCGCCCCAGGCTCTCTTGGGGGAGGCGACGATGCACCACGACCAAGTTGGTACCGTCCTTCGAACAGGATTAGAGACCAAGCTAGGGTAAGCAGCATTTTTGTTTTTCGTGTCATCATTGTCATTCCCCCACTATAGCCTCCTCCTCTCGATATCCCTCCAACGAACGTTGGACCTGGTGTCGGTGCTCCACGGCCCGGACAACAACCACAACCACAGCAACCAAATTATGGTTATATGCCTATGCCTGCCGGCCCTGTAAGTCCCTGTTGTTACTTTTATATATTCCATGGAACTAACATTCAATACAGACGGTTGTGGAGCTTCCTCCTTTATTTAATTCATTGATGGAAATTTTGCGGGTAATCTACTTCATATTTTTTTCCTAAGAGTGTTTGTTTCTGACGCGAATTTTAGGAGAATCGGCTGGCGCAACTTGCGACAGTCGACCAACAACGTGAATTGATGAGATACATGAGAGGATTAAATGAATGGTTGGAGCGCGATGTCCATGACCGTCAATCAGAAATACGCGGCGTCGTCGCTCGAGTCGAGCAATTAGGTCATGACCTCCGTGGCATACAGATGCAAGGTAGGCCATCTCATAAAACTTCGATCCTTTCTTGACCTAATCAACTACATTTTAGGACGACGTACTCCTAGCACTGGTAGCTCTAGTGGTTCTTCGGATTCAGGCCCAGTTCAGATGTATTTCCCGGGGCAAGGCCCTCAACCAACGTACCCCGTCTTACCCCCAACCTTCCAGCCTTATCCACCTGTCATCCCCCCCGTGATTCCAGACGGCGGCACCCCACCTCCCTCGTTCCGTCCTGTAATTCCACAGCCTACGATCGTTGTGAATCCCGGGGCGCAAATGGTTCCTGGGGCGCAAATGATTCCTACTGACGGATACCACCATCCCATACCTGGCCCGATGCCAGGGCCGACACCTCGGCCCCAAGAGACAGGAATTTTTATCCCTCCCGATACCGCCTCGATCCGAAGCGGTAGTACTGGCCCACCACGTCCTGGAGATCCACACCCGCTCCCTATACCACATCCTGGGATGTCAGGGATGGGAACAAATGTTATTCATTATCCCGGAAGTCCGTCTAGCTCTAGGAGTGAAACACCTTCCCGAGGCTCATCGCGGGGCAGAAGGCCTTCGAGGTCAACAAGGCATGACAGTCCCCCAAGACACCCGAGACACGACAGTCGCAGCACAAGGAGAACCCCTCACGATAGGCGTAGCAGCCGAAGTAGAACCCCTCCACGAAGGCGTAGGTCTAGAAGCTCCGATGGGCGGATCCCGTTGGTAGTCACAAATCCTTCGGCAGGTAGGATCCCAGCCGTTCTACAAGACTCCTATGGGCAGCCTGGCACTCCGCACCAGCTTTCGACTCACGCGCCGCCCATTCACGTTATTTCACCATCTGCTGGCTCTTCTTCTCCTCGAATGCATAGACATGAAAGTTACACACATTCTCGCCCACCCTCTCAACCACAACCGTCTCAGCAGCCAACAATTATTATTCAACAGCCTCCGCAACAACCTCAACAACCAGTAATGATGCAGGTCCCCCCCAGCCCTGGTATACAAATGAGTGATGGTGGTATGATGCCTATGGCTCCTGGTGTACCAGTGACTCACATGGGGCAAATGGGTGTCCCGATGACCCCCATGGGTCCAATGACTGGTGTTCCTGGATCTTACTACCCTCCCCCCATGACGGGGCCGCCGATGATCATACAGCAGCCCAGTAGGTCGTCGAGTCGATCAGACAGCCGAGGACGCCGCCATCGCCACACGCCTCCACCAGCTCCCGCTGCTGCCCCTACTGCTCCTATAGTAATCACAGGTCCTTCGCGTCGCTCTCGCTCTCGTTCTCGTTCGCATGGGCGGCGTACGCCCCCGCCTCAAATGGCAATGGGGCCCGGGGTTACTGTGCTGCCTAGCCAGTACCCCCCTGGCATGCCCGGACCAGGTGGTGTCGTCATGATGCCTTCCAGAAGTCGGAGTCGGAGTCGCAGCCCTAGACGCCATCGCAGTCGCAGTCGCAGCCCACCGGTCATAATTAACCAACCTGGTGCACCTGCACCGACTATTTATCCCGCCCCAACACAATCAGTACCTCAGCAACCAATTTTGGTTCCTGGTATGGGGCCAATGGGAATGATGCCAGGAATGGCGCCAATTGTGATGCCTAGAGGATCTCATTCTCGTTCTCGTTCTCGCTCGCCTCGAGGAGGAGCGCCGATTATCATACCTCCTGGTCAAAGCTCGCGACGGTATTCGAGATCTAGGAGCCCTCGTCGTCGCACCCGCTCTCGTTCTCCACGTAGATCTCGCACCAGGTCCCCTCGCCGTCGCACCCGCTCTCGGTCTCCCCGACACCACTCTCCACCTCGTTACCCACCCACAGTACCTATTGTGTCCACTATTCCGGGACAACCTATGATGATTCCGGGTCAATACCCAACTTATAGGCATCATTCTCGTTCTCGCTCTCGCTCGCCACGTTCTCCGAGAGTGCAAGTTGTGGGAGATCCATACGGTCGTAGTCACGGAAGATCCCGCTCCCCTCCTAGACATTACAGTCCCTCACGTCGTCCTAGAAGTCGGTCGCCTGAAGATAGATACCGCCCTAGGCCGTACTCTCCAAGCGATCGTCGACGCTCTCCAAGTGATTGGCGTCGCCGCCCTTCTACCCATCATGGTCGGCCCTCTTACTCAAGATCCCCCACTCCGTCCTATCGAGATCGTGACCCGTACCGTCCGCGAACCCACTATCCCTCTGACAGAGGACGACCAAGGTCGTATTCTCCGAGCCGTGAACATGATGCTAGGCGTCATCCCCACCGACCTCCTGTATCTAGGAGCCTTTCCCCGAGATCGACTCGTTCTCGTTCTCCGATTCCTCTTCAGCGAAGCGATCGGGCCAGAACCCCCACTCGTGCGCATTCGCCATCGGGTGCCGGAAGATCGCGCTTCCCCACTCGTTCTGGTTCGCCCTTGTCCCAGGGCAGTCAAAGTCGAACACCACCTCGACGAGGAACAACTCGGCTACCTACAGACACCATGCGCTCACGTTCACTCAGCCCGCATAGTCCAACATTCCCTCGGCGGGTGGCTACCCGGCGCCCAACTGGCACCATGCGTTCTCGCTCGCGCAGCCCACAAAGTCCACCTCGCGTCATTGTGACCAGCAGACATCGCACTTATTCAGATGAACGCGAAAGGCCAGGACCACGACGCCCAGGACCACGAAGCCCAGGATCAAGAAGCCCAGAGTCACGAAGTCCAGAGCCACGAAGTCCAGACACAGTTAGGATTACTGTTCCCTCAAGATCTGGGGCACAAAGGCCAGCTTTAACACACAGACCTCCTACTGTGGTGGCAATCGATGATACTGCGCCCGTTCATGGAGTAAGCCGTACACCTACCCATCGTAGGGCTTCTGATGGTAAGTTGATGTTTTTATATGGTGGATTCCACTCTAACAGTTTTCAGGAGATTCGTTCACTATTCATTCTGTTGACGACGACGACCGTCGTCCGATTCCTATTGTACGAAGCAGCGCTCATGATCGTCCAACGACACCAATTCATCGTCCTGAAGGTCAGGTTCACCCTGAAGGTCAAGTTCGTCACGCGCCGTCTTCAACTTCGCCATTGCCCTTGCCATTGGAAGATGCCCCTCGCCCTGGTGCCCACCTACCTGCAGATGATCAACGAATGTGGGATACCACTCGTCCTCCACTTCTGCCTGCCCAGTCATCAGAAGTGCATCCTCCAATTGTTCAACCTCCCCTTCGAACTACCACTCCTTTCAATTTCCATGTTGCAGATGATAGCCGTGGGCAGTTAGAAGAATTAAATGAGGCAGCAAACAGACTCCATACAACCGCTGCTGCTGCTGAGGAAGCCGAAGACCAAAGAGAACGTGAATTCCTAACCCATGAAGACCATCGTGAGCAGTTGTTCCTGCAAAACGAAGAAAGGCGAAACCAGGAGGCACGAGATAGAGCAGCTGGAATACTGAGCGACCTTGAGTCACGCATTGCAGGCTTGCCTGCCCCTGCTCATGTACCATCTGCTCATGTACCATCTGCCCATGATCCGTCTACCCATGTTCCGTCTACCTACGTTCCATCTCCCCACGTTCCATCTGCTCATACACCATCTGCTCATGCTCCATCTGTTCGTTTCGAAGATGAACTGTCTCCTGAAGAGCTTGCTGAACAACGAGCCAGTGACAGGGATTCGATCCGTACCATCAGTGCCATTGCAACTCAAGCGGCATCACAACATGCTGCTGATGTCTTGGAGACAGTTCGTCTGGAGCGAGAAGAGGCTGCGAGAGAGCGCGAGGCTGCGGCTAGTGAACGAGAATTGCTGTTGTCTGAACTCCGGGTTGAGAAGGATCGTGTCATCGAGGAAAAGGACGCTCGTATCCGAGCGTTGGAGGATGAACTCGCGCAGCTGCGAGGCGAATTCGAATCGGAAAGGGACCAACGAGCGGCGGAGGAGGCAGAAATAAGAGAACGAGAACGGCAGGAAACGGCGGAGCGAGATGAATTCGTCAGAGCTCAACTTGGCGACATCACTAATCTCGTACAGGACCAGAGAGACATGCTGGAAACGAAGAAGGCCTTGATGGATAGTCGTTGGGAAGAAAAGGAGAACCGCCGTACGGATAAAGAAGCCCAAATGATCGAGTTGCGCGATATGGTACAAAAAATCCACGACGACATGGAGGCCGACCGCGAGAAATGTGATCAAGAAAGAAGAGATGCCAAAGAAGGTATGTAATACATGGTATTGAATGGACCTCGAGTAACACATCGTCTTCCAGGATTAGAGAAGATCATTGAGGATTTACAGCGACAAAACGCTGAACAACGCGAATTATTGACGTCCTTATCTGACAGTAAGTTCATAATTTTTCAGGTCTTGCAACATTACTTATAGATTTGTCAATAAGGTTGGAGAGCGGATTGCGAGAGGCACCACCACGAAACCATTGAAGCCGTCAAGTCGACAGCAAATGAGCAAGTGCCATTCAATGTGCAAGGCGTAAGTTTCTCCACCATGATCCGTGTAACCTGAAGCTTATACTCCATATAGTACCTTGACGAGTTCAGTAGGGCACTGGCAACTGAAGTGCGCATGTTACTTGGAGAAGTCGGCAAGATTCGCGAAGAGAGACGGGCACTGCAGCAGTATGTCCATTTTATTATCCAGTGTCGTAATATGTCTGACTTGCTCTCTATTAGTGAAATCGGTGATCTACTGTGCATGAAGTCTAAATACGGGCCTGGAGGAGAATATGAACCCGACTGGTGAGTGTCATGACTTTCGAATCCGTGTCTTCAAACTTACCCTCTCTCTAGGAAACCCGGTCATTCAGGACCCCCTCCTCCCCCTCCTGAAGACAACATGCCTCCTATGACCGACATTCCAGACATTCCTGCACATATCAAAGGTGCTTGGCGTCCTACTACCCGCCCGCGCACGAAGAAAAAGAAAAAGTCGGAACAACCACAAGCGCCGCCTGCAGCGTCTACCTCTGCTATCCCAATGCATGTCGCACAACCGCCTTATGATATGAGACAGCAACATGATATCAGGCAGCAACACGATATAAGACAGCAACTCACTCGAGGCTCCTGGGCAACTTGGCAACGTACGCTCTCTGTTACATTAGTTTTTGTCTGCGAGTCACTCACACGTTTTTTAGCTGACCGTAATGCTGTTACGCCTCCCTCTGTCGAGCCCACCTTGATGGTTCCAGGACGCGAAAGTCCTGGTCTTTTTGGACCAAGAACACCTTCTACGGGGTCTTACGAGCGTCGGTGATCGTCTTGTGCCGGTCATTTCTTGCCCACTTTTCGCTTTTTTTGGTCTACAGTACATCTTATAACGAAGCCTCCACGATATTGAACGAATCTGCTATATTTACGAATATCTACGACTTAAAGCCCATATTCCTTTGTATATACATACGACATAGTTAACCTTCTTGAATCTAATGGGCATCATTTCTTTCAACTTCGGAATCTCTGAACGAAACGGGCAAACAGTTGAATTATGTATTTAAGCCCGTCATCACCTCATAAAGACCCTCAATAGGCCTTCTGGACAGATGCTGGCTCCAAAAGCGCATAATAGGCTCCCACTCTTGCTTTGACCCAGGCATTCCTTCAGGTTTGGGCCCTAGTTTCGCCTCCGTAACAGATTGATATGCTTTTTTGAATGCGTTGACTGCTCCGGCGGGTAAAGCGGTCTCTGCAGGAGGAGAACGATGGGCAACAAGAACAGGAGTGGGACACAGTGTCGATATCGTGGGGTAAGAGAGAAGTGGACCTGATACTGTGGTAATGGAGCCAAACGAATGCAACGGTGGGGCAGCCTGATCGACACCCGGACCCGAACCCGTTCCCTCTGGCTCTTTGACTGTATCTTCCTTGTCGACAGATGCGGTCGCTCGTGGATTTTGCAGTTGGGCTTTCCACCAGTCTATCCCAAACTCAGCGGCGACAGAACCTCCTTGAGCGAACCCGAAAAGATGGATGCGAGAGACAGTCCACGCGCAGTCCTTCGTCAGATGGTCGATGACTTTGGATAGGACCTGAAGAGCGGGAGTTGGGTTCGGTCGGGTGAGCATTTCCCCGAGATCATCGAAGGAGGTGTACCACTGATAGGCGGCTTCGTATAGGAAGGGGACTCTGCGTAAAGGTTAAGAGTACGTTATCAGATAGACTTGTTTCGAGGCAGCCCCACCTACTGCTCTGGCGCACGCAGGGCAAGGACGGCTGTCTGAGGCAATTTCAGTGATTTTCCCAACTTCGAAAATGGTAACTCTGTATCTCCTTGGATATTGAGTAGACGCGTCAGGACGGCATGGAAGGTGGTTACTGGAATAACGTACCGAGACCATGGAGGAGGATGAGCAGGTTCTCATCTGTGCCATCGTCGCTAGCCGCGTAAAAATAAGAACCTGGAATTCTGGATGCTTTTGGACTCGGTTTGACTCGTGGTGAAGATGCGTTGGGTGAAGTAGGCGCTTCCCGTACATGAAAATCAGACATAAAAGAAAAGCTCGGTGACAGTCTGGTACAAAGAGAAGGCAAATCAGTGCCGGTGCATTGATACACCCGGATAACCGAATTCGATGGTTGGTTGGTTGGTTGGTTGTAGTAACCGGCGGGGTCCCAATATAGTGAACAGCCGGTCAATCTCAAGAAATTGATGCTGGTCTAAAGTTGTGTGCTGGATACTATCATGTCGCAGGAGATTCAAAAAACTCCGACCAGCGATTTTAAATCTCATATTGTACAACAAGTTCTAGTTCTACTGCTTCAATTTTTGGTATATACGTTCTATTTACCTTAAAGAGCTGTAATACCAAATTATAAGATATTTGATGTGGAATTGAGCATGATACAAGGGTGGATAGGGAGATTCAAAATGAAAGTAACGTTCAATCACGGAGATTTTCAGCACCTAAAATGTCACGCTTTTGTCACGCTTTTTTGACCTTTTCGCCTACCTCTTGAGCTATACTCATCTTTGTACTCTAATCTCTTGCAGACTTGTGTTTAGTATGTATGAGAATGTACCCAAAAAAAATTGTGGTTTAAATCGAAGTAATTCAAGCTCGAGGCATAAATTAGTTATGTCCCAAGGTGGGTTGTCAAGGGAGAATAATGTCCACAACGAGCTCAGCTCAACTTTTTGTGTATATTTTTACATATTCGTGAAGCAGACATCAAAGGCTTTCAGAATATGCAAAAAGATTTGCAGAAATGTGGTGTTTTAGCAGCTGTACAGTCATTCACCGGTCAATGAGGCATCCAAATAAAGATTGACCTCGGAATGCGTTTCTGTGAGAAATAAATTCAATAAAAACTAGCCAAAAGGTCCGTATACACCATGGCATACCGAATATGTAGTTATAACACAGAAATTGGAGGGATGGGCATCATATCGAGCCTTATCAGTTTCGAAAGCCAGGATCAGAGCCAAACCAGTCAATGAGGCATCAGTCACAATTGCTTAATTTGGCACAAATTGATCGATCCCACCACTGTTTCCGCTTGTGACATACGTGACCATTTGATTCACTCCGACCATATTTTCATCCTTTCAGTCGTTTACAACCAGGCGCATAGCTCAGACAGCCCTTAAAAATTGTGTACGCACTTAAAATGGTTTTCTTTAAAGTATTATGCAAAAATAATCAAAGATTCACTGCATTTGGCCCCTAAATGCTTGAAAATGAAATTCACATTTGTGATGCATCTTAGGTGATCTCGGATTATTAGAAGATCGAAATATCACAGAGCTACAAAATTTGGAATACATATAGGAGTAGCATATATCTACCTAGGAAAAAAAGAATCAAGAGAAATGCTTTGGAATTGCGCACAGAATATGGTTTTGACTCATTGAGTGGGGTGACTCATTGACCGGTGAATGACTGTAGACCCGAATTTGAATCTCCCTATCCGTTTGAATCCTGCTGCACGTGATAGTATAGGCTCGCTTCGCCATCCTAGTCGCCTGGCAATTGTACATCATAAATTTTGGTGAATGTATAATCATTCTGCTGGTATCTACGAGCATAATCATCAAGGCGATATTGCATATGTTTACCCCCTAGAGCTCGTACCCTTGAATAATCTACTTGGTCAACCAACATGATACCGTCGATTGTCTTTACCCCAAGACAGTCCTACAAGCGGCGGCGTCAGTCCAGTCGAAATTTCTCTCTTTCCTAAGCCAGGTTTTATTCGTTCAAGTGTCAGGCCTTGTGATTTGTGGATGGTGACCGCCCAACTTGAAGCACGGTAGGAGAACATGCATGCGTTAATGTCGAATATCAACCAGGCAGGCATTGGTAGCTACACGAAGAGTGACGAGTTCGTAATATTGCGTTCGTATTGTTGGACAATCAACCCAAGTGGCGCTGGCGGGCAACATGAGACGAAGACCTAAATCTAAGGTGAAGGAATGGTCAGCATCGTACGGGGTAGGGAAAAGGAAAATGTACCTACCCGAATCGTTCGCGGAAAAGTACAGAGCGATCATGAAGGACTGCGGCAGATGACACGCGTGTAGTAGGGTTTCTAGTGCAATGGAAAGTGGGCTATTAGCCATAATCACTATCAAAGAAACCGAGGGACACGCTTACCGATGATCGCCCAATCACACAATAGAGGTGGATCTAGAGGAAGAGAAATGGGCATTGGGGAGGGGAAACAAGGTCAGCAACTTGTACATAGTTGTATCTACTCTTCCGCCAGTGGAGCATGCTCGACTTGATTCTGGTCATTTTCTTCTTGTTGTCGATTCTACTCTACCTACACTACAGTCCGGTATATGGAGGAGGGGGATGGCGGCGGCAGCAGCGGCGGCGGCGATAGACTCGGATGCGCGAGGTACAGTGAAAACGCCCTGTCGTATTGTTAGGATGGTATATAGGCACTGACGTGTTGAGAGAGGGCGGCCATGATGATCGCCAGTGTGGCGAGAACAGAGAGAGCTGCAGCCGAGTTGCATGTCGGTGAGGGTGGAGGTGGTGATGCGGTGTCGCGGTGTCGCGGTGATGATAGCTAGTCGAAGACCGGCCTGTGGAATCGTCAGAATGAATAGATTGATAGTCAGTGGGGCAGGAAAACATACCTATCGTGGCTACTTAATAGCGAGCATGATGCATGATGAGTGTCGGCCAACTACGTGACTTGGGTGCGACGATGTGGACAGGTGGTAAACGAACATCGCGCTTGTTAAAACAATTGTCAGATTGAATAAGAATGCGACAAGCAGTATGACTTACAGCTGGCGTCATGGTCAAGCTGAGGAAGGCATGACACGAACGGCATAGGCGGCGCAATTGACTTTGCAGTATGGTGAGGCGTAGTGGCGTAGAAAGCGTCGAGCGAAGCATTGGAAAGCCTGTATGGCGAGAGTATCGTCAAGTTTGTCCGCTCCCAGAAATGAGAGGGAAGTGAGATGATGGGGGTTTGGAAGAAAGAAGGGAATGAAAAACAGCGAGGTTTAAGTAGTCATTGGAGGTCCAAAGAGTGGCTGACTTTGGATCGATCGCGATCGTTTGCGCCGAGCGGGCCAGCCCCATGTCATGAATGCGGACGAGTTTGAGTTTGCTCGGAGTACACAGACGCAGCTTCAAGTCAATGAAAGAGTTCCCACGCATAGATGATCGTTATGGGCGCTAATTCACTGGCACGCTCATAGTTCCACGAGTGTTGTTGAACAATATTAACTGAAGGGCCGGAGTCTTTCCGTTATTCTCGGTGGGTTCATTATTATTTAGTGCGCGACGACAAGGGTAAAATGCCAGTGCAATTATGAATATAGTCAATCAGATGACAGTACTACAAGTATGGTACGATCGATGGCTACTGGAATCCTAGTTTCACGTCGGAATGTGGAAACAGACGAGGGTTATCGGTATTGATCTTGACAGCACGTCGGAGGGAAAGGGGTACGACAAAATCGGATGAGCTACAGAGGAAAGGACTACATAAGCTATAGCGTTGTTTACTCGCACCGGATGCACATACCGCTGAATGGGTTCGAATTTGACGTCCGCACAAGTATGCCGAGTTCGTATCGTCAAACAGCTGACTCAAGAGCCAATTGGCATATGCGATCCAGACCTGAGTCTAAGTAGGTAGAAAAATGGTCGGCATCAACTGGGAATGGAAGAAACGAAACGAACTGACCTAGGACAGGGCAATGAGGCATACTATGAAGGACTTTGGAGGATAACACACAGGTGGGTAGAGTAGAGGTTCTAGTGGAAGAAAATTAGTCATCATCATTGAATAAAACGAGTGCCATGCTTACTGTTGACCGCTCTATCACACTGCGGAACTAGACAGAGGAAGAGGATGGGGGAATAAGGTCAGTGACTCGCGCGTATCTATTTCTATCTACTCTTCCGCCAGTGGAGCATGCTCGACTTGATTCTGGTCATTTTCTTCTTGTTTTCGATTCTGTCTACCTACGCTACAGGTCGAGATTGGGAACTGGGCGATGGTGGCAGGGGCAATTGACGCGAGGTGCAGTGGAATTACACTGTCGTAATTATTAGAAAGGGGTTATGAATAAAGATGAAATATAGAGGTACTGACGTCTTTGAAGAGGGCCGCCATGAAGATTGCCAATGTCACGAGAACAGAGAGAGCAACCGACTTGCTTGCCGGTGAGGGGCTGCGATAGTGACGCGATGCAGACTTTATTAGATACTCAAAGACCGGCCTGTTGAATTGTCAGAACGAATAGATTGAAAGCTAATGGAAAAGGCGACATACCAATCTTGGCTGACAAGCAAGCATGGCTATTTTTAGCCAACTATGGGACTTGGGTGCGACGATGTCGACAAGGGGTAAATGAGGATCACCTTGTTAAAACAGTTGTCAGATTGAATAAGAACGCGACAAGCGGGATGACCCACAGCTAGCGTCATGGCTCGAGCCGAGGAAGGCATGGGACGAACGGCGTAGGCGGTGCACTAGACTTTACAAGTATGGTAGGGGCGCGGTGCCGTAGAACGCGAGGTATGGAGAGACCGTCGCCCAAGCTTGTCCGCTCCCAAGAAGGGCAGGGAAGCGAGATGATGGGGGTTTGGAAGAAAGAAGGGAACGAAAGACAGCGAGGTTTAAGTAGTCATTCGAAGCCCAAAGAGTGGCTGACTTTGGTTTGTTTCCCAATGGATCGATCGATGTTGGGCCGATCGTTCGTGCCAACGAGTCAGCCCAGAAGCTGGAAGGATAAGCGCGTTTTTATCAGCGCTAGAGATAGCACGGCCGTCTTGTAGAGCATCGTTACTCAGTCCTTGAGGTAGGAATAGACAATGGAACGGGGAAGGGGTTGGGGAGCATTGGTCAACAATCGGTGCTGTTCATTCTGATGCCGGAATTTGGTTGGAATCTGGCTCAGATTAAGGGTAGGGTGCGGGGTTGTGAGGTACCGTATATGCTCTTTGCGAAGAAGTGTAAGGAGGAATATAAGGCTAGATTACGCATCAATTTGGTGAAGGTAGAAAGACCAAACGCGAGCAAAAAGTAACGGGCCGCAGCGGCAGGATGAGCGTTATTTGAACGTGTTTACTTCGGAAGCCATAACCGAGTTCCTCTTGCCCAAGCTCACGAACATGAACGTCGACCAGCTGTGTATTATGGCTAGCACCACTGCACCGTTCCATCGCGAGCCCTCTGGAGTATGTGCATCCCAACCACCTCCCGTGAAAAAAATTGATCTACACAAAGCAGTCGTCGCAAGTGTCCTGAGCGGCTCATCTTTACCGATGATGGACGCAGACTATCTTCAAGGGAGATATTGTGGACTGCGACACGTTAACTAGTCACTATACGCGGCCAGTAACGACATTGCGCACAGGCTTCCATCTCGTGGCATTCTGGGTTATATCTGACAGTGTTAAAGGGAGCAAGGGATGGGTAAGACGGGCTGTCTGGCTTCACAAATTCTCGTTCGGTACGTCCTGTTTCTCGATAAGGTCAAGAGGATTACAGTAACTTATTTACATGCAGATAATTCGTAACTCCAGAGATATTATAACGATCCCTCTAAGCTATAAATTGTTTCGAGGTCGGACTTGTGATGACCCGTCCTCGATATGGAGCAATGAATCTTTTGATGGTCCCGCTCTCGTCTGTGTATGTCCCTTCTCCAGTCTTCCTCGTTACGTTCATCATAGCCTAATTCACCTGCAGGCAACATATAACCCACCTTTCCAGACAAGTCAGACGGTGGTCAAACTTCTACAATGTTCCAGGGGACCGATGTCACCCAAGCTTGACACCTTTCCTTTTCATCCCCTTCTCCGTCCTCACACCCTGCTACTTCTGTGACGAGATCCCAGAAACGTTGCAAATCCAAACAGGCGTCATAGTCAGCACCGAACGCGACGCTGGATGGTTTCTACTGCCTTTTCTTGGATAATTCCGCACAGTTGGACGGAGGAGGTGGAGGTGGTGGTGGAGGAGGAGGAGTCGATCTGGTCGTTCTCAAGAAACAGTGATGAGCTGGTGACGAGAGCCTTTCTGATCGCAGCAGCCACATCGAAAACGGCCCGCAACGAGAACGACGACTTGGGCGTCTTTCAATGTTCACGCAGCAGCTGGCCGTGTACGACACTTGAAGCGGCGGACGATTCGACTGGTCCTACAGGCACGCAGGCCTGCTCAATTTTTTGCCTTGGGACGACGTTGGTTCCAGACTGCCAGTCGTCGCCTCCACCACCGGATCACAGCAAAGCCAAAACCAAACTATATCCAACGCAAGTGTCGATGTTCGCTCTCGACGTTGAAGCTTTCTCCGCCGCGGGATCTCCCACCTAGCTCGAGCTGCATTCCACTTTGGCACGCGTATCGCTGACAATCGAAGCAGCATCGGGTGTGGGATAAACACATCAAGAGTAACAATGAGTCGATTTCGATTTTCGGAGCTCGAGCTGCATTCTACTTTGGCACGCGTATCGCTGAAAATCGAAGCTGAATCGGGTGTAGGATAAACATATCAAAAGTCTCAATTTAGTGGATTTCGATTTTCGATGTTTCTTCTTACTCTTTCCCCTCCCTTCTTCATCCGCGAACGTTACGACCTTGGCGGTCATTGCTGTAGGTGATAATCCCACCCATGTTCTCCGTTGGTACCATGAATGAAATTGTCGATGTTTTCAAAGGAGAACGTCTAAAGCTACGAAGAAGGCGACGAGTAGGACAGCTTGACCACCACCACGGTTCTGTGCTCTTGAGAGCACACCTTCGGTCTGCCAGATATTCCGGTTGATTATGGCCTTAGGGCCTTTCGCAAGGATAATATGATTTTCAAGACCACCCGCTTCATCAGTAGGTGCCTTCGCGGCTGCTGCACTGCCGTTGTGTCTTGCAATGATAGGAGCACAAGGTCGATTAAGCGCTACTAGTTTGGCGATATTGATGTCATGATCATTGCGTGTCGTATACAAGCAAATAGAGTTCTCAAATTGCTGCCGAGTCTTGACCTTCGAGGCTAAGCTTTCTTTCAGAGCAAGAATCGAGGAGCCGCCATTCTTCCTCCGTCAGGTCACCCCGAGATGCATGAGAGAGTAAATTCCGGAAGGTGACCTGGTCTGGGGAATCCCCGCGCCGCCGCCCTGTCTGTGAACGACGCGAAGTCGAAAACTCTGATTAATGGAATAGGCGGTACAAAGCACTACCGTCACGGCTGAGGCATCCATTCTCGGAGGCAGCACTGGATAGTCGTCGATATTTCTCCGCTAACCTATCATATATTCAAACCATGGCCATACAAGGCCGGGTATTAAATATACCTTTTCTCTGATGCCGAGACAGACGAAATGAATTTATTATCCAGGTCGTATCAGTATAGTAGAACAGAACGAAGAAGCCAGGTTCGAGTTCTTAGCCGGATGAGATCGACCAAGTCAACTCCAATACTGCAAGTAAATATCTTGTTTTATGTCAGTCGTTAACCCAATATGATCTCTTTCCACACCGGACCTGGCTCTAGTGCTTGATCCAGGTCCTGTTTCCCGATCGACCCCACTGAGATCCTCTCTGCCCAGTCTCCATGCCATTCGATGAGCATCACCTTATACTTCCAACCCTCTTCTTCATCCATCTTGCCCCCCTCGGCCCTCGCATCTCGCCCCTCACATAAAAGGATAAACTCGTAGCTTTCGTGAACAAGTTTCTCGCTCCAATCTGGATTCACGAAGACGATACCAAGTTCGCGACCATCCCGACCAAAGATGGCAAGACGAGAAAGGGTATTTTTGGGGCCGAGTTGGTCGTCTTTGCTGGTTGGTTCGGCCAGGTTGAAGAGCACGGAGACAGTCCAAAACTGGAGGAAACCAGAGCCAGGAGTAGGGTTGTAGGTATCGTCAATGTACTTTGGTGCATTCGTTAATGTGCGGGGGCTTGGCAGAGTCTGAGAGCAGTCAAACGAAAAGCGATTTTTAATCTGGCCGCCGTAGGAGTTGCTCGGGCTTGACGAAGAGGGGGGATGCTGCCAGACTTGAACACATTCAGTTGAGTCGTGTGCCTTACGATGGTACCAAATAATCCAGGTGCGTTCTTTCACACTGCGGGCTTTGGCCTATATAATCAAGACAAATTCACAATAAAATCAGTGTTTTTATAGGATTTGTCATCGTGAGGCTGTTCCTAAATAGTCACCCATATAATCACTGTTTTTATTGTAAAAAACCTGTCAAGATGTCAGGATGTTTTAGACGCTGTGACTACCGAAATATGACTCTCGGAGCCATAAAAAATTGAATATTGACAAGATATTTTAGATTTATGCCACTGGGGCCGTCTCATACCGTCCCATGTACTTTTTTTGTAATAAAATTTTTGAGTTACGATGAGTTTGATGGGATGACAAGATGTTAAGAAGCCGGTCTGATTATATTGGAAATTATATAGTGATTTTATTTAAAACATATTCAACATATAAGACGATTGATTATATAGGCCAATGCCCGCAGTGTCAGTGCTTCGCGTACTTTTGTGATGCTCCGACTGTACCAGTTCCATATATTGGGCCATGACTCCCCAGTCCAACCTGACCAGGACCAGCTTGGTGTGCCTTCGCGGCGTATTTGAGGACTTAGAGACGTCCAGAGAAGGAACCAGTCAAAGTAAGCATCCGGAATACCATGACATAAATTGACTTGAAGCTCCATCTTGAAGTAGCGAATGATGCCAGCAAATGCGTGGTAGATGTCGGTGTCATAGGAAAGCGCAAGACCCGAGTATGACTGGATTAATCCTTCGAACTGGCCTATGTCATCCTGATCCCGGTTGCGGGTAGCGGGGAGTCCAGAATTTGCACTCTGAGGCTCGTAAAAAATGTCTTCGCGCCACTGATCCGTCTGCGTACACATGTAAACCACTTGCCCACCGATAAATAGTAGGCTGCGTTTCGCAAACTGCCGTTCTTGAAAGCTGCCGAGTGTCAGTGTCAGTCATCGCATTATGGCAGAGGAAAGAGGAAAGTAACTCACGTCCATCCCCTGGTGTAGTAAACAGAATCTTTGATGTAGTCATGGTGTTTTGCCCTGTAAGCAAGTCTGAGCCCTGGAAGGATCTCTTCCATAGGCTGAACGACTTTCCGGGTACCTGGTTGAACTCCCGGAAGACCCGCATTGGCATCGGCTCCAGTTCCAGCAAAGATTGTCAAATGAGCTGCAGCGTAAATGATGTCCATCTTCGAGATCGCATGTAGCCTGCTCTGCCCAACTGCCTCGTCTTGAATAAGGCAGAGGATGTCAACCCATAAATATCGTAGATTCAATTCCCTGACGACTTGCATCGCATCGCGAATGGTCAGAGGGATTCTGTCGTAGTTCTCAGATAGGGAGAGCGCTCCGGGTTTCTCCAATTCCTCTACATTGCTTTGAAGCATCCTCAGGACAGTCTCGGGTTTGATAGCCCCCCAGACATAGCTTAACGCCACGTACTTGCTGTTGTGCGGAGCAGGGACGATGCAATTGTCGACGACGTCTATCAGGCGAAAGGACGGAATTTCCATGGCCGGATCTTCGACTTCGTGGTCGAGCATCGGGGTCTTATTGCACTGATCGCCATGCAAGGTCTCGCATATCGAGAGCCAGCTTCGAACCATCGCAAAGTCGATCTGATCGCTAATCACTCGGGAAAAGAACGTTTTTGAAGGTGTAGGAGAGTCGTTGGCGAGCAAAGTGATTTCAGGGAACAGATTAAGGCTTGCAGCACTGACCCAACCGCCGCCTTCCTTCTGTGCATAGGGCCGGAGAATGCGAATTTTAGGAATGCGATTCCACGGCGCATTGATGTCAGGCGTGGGCCCGTCCGTGTCCCAGCTCACCGTGACTGCCACCTGCTCTCCATCTTCGACCGTCGGAGTGTTTGGTCCAAGCGCGGTGAGGACGAGCCGACAAAATGGGCAGTGAGGTTTGTTCTTGATATCCTGCACGAGCCCGAGGTTAATGTCGGGCTCTTCAGGCTGATTTCTTTCTTCGTTATCGCTACTAGGCCAGACCACGAATCGCCCAGGATTGAGATCAAGTGCTCGACAGGTATCACAAAGGCTGTCATTGTGCTTCACTAGAGTGTCGGGCACTGGAAGGAGCGGAGGTCCTGCGATGCCCTTTTCTTCCTCTGCTTCTGATTCCTGGGGATGCGGGTGGCTTGCTTGGGGTTGAAGGGTTCCAAGCAGAGTAGCAAGGTTTGGGAAAGACATGAAAGCGCCGATGGCAACAATTGCGGATATGACAGCACTGGTGGTTGTAATTGCAAAGGGTGATCGCATAGGATAACCCTTGATGAAGAAAGGTCAGATCCAAAGTTATTCAAATGGAAGTAGGACATACTGCGTTCATATAATTTTGCTTTCATTTTATTCACATTTCGGCGATCGATTGTCCGATCTCTCCGTATCACAAAAAGCCTCATGGCTCCAACCTCCAGACTCTGCGGAGGTTGAGGGCAATATTATGTTTAGAACGCTTTGCGGTGGACGCCCAAGATGATAAAGTTCGCCCCTTCGTCTAATCCTGTTGCAAGACAGATGGAATGGCGCCGCACAGCCCTTCAACGGGGCATTAGAAGAGGGATAGTCCTAAAGGATATGATCAGTATATTAACACACTAAATCTGATTGTTGGAAAGCTTGAAGACTTACAACGCAAAAAAGAAAACTGCAATTTCTTGGCAGCTTCGTTATCTTGTGCTCAACCAAGTTTCCGAAGGGACAACTGAAAATATCGAGGTTTCGGATACCACTCTATTTGAAGCAGAGCCAGTCAGGTCAGACACCTTGGATCACGGTGGACGACTTTGATGAGTTTCAAAATTTCAAATCATTCCATGACTCTGAGCGTTGATCCATGGTCAACGATCCAACTCCGGGCCGCTTTGCATCTCCAAAAGAAACCACTCAGGCGACCATGACCATTCATCCTTTCTGCTGTCGAACCTTTTGGTTTTCTCGCTCACGGTCTTCCTGGCGCTCCAGGTTCAGCACTTCTAGTGTTTACTTCTAAAACAACTGCAGGTAGTATTGGAATATCTAGTGAAAACGGGCAACACAACTGCCAGTGGTCTCCAGTGACCAGTCTCGACTCGGATATGAAGCAAAGTTCTGTCAAGATTAACTGAAAACAGTGCCCCATGTAAGTCAATAAACTGCATGCCTTACCGATGAATTTAAGTGCCAACAGTATCCAGAGCATTCTCCAAATTTCAGAATTTCCCATCCCTACGCAATGCGTCTCCTTAACGTGCATACCTTCAAACTCGAGCACTTTTCGGACCCAAGAGGGCGTCCCGACTATGCTATTCTGTCGCACACATGGCAAGATGAAGAAGTCTCCTTCCAGGATTTCCCAACGCCGGCTGCGAAATCTATGGCTGGCTACGCCAAGATCAAGAAATGCTGCGAGCAAGCTATTGAAGACGGCTTTGAATACGTCTGGATAGACACCTGCTGTATCGACAAGGCGAGCAGTTCAGAGCTTTCAGAGGCGATCAATTCCATGTACAAGTGGTATGAAAACGCACAAGTTTGCTACGTATTTTTGTCGGACGTGATAGCCAGATTCCGTACAGAATCCATTGAACTTGAAGAGTCAGGATTCTTCAACAGCCGCTGGTTCACGAGAGGGTGGACATTGCAGGAGCTGGTCGCTCCAAGGTCCGTCGTGTTCTTTGCCCGTGACTGGTTTGAGATTGGGACAAAGCAAACGCTGCGGGAGGAACTCTCAAAGATCACTGCCATTCCATCCAAGGTACTATTATTTTTGCAGCCATTGGATGAGATTAGCATCGCACAGCGCATGTCATGGGCCGCGACACGTGAGACGACTAGGGAAGAAGATGTCGCATACTCCCTAATAGGAATTTTCGGGGTGAACATGCCAACCTTGTATGGAGAGGGCCAAAAGTCGTTTGTTCGTCTTCAATACGAGATTATGCGGCAGTCGGATGACCATTCACTCTTTGCTTGGACAACCAGCCTACGACAACAACAAAGAGGCGATAATAGGCAATGGATGGACCCAGATGGCGATACTTTCCTAGAAATCAGAGAGAAGGACACAACGGAGAGTGGCCTGCTTGCCACTTCGCCAAAAGCCTTTCGGTATGCACAAGAGGTATCGGTACAAGAGCTCGAAAGGCCACTCGATGCAACGACGCCTTATTCAATGACCAATAATGGCCTACATATATGGCTACCCATACAGTTGGTTAAAGCTTCCAGCCCTGGTCATGAGGTATACATGGCACTTCTCAACTGTAAGATCGTTGACGCATCAGATCCGCTGGGCATCTATGTGAAGAAAAGCAAGACAGGCCAATACACTCGCATCTTCACCACTGTACTCCGCACCTCTGTCATTGATGTCAATACCAAAACCACCGAATTATATGTGAAGGAAATTTACTCATTTGCACCAGAAGGCTCTCAGCTCAATCGCGATTACAAGCTTCAACTCTTTTCAAATCCTTCCAGTTACGCGGTCTTGGATGTCTACGAGTCGACGTCTAGTCAATGGATATTGCCAACGCGTACCTTTAGATTAAAATCACACGGGTTTAATCACAACATTGGCATTGCAGCCGTGAGGGTAGGATTCGGCGAAGAACACGCTGTTAAGGCTATCCTCATCTTTGGTGTTAACAGTCCTACGGAACACCCAGGACTTTGGTGTGCTATCCATCCACCATACGAGTCAGCTGGGGCTCGCGATCTCGAAGGCTTTTGTGCCGCGAATCCCAAAAGCAAGGATCAACTCAGTCTTGACCGCATTACTGAGAAGTTCCCCAATGGCCATATTGTATCTGCTGCAATTCATTCGGCCCCTCGCGACATGGAGTCCTCATCCCAGAACTACCGCATCATACTGAAAAACCTTACTTTTGCTACTTTCCTTGTCTATCAGCCCTCACAGGCTCTGTGTCTCCGTCCTTCCCCCATTTCTCCTTTTCCCGCGTTGACCCTTCACTTGGAATCTGAAATGGATCCCAAGATTCAGCAGGGCAGGCCTTGGGCCAAACGCTGGTCCGTGCTGACGCACAGTCACAACAGCAGTATGATCATTCTGCTTTGGTCCCCAACCCAGGAACACAAATCAGCAGCTTTGTTTCTCACAATGGACTCTAACTGCGCCTATGCGATCGTGTTGCGAGCCACAAATGACAGCTTCTGGATTGAAGGATTTGATGGTGCTGAACAGAGGGAATTGCCTTTATCGCAAAATATGTCGTTGCGAGATGGGCGGACCCTGCGCATGACCTTGAGACCACAAATGCTGGTCGGTGAAGTTGGGCACCAAATGTGGATGGTCATAGAGGGGAAGAAAACTTCTTCCCTGTCCACAAATCCACGCGTTGAAGTAGTTTCGGTGGTCAAGTCACAGCAGTTAATGAAAGACCACCAACTTCACCCTGGACCTCTCAGCTACCCTTCAGAACATTCCGAAGCTGGAGAGTCCAAACCACCGAACCCCATGCCGACCAAACTGCACGAGACTAGCAAATATTCCAAAAGTGACCGCGGTCCAGTTGTGCCTAAGCCTAAGTCCGGACGCTCATCACGCCGCTAAACCGCCCACATCACTTATATACCTTTCTTCATTGAATAACGCCAGTTTTGTGTCACCAGATTACCCCGCCGATCAGAGTTAGTAAGTAAAAAATCAGTTTTATGAGGCTCGGACACGTTTCCGTTGTATAATTTATGAAGTTAGATTTGGGGCAAGTCTACAACTTCAGTGACCTGTTTTCTTGTCGAGAACGAAAGTGCAAATGGCACATCTATTTCTTTTCATTTGCTTTGTGGAGGTTCTCCAGCGACCGATTTGAACAAGCATTTCTTTTTACAAGACGTCGACTTAAAGACCCCGACGCACTTAAAACGCCCGCCTCGAAGAAGAAAGACGCCGCAGCCGCCCTTCGTGCCCAGAGCGCCGCGCACAGCGCCACGCCCGCGGCGGACACCTCGGAGCCGCAGACCCCGACTCGCTCGAACGGCGATGCGGAGGGCGGCTCGTCCCGCGGCTCGCCAACGCTTGAGAAGCAGGCCCGCGACCGCGATGATGATGATGACGACCGCGCGATGTCGCCTGTGTCTACTGCGTCGAGCGCCTCGGAGCCGCCGCTTGCGCAGAGGGTGAAGATGAACGGTGCGAGCCATGCGAAGCCTGCTCCCACCGCTCCTCCTACGCCTGTCAAAGCCGAGCAGCACACACCTGCGTCGGCGGGTCCTACCCCCGCGTCTGGAGCTACTCCCACCACGACCTCTGCTGCAGCTCCAGCAAGTCCTTCAAGAACATGGGTAAGTCGTATGCACCCCCATCCCCACCCGCAGTAACCCCCAAGCTAACCCCACCCCCCTCTTCCTTTTCCTTGTCCTCCCACAGCCCCCGCAATGGCTGTCCTCCGCGGTGGCACAGATGCAGGCCCGATACCCGCACGACAAGTTTGAAGTTATCCTGCGCAAGGTTAACGCGAGCAGCACGCCCGAGTGGAGGATCAAGTGCTTGGATTGTCCTGGCAAGGTAAGCAAGCAGCCGTCTTTGTATTCCCATGGCTTTGGACAGAAAGCTCATGATTGCCCTTATCATACCCCTGGACCTGGCGAGACGCTTTCAAACTACGACGTGCACCTAAAAAATAGACAACACCGCCAGCATGTCAACGAACGGCTTGCTGGTCCTGCTGCTGCCACCGCCGAGGGTGGTGCTGCCGCATCTGCTAATCCATAGTCCATAATAGCATAGCGTACCGTCGTAGCATCTCTCTCTTTTTTTGTCTATTCTACTCTACTCTACCTACTTTTTTCTTTTCTCGCTGTTTCGTCTTCCAAGTTCTTGGTGACCTATGACTATCTCTCCCCCCTCGTCCGTGCCTCGTTTGCCAGTGTCATGCTGTTGTTTTCTTTTTACCCGTTAAAGCGCTCTGTATCGTTATACATTCGATCTGTAATTCCAAACTACGTGGATAATTCACTTTTTCTCTTGAACATAGTGCTCGTTTGCAACGCAGAATGAAGAGCCTGCTATAAACGGTCCGAGGAAGTCCGAGGATCGACGGATCAGTATAAGAACTTAAAGAAGAATATAATCTTATGAAGAGAGGAACCTTCCTCAACGTTCGTTACACTGCCTCCAAAAAAACGTGACTTATGTGATTGACAAGACGAAGAAAAGGTGACCGTAATGGAATTTCTTGGATTCGGATAAATAGGCTACCTAAACCTGAGGATCAGACCTATCCTGGGTATAAAATCCAGAGCTGGTAGGCTGCTGAAACGGTGCCGTCGACGTCGGTGCATAGCCTGCGAAGTATGGCGCTTGTATGCTATGCGAGGGATGCGAATTGAACCCGACAGTACTATATGTAGAACTGTCTTGTGGTAGATAGGCGTAATTGCTATTTGATTCCGGTGCACTTGAACTGTCGTGCCAAGGACCATGACTTGTGGGCGGTAAAGGAGTAGGGTAGGGATACTGGTCCATGGCTCCAGAAGTCGACGGGACGGCAGGCCAATGTTCCTGGGCGAAATGAGTGTTCTCATGGTAAAGCGGATTATCCTGCCATTGGGGGGGGTGTACGAAAAATCCCTGGTACGAGGGATCTGTGTCGGTAGTAGAAGGGGAGGGTGTTGCCATCCCTAAGTAAAGAAATGAGTATTGCAAGAAAATATTTGCTATCCAAGTTGCCCTCACCATGAAATGGGATTTCGCCTGTAATATCGTTGGCATGGGCTACGCTTCCAGACTCAGGCAGACGTCTTTGCAGAGCGCTGGAACGTGGTGGGTGGGGACTCGATCCATTCAGTGCACGAGGAGGGGAATTCCCTTCCATTTCGATTGTTGTCTGAAGTGCAGAGAGTTTCACGCGACTGGTTGACAGTGCAGTCAGATATCTGTTCCCTTCCAGAGCGAAGAAAAACTTACCCAAATCCATTGTGGAAATACTAGGTATGAAATGTCATATTAGCCCCCACATGGCACGACAACAAAAGCAGTATTCACTAACCCCATCCCCAATGTGGCGCAATTTGTGATACTTTGAGCGGAGGACAGAGGGAGGGTACGCGGGTAGTTTGACGTGGCGTTTGGGCCTCTTGTCCTTTGACGCAGAAGCTGCTGCTGCTGCCGGCGGGGGCCGCAGTGCCTGCGACGCCATGCTCTGCGGCATGAACGCCATCCTGTTCTCCAATGTGACCATATTCGCAATCGTCAACGAGGCAGCCGCCGCCGCCGCCCTCCTCGACGTGCCTATGTTGCAATGTCCACAAACAAAATTTTCCGTGTCGAAACAGCCAACGCATGGCCGATGATGCCACTTAAAGCAAGCTGAGCATCGAACAACGGGCATGGTCTCATCCTCTGTGGAAAAGCTCAGCCTCTTCTTTCTTTTTAAAAAAGTGGGAAACAAATGCGTTCCCGCTCACCAAAATTGCCACACCAACAGCTTAAAATCTCTTCCTTGACAACTTCTTTGCAAACGGGACAGATTTCACCTGGCGTAGGACTGACATGGGAAACAATAGCGCTCCGCAAAATGTCTGTGGTTAAAGTGACCTCGATACGACTGTACCCTGGACAGCGGTGTGACGTTCTGGCCGTGTAACGGCCGCGACGACAACTTAAAGCAAGTTCCGATGAGGAATGGTGGAAGTTTAGGAAACTTCGGAACTGGCGGGATATATCTTTGAGAGTGACAGTATCTGTGGATAGAGACTTCCAGACCAATTCCTGCCGGCGTCCATTGGGCGAGCGTGGCGACGGCCTTGTCGTTGTCGCTGATGATGACGCAGGAGCAGTCGACGAGGACGACTCATCGTCAAATTCTTCAAACGGGTTCTCAAGCAGGTCATCTTCATCTACGTCGGCGTCGAACTCATCATGATAAGTACGACGAATATGCCGACCTGGATACACTTCAGATGATTTGACCTAAAGAAAGACAGAAAACTCACTCTTGTAGTGCGCTTTACAGGCGTCGTTGAATGTCTGACAAACGGTCAGTCGATTCTTCAATTGCAACAATATAGAAAATTTACCCTTTGGCAAAGTTCGTGGAAAAAGTCCTGAGCTATATCTTTGTGGTGAGGTGGACCAAGTTCTTGGTGTAGTTCGCTGGTTGGCTCTAGTTCTTCCGGATCGAAGGAGATGACAATCTTTCCTTTTGAGCACAGGACGACAAAATGCTAGAAATGGGTTCATTTACAACCAGAGAAAATGTGGCATTGGTTCGACTCACATCTAATCCCACAGATGCAAAAGGGTAGTTCAGTACTTGAAGGTAATCTAAGAATCTAAGCCTGACTACAAAACCGTTTCAGTCCACTTTACGAGATGCATACAATCGTGTCCGTACGGAAAGACCAATAACCTTGGGCAGAGTGAGAACGATTTTGATATCATTGCAAGTCAGTCGACGCACCGTTTGGAGCCCTGAGGTCAGAATTTCTTTGGTTTCCTTCTTAAGAACCCAACTGAGCATCCCATCGACCGTGTCTTCATATTCTATTCCAGGTCATCTTGAAAATCGATAGACATGAGGTTTACAATATACGAACCACCGTCGAAGACAAGGAAGGGAGTCTCGGATTTGAGACCGGAGACTGCAATCAAGTGAGGAATGTTTGGGTGCCTGACAAAGGAAATATCAGCCCGAGTTATGAAGGATAAAAAGTCGTACTACATCACCCCTCGCTCGATCAAGAATTTGGCAGTATTCGAGCAACGCTTGAATAAAAAGATTAGGCAACCATTGGTGTGGTCAACCTAGGGCTTACCTTCTTAGCGTGACTACCTCCGTAAACCTTCACCGATACGACTCGGCCAGATTGTCTGATTTGACCAAGATGCATGCGATATCCGGGACCACTGTAAATCTCTTGCTCGATAGAAAGATCTTCGGGGTCAAGCTGTTGGAGAGTCAGAGACGAGACGAACGACAACAGAAGAACATACTGCTTGCCGGCCTTGAACGATGCCCTGCATGGGTTGACCGTTACTAGGACCAGCTGTATTGAAGGCAATATGTTGACTTCAGGTAGAGCTGGTAAGTTTAGAGGTACAATCCTCACCTTCACTGCTTGCTCTCGCAATGGCTATATAATCTCCAGCAATTTGGTATACCGGCGCATGAGAAACAAAGTGGTGGGCGCCGGCGAAGGTACTATGGAGGATGAGCATACCGTCGAGAGGCAAAAGAATTGAAAAACCTGAAGTGGGTTGTTGGTAGGAGATCTGAAATGGTATTGGCTGAAGAAGTCTGGCCTAAGATCAGAGAGTCACATTCCATGTTTTGAAGCTCACATGTTAATGCATCAGATCTGTCTACCTGCGCAGTAGCGGGGGAAAGTCGGACGTCGAATGGTTCAGGAATTGAAACTGCTTGCTATGGAACAGTCAGTCAGGATAAGTACAGGAAGAACTTTGCCTTGCCTTGGATCGTTTTGTTGGTCTTGGGTTGTAAGTGTGTTCGTCAACTGTCTTCCGTTTCTTGGGCATTCCACCCATGGTTTGCATTCCGTTTTCAGCGCCGCTACCTGTATTCATGAGAGGCAGAGCAAAGGGAGTGTTGAGTGTATGGGAGGGCAAGAACGGAGAAGCGCGCATTGCTGCACTGCATCAACACTGCATCGCAGTTCGGGGAGTTGTGTTTGTTTGTATACTGATCCGTCGATCCTCGGACCATTTTTCTTGCTTTCCGTTGGCTTTCCGCTCAAAACCTGCTGATATACATAGACTTGGTATCTCGCTTGTATGACAGAATTATCGATTGTTGACAGAACTTACAGAAAATCACTCGGTATTCAATAGGTCTTTACGTCTCTCACTTTCGTTGAGAAGGCCGTGATTTGGTATGCGCATATGCGTTAGGAAGGTCGCAACAAAAATCTGATTTCATAAAGTGAGCAGGGTGTCAGAGAAACGGTAGAGGAAGTTGACCCTTGGCTCTGAATCTCAGTCAGGTCCTTCTTTCTCTGAGTCTGACTCTCGCCAGATTACTCTTGCATTTCTGCTCATGTTGTGTTAGAAAGGTGTCAAATAAATTGTGGCAATATTAATGCCCCGACGTGAGCCTTGAGCGCTGAAGACTTACAGGCTTGCAGTGTCCAGCTCGCAGTACTATTCTTATCTTCGACCAGTTTCCAAGAATGTAGTCGGAATCAGATGTCGAGAAATATCGGAATGGAAGTGGAAGGTGAGAAAGGTTGAAGTGCAACATTCGAAGGATGTCACCGTACAGCACAGCGTGACGGGTCCCGGAAAGCCTCCGAATTGGAGCTACTTTAGTACTTAGCACAAATTTAGCAGGCTCTTCATTCTGCGTTGCATACGGGCACCATGTTCAAGAGAAAAAAAAGTGAATTATCCACGTAGTTTGGAATTACAGATCGAATGTATAACGATACAGAGCGCTTTAACGGGTAAAAGGAAAACAACAGCATAACACTGGCAGAGGAGGCACGGACACTGAACACCAATGACGGACGAGGGGGGGGGGGGGAAACAGTCATAGGTCACACCAAGAACTTGGAAGACGAAACAGCGAGAAAAGAAGAGAAAGAGTAGGTAGTAGAGCAGAGTAAAGTAGAATAGACAAAAAAAAGAGAGAGATGCTACGACGGTACGGTACGCTATGGACTATGGATTGGCAGAAGCGGCAGCACCACCCTCGGCGGTGGTAGCAGCAGGACCAGCAAGCCGTTCGTTGACACGCTGGCGGTGTTGTCTATTTTTTAGGTGCACGTCGTAGTTTGAAAGCGTCTCGCCAGGTCCAGGGGTATATAGCTACGACAAGGACGATGAGCTTTCGATTTAAAAGCAACGAAATACGAAGGCAGCTGCTTACCTTGCCAGGACAATCCAAGCACTTGATCCGCCACTCGGGCGTGCTGCTCGCGTTGACCTTGCGCAGGATAACCTCAAACTTGTCGTGCGGGTATCGAGCCTGCATCTGTGCCACCGCGGAGGACAGCCATTGCGGGGGCTGTAGGAAAAAAAGGAAAAGGAAAAGGAAAAGGAAGAGGGGGTGGTTAGTGTGCGGGTTGCTAAGGGTGAGTGATGGGGGTGCATACGACTTACCCATGTTCTTGAAGGACTTGCTGGGGCTGCAGCAGAGGTCGTGGTGGGGGTAGCTCCAGACGCGGGCGTAGGACCCGCCGACGCGGGTGTGTGCTGCTCGGCTTTGACGGGCGTAGCAAGAGGCAGGGCAGCAGGCGTAGGAGGAGCGGTGGGAGCAGCAGGCTTCGCATGGCTTGCCCCATTCATCTTCACCCTCTGCGCAAGCGGCGGCTCCGAGGCGCTCGACGCGGTAGACACAGGCGACATCGCACGGTCGTCGTCGTCGTCATCGCGGTCGCGGGCCTGCTTCTCGAGCGTCGGCGAGCGGCGGGACGAGCCGCCCTCCGCATCACCGTTCGAGCGAGTCGGGGTCTGCGGCTCCGAGGCGTCCGCCGCGGGCGTGGCGCTGTGCGCGGCGCTCTGGGCACGGAGGGCGGCTGCGGCGCCTTTCTTCTTCGAGGCGGGCGTTTTGGTGGCGTCGGGGTCTTTGTGTTTAATGCCTGAGTGGAAGTCGGGGTCCGAGTTGTATTCGACGGGACGTGGTCGTCTGTGTCTGTGCCAGAACTTGCCTGTGAGAGAGAGGTCATATCAGCAAGATATTCTAAGACGAAAAAGAAAATGCCAGCCACGTACCGCACGTCCCACACTGCGACTTATCGCCCAGCGGGCCCTTCCTCCGCCCCACCGCAATGCTCTCAGGACACCCGCAATTCGAGCAGTGCCACACCCCATCGATATAATTCGGGTGCTGCCCATCCACGAACTCCTTCTCCTTCGCCTCCCTTTCCAGCTCCTTCGCCCTTTTCGCAGACAACACCCTGTTCGTACGGCTGTCCTGCGCGTTCAGCGCTGCTCCCGATAAGGACAAGGAAGACGACGCCGGCGCGTCTGCGTCCGTTTGCCCGGACGGCATGCCCAGGGTATCAGCAGCGGTGGACGGGGTAGGCGCAACTACTAGTGCGCGCGGGCGGAGCACGGTAGGCGGGTACGCGGGGGGTTTGAACAGCCCTTTCGGCTTCTTCTCCTTCGACGCAGCAGCCACAGCCGCAGGCGGAGGCTGCTGCACCTGCGACGGCATGCTCTGCGGCATGAACGCCGTCCCATTCTCCGACGCGACCATATTCGCGATCGTCAACGACGCAGCCGCCGCCGCCGCCCTCCTCGACATCGGCGCGTTCGCAGCAGCAGCCAGCGCGAGCGTCGCCGCGTCCAGCTCGGGGAACCCAATCGCCGGCGTCCTGTACGTCCTAATCGGCTCGCGGTCCGGGAGTGCGATGCCCCTCCTCCCGCGGGTGTTGCGTTTGCGCCGTTTGTTGAGGTCTTTATCCCGTTCCTTCTCGGTGCGCTCGAGCTCGCCGTCGGAGAGGTAGTTGAGCAGGGGGGTGAAGGATTGGACTTCGGAGACGGGCCGCGCGCCGGCTGTGAGGGGGGGGAGGAAGGCTTGTTTGAGCTCTTCGTCGAGGATGGGGGTGCCGTCGGAGGGGTGCCCGATGAGGAAGAGCGATTTTTGGTAGGTCTGGACTTGTTCGCGGATGGAGTGGGCGATGGCGGTTCTGGAGGGGACGGGGGTCAGTGGAGGAAGGGTGTAGTTATAGTAGTAGACATACTTGAATTCACCGCCTAGTCCGAGCTCCTGGGTGTACACTTCCGCAAAATCTTCAGGCGAGGCGGAGGGATTGTCGAGGTCCCACTCGAACTGGTCGTCGAGCTTGATAGACCCCACGATAATATCGAGCTGTCAATGCCATGACTCGATCAACAGCAGCTCTTAACCTGAAAAAAAAAAAAGAAGGCAAACACACCTTGACGAGTATCCGCATGTCCTCATGCATAGCCTTATCGTCAAGCCTGAACTCATCTACGCTCATCGGCTTGAACGCCTCGTCCTCCTGCTCCTCGTCTTCCTGCTCCTCGTCGATCTCGAACGCCACTTTTCTGTCCGACTCCTCGTCGCCGTCAAACTCGGTATCAGCGAGCATGCTCGCGTCGTCGTCGTCGTTCTCTTCGTGCTTGACGTTTTTTGCGGTTTTCTTTCTCTTCACATGGCCGTTCACGCGCTTGCCCCGCCTCTCCCTTTCCTCATCCTCATCCTCATTTTCCTCCTCATCCTCCTCCTCCGCTTTCTCCTCAGCACGCGTGCTCTCAGCCCTAACACGGCGCCTCCACGCACCCCACCACCCCGCCGCCTCCTCATCCAACGCGCCTCTAATCATCCCCGCATCCTCCCCCTCCCCCCCCTCCTCCCCGTCGTCGTCGTCGATCAGCTCGGCGCCGTCCCCATCGTACCGCGCAGAGTGCGTGCGGAAGTCAGCGAGCTGGTCTGCGATGGCTTTGGATATGACGGAGTGGTAGGACGGCGCGAGGGCGTAGTCTTCGACGAGGGATTGGGCGAATGCTTCGGGGGTTACTACCGGGTCTGTGGGGGTGGGTGGGTGGGGTTAGTGATGGGATGGGATGGGAAGGGTGGAAAGGGGGGGGGGAAGGGGGGGAGGAGGGGGAGGCTTACCGTTGAGGTTCCAGATGAAGGTGTCCCGCATTTTATGGTGCTCGACGTCGAACTCGATGCGGATGGGGACGAGCATCTCGGGGCGGTTTGCATCTTCCACATCGATCTTCCTCGGTCTACATTCAATAAGAAACGTCAGCCGTCTTATCATAAAACCAACAAAGAAAGAAAGGAAGAAAAAAACTAACAACTTCAACCCCTCCCTCCTCACCCCCTTCCTCCCACTCCTCTGCCCATGATGCTCCCTCTCCCTCCTCACCCTCGGATATCGCACATCAAACCCCTCCCTCCTCTGACTCCTATACCGATTCCAATTCCCCACCCCGCCCCCCCCGTTCCCACCCGCCCCGCGATCCCACCACGCCGGGCCCGCCGACCCTCCCACCCCAAACGCCTGACGCGCCTCATCAGCCATGGAGGCGAGCATCTGGCGCTGGAGCGCTTCGTACGCCGTGTCGGTGGTTATCCATTCTTTGATAGCGCTGATTTGGGCGGGCGGGAGGGGGGGGATGGTGTTTTGGGAGGAGAGGAGGGGGAGGAGGGTGATGGAGGTTGTTTTTGGGTTGAGGGAGGGGGGGAGGGGGGGGAGGGGGGCGAGGGTTGGGTTGGAGGTGGTTGTGGTTGTGGTGGTTGTGCTGGTGGTGGTGGGTGGGTTGGGGGGGTTGGTGGATGTGGATGTGGATTGGGCGAGGGCGGGGGTTGGAGAGGGGTTGGTTGGGTTGGCTGGGACTGGGGTTGAGGTTGAGGTTGAGGGGGCGGCGAGGTTTGGGGCGGAGGTGGAGGTGGACGGTGCCATGCCCGAGGCGGAGAGAGTGGGTTGCATGCCGATCGGGGAGATTCCTGTGGGTGTTGCTGGCGGGTTGGCGGATGTGGGCAAGGAGCCGGCAGAGATGGAGGGCGCCATGGGGTGCGCTTGAGGCCCGAGGTTGCCTGGGTGCGGGCTGGAGGGCATGTTCATGTTCATGTTCATGTTCATGCCCATGCCCATGGCGTTCATCATGCCCATGTTGTTCATGTTCATCCCGCTGCCGCCGCCGCCTCCGACCATGTTCATCCCGCCACCGGGGGTCATGTTGCCTCGCCCGCCCATGCCTACGCCCATGCCCATGTTCATGTTCATGTTTTGCGGTGTCATTGGCATGGACCCGGAGGGCGGGAGAGAGCCTTGCCGCATGAGGCCCTGGGCCTGCATCTGGCTTTGCGGGGTGGGAGTGGATTGGGGCGGTAAGGAGCCCTGGCGCATGGGGGTCTGGGGCCCGAGACCTTGAGGTTGGCCGATGTGGGAGCGGGTGGGGGTGTCGACGGACATGCCCATGCCCATGTTCATGTTTCCCATGTTTCCCATATTGGCCATGCCGATCGCGCTGGCCATGCCCATGGAGGACTGGGGGCGCGGGGACTGGCGCTGGCCGTTCATCATGTTGGGGTTCATGTTCATGCCGTTCATGTTCATGCCCATGTTCATGTTGTTCATGCCGGGGTTGGGCATCATCCCGCCCATACCCCCCATGGAGTCGTTGGATACGCTTCTAGGGAGACTGGGCGGGCCCATGACGTTGCTTCCTTGGTTGGGCATGCCCATGCCAGAGAGACCCAGGCCGCCCCCGATGCGCGGGCTGCCTGGCATATTGATGGGCACCATTTCGCCTGTGAGCTTGCGTTTTGCGCCGCGGTAGGGCGAGCCCATGGTTGCTGGGGGCGAGACAGACGGGTTGGGGGCGTTGGACGAGTTCGGGTACGGGTTCTGCTGGGAGAGGTGGATGGTCTGTGACGAATGCTGCGGTGTCTGGGGGTTGAACATCTGCTGGTTTGGCTTGTACCCGTTCTGGGCCTGGAGGTGGGTCAGAAACGCAGCACAGGTAAAACAGAAGACTTGCCATTCGACTGGGGGGCCGCATGTCGCCGGGGATGGTGGGGGAGCGGTGTGCGAGGGAAGTGCCCGGCCTGGACATGCCCTGGGCAGTCGGGGGGCGGGGCGGGGGCATCATTGGCTGCTGTTGCTGTTGCTGTTGTTGCTGCTGCTGCTGCTGGGCGTGTGCGGCGGCCATGTACTTTGCGCCAGCGATTTGGCGGTCCTGGGGCGAGAGGGCGGCAAACTGCTCGCGGGACATGCCGAGGGTGGCGAGCATGGCGTGGATGTTGATGCTCGTCCCCGACGGAGGTTTGGGCGCATACGAATTCGTGTTCATCGCGTGGAAGCACGCGTCAGTCGGAGGATGCGGCCGATAAGCGACTGGAGCCTGTACAGACGCTCGATGGACGTCGTGGCGAGCTATCACAAATCAACCATCCCCATCCGTGACGGGGCTGAGGGCTGCCTGTCACGTCACACTTCCATAATCGGCTCTTTCTTTCTCCCCGTCGTCGACGACGACAACGACGAGCTCACCTCGCTCTCTGCCTCGTCCAATCCATCCTACCTCTCACGTCTCCGCCTTGTACTCTCCAACTACAACTCCGTATTTTTATCATCCTCGGATCTAATCATAGCTCTTCACCTTTCCCTATCATCTGACAGTTCGCCTCTACCTCCCCCGAGTTTGTCAGAAGCCAAGACCCTCCCTTTGTTCTGTCCATCCTTCTTTCCAACTTGCGTTCTGTGGAAAGGAAAGAGCACACATGCCCAAATTAAGAGTCAGCCTCATCCTCTTTTTCTGACGCGTGATCTCACGTTGTTTCTCGGCTTTCTTTAGCTTATCCTTTGAACCCAGGTCTCGGCTCGTCCAACGCGCTCTGATAACCTTGTCTTCAAGGATGATAGCACGAAATCGTCGGTATCGGTCCGGATTCTGTCCGGCGCTTCAAGATGGAGGCTCTCCTGCTTCCTAACCCCTCGATTACTCGCGAGGATCAAATTTCCCCACTTCTGGTGCGTCAACGTTGCTCACAGCAGAGGCGGGCCGTCAGGTTCGTCTCCCTCGTTCGAATCAGTCTTGCTCGTATTTCTGATGCGTATCTGACTCTCTAGTCCCTCCTCGCTTGAATCAACTATCGCCGTCCGGATTCAGTCCGGCGCTTCGAGGATGAAGGCTCCCCTGCTTCTTAACCCGCCGATTACTCGCAAGGATGAATTCCCCCCCCCCCCCCCCCGCCTCTGGTGCGTCAACGTTGCTCGCAGCGGAGGCGGGCCGTTGGATATCACTCAAGTTCCTCTCCCTCGTTCGAATCAGCCTTGCCGCATTTCTGACGCGTATTTGACTCTCATCGCCGTCCGGATTCAGTCCGGCGCTTTAAGCATGGAGGCTCCCCTGCTTCCTAACCCGCCGATTACTCGCAAGGATGAATTCCCCCCCGCCTCTGGTGCGTCAACGTTGCTCGCAACAGAGGCGGGCCGTTGGATATCACTCAGGTTCCTCTCCCTCGTTCGAGTCAGCCTTGCCACAACTCTGACGCGCGTTTAACTCTCCAGTCCCTCCTCACCTGAATCTACCATCACCCTGGTTTGTCCAACATCACACCAATGCACCCGAAGACACCGCGTTTAAAATTAATGACAATAGAAGTATTGGTTTGATCCAGTCCGTCGACTGAACGAAGTCGGCCGGGTCGTCGTTATCCATCCTGACCCAGCCTCCCAGCCCCTCTCCCTCTCTTTATTTGCCCGATTGGTTTTGGATCGGTTTTATGCACTATTCAACGTCCGTAACTCCGATCTCAGCCTCGGCAGGGTCCACGAAACCCTGCTCCTCGTTTGCAGAATAGAGAATAGGTGTGGATGACACCAAGGTTCGTTTCCCCTTGTTCATTTATTCCAACTAATGACTAACGCGCCTCCCCAGGAACCTGACTGGAATTGAAGACACAACTATATAAAGGTACTCAGCTGCGCCTAGATCTGCTGGCCTGTCCAAGCGAGCTAATCAGCCGTGGACGGCGCGCCAAGTTGGTTTGATTGCTACGCGTTGATGTTTGCGGTTTCGCAGATCACACGAGACTGAACCTTTCGTAGATCATTCCACATTCCTGACTCCGCTACTGCAACCACAAAGACAAAAACACTTTCGAACTAGCTGCACCAGAATCATGGTGAACTATATATTTTGTAATAAAGATATGATGAGACTGGTTTTCATGAATCATTGGCAGTTGGTAGTTTTGGTTTCCGGAGGTTTTGGAACCTAAAAAACCTCCAAAAATGCCAAAGAAACCTGGAAACTGACAGTTCTGGAAACTCAAGTCTGTTTTGCCAGAAACATGACTTAAAATCTATGAACAAAAACTCATAAAACCTCTAAAAATGTTGGAAACCTCAAAACCATGTTTGGGACGTTGGAATTTAGTATCTCAGTTGTATAAAGCCACAAAGTATGCGGTACAATTTGTATGTAATTTGGATGAAGATACAAACTCTGTTGTGCTTCTGCCAAGCTATCACTGTCATCAATGTTGCCAACATTACCTGTAAGATGAGTATACAAGATCAAGCACTAAGATTTCTTTTTCACTCTTTAACTCCTCTCACTGAATATATCAACTCTGCCATACATGTTTCAGAGTAGTTAGATTTGTAATGTACAATTATGTAAACTGTACAAAGTCCTGTCTCCAACATGGAGAAATGATTATCTACTTTTCACCCAAACTTCCACCTTCAAGTTGTTGGAATGTTGACAAGCAAATGTGAAAGAAACATGCTGATGCCATGAGCTTGGCATGGCATCATTTCCTGCTCTTGATCATTCTTATTTATTGGGTCACAATCTTTAGTTATCACATTGACCTTTACCACATGGGTTCGTCTGTACGATACTGTAGATTGTATATAGCTAGCATACAACAGAGATGAAGCCCTTGCTTGTTTGCGAGGGTCCCTATCCGACCCGACTAACCAACATGGACACAGTTGTTCGGTATCCATTTCTCGGTTTGAATATAAATATGAATATAGATTTGATGGGAGCCAATTTAGTCCGAGGATTCCCACAAGGACAAATTGAGAAAACTCTGACAGGTTTAGGCACCAACAGTCCCTGATCGTACTGCCGACGCCCGCTCTGCTTCCCGCCTCTCATCCCGCCTCATCCCGCTCTCGTGAATAGTATATGATAGCTATACAACAAGAGTAAATTAAAGCCACAAATAATTTTTATTATACATTTATAATCTAATTGTGATTAAGTGCCAACTTAAAGGCGGGGGGATGGCGTTGAAAACGAGCTCACCGCTGCACACGATGAGCTCAACCGTCGGAGAAGACGTACCGGAATTTGACATGGCATGGGAGATTGATGGATCAAACCCAAATTGGGCCTGTGGGAATGATGCAGATGCCATCATATTCATATTCATATTCATATTTGCCCGAATAATGGATACTGAACAGACTCTTATTTCAACACAAACAAGCATTATACCCTCACCTCAATTATCTCTCTCATCCCACCTACTCTTTGCTCCTATCTTTTCTTGACACAGGTGGCAGTTCCTATAAACTGTAGAAGGCGGCTGTAGTACTGATACACTGCAGAAGAAATTATGAAGAACTCACAAAGAAACCAGTCTGACTCATCCTTTCCCTGCCTAATATGACTAGTGTTTGGAAGTCCAGTTAGAGGACTGCAAAAAGACTGAGACTGGACCGAGACTAAACTGGTAAAGACCAGAAATTTGCAAGACTGATCAAGACCACAACCACAGTCCGGTCTTCAGTCTTTGTCAATCTCAAAATTGTAGAGACCAACAAAAAAACCGGTTTAAACTGGTCTCAACTGGTCTTTTCACGTATAAACTTGGTCAGAGACCATTGCTGCGCATGGCAAAAACAAGTTCTTACTTTCTAGGTACGTCATAAATAAAGGTTAAATAAGTAAGTAATGCATAGTCCACTCAAATGTGAACCAATTGGGATGATTTTATATTCAAAAAAAGCAGAAAAATGAGGCAGTTCTAACAAGCCTAAAATGTGGCCCTGATTTTTATGAATTTTTTGATACCAAGATCATCAAAATTGGCCCAGTAATGGCTGAGATACGAAAACCATGCAGGGTCACTATATGAGTGAGAGAATTTCTATTGTCTGCATTAGAAACCATTTCTGCCTGCTATGCAGGCCGGAAAACAAGTTTTTTTACTACGTAAGAACTTGTAATAAGATTAATTCATACATCACTTAGTTTTATTAGATTGCCTTGAAACAAAGTGTGTAATTATCAGAAAAATTAGGGCTAAAGGATGGTGTCACATACATATTGTCACACCTTTATGTGACTTACCAAATGCAGAATATTGTTTGAGATACATAGTAAATAAGCTATATTGAGAGATTTTGAAGGCATTAAAATAAAATAAAAATACTGATAATGTTTTCTTACCTAATAGATGGTTTGTGCACACATATCACATGACATAATCCTGAGAATATTTTGGTCTAACTTGGTGCATCACTGATTCCAACACCTTAGGTTCCCACACCTTGACTCCTATAGACATGGGTAGAATACTACTTATGACAGGAGTACACTCCAAAAAACCAATTGAGATTTGAACTATTCTATGGAAAGTTATGGCAAGATTTGTGTCCAAAACATGGAGATTGATTGCGTCACACAAAAGCCATAATTATGTGCTATAAATGGCATTACTCAATATTTGTAATCTCTGAACATATTGCTGCATATCTTTTCATAGAATGCTTTAAATTTCAATCAGTTTTTTAGAGTGTACTCCAGTCATAACTAGTATTCTACCTATGTCTTTATAATAATTTTAGCATCAATATTCATTGTACAAAGCTCGAAATACATATATTTTGCAATATGTAAGCTATATCTTTAATTAGGCTTTGAATTCCGGCAATTTAAGCACGCTAAATGCACATATATAAGGTAGTAGGTTTATAAAATATTGCTGTGCAGCTACATACACAATTTATGTGGCGCAACATTGCCATTTTTGGTACATGTGAGGGGGGTATACCCATCATCATTTCTTCATGTTAACCTTTCACCACTCTCAATATATCATTGTTGCTACTTATATATACATTGGGAAGATACAAACACGATGGAATTTTTGGTCTAGGTGCCCTGGATATTGAATGGAAAGGGTATCTCCCCCTACACTCATATACATATACAGTTCGTCTCCAAGTCGAAGAGCTCTGCTGCGACCTTCCTCCGGATTGCCAATGGGTGCCTCGAGCACTCATGTTGGCCCTCCTCGTTCAAAGAGAGCAAGTCGGTTATCATCCCGAAACCCGGCAAGCCCTCCTATGCTACCCCCAAGTCGTTCAGGCCGATCGTGCTTCTAAACACCTTGGGGAAACTCATCGAGAAAATGATCTCGAACCGCATTCAGTTTGACGCGATCAAACATGATGTTTTCCATCCGAATCAGGTTGGGGGCGTTCGGCAGCGCTCCACTGAGGATGCTGGCCTCTACCTCACTCACATCGTGCGAGCGGGGTGGGCTAAGGGACTTAAAACGAGCGTCTTGGCGTTCGATCTGGCCCAATTCTTTCCCTCGATAAATCATGATGTTTTATTGGCGGTTCTCTCTCGGCTGGGCTTTCCACCAAATGTGGTGGAATTCTTCGCCTCCTATCTCGTTGGGCGTCACACGCAGTATGCGTGGAACGCCTTCACTTCTCCGCCTCGGTCCGCAGACGTGGGGGTAGGGCAGGGTTCTGCTCTCTCTCCCGTTCTGTCGGCTTTGTGCTTGGTGCTGATCATGCGCCTCTTCGAGCTGCACCCGGATGCGTGCTGGCTCCTTTCCTACGTCGACGACGGTACACTCATTGTGCAGTCGAAGACGCTTGACCAAAATTGTTTGCTCCTTAAAAAGGCTTACAAGGTTATATTCGAACTTTTCACTAAGTTCGCGCTCGTCCTCGAGCATGACAAGTCGGAGATTTACCACTTCGACAGGTCGTTCTCGGATTACAATCCTCCGATCGATCTGGGCTTTGCCCCGTACACCGGAGCCACTCCCCTGAAACCCAAGCCGTTTTGGCGCTACTTGGGTTTCTTCTTTGATCGTAAGCTCACCTTTCATGAGCACGTTCGCTTCTACTCGACCAAGGCATTCTCATCAGTTCAGGCTATGCGAATGCTTGGATCGTCTACTAAGGGTTTGGAACCGCACTCCAAGCGGCTTCTATACCGTTCCTGCGTGGTGCCCATAGCTACCTATGGGTTCCGCTTGTGGTACTTCGACGGCGCTAAGTGCAAGGGCGCCGTGAAGCTATTGAGCCAGATGCAGCGTAAGGCTGCTATCTGGATTACGGGGGCGTTCTCTACGTCCCCAGGCCCAGGCGTGGAGGCCCTCGCAGGTCTTCTCCCTATTCATATTCTCCTTGATCGCATGGCCACGCTCGGTATACTGCGCGCGGGTACGCTCTCGGGGACTCACCCCGTTCGATCATTCTTGATCGGGCATATGTTGGGCAAGGCTAAGCCTCACCCCCTCTCGGCTCATTCGCTGACGCGCCGGCAACGGCTCGCCACAAAGGGGCCTATCATGGACATCGTCAAGAGGCTCCCCGAGCTGACCGAGCATCTGGATCCTTCGACTCCCCTTGCTCAGCCAGGCCGTCGACTGCGCGACACCTATTGGTCGCGCATTCACTTTGACGATTCCCTCTCTCCTTTGGAGAAGGGTGATCGCATTCTCTACCTCGACTTCATTTCGGAACTCTTTATGTCCGATACGTGGGGGTTGTGCATCGGGGTGGACGCTAGTGTTTTCACTAACCCCGCCTCCAAAAAGGCTACTCAGGCTGTTGCAGCAGGGGTCCTTTACTCACAAGGCGCCGAAGTTAATCGCTTCAGGTGGCTTGTAGGCCGTGCTACCGCGCCCGACGCGGAGCTGTCGGCTGTCGTCCGTGCCCTCGAGCTCGCCACCCAGCGCGCTTGCGAGCATATCGCAATCTTCACGGACTCGATCGCGGCTGCGAAACGAGCCCTTGACCCTTCCTTGCACTCGTCGCAGGCTCACTCCCTGCGCGCTTGCAAACTAATCGAGACCTGGCTGGCGGGAGATCCGCTTCGCTGGTTATCGTTCCACCACGTCCCCTCTAAGCTCAAGTGGGGTATGCAACATGAGGCGCACAAGCACGCTGCTGGCTCCATCCACCGGCCTGTGGACCACGGTTCACGGGTCACTCTCGACCGCCTCCGCTCGGAGGCGGATGCTACCGCGGCGCGTCGTTGGGCTAAGGCTGCAACGGATCGTCCGCAAGATCTCGGTCGCGACTTCCTCCAGCTTCGCAAGCTGGGCAAGAAAGTTGTTACTATAACCCCGGATACTCGCAAGGGTGGTCCATGGATTCGCAAAGCAGGAGGTGACAACACCTCCTTTGCGCGCTTGTGCAGGTGTATACTGAATCATGCGCCAATCGGTGCGTACTACCGCCGGTTTAACATACAAGAGCCTCACGGCTGCCCCCGATGCGGTGCTCCTCGCGAGACCCGCTCACATATCCTCTCGTACTGTCCAGGCTACGAGAGACCCGCTCCAACGGACCGGTTACACGGTCTTTTGGAATTCTTGTTGGAGAATCCTACTGCATTCTCCTTCGAACGTCCCGCCGCAGGCATAGGATAATCTGTGTCCGCGCGGTTCTCTTCGCCCAGAGAGGCCTTGATACCCGCTTCGGGTTGCTGCAGGCAAGGGAGGTCCAATCCCCGAGTCGGCAGAGGTTGACAGGCCAAGGACGGGGTCGTCGTGCCCGCGCGTTCTTCACTCCTCGCACCCGGTTGCATTCGCTACGACCGGTGGTTACAGAGTCGCCCGCATCTCGAGCGTTAGCGGCATTTTTGGCTTGTGCGGTCGCGGTTCGTTCACTCGTTCTCGCGATCGGTTGGGTGCCTTAACCTCACGATCTGTCTTTCAATATGGCTGGTATGGGTTTCGGGTCGGCAAGGCGCGGGTGGGTGAAGGTTTTCGGGGCGGGTCTGGGTTCTGAAGTGGACGTCGGGTTTGGAAGGCGGAGAGAGTGCAGCAGCTGCGGCTGCCAGGAGATGTGCGGGCGGGCTTCGGCTCGTTCAAACGTGGTATTGGCGTAGCGGTGGGGGCCGTCCCTCCCTCGGGACTGGGCGGTTAGGTGGTCCGTCCCCCCTAGCAAAGGCCTGGCGCACGAAGGACGCCGTTGGAAGGATTCGGAAGAAGCGGATGGGTTCGGGTCTGGTTCGGGGATTAGTAGTTTACTGCGCGCTTTCGACCGGGGATTTGTATTAGTTAGGCGACCGGACTGCTTCCGCGCACCGGTATATAAATTGTTGATTTAAAAAAAAAAAAAAAAATATACATATACAGGCTGATCTCCCCTGCGAGCGCCTTAAAACACTGGGATTTTGACATTAAATGAGTATAATAAACAGATTTAGAGAGTAAAGATAGCCCTACAAAGGCTGGGATGCATATATTTCATCACACCTTCTCCTGCCCTACTAATGTTCTTACTATTCCCCCCAAGGTCATTTCTTTGCTCTAAAATTCTTCACATTTATCCTAATAGGCACAGTATATACTTCCTAGCATAGTTGCCTTATATATTCTCCTGTACTATCCATATACCCTCTTAGATCCATCTATAGGTTTAGACTAGTTTATTAAATAATTATAGGCCATACTTTAGCCCCAGATAATACATATATATAGAGGAAACTATCTAAAGAGTACCTAGGAGAAGTACCTTGCTTTTTTTTTTTTTTTTTTTTTAAATCAACAATTTATATACCGGTGCGCGAAAGCAGTCCGGTCGCCTAACTAATACAAATCCCCGGTCGAAAGCGCGCAATAAACTACTAATCCCCGAACCAAACCCAAACCCCTCCACTTCTTCCGAATCCTTCCAACGGCGTCCTTTGTGCGCCAGGCCTTTGCTAGGGGGGACGGACCACCTAACCGCCCAGTCCCGCGAGGGAGGGACGGCCCCCACCGCTACGCCAATACCACGTAAGGACCGAAGCCCGAACATCTCCTGGCAGCCGCAGCTGCTGCACTCTCTCCGCCTTCCAAACCCGACGCCCGCTTCAGAACCCAGGCCCAGCCCGAAAACCTTCACCCATCCGCGCCTTGACGACCCGAAACCCATACCAGCCATATTAACAAAGGCAGAGCGGGAGGTTAAGGTACCCAACCGATCGCGAGGACAAGTAAATGAACCGCGACCGCCCAAACCAAAAATGCCGCTAACGCTCAAGATGCGGGCAACTCTGTAACCACCGGTCGTAGCAAATGCAACCGGGTGCGAGGAGTGAAGAACGCGCGGGCACGACGACCCCGTCCTTGGCCTGTCAACCTCTGCCGACTTGGGGATTGGACTTCCCTTGCCTGCAGCAACCCGAAGCGGGTATCAAGGCCTCTCTGGGCGAAGAGAACCGCGCGGACACAGATTATCCTATGCCTGCGGCGGGACGTTCGAAGGAGAATGCAGTGGGATTCTCCAACAAGAATTCCAAAAGACCGTGTAACCGGTCCGTCGGAGCGGGTCTCTCGTAGCCTGGGCAATACGAGAGGATGTGTGAGCGGGTCTCGCGAGGAGCGCCGCACCGGGGGCAGCCGTGAGGCTCTTGTATGTTAAACCGGCGGTAATACGCACCGATTGGCGCATGATTCAGTATACACCTGCACAAGCGCGCAAAGGAGGTGTTGTCACCTCCTGCTTTGCGTTAAACCGGCGGTAATACGCACCGATTGGCGCATGATTCAGTATACACCTGCACAAGCGCGCAAAGGAGGTGTTGTCACCTCCCGCTTTGCGAATCCATGGACCACCCTTGCGAGTATCCGGGGTTATAGTAACGACTTTCTTGCCCAGCTTGCGAAGCTGGAGGAAGTCGCGACCGAGATCCTGCGGACGATCCGTTGCAGCCTTAGCCCAACGACGCGCCGCGGCGGCGTCCGCCTCCGAGCGGAGGCGATCGAGAGTGACCCGTGAACCGTGGTCCACAGGCCGGTGAACGGAGCCAGCAGCGTGCTTGTGCGCCTCATGTTGCATACCCCACTTAAGCTTAGAGGGGACATGGTGAAATGATAACCAGCGCAGCGGATCGCCCGCCAGCCAGGTCTCGACGAGTTTGCACGCGCGCAGCGAGTGAGCCTGCGACGAATGCAAGGAAGGATCAAGGGCTCGCTTCGCAGCTGCGATCGAGTCCGTGAAGATTGCGATGTGCTCACAAGCGCGCTGGGTGGCGAGCTCGAGAGCACGGACAACAGCCGACAGCTCCGCGTCGGGCGCGGTAGCACGGCCTACAAGCCACCTGAAGCGACTAACTTCGGCGCCCTGTGAGTAAAGCACCCCTGCTGCAATAGCCTGAGTAGCCTTTTTGGAGGCGGGGTTAGTGAAAACACTAGCGTCCACCCCGATGCACACCCCCCACGTATCGGACATGAAAAGATCCGAGATGAAGTCGAGGTAGAGAATACGATCACCCTTCTCCAAAGGAGATAGGGAGTCGTCAAAGTGAATACGCGACCAATAGATGTCGCGCAGCCGACGGCCTGGCTGAGCAAGGGGAGTCGAAGGATCCAGATGCTCGGTCAGCTCGGGGAGCCTCTTGACGATGTCCATGATAGGCCCCTTTGTGGCGAGCCGTTGCCGGCGCGTCAGCGAATGAGCCGAGAGGGGGTGAGGCTTAGCCTTGCCCAACATATGCCCGATCAAGAATGATCGAACGGGGTGAGTCCCCGAGAGCGTACCCGCGCGCAGTATACCGAGCGTGGCCATGCGATCAAGGAGAATATGAATAGGGAGAAGACCTGCGAGGGCCTCCACGCCTGGGCCTGGGGACGTAGAGAACGCCCCCGTAATCCAGATAGCAGCCTTACGCTGCATCTGGCTCAATAGCTTCACGGCGCCCTTGCACTTAGCGCCGTCGAAGTACCACAAGCGGAACCCATAGGTAGCTATGGGCACCACGCAGGAACGGTATAGAAGCCGCTTGGAGTGCGGTTCCAAACCCTTAGTAGACGATCCAAGCATTCGCATAGCCTGAACTGATGAGAATGCCTTGGTCGAGTAGAAGCGAACGTGCTCATGAAAGGTGAGCTTACGATCAAAGAAGAAACCCAAGTAGCGCCAAAACGGCTTGGGTTTCAGGGGAGTGGCTCCGGTGTACGGGGCAAAGCCCAGATCGATCGGAGGATTGTAATCCGAGAACGACCTGTCGAAGTGGTAAATCTCCGACTTGTCATGCTCGAGGACGAGCGCGAACTTAGTGAAAAGTTCGAATATAACCTTGTAAGCCTTTTTAAGGAGCAAACAATTTTGGTCAAGCGTCTTCGACTGCACAATGAGTGTACCGTCGTCGACGTAGGAGAGGAGCCAACACGCATCCGGGTGCAGCTCGAAGAGGCGCATGATCAGCACCAAGCACAAAGCCGACAGAACGGGAGAGAGAGCAGAACCCTGCCCTACCCCCACGTCTGCAGACCGAGGCGGAGAAGTGAAGGCGTTCCACGCATACTGCGTGTGACGCCCAACGAGATAGGAGGCGAAGAATTTCACCACATTTGGTGGAAAGCCCAGCCGAGAGAGAACCGCCAATAAAACATCATGATTTATCGAGGGAAAGAATTGGGCCAGATCGAACGCCAAGACGCTCGTTTTAAGTCCCTTAGCCCACCCCGCTCGCACGATGTGAGTGAGGTAGAGGCCAGCATCCTCAGTGGAGCGCTGCCGAACGCCCCCAACCTGATTCGGATGGAAAACATCATGTTTGATCGCGTCAAACTGAATGCGGTTCGAGATCATTTTCTCGATGAGTTTCCCCAAGGTGTTTAGAAGCACGATCGGCCTGAACGACTTGGGGGTAGCATAGGAGGGCTTGCCGGGTTTCGGGATGATAACCGACTTGCTCTCTTTGAACAGAAGTACCTTGCTTATCACCTTTATATACACCTATAATATTCAATAAAAGCAAGAATAAGTCCTTATTAATACATATAATGATGGATGTGCAAAGAAAGTGGGAGAAACGGGGCGGGAATAGTGAAATATGCATGCTCACTGTGCCCAACAGTGAGCACAAAGGGTCCAGGGATCTCCCGGAATGTCGGCATCAATGGTTGATGGCACGGCATGTGCCCAGGGACATGTGTCAGCATTGCACATACCTATGCTATTTTATCTTGGCTTATCTTACTGGGACTTAGAGGCGGTGGGCATACATACAGACTGGAATATTGATGTGTAAGAGAAACTGGCATTTTCGATACCAACCTGATGACAGGATAACATCATTTTCTGTCATCTGATGAGAGTCAAGGTGTGGGAACCTAAGGTGGATTCCAAGGCAATTGCACAGAGTTCTGTTGTGAGTTTGATTATGTAAGCATCTATTACACCATATTCAAGCTATTTGGTCATGTTTTGCAATGTTTGGTATGCCTTTTATGGGTTATCCAGTCAGTTTAACACCAATTTTCAGATTTTCACCAAGTTGAGCTGGCTGTTTGCCAGATTTGGACACCATGACATCATTGCAAAACATATGTAGATATTTGCACATTATTGTAGATTGGTCTGGGCAACACATTTTAGCCTATCTAGCTTACTGAAATCTGTTTCAAGTGTAAATTCACACAAATTTGCACTTTTTAGGTCATGTGAATAGGTCACATGACCTAATCATCCCTGGATACACATGCCATATAAAAGCCCTGATTTTTACAAGTTTTTTGATACCAAGATCATAAAAATTGGCCCAGTAATGGCTGAGATACAGAAACCATACAGGGTCACTGTATGAGTGGGAGAATTTCGAATGATTGCGTTAGAAACCATTTCTGCCTGCTATCACTGGACGCATCAATCGTTTTTCGAAAGACAAAAAAGTGATTCTCAACCATTAACAAATAATAATTGTTTACAATCCATAAAACTATTACCGTATGGAGTACCGAAAAGATATATGGAGTACCGCCGGTACTCCATAAGGCTATGGTTTTTTAGGATTTGAACATTCATTATTTTTTAATAGTTGAGAATCACTTTTTTCGGGGTCAAAAAGCACCTTTTGCATGCAGTGTATGCAGGCTGGAAAACAAGTTCTTTTACTATGTAAGAACTTGTAATTTGCACATAAATACACTTGTTAAATATCTTTTGAACAATGTTAATTTCATATTTTTTGGCCCGGAACTAAGAACTTGGTCAGAGGCCATTGCTGCACATAGCAAAAACAAGTTCTTACTTTGGAATGAGTCAGTTCCTGGAGACCTGTGATTAAATAATGGATGTTAAATAAGGAATTAAATAAATAAATGTTAAATAAGCAAATAATGGACAGTCTGCTCAAATCTGAACCGATTGGGATGATCTTATATTCAAAAAAAGCAGAAAAATAAGGCAGTTCTAACAAGCCTAAAATGTGGCCCTGATTTTTATGAATTTTTTGATACCAAGATCATCAAAATTGGCCTAGTAATGGCTGAGGTACAGAAACCATGCAGGGTCACTGTATGAGTGGGAGAATTTTGAATGATTGCGTTAGGAACCATTTCTGCCTGCTATGCAGGCCAAAAAACAAGTTCTTTTACTACGTAAGAACTTGTAAAGTTATGGCTAAGTCTGTCAATTTTATTGAATTTGAGTATAACTCATTTGAAATACACATCACAATACTCGCCTCACACCATCGGGAGCCTTCTCCCAACCCTCTGGAAGGTTAATACCAGGGTGCGGGCAAGACGGGCACATCACAGCAAGCTCTCCTTCCTTCGTCCCTTTCACACCCGTCTCATCGTGTCCCCTGCCGCCTCTTTTCATAAGCTTTAGATGCCGCCATTGAATTCCCATGCGCAGGAGAGAGCGATATTTGGTGGGTGGAGTGTCAACGCCGGTGTTGTTTGTGAGCTTCTCGATTGCTCGATAGTAGTCGTAGGTAGCAGATTTTGAGGTGAGCTGTAACATGTGCATTTGCTGGAGGAGTTCGAAGGTCGCACACGTTCGCAGCATTTCCTGAGTTGCTGGATAGAGCCCACAACGAAGGAGTTGGCGAACTTTCAATACCGACCGAGTACATCCGCAGAAGTCCACGGCGACTTTGTGGATGCCGTTTGTATGGAGGATGGCAAATTGCTTATGACACGCTTCTGGGTTGGGGCATCGCATGCTCATATGGTTGAGCTGGAGACGGAGGCCGAGATCTTTTAATGTAGTTTTGACAAAAGATGTGCCGGTCCACACCTAAGACAAAATAAGCAACAAAAACAACAAGTCGATGAATGTTTTACCTCAATCGTATGGAAAGGGACCACGCGGTGTCGCTTCACACAGCACTCCTTACACAGGAGGGCTGGGAGGAAGCATTCAGCGCATCGATACGCGCCGGGTGGAGGAGTATCGACCCTGCGGGCCGCGCAGTCTGAGCAAACCGCCTCCCCCTCTACCCAAGCATCTCCCCGCCCCTCCAACCGAAGCATTTCATTGAGATACACGTCTCAAAAGCCTTCCTTCCACAGAACCATAGGACAGGCCTTCGAAATAGGCAATTAATTTGTAGGTCTGTAAGGATGTAATAAGCACGACGTACCGATGCTAAGCTTCTCTTCTTCTGCTTCACGGGTCCAGGCTCTCCAAGAATGTCTTCGATATCGGCGTTGAGCAGATTGTTGAAGGCGTCGCCGTCAAGCTCTAAGCCAATATTCGGGTCGTCAGCAGGTAGATGCGCGTCGCGAGGGACAGTGGAACAAGAAGATTTGTAGCCTCGACCCCTGCTTCCGTGGAGGCGGTGTTCCCGCCATTGGACCTCGAATTGCTCGGCTTCGTCTTCATCCTCCAGGGCAACACGGATGCGTTTAGCTTGAGAGCGTCCCTGATTTTTTACCGTGTTGGCCTTGGAAGCCATCCTCGAAACCGAAACCAGAGCGGAAGGAGACTCAAAAGCAGAGCGGGGGGAGACTTTGGGTGACGAGGCGAAACGCCTCGCGGATTCAGCGTGTCTGAACTCGTGATCTAGGACGCGTCGTTGATTGTGACTGTGCCTTTTGCCCAACGCGATCACGTGTTCAAGAGATTGCAATCAACGCAAGTCCAACTCCTTCCCCAAGTTCCCCTACTAGGCACACCGCCTTCTTGTCTAACCGTTGTTTCTGCGACTGGCCGAGAGATGCCTTCTTCCATGAAAGGTGAGTATCATATGCAATCTCTTTCCTTTCCACCCCCTTCTTTCGGAGCATGGTAACGGAAACGCGGATACCTTGCAAGGAATTCACTTTCCGTGCCCAATCCATTCCTCAGGGATTGCTGAATCGTCTCGCAAATACCCCGCAGGGAATGGGCCTGACGACAACATGTACCTTTTCGTTCCATACCATCTTCCGCCCAACTGACATCTCCTACAGGCATTTATCCTGCCGACCCCAGCTTCGACTTCAACTAAGGCTCCAACCGTACTATATAGTATACCGTATATATACGGTATATATTGTATATGTATCAGTATTGGTATAGGGTGACCTGAAGTTTTTAGACTGTACAGTATATATACCTATATGGTTCCGTATATGGTTGACCATTAGCCTTATTCGGGCCAATCAATGCTGAGCTGGAGGTGTAGAACACCGGTAGATCGCCGTCCAGCGTGAAACATGTGCTACTGAGGTGAAAAATCAGTGCCTTCGGATACATTGTCCACAGCTGGACTTCTGGGATCCTTGGCACGACCTTGAACGTTGGGGGGTTCAGATGCGTACCAAAAAAGTCCATTTTTGACCTCTCAACATCAACGAGCACTGTGATACGCGTTTTTTTTTTCCTATGCCTCTCCCAGATTTTCAGGTGTTTTCTGACAAGGTTGCAGAGCTTGAAAGCCTTGCGAAACGCCTACCGACTAGCGTCCATTTGGCGACCAAGGACGATAAAATACCACAGGTTTTCAACAGCATCCCGGTTCCAAAGGATGCAACGAAACATTGGGAAGCCTTTAACAAGCGGATGGACGCGCTCTTCGGTAATGAACTTCGTACGGCCGAAGGGCGTCTTCTCCACGTCAGGCGCGGTGCTAAAGGCATGGATCTGGTTGTCAAGTACTTCAAACAAACTATCGAAGACGGAAACCTACCTTGGGACCTCGCATCCATCAAGGTTGACCGACTTATCCAGGAATCTCAAGCCTTGATGTATGTCAATCCTAAAGTTATCCTAAATGAGCTGTACCTAATTCAATGTAGTGCGTCAGTTAAAGTAATTCCGACCAAAAAATCCCAAAAGGCGACAGTCGAAGACGTTGACGACGAGGAAGATGAGGATTATTCTTTGCCCAAACGGTCGCGACAGGATCCTGCCTCTCCCGTTTGTGTCCATGACAGAAATGGCGAGGAAATCTTAGAAGAAACTGACCTGGGTACGGAATTGGTGGGTTAATTAGAAGCTTTACTGCACAGTGCGATTAACCGTGGTCCGTCGGACAGAAAGAGAAGCGGGCCGCCAAGAATGCGAAGCGCAATAACATGAGTAACAACTCTTCGGCTACACCTCAGGTATTGTCAATTAATTATATAGTCTAGCGCGTTGATAACTTACAGGAAAAATAGACCGGGCAAGGATCAGCTTCTCAACCGATGGAAATTGATTCCGGCGAAGAATCCGATGGCTTGTCGGCGCTGAAGAAAGTCCAAGCATCTGCAAAATCCGATTCTGCAGGACGACGAGGACCTGCCAACTCAAGCATGCAGTATTTCCAGGATCCGGTCCCGGTTCAGGATAAGTCAGGAATAAAGCGATGGGAATTTAAGTGTAAGACTTGCAAATCGTGCGTTTCATTCACGTTTTTTCACAAATTTTTTGCTGTTCTAATCATCGTTATTGGGCCATCGCCAGCTTGCGACGGTTTCCCCGAACGGTTGATGGACCTAACGTGAAATTTGACGATGAACCTGTGCTTCCAAAGCTTAACAATCTGGCTACTCACGTTGTTGAATGCAAGAAGAAGAATGGCGACAGTCTCAAAACTGAAGATGGTGATGGGCAGGATGAGCCATCAAAACTTTTGAATCTAAAGCGAAGTGCTGACCTTATGCGCGACTACCTAAAGGAAGGTGAACTCAACCCTGAAGTCATTCCAACTCAGACTGGATTCCTTCGATTATTTGCCGCTTGGATATTGGATGAGAGCTTACCATGGACAACGGGCGAGGCTCCATCTCTCCAAATCCTCTTCCGCTATCTTAAAGTCAATTTTACCTTGCCGTCGGATACTACGGTGCGAAATCAACTTGCCAAAATCTTTGCAGAGCTTCATGGAAAAGTCGTGCGCGAATTTGCAGTGAGTTTTCAGTGGCACGTTACTAAACATGAAGAACTCACCGAATAACTAGAGCGTGAAGTCAAAAATCGCCTATTCCGAGGACACTTGGACGACACGGCAGATGGTCTATACGTTTGCCTGTACCATCGCATCATTCATCGACGATGATTGGAACCTCATTGAGCGTGTCGTTGACTTCAAGCCGCTTGAAGGCAAAGACCACGAAGGTGTACATGGCGGGTTTTCGTTCGTCAACAGTGTTAGAGAACGGGGCGGATTGGAAAAGATAAGTTATGGGACAGCAATTAAAGATATTTTCACTGACCTTTCACCGCGATAACTACTTTATAAGCCTCACAACCGACAACGCATCCGTTAATGATAAGATCATCGAAACTGTTGCTCGCTGCTTGCTGGCTCGATACGACATCCCCTGGACTCCCGATCAGCATATTCGATGTATCGCGCACGTTATCAACCTTGTTGTGCAGGCTTTTCTTCATGGGATGGACGAAGTCAAGGACCACCCAGATGATAATGACTACTACAACAAGGACGACCCCATTCACTACGATATTGATCAAGATGTAGAATTGACAGCTCTGGAAAATGAAGAGCTCGATGATGAGATATTAGTCGACATGGAAATGAATGACATCGAGGATGAAGAAACTCTTCGTGAGGTAACAGGAGACACTCCCCTCAAGCGTGTAAGTACAGTTTAACTTTGATTCTCTTCAAACTTTTGATACTGCCACGTCAGCTCCGATACATCACAACAAAAATCGTCTCATCGCCTCAAAGACGCCTTCAATTCAGGAAGATAAGTCAGCGCGAATATGGAAAAGACCCGAAGACCGAACCCCTCGCAAAGCTCATGGTTGTGCGAGACGTTAGAACACGTTGGAATTACACACACGCAATGATTAGGCGTGCGCTTTTGCTTCAAAACGTGAGTACCAATCACATTCGTAAGTTTATCTGCGAGATTCTTAACTTAAACCCTTCAGAGCATCGACACCTGGGTGTTCAATGTACCCGCGCTACGTGGTATTAGCCTGACGCCGAGTGATTGGAAGCTCCTTTCCGAGATCGCGGATTTTCTTGAGGTAATGTTCTCGCAGCACAACCTTCGTAATCTGAATAGCTCACACCCGGGCCCTTCGTATAGATATTCACGCATGCAACTGCCCAAATGTCTCGCTCGTCGACGCCGACAATTCCTTATGTCCTGCCGCTCTACGAAAAAATGAATGACCACCTGAAATCTGCCGCCGCCAACTACGAGTGTCATATCCGGATCCGACAAGGAGCCAAGTCGGCGCTCGTTAAGCTGAACAAATACAAGACAATCGCGGATGGGAATCATTACTATAAATTGGGAACAAGTACGTGCACAAATTGCTTATTCAATGGATTGGGATACTTATTAGTCTCTCTAAGTGCTTCACCCTTCACTCCGCGCGGAATGGTTTCGCACAACGGTCAAGATTCGTCAAGATTGGCAGCAAGAGGCCGTCGTAAAAGCCGAAACATTGTTCCGTGACGTTGCAACAAAGTACTTCGAAAACATCCAGCAGTCCACTGCCGAACGTCGCAATTCCGAGCGGTCTTCTAACGACTCGAGTTCGTCTACAAGCTCGGGAACGGATGGCTGGTTCGCTAGCATGCTCGACTTCAAGGTTGAATTGCCCACCTCCAATACAGCAAGTCCGCGAGAGCTGTTTGACGATGAAGTGAGGCGCTACTTAAAGTTTGAAGGAGGTCGAGGTGACCTTTTTAATCCATTGGCTTGGTGGAAGGTATATATTATATCTATATGTTGACCTTGTCTCTGCTAATGTGATATTGAATAGATCCATGCTGGAGCCTTTCCTACGATAGCTAAGATGGCTCGAGACTTCCTGGCCATTCCGGCAACAAGTGTCTCCGTCGAACGAACATTCTCAAAATCCCGTCACATCTGCACCGATTTACGTGGGTCACTGAAAGCAGAAACTGTGTCAAAAGCTCTCCTGTCAAAGGTATGGATCCGAAGTGGGCTTTTCGACGTAAACGAGCCGTTAAAGCGAAAGCGCAAGCACGGGGAAATTAGCTCATAGAACAACCCTATAAATTTATCGTATATCCGTCTATATACAGTATATACACACTAATATACCCTATCTGTATATATAGACCCCAGGCCCTATACGTATAGTATATGGTTGGAGCCTTAACTTCAACAGACAAGTCTTTGAAGGCATCGGCCGCTGGGCTCGAGCATCTGACCCCTCTGATTCCGAAGATATCGTCCCAATCGACTCCCCTTTGACGCCTTTAACCAACACAGACCATTCACGACCGACCACCCCGGAACTTACACCCCGTATACCGCAAATCTCGGTTTCCAATCCCTCTACAGGGCCCGCTTCGTCCTTGCCATCCGCACCAGCACCGACTCGTAAGGAGAAGAGAAAAGCAAAAAAGAAAAAGCAAGGGCACAAAAACGAAAAGATGAAGAAGGCAAGGATTGAGAAATTCGAACCGAAGGCGGATCTAGCTCTCAGCCAACTTCACAGCGCCGTCAGCATTTCATCGACGTACAACGCCAAAAACTTCGATATCGCGTCTACTGGCTACATCTCTCAGCGCGAGACAGCCCATGCAACTACGTACAGCCTCAGTCAACTCACGGGGCCAGAGTCTCGATATAAGTTGGAGTTGAAGGAGTGGGACGGCAGGTGAGCTTTCCCTCAATCCAATCATCCAACCACGCAGCCTAATCCCCCTGTAGGAGCTCGACTTGTGGGTGTGGGCCATTGCTTTGCATGGCATGTATGAGTCCTTTTTAATTTCAAAAGATCAAAAGTTAATGGCACAACCAGATACCTTGGTGGCCAGGAGAGTATTCTAGATGATAGTAAAGAATAGCCAGAGACCATAGCAAAAAAAACCAAGTCAATAGCTGCATTGGTGATGGAGAAAAGAAACAAAGAAGTTTCAAAGTTCAACTTTTATATATTGTGGGAAAAAGCTACTCAATTTGGCAATTACCATTTTGGGAAACAAAAACAAAGTTGTGGAAAATGAATTGAGGACCCTGAATTTTTTTTAAATCATGTGATTAGCTGCCTTTCTTATTGAAAAAAATGCAAAAAACTTGAAAAAAGCCAGCATTTTTGTGATCTTTGGACTTAAAAGATCAATATCTCAAGAATGAAGATAGCAAGTCACATGATTTTTTTCAAATTTATGGTCAAGAGACTTAAATCTATTATTTGATCAAAAATTTCCTTTTTTGGAAATTTTTTTCCGCGGTGTTGAATGATCAATCAATGAATCAAAATTTCAACTAAGTTCTGGGTTTATAAAGAATGAGTCTTTGATAAATCAAAGGACTCATAATGCCCCTTCTCGATAGAAACAACTTGGTCATTGGGATCTGTGCAGGCCAGCCCCACAGCGACGAAACATGGGACTCCGTTCAGCTCGACGCCTCCAACCATCTTGAGGAGGCCAGAACCCACCTTCGTTTCAAAAAGAAAGATCTTAAGCACCGCCGCGGGGGTTTCCCCGCCTTGGCAGTTGGAATATCGCACGGCGGGGGTCAGAGTTATCCCAAGATGCTCATTCAAAAGTCACAGAACGAGCCTGTCCTTGAGAATCTTATGAAAGAGGAGGCCTTTTAATGCATTTCAGGGTTTACCACCGGTGAGTTACAAAAAGCCTGGCCATACCCAACCTGACGTACCTCTCACCCACCAGGCGCATTCGCCACCTGGGCTCCTCGACTTTATGCCCATCAAAACGACATGCTCTCCAAAATCATCGCCCACGACCAAAAGCTACGCGTGACGAAGGAGCATCCCAAGCCTGACGAGAAGGAGCTCTGTCGAAACTTCGCGCATACGCCCTGGGCCGCCACCACCCTTAACTTTGGCCCCCGAACAGTTTGCTATAAGCATGCCAATTTCGGGAATCTGGCCTTCGGCTGGTGCTCCATCACTGCGTTGGGCGAGTACGACTACAAGAAAGGCGGGCACCTTGTTCTCTGGGAACTTGGCTTGGTCATCGAATTTCCCCCAGGCTCCACTATCATAATCCCCTCCAGCGTGATCCATCACTCCAACATACACATTCAACCGACTGAGCGTCGATACTCGTTCACGCAATATAGCTCAGGGGGAATTTTCCGCTGGATAGACAATGGCTATCAGAAAAGTGTCGACTCTTTGGGCAGCATGGACCCAGCGGAGAAGGCCAAAACCCTTGGCGACCTGTCCAACCAGCTCGAGTACGGACTTTCTCTGTATTCGACGCTGGAGGAGCTGGATAGCCTTTTCAACAGGTCGACTAAAAAGACCGCCGTAGCGTAGCTTATTATTTTATCTTGTAATGTCGTAGCCATTAATATATTCAAATGCCTACTATACATCTATTTGCCTATGGATTTACAATGTTTACGATGTTGAAAAGCAGTTAGTTAGGGCATGAAATATAATCTAAAATGATTAGCTCTGAAGTCAGCTCAAAGCCACTGAAGCTTACTACGAGTTTACGCAGCTTCAATCTACGCGTTTAAAGTACTTTATGCCTCTGTACCCTGTAAAATTAGAGAAACTAATGTATCTGACATTTGAAAGTGGGTTATAGAGCAAAGCGACACATTGAAGGGCCTTTTGACATTCAATACTGGGTGAGCAAAGCAGCACCTGAAGCCGGCTTCAAAGGCAGTAAGACATACTTCGAGCCTTCAGAGTAATCAAATTAATCTACATGTTTCTCTCAAAAAAGAAAACGAATGCAGTCCGTTAACTACTCTCCAACAAAATTACTGCTATTCAGTATGTATTCAGAACTCGCGGCCTCCGTGACCATTCAGACAAGTGAAAAACGAGTTGATTAAGTACTCTACAATGAAATCGACGAAACTGCCGCTATTTCAATATCTATTAAGACCTCGCGAAACTCGCGACCACTCTCCTCAAGCAGTGAGGCAAGCAAGTCAGATAGCTATATAGTACGGGTTCTAACTACGGCTCATTCAATTTGTACCATAATTTATATATGACGGTCTCGAATTTGCAAGCACAACAACAAACTTGCAATGGTGGCGAATGCTTTACGCGGTGAAGGAGAGTTGTTTTCTGGATTCCTAATCATACGATATATACCTATAACTATTTACTGACTATTTAGGTGTAACATTATGGTGTGGATTAAGCCCGTTATCCCCCCGTCGCTTAATAGCCTTTGGAGTTCCATCTTGATCTCCATTTGAGTAGATGGAATGTCTCGCAAGCGATCCTCATGGTTGAAACAAAGGCTAACTAACCTGCTTTCTAGCCCGTAATCCATGTTACAAGTTCTTACGTAGTAAAAGAACTTGTTTTCCGGCCTGCATAGCAGGCAGAAATGGTTTCTAACGCAATCATTCGAAATTCTCCCACTCATATAGTGACCCTGCATGGTTTTCATATCTCAGCCATTACTGGGCCAATTTTGATGATCTTGGTATCAAAGAATTCGTAAAAATCAGGGCTTTTATATGGCATGTGTATTCAGGGATGATTAGGTCATGTGACCTGTTCACACGACCCAAAAAGCGCAAATTTGTGTGAATTTACACTTAAAACAGATTTCAGTGAGCTAGATATGCTAAAATGTGTTGCCCAGACCAATCTAGAATAATGTAAAAATATTTACATATGTTTTGCAATGATGTCATGGTGTCCAAATCAGGCAAACAGTCAGCTCAACTTGGTAAAAATCCGAAAATTGGTGTTAAACTGACTGGATAACCCATAAAAGGCACACCAAACATTGCAAAACATGATCAAATAACATGGAAATAATGTTCTATAAGCTTACATAATCAAACTCACAGCAGGACTTTGTGCAATTGCCTTGGATTTGGTAATGCACCAACTTGGACCAAAATATTCTCAGGGATATGTCATGTGATATGTGTGCACAGACCATCTCTTAGGTAAAAAAAACAATATCAGTATTTTTATTTCATTTTAATGCCTTTAAAATCTCTCAATATAGCTTATTTACTGTGTTTTCAACAATATTCCGCATTTGGTAAGTCACATAAAGATGTGACAATACGCATGTGACATCATCTTTTAGCCCTGATTTTTCTGTTAATTACACACTTTATTTCAAGGCAATCCGATAAAAACTAAGCAACATATGAATTAATCTTGTTACAAGTTCTTATTGTAGTCTAATAATTAATCTTGTTACAAGTTCTTACGTAGTAAAAGAACTTGTTTTCCGGCCTGCATAGCAGGCAGAAATGGTTTCTAACGCAATCATTCGAAATTCTCCCACTCATATAGTGACCCTGCATGGTTTTCATATCTCAGCCATTACTGGGCCAATTTTGATGATCTTGGTATCAAAAAATTCATAAAAATCAGGGCCACATTTTAGGCTTGTTAGAACTGCCTCATTTTTCTGCTTTTTTTGAGTATAAGATCATCCTAATAGCTTCAGATTTGAGCGGACTATGCATTATTTACTTATTTAACCTTTATTTATAGTCGGACTCACCTTGAAAGTAAGAACTTGTTTTTGCCATGCACAGCAATGGCCTCTGACCAAGTCGTTGAAGCTGTGGACCTTGAGTAGGATGTTGACCTCGAAATCTTCCCTCTCCTCGGCATTGAAAGCATTGTATTTCACTTCAGACTTGTGGGTGTGGGCCATTGCTTCGCATGGCATGTACTGTACCTGACCCTGAACCTGGCCAACCCGGGAAGATGGCCACTGATTTTTTACCGCTCGTATACTGAACAAAATCCCTTAAACTTGGTATCGTTCGAAAGCTATCAACCACCTCTACAACTATAAAAAAGAATAAAATTAAAATTATTGCTCAAAGTAATATTATACGCCTAAGACTGCATGGGTTTTTAAAATGTCACTATTTCCTTAATCGGAATCTGCCAATCTCGAATGGCATTCCATCCAGAGGCAGAACCACCGATCCCCTCTTCAAAATAATTATACAGCTAGGTTCTGATAGTAAGAAAGCAGCTATTTCAATGTTAAAATTTAATTTAATCCTTGAAATTGGTTTGAAACCTCGTCATCTTCATGGGGCTAATTTTTGAGCGGTCAGTTGTACCTACACCTTGCAACTATGCAATTCATAGACGGAAATCGAAAGGGTTTCAAACTTTTTTAATTCTAAACTTATAAGTGAATTGTCCTGTCGCAAATTCCACCTCCATATGAATTTTAACTGAACTTTTAGTTGCGCTATCAGCTTTGATTGTTAAGAATACCAAATTTCCGAGACGTGAATGTCGGAAAGAATACGTTAGTCAAAAAGCACTCAAAAATTATAAAACTTGACAAGAGATATTTTAATAATATTGAAATGTGCTCTACAAAGTTTCTTGCTCCTAGGATTACTATTGAATGAGATATAGACAAACTATTACGGAGGACGAAGACTGATCACGTTCTATTTTAAGACATCAGTGTAAAACGTAATGAACCGAATAAGATTTGAATTGAAATCGGGCTGGCCAGGTTCCCTGTGAAACCGTCATTTTGGGTGGTCCAACTGAAAATATTTACACTGGACTTGGATGATACGCAAAAATTATGAAAGTTGAGAAAAGGTATGTCAAGGCATATTTCTATCGATTGAAAAAAGAATCTCAACTGCCGGGTCATTCTATGAAGCGTAATTTCAAGCGCAACTTGAAAAGGCCAGCTTCAGGGTCACATACAGTATGAGTCCTTTTTAATTTCAAAAGATCAAAAGTTAATGGCACAATCAGACACCTTGGTGGCCAGAAGAGTATCCTAAATGATAGTAAAGAATAGCCAGAGATCATAGCAGAAAAAACCAAGTCAATAGCTGCATTAGTGATGGAGAAAAGAAACAAGGAAGTTTCAAAGTTCAACTTATTATATATGGTGGGAGAAAGCTACCCAATTTGGCAATTACCATTTTGGGAAAAAAAACAAAGTTGGGGGAAATGATTTGAGGACCCTGAATCTTTTTAAATCATGTGATTAGCTGTCTTTCTTATTGAGAAAAATGTGAAAAACTCGAAAAAAGCAGGCACTTTTGTGATTTTTGGACTTAAAAGATCAATATCTCAGGATTGAAAATAGCAAGTCACATGATTTTTTCAGATTGATAGTCAAGGGACCTAAATCTATTATTTAATCAAAAATTTCCTTTTTGGGAAATTTTTTTCCGTGGTGTTGAATGATCAATCAATGAATTAATCAATCAAAATTTCAACTAAGTTCTGGGTTTATAAAGAATGAGTCTTTGATAAATCAAAGGACTCATAAAATCGTGCAACGGTCAACAAGGTTGACCGTTGTCATATCAATGACTATCTGGTGAGCAGCAGGGAGTCGAGGGTCGACTTGCAGCATCACCAGCGTAAAGCAGGCTGCCCAGGTATTGGCGTGATCCTTCACCTTTCTCACCCTTTTGTGGTATGGGTGGGAGGTGTCAGGAGCTGCGTCGAGCAGGAGAAGTCCAAGCGCAATCCGTACCACTCTTGTCTGGTTGCTCTCCAGCCATGCTACGCCGAGACTTAAGTTGGGTGATACTTTCTCGCTGTGGCAGTAAGGTCGATGGATTTTTCTGTGCTTGATTTGACAAGCTTTATTCTAGTTCGAAGTTTCAGATCCATCCATCGGAAAAATAAGAAAGCGAAAGAACATACACAATAAAAGGCTTGATTACATCCAACACATATGAAGTTTTGGCTTTGTTTATCAAAGCACTCGAAGCAGCGGCGGCCAGCAGAGGGGACCTGAACTCCTGCATGCATCTAACTCCAGGTTAGTTTGGATGTTATTCATTGATTTCTGGCGGCATACCTTGACTGAATACCAGACACGAAAGACACAACGAAGGCACGACGGGGACACAATGCGGAAACGACGGACTCGATGGAAATGACCGAGTTTTAAGTCAGTTGATGAATATATGGTCAAAGGGTGAGGCGTGACCTATATTCGCCGTTTGAGATCGAAGCTTCATAACCTAGATCTACCATCGAATGTCGGATATCTGCCGTTTGACAGCCCGCCGCCGTGAGACAGTGAATAAGTTATTCAGTGTGAAAACCTGGAGGAGAGAATCACTATCCGAGCATCAATGTGACTAACAAAAAAAAAAAAAAAGCTACTCGCCTTTCACCAAGAGGACCCTAGGTGCCGGATGCTGAACGGAGACAGGGACCAACCACGTAGACGTGGAAAACAAATGGAAATAAACAACCAGATTGACACTGAAGCTTGAAATTTGCCAAAAGATGACGAAAATGCCTAATTTATATTGGTCTGGGCCTTCCGGGAGATTCGGATCGAACAGGGAACTTTCCAAATGAGGTTATTTATTGAATAGATGGTTTATGAACAAGAAGGGGTCAAACGTCAAAGGAACAACTGCTCAGGGGTTTCCTGACTGATTGGGATATCGAAAATTCCCCCTGGGATTGGAAAGACCTCAATTTTGCCACTGTTGTAGGCAAGAGTGTACGAAATCAATGCTTCGCGCCACGAAGAACATTTGTGAAGATGGGAGCCGCGCGATTTGACGTGCTCGGTTCTAACTTTGGCTTGGTGCCTAAATTAAATATGAGACCACTGAGTCGAAGGGTGAATATCAAAGACATACCAAGAGCCATAAACACCAACGGCCTCCCCCTTTAGCACCACATAAAATTTATGGGAATTTGGTTGCTCGAGCTCGGTAGGACTGGGGATGTAATACTGACGGAAGGTGAGACTACGAAGGCCAGAGACGAGAACATCGTCAAGTTCAATCAGCTCGTCAATGTAATGGCCTGTGTCGTAGCGGCCACCTGGGATGGGTTGGGCTGAGATTGTGCCTTCTTCATACGCGAGGGTATAAACCCTCTTGGCGTCAGCAAAGTCCTGGCGTCCCTCAAAAATTGGGTCTTGAACACCTTTGATAACAGCCACAACATCCCGCCTGGGTACCAAGGTCATGAATGGTATGTTCAATATCAAAAGACATGAAAATGCGTACCAGTTTTTATAAATTCCAGGCAGCTGCGCCCTTGTTACTACATAAACACCCTGCCCGGAGACGAACGGGAGGCGACTTGGGGGAACTGCTAGGTACTTCCTAACAGTAGAAATGGCGCGGCTGCTCGGATGGGCGACCTCTTCGTTGGTTTCGCGTTGAGGGACTTTGAATTGGGCGACTTCAGCATCCGCTTCAGCAGTTTCAATGGTCGTAGTCGTAACTGTGTGGGTGACAGTTTGGACCTGAACTCCGAAAGCAGTGGGAGTTGAGGTGGTCGTGGTAGTTGTTTCAGTGCGTTGAGCACGGCCTGGTTCTGATATTGTAAGCTCATGCATTCAAGGGGCTGGCTTGTGAACTAACCTGTAGCGCGGGCTTTGGTGGGCAAGGAAAGCCTCACCGGGGAAAGCGAACCTTTGGATGGTGTCGCAATGAAGTTTCTCGCGAGTCGCGGTGAGGAGAACAGTGGGACTGTTGGTATGAGGTCGTCAGCGACAGACAGAGGGATCGAGTGGGATCAGAAAGGTAAGAGGCTTACCGGCAGGTCAATAACTTCGCGGGGTTTGAGGCATCGACATCGAAAGCGACGATGGCGAACTTGGGGTGTAATTGGTTTGACTCATCGAGGTGGGGTGTAAGGTGATTGAAAGCTGAATACGAAGTCAAACAGCAAGAAAATTTAGGCGAGCTTTACCACGAGATTTGATTACATACCGTCGCAAGTCCACCCTGCAGGAAATCTCCGTTTCTCAGCCCGATTTCCTCAACTGTCTTTGAGGTAAGCAGATGAAATTTGGAGCAGGGGATAAATTGGGATAGACTCACCGAAACTTCACTCACAGGGGCCAGGTTATATAAGAGAGATCTTCGCCTTCTTCGGTAAGTCTTCTCCTACGATTTCAAGGGCTATACCGATAATTGTTTCCTTTTCATCTTCATTGTCTTCATTCATCATCAGATATGCCGGCGCGCTCCCTGTTTCAAGGACTACAGTTCGAGTTCCTTGAGAAGGAGAGACCAGCTTACGCTGAAGCTCTCAAGAAGAATTCCAAGGAGGACTTCTTGAAGGACGTCATTCAACAATTTTTCAAGAGGTTTCCCGTCGAGCTCGAGATGGATCAGGACCCAACCGAGGACCATCTGAAAGCCATGGATGATTCTAAACCAGACCAGGAGCTGCCGATACTGAATGCCAAGGATATGTCGCCAGAAGAATACCGGGTCGCTTTGAAGGCATATAAAGATCGCCAGGAGCTCATCAAGCGTCAAACTGGGGTGAGTTCATGGTTATTGTTAGATTCACGGTCGCGTTTGATTATGAGTCCTTTGATTTATCAAAGACTCATTCTTTATAAACCCAGAACTTAGTTGAAATTTTGATTGATTAATTCATTGATTGATCATTCAACACCGCGGAAAAAAATTTCCCAAAAAGGAAATTTTTGATTAAATAATAGATTTAGGTCCCTTGACTATCAATCTGAAAAAATCATGTGACTTGCTATTTTCAATCCTGAGATATTGATCTTTTAAGTCCAAAAATCACAAAAGTGCCTGCTTTTTTCGAGTTTTTCACATTTTTCTCAATAAGAAAGACAGCTAATCACTTGTGAAGCAGCCATTGCTGCGCATGGCAAATACGAGTTCTTTATGTTTTTATTGTCTAAATAAGTTCATCAGTATCAAATACCCAGCTATTGATTATAATTTTTAGACTAAATAAAAACAGCATAAATTATTTAAAGACTCAAAACAAATCACACAATTCCTCAGCATTTACAATTAGTAATAAATTCATTTATTTGAATAATAAATTGAAGTATTTGAGGAATGGTACAAATATTTGTCAATATTTGTGAGCATAAATATACTCAGCAGATAACCCAGAATTTTGCAAATTTTATGATACAAAATTCATGATATTTGAACAAGAATCCAGAAAGCTATGATATTATAATATATTTAATCTCTTATCTTGGGCATTTGCTTGAAAATTAAGTTATCAGATTGCATGGTATAAATATATTTGGACTCAGAAAAAATTTCTCTTATTTTACAAATTTTTTTTGCTTTCCACAACTTTCCCACGCTTGGTTGCAAAACACTTATTTCTTAAATAATACAAACAGAACCAAATATTTGCAAATTATTATCCACCTATTTTATTGCCCTGAATTTTCTGAATTTTCTGATATTAAAATTATGTAATTTGAGTCAGAACTGAGCATGTTAGAGACTGATTACTGATTTGCAGACTCGCGTCCAAAAGTCATTTCTCAATGAGGAAATTACCTGGTCACATGATTTTAATATATTTGTAATCAGAAAAATTCAAGCTATTTTTCAATATTTTTTCCGGATTTATTACATAACATTCTCACCCCACAGATCAGATCTGCATGCTAAAAGCCTAATAATCCGATCATGATCGACATTGTGCACAGCATGATGCACGCCAAGATCAAAAATGGGTTTAGTCGACCCACTTTTGATCTTGGCGTGCGTTATTAGTTAATTAATGATGCGTGATGTCATTAATGTGCAATATCTATACATGTAAATATTTATTTTAGGCATATCTCTATCAAATCTTCACAGATTCTGATGAAATAAATTGTAAAATATTTAGAAAATTCAGGGCTATAAATCATATTAAATGTGCGTTGCGGGAATCGGACTATTTGGTGACGTATGGGTGTTATAAGAGTTGTTGACGGCATATCAGAGTATTGCATCATTGGTTACCAAGGGAAGTGATGGATCTGATGTCATAAATATAGCAATGTGATGTCATTGATCCCATCAATCAATCAAGCTAAATTTAGAATGTGTTACTTTAAGCAATCAATGCTGAGGATTGATGTATTTTATGCTATTCTGCACCAATTTTCCTGAAAAAAAAAAAATATTACTTGGAAAATTAATGGGATCAGTTTTTATTAAGAAGGTTTAGCAGTTGCGCAATTGAATGATGTATTATTTTGGGATTCAATCACATTGGCAACGTGCAACAGATGGTTACTAGGGAAAATAATGCATCACTAATCAATCAAAGTTGTCATTAAATGTGTTCTCACGACTTCATTTTTTGAATTAAAAGACTACAAACATTTGTAGCAACTAGGAACAAAGACTACAAAAAAAGTGAAGCCGTGAGAGAAAATGAACGAAAAATGTGGTCGCACTGCAAGCAAATTAGCGGAAAGTCAGAATAAGAACGAGTTCTTTTACTAACGTAAGAACTCGTAACATGATTTAAAAAGATTCAGGGTCCTCAAATTATTTCCCCCAACTTTGTTTTTTTTTCCCAAAATGGTAATTGCCAAATTGGGTAGCTTTCTCCCACCATATATAATAAGTTGAACTTTGAAACTTCCTTGTTTCTTTTCTCCATCACTAATGCAGCTATTGACTTGGTTTTTTCTGCTATGATCTCTGGCTATTCTTTAATATCATTTAGGATACTCTTCTGGCCACCAAGGTGTCTGATTGTGCCATTAACTTTTGATCTTTTGAAATTAAAAAGGACTCATACATGCCATGCGAAGCAATGGCCCACACCAACAAGTATCACAAGACCTCGGGCTCGATATCACAAGACCGAGACTACGTGTTTTTGAACTCTTCGTTTACTCTCTGACTCTCTGAGTCTCTTTGCATTCCGTCGCTTATGATGTTCCTCCTCCTCCAGCAAATTACTTGCTGGTTCACTTACTGCCATGACAAGGAAGTCGGAAGGGCCAAGGAGATCGACCTCGACAACCCCATCACCATCCTCACTTGTCGCCTGACTGGTGCCTCATCGTTTAAGCCTCGCAAGCCGGTTGCGAGCAACATGTGGGCGAAGTTGAACAAAGAACTGGTCGACAAGGCATTCACAGTCGCACTCAAGTCCTCGCTCAAGTCCACGAAAGGAGCGAGGGTCTGTTAAAGCTGCTTTCCCACTCTCCATAACATTCTATTCTTTCTATCTTATCTTATCAGATTAGATTAGATCCTTATCAGAACATACTTCATTTATGTAGTTCTTCATTTGATCTTTATCAGATTCTTATCACTTCTTTCCCCATTTGGGTATATTGCTCATTTTCATATATAAAGGCTTAGCTAGTTGCCAGAAGTCCCCAGTTACTCACTCCGGACTTCAGGCAAGTATATAGTCATTTCACAATATCATCAGTTACTCACTCCTTACTTCAGCTCTTCATAGCTCATCTGTCCTTTACACTGAGTTCCTCATATTTGGCACTCCGCTGCCTCACGTGTTCCCACGCTCGCCTGCTTTAACAGGTTATGGGCCCCGCGCTATAAGCGCTCCAATTACAAGTTCTTACGTAGTAAAAGAACTTGTTTTCCGGCCTGCATAGCAGGCAGAAATGGTTTCTAACGCAATGGTTGGAAATTCTCCCACTCATACAGTGACCCTGCATGGTTTCTGTATCTCAGCCATTACTGGGCCAATTTTTATGATCTTGGTATCAAAAAATTTGTAAAAATCAGGGCTTTCATGTGGCATGTGTATCCAGGGTTGATTAGGTCATGTGACCTGTTCACACGACCCAAAAAGCGCAAATTTGTGTAAATTTACACTTGAAATGGATTTCAGTGAGCTAGATATGCTAAAATGTGTGGCCCAGACCAATCTAAAATAATGTACAAATATTTACATATGTTTTGCAATGATGTCATGGTGTCCAAATCAGGCAAACAGTCAGCTCAACTTGGTGAAAATCCGAAAATTGGTGTTAAACTGACTGGATAACCCATAAAAGGCACACCAAACATTGCAAAACATGACCAAATAACATGGAAATAATGTTCTAGAGCCTTACATAATCAAACTCACAGCAGGACTTTGTGCAATTGCCTTGGATTTGGTAATGCACCAACTTGGACCAAAATATTCTCAGGAATATGTCATGTGATATGTGTGCACAGATCATCTCTTAGGTAAAAAAAACATTATCAGTATTTTTATTTCATTTTAATGCCTTTAAAATCTCTCAATATAGCTTATTTACTGTGTTTTCAACAATATTCCGCATTTGGTATGTCACATCTTGATGTGACAATACGCATGTGACACCACCTTTTAACCCTAATGTTTCTGATAATTACACACTTTGTTTCAAGGCAATCTGATAAAAACTAAGCGACGTAAGAATTAATCTTTTTACAAGTTCTTATTGTAGTCTAATAATTAATCTTGTTACAAGTTCTTACGTAGTAAAAGAACTTGTTTTCCGGCCTGCATAGCAGGCAGAAATGGTTTCTAACGCAATGGTTGGAAATTCTCCCACTCATACAGTGACCCTGCATGGTTTCTGTATCTCAGCCATTACTGGGCCAATTTTTATGATCTTGGTATCAAAAAATTCGTAAAAATCAGGGCCTTCCTGGTCATGTGACCAGGCCGTTTTAGGCTTGTTAGAACCGCCTCATTTTTCTGCTTTTTTTGAGTATAATGCAGGCCGGAAAACAAGTTCTTTTACTACGTAAGAACTTGTAATCATTCGGTTGGGGGCCTTATCCCTGCATCTGCTTATTCCTTTCGCTGGTAGGAGTTTCGGGTCGTCAAGGCGCGGGTGGGTGAAGGTTTTCGGGTCGGGTCTGGGTTCTGAAGTGGGCATCGGGTTCGGAAGGCGGAGAGAGTGCAGCAGCTGCGGCTGCCAGGAGATGTGCGGGCAGGCTTCGGTTTGCCCAAACGTGGATGTGCGGCGCTTCTGGGTGGTGGTCCGTCCCCCTCGGCTAAGGCCTGGCGCACGAAGGACGCCGCTGGAAGGATTCGGAAGAAGCGGATGGGTTTGGGTCTGGTTCGGGCAGCCAAGGAGAATGTAGAAAATTGTTGCAAAGGCAACAAGAACAAGGCTAATAAGGCCCAGGACACCAATAGTGAGAAGAGCAACCAAGCCAAAGATGCTGTTGTTTTTTTTTTTTTTTTAAATCAACAATTTATATACTGGTGCGCGAAAGCAGTCCGGTCGCCTAACTAATACAAATCCCCAGTCGAAAGCGTGCAGTAAACTACTAATCCCCGAACCAGACCCAAACCCATCCACTTCTTCCGAATCCTTCCAACGGCGTCCTTTGTGTGCCAGGCCTTTGCTAGGGGGGACGGACCACCTAGCCGCCCAGTCCCGAGGGAGGGACGACCCCCATCGCTACGCCAATACCACGTAAGGACCGAAGCCCAAACATCTCCTGGCAGCCGCAGCTGCTGCACTTGTGGGTGTGGGCCATTGCTTCGCATGGCATGTATGAGTCCTTTTTAATTTCAAAAGGTCAAAAGTTAATGGCACAACCAGACACTTTGGAGGCCAGGAGAGTGTTCTAGATGATAGTAAAAAGTAGCCAGAGACCATAGCAAAAGAAAGCAAGTCAATAGCTGCATTAGTGATGGAGGAAAGAAACAAAGAAGTTTCAAAGTTCAATTTATTATACATATATGGTGGGAGTAAGCTACCCAATTTGGCAGTTATCATTTTAGAACAAAAAAACAAAGTTGTGGGAAATGATTTGAGAACCCTGAATCTGTTGAAATCATGTGACTAGCTTCCTTCCTTATTGAAAAAAATGCAAAAAACTCAAAAAAAGCTGGCACTTTTGTGATTTTTGGACTTAAAATGTCAATATCTCAGGGATGGAAATAGCTAGTCACATGAATTTTTGGGATTTATAATTAAAGGATCTAAATCTATTATCTGGTCAAAATTTTCCTTTTTGGGAAATATTTTTCCGCGGTATTGAATGATCAATGAATGAATGAAATTTTCAACTAAGTTCTGGGTTTATAAAGAATGAGTCTTTGATAAATCAAAGGACTCATAACTCTCTCCGCCTTCCGAACCCGACGCCCACTTCAAGACCCGAACCCGCCCCGAAAACCCTCGCCCACTCGCGCCTTGACGACCCGAAACCCATACCAGCGAAAGAAATAAGCAGATGCGGGGATGAGGCCCCCAACCGAATGATAAATCATCCGCGCAAGCCAAAAAAGCAGCTACCATTCGAGATATGGGCTGCAGAGTAACCACCGGTCGTAGCGAATGCAACCGGGTACGAAACGCGAAGAACGCGCGGAACTACACCACCCCGTCCTTGGCCTGTCAACCTCGTCTGAAGGAGGGATTGGACCTCCCCCAACCGACGCAACCCGGAAGAAGGTATCAAGGCCTCTCTGAGCGACGAGCCCGCGCGGAACGCCTTACCCAATGCCTTGCGGTGCTGCCGCTTGGCGGGCGAAGCAGAAAGCTTCTGGGTTCTCCAACAAAAACATCAACAAACCGTGTAAACGATCAGTTGGGGATTGTCTATCGTACCGCGGACAGTACTTTAGGATGTGTGAGCGGGTCTCGCGAGGAGCGCCGCAGCGGGGGCAGCCATGAGGCTCTTGGATGTTAAATCGGTCGTAGTACGAGCCGATTGGCGCATGATTCAGTATACACCTGCACAAGCGCACGAAGGAGGCGGCGTCGCCTCCAGACTCGCGAATATAAGGCCCACCCTTTTGAGTAGCCGGACGGATGGGCCGCGGTTTCTTACCCAGCGTTGAGAGCTGGAGGAAGTCGCGACCCAGATGTTGTGGACGGTCAGCTGCAGCCTTGGCCCAGCGTGCCGCCACGCGAGTGTCGCCCTCTGCGCGAAGGCAATCAAAAGTAACCTGCGAACTGAAGTCCACAGGGAAATGAGCGGCTCCCCGAGCGTACTGGTGAGCCATATGATGTACGCCCCACTCGAGATTAGTGGGGGGGACGTAGTGGAAAGAAATCCAGCGTTGAGGGTCTGCCTCAAGCCAGGCTTCGAGGACTTTGCAAGCGCACAGTGAGTGAGACTGCGACGAATGCAAGGAAGTGTCAAGGGCTCGCTTTGCCATAGCAATCGAGTCCGTGAAGATAGCGACGTGCCTGCATTGCCGCCTGGTGGCGGCCTCGATGGCACGGCAGATGGCCGACATTTCCGCGTCAGGCGCGGTGGTACGACCCACAAGCCATCTGAAGCGATCAACTTCAACGCCTTGTGAAAAGATGACCCCAGCTGCAACGGACTGAGTGGCCCTATTGGGATTGACGTTCACGTAAACGCTAGCGTCGGTCCCAATGCATACACCTCCTTCATCCCACATAAACATGTCGAAGATGAAGTCGAGATAATAATTGAAATCCCTGTCCTCGTTGAGCGGGGCCAGAGATTCCTCAAAAGTGACTCGCGACCAATAACGATCGCGGAATCAATGGCCTGGCCGGGCATGTGAAGCCATAGGCTCCAGTCGTTCGGTCAGGATGGGGAGCTTCTTGACGATCTCCAAAATGGGACCCTTTGTGTTCAGCTTTTGACGGCGTGACATCAAATGGTAGGAGAGGGGGTGAGGCGTAGCCTTGCCCAACATGTGCCCGGCCAATAAAGACCAAACGGGATGAGTTTCCGAGAGGGTACCAACGCGCAGAATCGCGTGGTAGTTAAGCCTCTCAAGGAGAAGATGAAAGGGGAAGAGGCCTGCAAGGGCCTCGACACCGGGACCGGGGGACGTAGAGAACGCACCTGTAATCCAGAGAGCAGCCTTGCGCTGCATCTGACCTAAAAGCTTCAAGGCGCCCTTGCAGCGAGCACCTTCGAAGAACCAGAGACGGTACCCATAGGTAGCTATGGGCACCACGCAAGATTGGTACATCCCTTCTTGCTTTCTACCATATTGGTACACAGCGTGAGAAAATCTCGACGTCGCTTAACTCGTTCTCCACGCAACAACCACTTGTCCGATCAACTCGAAACTTGGTACACTGCTTCACCGCATCCCATCGATTATGCCTCCCAAGCCTGGGGACGAGCGCCCGCAAAGCGCCCGTGATACGGGCCAGACAAGTCGAAACCCCCCCCCCCCCCCCCCCCCGCCCGGTCTTTACTGCAGCTCCTGCAGTTGGATCTTCCGGTTCTGCTGCATCTTCTGCAGCCAGAGCTCATTATACCCCCAATGTCCCTGCCCAGGAATGTCGAGAACCTTCCAGGCCGTCCTCTAGGGCGTCCAGTTCTACGGTTCAGCCCTCTGCGCACGGACCACCCCCCTCTGATACGGAGATGGCTGACTTTGAGCCCTCCTCAGACGATCAAGATGGTGATGAAGCAGTCACTGAAGGGAGTGTAACTGCGGCATCCATTGCCATCAGCATTGAGCGCGCCACTAGGGCTCTCCTCGCCGGGAGACCTAGGGCCGACACCAATCTTGCTGGCTCCCGCCGGCTTGCATCCGGGGTTGTTGACTTTGTCGCAGCCCTCAACAATACTGGGTGGATAGATGTTACAAGTTCTTACATAGTAAAAGAACTTGTTTTCCGGCCTGCATAGCAGGCAGAAATGGTTTCTAACGCAATGGTTGGAAATTCTCCCACTCATACTGTGACCCTGCATGGTTTCTGTATCTCAGCCATTACTGGGCCAATTTTTATGATCTTGGTATCAAAAAATTCGTAAAAATCAGGGCTTTCATGTGGCATGTGTAACCAGGGGTGATTAGGTCACGTGACCTGTTCACACGACCCAAAAAGCGCAAATTTGTGTGAATTTACACTTAAAACAAATTTCAGTAAGCTAGATATACTAGAATATGTTACCCAGACCAATCTAGAATAATGTACAAATATTTACATATGTTTTGCAATGATGTCATGGTGTCCAAATCTGGCAAACAGCCAGCTTAACTCAGTAAAAATCGCAAAATTGGTGTTAAACTGACTGGATAACCCATGAAAGACACACCAAACATTGCAAAACATGACCAAATGACTTGAATATAATGTTCTAGATACTTACATAATCAAACTCACAGCAGAAATTTGTGCAATTGCCTTGGAATCAGTTGATGCACCAAGTTAGACCAAAATATTCTCAGGGATATGTCATGTGATATGTGTGCACAGACCATCTATTAGGTAAAAAAACATCATTAGTATTTTTATTTTATTTTAATGCCTTTAAAATCTCTTAAAATAGCTTATTTACTGTGTATTTCAAACAATATTCCGCATTTGGTAAGTCACATGAAAATGTGACAATAAATATGTGACGCCATCTTTTAGCCCTGATTTTTCTGATAATTACACACTTTGTTTCAAGGCAATCTGATAAAAACTAAGCGACCTATGAATTAATCTTGTTACAAGTTCTTACCTAGTAAAAGAACTTGTTTTCCGGCCTGCATAGCAGGCAGAAATGGTTTCTAACGCAATGGTTGGAAATTCTCCCACTCATACTGTGACCCTGCATGGTTTCTGTATCTCAGCCATTACTGGGCCAATTTTTATGATCTTGGTATCAAAAAATTCGTAAAAATCAGGGCCTTCCTGGTCACGTGACCAGGCGATTTTAGGTTTACCAGAACGGCCTCATTTTTCTGCTTTTTTTGAGTATAAGATCATCCTAATAGCTTCAGATTTGAGCGGACTATGCATTATTTACTTATTTAACCTTTATTTGTAGTCAGACTCACCTTGAAAGTAAGAACTTGTTTTTGCCATGCGCAGCAATGGCCTCTGAACAAGTCAGTTGGGCACACCTGAAGTGGTTTGTTAAATCAGAGGGCGGCACTGCCGACCTCTTCCTCCGGATCGCCAATGGGTGCCTTGAGCATTCGCATTGGCCTTCTGCCTTTAAGGACTCACTGTCGGTTATCATTCCGAAACCCGGCAAGCCTTCCTATTCCACCCCGAAGTCCGGCAGCGCTCCACTGAGGATGCTGGCCTCTACTTAACGCACATTGTGCGTGCTGGGTTACAAGTTCTTACGTAGTAAAAGAACTTGTTTTCCGGCCTGCATAGCAGGCAGAAAACATTCCTAACGCAATGGTTCAAAATTCTCCCACTCATACAGTGACCCTGCATGGTTTCTGTATCTCAGCCATTACTCAGCCAATTTTGATGATTTTGGTATCAAAAAATTCGTAAAAATCAGGGCTTTCATGTGGCATGGGTATCCAGGGACGATTCGGTCATGTGATCTGTTCACACGACCCAAAAAGCGGAAATTTGTGTGAATTTACACTTGAAGCAGATTTCAGTGAGCTAGATATGCTAAAATATGTTGCCCAGACCAATCTAATATAATGTACAAATATTTACATATGTTTTGCAATGATGTCATGGTGTCTAAATCTGGCAAACAGCCAGCTTAACTCAGTGAAAATCGCAAAATTGGTGTTAAACTGACTGGATAACCCATAAAAGGCATACCAAACAATGCAAAACATGACCAAATAGCTTCAATATGATGTAATAGATGCTTACATAATCAAACTCACAACAGAACTCTGTGCAATTGCCTTGGAATCAGTTGATGCACCAAGTTAGACCAAAATATTCTCAGGGATATGTCATGTGATATGTGTGCACAGACCATCTCTTAGGTAAAAAAAACATCATCTGTATTTTTATTTTATTTTAATGCCTTTAAATCTCCCAATATAGTGTATTTCAAACAATATTCCGCATTTGGTAAGTCACATGGAGATGTGACAATACCTATGTGACTCCATCTTTTAGCCCTGATTTTTCTGATAATTACACACTCTGTTTCGAGGCAATATGATAAAAACTAAGTGACGTATGAATTAATCTTTTTACAAGTTCTTATTGTAGTCTAATAATTAATCTTGTTACAAGTTCTTACGTAGTAAAAGAACTTGTTTTCCGGCCTGCATAGCAGGCAGAAAACATTCCTAACGCAATGGTTCAAAATTCTCCCACTCATACAGTGACCCTGCATGGTTTCTGTATCTCAGCCATTACTCAGCCAATTTTGATGATTTTGGTATCAAAAAATTCGTAAAAATCAGGGCTTTCATGTGGCATGGGTATCCAGGGACGATTCGGTCATGTGATCTGTTCACACGACCCAAAAAGCGGAAATTTGTGTGAATTTACACTTGAAGCAGATTTCAGTGAGCTAGATATGCTAAAATATGTTGCCCAGACCAATCTAATATAATGTACAAATATTTACATATGTTTTGCAATGATGTCATGGTGTCTAAATCTGGCAAACAGCCAGCTTAACTCAGTGAAAATCGCAAAATTGGTGTTAAACTGACTGGATAACCCATAAAAGGCATACCAAACAATGCAAAACATGACCAAATAGCTTCAATATGATGTAATAGATGCTTACATAATCAAACTCACAACAGAACTCTGTGCAATTGCCTTGGAATCAGTTGATGCACCAAGTTAGACCAAAATATTCTCAGGGATATGTCATGTGATATGTGTGCACAGACCATCTCTTAGGTAAAAAAAACATCATCTGTATTTTTATTTTATTTTAATGCCTTTAAATCTCCCAATATAGTGTATTTCAAACAATATTCCGCATTTGGTAAGTCACATGGAGATGTGACAATACCTATGTGACTCCATCTTTTAGCCCTGATTTTTCTGATAATTACACACTCTGTTTCGAGGCAATATGATAAAAACTAAGTGACGTATGAATTAATCTTTTTACAAGTTCTTATTGTAGTCTAATAATTAATCTTGTTACAAGTTCTTACGTAGTAAAAGAACTTGTTTTCCGGCCTGCATAGCAGGCAGAAAACATTCCTAACGCAATGGTTCAAAATTCTCCCACTCATACAGTGACCCTGCATGGTTTCTGTATCTCAGCCATTACTCAGCCAATTTTGATGATTTTGGTATCAAAAAATTCGTAAAAATCAGGGCTTTCATGTGGCATGGGTATCCAGGGACGATTCGGTCATGTGATCTGTTCACACGACCCAAAAAGCGGAAATTTGTGTGAATTTACACTTGAAGCAGATTTCAGTGAGCTAGATATGCTAAAATATGTTGCCCAGACCAATCTAATATAATGTACAAATATTTACATATGTTTTGCAATGATGTCATGGTGTCTAAATCTGGCAAACAGCCAGCTTAACTCAGTGAAAATCGCAAAATTGGTGTTAAACTGACTGGATAACCCATAAAAGGCATACCAAACAATGCAAAACATGACCAAATAGCTTCAATATGATGTAATAGATGCTTACATAATCAAACTCACAACAGAACTCTGTGCAATTGCCTTGGAATCAGTTGATGCACCAAGTTAGACCAAAATATTCTCAGGGATATGTCATGTGATATGTGTGCACAGACCATCTCTTAGGTAAAAAAAACATCATCTGTATTTTTATTTTATTTTAATGCCTTTAAATCTCCCAATATAGTGTATTTCAAACAATATTCCGCATTTGGTAAGTCACATGGAGATGTGACAATACCTATGTGACTCCATCTTTTAGCCCTGATTTTTCTGATAATTACACACTCTGTTTCGAGGCAATATGATAAAAACTAAGTGACGTATGAATTAATCTTTTTACAAGTTCTTATTGTAGTCTAATAATTAATCTTGTTACAAGTTCTTACGTAGTAAAAGAACTTGTTTTCCGGCCTGCATAGCAGGCAGAAAACATTCCTAACGCAATGGTTCAAAATTCTCCCACTCATACAGTGACCCTGCATGGTTTCTGTATCTCAGCCATTACTCAGCCAATTTTGATGATTTTGGTATCAAAAAATTCGTAAAAATCAGGGCCTTCCTGGTCACGTGACCAGGCCGTTTTAGGCTTGTTAGATCCGCCTCATTTTTCTGCTTTTTTTGAGTATAATATCATCCCAATAGCTTCAGAACTGAGCGGACTATGCATTATTTACTTATTTAACCTTTATTTATAGTCGGACTTACCTTAAAAGTAAGAACTTGTTTTTGCCATGCGCAGCAATGGCCTCTGACCAAGTGGGCTAAGGGACTTAAAACGAGCGTCTTGGCATTCGATCTGGCCCAATTCTTTCCGTCGATAAATCATGATGTTTTGTTGGCGGTGCTTGCCAAGCAGGGATTTCCACCGAATGTGGTGGCTTTCTTTGCTTCTTATCTTGTTGGCCGCTCCACGCAGTACGCGTGGAACACCTTCGTCTCTCCGCATCGGTCTGCAGACGTGGGGGTGGGGCAGGGTTCTGCTCTGTCTCCTGTTCTGTCGGCCCTCACGCTGGCGCCCATCATGCGCCTCTTTGAGCAGCATCGCAATAAGTGCTGGCTCCTTTCCTATGTCGACGACGGTACACTCATTGTGCGGTCAAAGTCGCTCGACATAAATTGTTTGCTCCTCAAAAAAGCATACAAGGTTATTTTCAAACTGTTTACTCAGTTCGCTCTCGTCCTCGAGCACGACAAGTCGGAGATTTATCACTTCGACAGGTCGCACTTGGATTACAACCCTTCAATTGATCTGGGCTATGCCCCTTTCACTGGAGCGACCCCCCTGAAGCCCAAGCCGTTTTGGCGATACTTGGGTTTCTTTTTTGACCGCAAGCTCACTTTCCATGAGCATGTGCGTTTCTACTCAACCAAGGCATTCTCGTCGGTGAAAGCCATAGAATGCTTGGCTCGTCCACTCGCGGTTTGGAGCCTACTGAGAAGAGGCTCCTTGACCGATCTTGCGTGGTGCCCATAGCTACCTATGGGTATCTGGTTCTTCGAAGGTGCTCGCTGCAAGGGCGCCTTGAAGCTTTTAGGTCAGATGCAGCGCAAGGCTGCTCTCTGGATTACAGGTGCGTTCTCTACGTCCCCCGGTCCCGGTGTCGAGGCCCTTGCAGGCCTCTTCCCCTTTCATCTTCTCCTTGAGAGGCTTAACTACCACGCGATTCTGCGCGTTGGTACCCTCTCGGAGACTCATCCCGTTTGGTCTTTATTGGCCGGGCACATGTTGGGCAAGGCTACGCCTCACCCCCTCTCCTACCATTTGATGTCACGCCGTCAAAAGCTGAACACAAAGGGTCCCATTTTGGAGATCGTCAAGAAGCTCCCCATCCTGACCGAACGACTGGAGCCTATGGCTTCACATGCCCGGCCAGGCCATTGATTCCGCGATCGTTATTGGTCGCGAGTCACTTTTGAGGAATCTCTGGCCCCGCTCAACGAGGACAGGGATTTCAATTATTATCTCGACTTCATCTTCGACATGTTTATGTGGGATGAAGGAGGTGTATGCATTGGGACCGACGCTAGCGTTTACGTGAACGTCAATCCCAATAGGGCCACTCAGTCCGTTGCAGCTGGGGTCATGAGCCATGGTAGCTAGAATTATATATGAACCCTAGGCTGTGGCCTAAGTAAAGTGTTACATCCACAAGGGCCATGGGCTAAGATGGCAAACTGCCTAAGACCATGGTTTAGGTGTATATTACTATGCCGGGGGTGCCGGGGAGGGTGCTGGGGCTGCTGCTGGGGGCGGGAAATGGTAAACATATGTAAACAATGCAGGAATGGGGCTCCAGAACAGTAATTTGGCTCCTGCTCGCTGTTGGGGGCGGATTCGGGCGGGGAAAAAACATAATCAGGGTCAAATAATATTTATACATCCGTTTCCGCCATTTGCGCGCCTCCAGGGTCGCAGGGATGGATGGATTGGCGCGGATGGCTATGGATGACGCAGTCCAAAAATAGACGCGCACATCAACATCCCGGAAAGAAATTACAAAAATAGATTTGATGGATCATTACTCCGGATTCGTCGTCAGGCACTCAGCATCAAAGAAATTGTAAAAATAGATTTCACGCATCATTATTCCGAATTCGTCGTCAGGCACTTAAATCTGTGCCTGCTTCTTTATCAATTAGATTAGATATTTACTTCCTTATCAATAGATTAGATATACACATCCTTATCAACTAGATTAGATCCCTTCACGCTCAGCTTGCCTAAATAGAATGATTAATTCCCCGCGCAGCTCATCCTCCTGTTGGATATTTACTCAATTAACTAGGTAGATGTACAGTATCATTCACAATAAACCTAATGATATGTGTTTCATGCTCAAAATCCTCCGGGAAGAGGGTGGATGGCTCGCAGCTCGTCCGGATGAGCTTTCGAACCACTTTCCGCATTCGTACGAAACGCGCGAATGCTTCTCCGCAACCGTGCTATAAATAGATTTCGTGTATTTCCCCCCGTTTTTGCCTACCCCCTGCTCAATTTGGCCGTCCCGCCACGTTTGGCTGCACAGTTGGATTCTACAAGTAACTCTGAATCCAACAGTGTAATTTTTATTGCAAAGTACCACCTGTAGACTTATCAAGCTCCAAACATTTCGTATTCACTCATTCTTGGTGAAATAAACAGGTATATCATATTAATATTGATCTACTACATACAATAAGTAAGTATCACGGTAACTAGACTACCTTAATACCTGGTGGTAGCTACATATGAGGCTGAAACAGCGGTGGGGAGGTGGAAAGTGGCCAAGAACGGGGCATGACCACGCTCGTTTGAGAGCGAGAGACAGTGACGAAGCCGCCTCGGCCTCCTGCGGTGGTCTGCTAGCCAAAGAGCAGGCAATGCTGCCGCGGTTGATTCATCGATGGGTGGAGCGCCGTAGAAAGCAGCCAGCTGTCGTCGTCGTCGACCGCTCCTCTATTCCCGCGGCGCCTTCGTTCGTGGCGGATGGGTCGAACGACATGGGGTATGTGGGGGACCTGCCACGGAGTCGATGGTGTCGGTGGTTTGGGATGGAAGAAGGCGGCTTGTGTGTGCCACGGGTGACGAGGCGGGAGGGCAGCGGTGGCGACGGCCTCATCGAACGGAGGTTGGAATTGTGAGACGAATGGTATGGTTCGTCTCGCCCCTTCCTTTCGCTATCTGCAGCTCAAGTGCGAGCGCGAGCACCAGGACGATTGGTATCGTCCTGGTGGCTGGTTCTCGCCCGTCCGCCCTTACCACCACCGCAGCCAACAAAACGAGGAGCAGTAGCACAGAGCTGCTGCTCCTCGTTCATGGCTCCCTCACGCCCCGTTCGCTCGTCGTCGTCTTGGACGGTGATGACAGGGCAGGGAAGTGGTGCGGGTGCTGGTGGATTCGACCTGCGTCGGCGCGCGGTGTTCGCATCGACGTCGAAGGGAGGTGGGTCGAATAACGAGCACGAGCAGCAGCACAAGTACGTGCTGCTGCTCTGCCTCCACATCCTCGGATCCCAGAACACCAGCAGGGGTACTGCTACTGACGTCCTGCTGGCGTCCTGCCCGTTGTCGTCGCGTACGCAAGCAGCACTGCTGCTGCGCATTTTGATTGGGGGCCGGGATCGGCATCGAGGGTGGGGAATAACAGGTAGCGGCGGGGGTTAACGACGAGGCCTGGCGGGTGTGGGTGGTATGGCTGAGGTCGTTGGATGAGCAGGGGGCGGTGAGAAGACGATGAAGCGAAACGAGTTTGTAGACTCGTCTCGCGACGCACCTGGCGGGTCTCCCACACCTTGGGTCTCCCCTTGACTCTCTTCCAACCCCCTAATCCGATCTCGACTATCCCGACGTCGGCCCACAACCCTCAGGTTGGAGGGGGGGCTCGCGACGTGGCGGCGGGTTCGTGCGGGTTCGTTTGCGTCGTTTACACCTTGTAAAAGCTTGTAAAGCTAGTTAAATAGTAAATATTAGCAGTAAGAAAGGCTTACCAGGCATTTTGAGGGTCTTGAGGAGTGGATGGGTGAGCAGGAGAGGGCAGTGGTGGTGGTTGAGAGGCAAGATCAGACGCTCTGATGGCTGTTGATGTGATTGATGCCGCTTTCGGAACGCGACGCGATTGGTTGGGTCTTCCGGCCCGGTCAATTTCGGGATCTTCGTCGTCGTCGAAGGCGTCTCGGAAAGTGTTACAATGAATCGTAAAAAGTAATTACAAGTTCTTACGTAGTAAAAGAACTTGTTTTCCGGCCTGCATAGCAGGCAGAAAACATTCCTAACGCAATGGTTCGAAATTCTCCCACTCATATAGTGACCCTGCATGGTTTCTGTATCTCAGCCATTACTGGGCCAATTTTTATGATCTTGGTATCAAAAAATTCGTAAAAATCAGGGCTTTCATGTGGCATGTGTATCCAGGGTCAATTTGGTCATGTGACCTGCTCACACAACCCAAAAAGCGCAAATTTGTGTAAATTTACACTTGAAATGGATTTCAGTGAGCTAGATAGGCTAAAATGTGTGGCCCAGACCAATCTAAAATAATGTACAAATATTTACATATGTTTTGCAATGATGTCATGGTGTCAAATCTGGCAAACAGTCAGCTCAACTTGGTGAAAATCCGAAAATTGGTGTTAAACTGACTGGATAACCCATAAAAGGCACACCAAACATTGCAAAACATAACCAAATAACATGGAAATAATGTTCTAGAAGCTTACATAATCAAACTCACAGCAGGACTTTGTGCAATTGCCTTGGATTTGGTAATGCACCAACTTGGACCAAAATATTCTCAGGGATATGTCATGTGATATGTGTGCACAGACCATCTCTTAGGTAAAAAAAACATTATCAGTATTTTTATTTCATTTTAATGCCTTTAAAATCTCTCAATATAGCTTATTTACTGTGTTTTCAACAATATTCCGCATTTGGTATGTCACATCAAGATGTGACAATACGCATGTGACACCATCTTTTAGCCCTGATTTTTCTGATAATTACACATTTTGTTTCAAGGCAATCTGATAAAAACTAAGCAACGTATAAATTAATCTTCTTATAAGTTTCTTATTGTAGTCTAATAATTAATCTTGTTACAAGTTCTTACGTAGTAAAAGAACTTGTTTTCCGGCCTGCATAGCAGGCAGAAAACATTCCTAACGCAATGGTTGGAAATTCTCCCACTGCTATAGTGACCCTGCATGGTTTCTGTATCTCAGCCATTACTGGGCCAATTTTTATGATCTTGGTATCAAAAAATTCGTAAAAATCAGGGCCTTCCTGGTCACGTGACCAGGCCGTTTTAGGCTTGTTAAAACCGCCTCATTTTTCTGCTTTTTTCAAGTATAAGATCATCCCAATAGCTTCAGATTTGAGCGGACTATGCATTATTTACTTATTTAACCTTTATTTATAGTCGCACTCACCTTGAAAGTAAGAACTTGTTTTTGCCATGTGCAGCAATGGCCTCTGACCAAGTTTAATGCTCGGGATATTTTATTAAACATAACGTTAAGCTTATTAAACCTTTCCGCTGATGAATATTGAACCACAATGCAGGTGTATCGAAATCGAACAGCCGCGCGTGGTGATCAACGGATGTTCGCGTTCGACTTTTTTGCTCATTGGAATCAATTAAATGTATTCTAAACAGAAGTAAAGGTTCTATGTCACAGCAGATAGTCATTAGAAGTCAATGCAAACATTTCTGAGCACCTCTCATGGTTGCGCGATAATCTAGTAACATTACCTTGGATTTGACACGAAATGAGGTTGACATTTCATTGAATATACTCCATCTTGCTAGAAACTCACGACTTCCCTGGCCTCTCACTTGCGCGGCCCTCTCCAAAGTATCTAGAATGTATTTAATTGACTCAAAATTAATTTTAACATGTTTATTTCATCTTCAAACCCGTTAGAACTAAGTAGATAGAGCTATTGAGCATTTCCCAACCCGAAATCACCACTCACACAAACCGTTGGGTGTATCTACCTCACATTGAAAGTTTTAGATCAGCAATTTAGTTAATTGTCTTCAAATCCAGTTTATAAATGTATTTACTATGGATAATATTTATTCTAGTCCTTATTAACCTCCACCTCCACCCACAAGCGACGTTCTCGATGGTGAAGAACTGAGGGGGAGACACGGTCCGGGAGTTCAAACTCCGCTCGAACCGTTGATCAACGATGTTCGGGCATCGTTGATCTCATCTCACCCCTCACTCCACCTCGTCACCTCCTTCCCCAGCTTTGCCAGCAGCGAATCCTCGAGCCCGGGGATACCACCTAATCTGGAGGGTCGCCTACTGCACACAACCCAACATCACCCGCCGTCTGCCTCTGCCCTGCGAAGGAATGTAGGTCGGCAAAGGACTGAAACCGACGCTACAGCGTCCATCTCGAGCTGGGGGTCAACTCAGGCAGTCAAAAGGAGGTGGGAACACGAGGGGATGCCCTAGAAGAGGGAGACCCACCCGGTACGTCCCAGTTCGAGTCTCACGACTCGGGCTGCTTCTTTCGCCTCCCCATCGCCACGCACGCTCATCCCCATCCACAGGCTTGACGACGATAACGTTGTTACCTCTCGTAAGGACCCGCGATCGCCCATGTGTCGCAGCCGCCGCCGCCGTCGCTTCGTCAAGCAGCAGCTAGCCGGCTCCTTTCCCCTGCATCGTCCCTCCCTCTGACAACCGCCTACGCCTCCCTAGTCACCACCCGAAGGGGTCGTACCACCACCACCTACCGTTTCCTTGCCCCCACATCGCGCCATGGATCGAGGCCAGCACCCACGGTGGACATCCACCACGCCATTCGTTCGTGTTGCCAGCCCTCGCCGGCACCCGCTTTCCACATTGGCCCACTATACCAGTGGGCTTTGACGTGGGAGACGGCCCTGCCGCGAGGACGAGAGCGGTGGCAGGGACATCGGCGTTGGCAGCAGCAGCAGCAGGAGCGGCATTGCGGGGCCTCGGTTTTGGCAGCACCAGCACCAGTACCAGCACCGTGACGGCGGCATCGGTTTGGCAGTACCAGCACCAGCAGTGCCAGCTCCATGCCGATGCGCTGCTGGTTGTGGATTCACGGCCTCGCAGTCCGAGTCTGGCGCCGCAGACGAACGAGGGCCAAGCACCGACCACCGACCACCTCCATTCTGTCTCTATGGACTACGACGACGAACAAGCGCAGGCGAGGCGGCGACGTTGCGAACAGTGGCAGCGCCGTCGTTGCTGACGTCGGTTGGGCTCGGTGGTACCGAGGCATTAGCAGCATTTCGCTGCTGGTGCTGGTGCTTTCTCCCCGTGCCACATCCACTACGGACCAGCAAGCAGCAACACCAGCCTCTCTGAGGGTTCCCGACGACGACGAAGCTCGTGGGCAGCTCGGGTCGAACACCAGCCGAAGCCATCGCCCTGTCCACCGCTACCCTCGCTCACTAACCAGCACCATCGCCGTGCTCCCCGTTTCCACCATCACGCGGAAGCTTCGACGACGATGACGAAACGCATAGGCGGGTCGAGTAGAACGTATGCGCGGAGCTGCCCGCTGCTGCTTTTGCCCGCTAACCACTACCGCCGCTCCCCCTCTACCCCATTAAACTCCTCTCCGCCATCTGTCCTTGTTCCCCACAGACTATACATATATATATATATACACATAAAATCCTGTATTCGTAGTAATGAATAAAATTCAATAAATATGCATATTTTATGAGTAAAGGCTGTCCACTAAGAAGATTGACAAAATTATTAACCATTCTGGAAGGATTCCTGGATAAAATTGGTACCGTTAGATTCGCATTTACTGGTAGATTACAGATATGGATGCAAATATGGCGGGACAGGAATATTGAGCACGGGGGAGGGCAAAAGCGAGTGGAAATCAACAAAATCTATTTATAACCGGATTTCGGAGGAGTATTCGCGCGGTCGTACGAATGCGGAAGGTGGTTCGAAAGCTCATCCGGATGAGCTGTATGCCATCCACCCTCTTCCCGTCGTATTTTGAGTGCAAAGGTTATGTCATTAGGTTAAATACAACTAATACCGCATATATATGTGATCTATCAAGTAAATATCCAACGGGAGGAGGGGCAGCGCGCAAAATTCAACCATTTTATTTATAAAACAAATCTGAAAGCGTCAATATCTAATCTAACTGATAACAAAGGCGATATCTAATCTAATTGATAATGAGATTGAAGTGCCTGACGACGAATCCGGAACAATGATGGGTGAAATCTATTTTTACATTCATTTTGATGTGCTGAGTGCCTGACGACGAATTTGGAAGAATGATGCATCAAATCTATTTTTATAATTTCTTTCCGGGATGTTAATGTGCGCGTCTATTTTTGGACTGCGTCATCCATAGTCATCCGCGCCAATCCATCCATCCCCGCAACCCTGGAGGCGCGCAAATGGCGGGGACAGGTGCATAAATATTATTTGACCCTGATTATGTTTTTTCCCCGCCCAAATCCGCTCCCAACAGCGTGCAGGAGCCAAATTACAGTCCCAGAGCCCCATTCCTGCATTGTTTACATATGTTTACCATTTCCCGCCCCCAGCAGCAGCCCCAGCACCCTCCCCGGCACCCCCGGCATGTTATATCTACCTAAACCATGGTCTTAGGCAGTTTGCTAACTTAGCCCAGGGCCCTTGTGGATGTAACACTTTACTTAGGCCACAGGCTAGGGTTCATACATGATCCCACCTACCATAGGTGGGGTCATCTTTTCACAAGGCGTTGAAGTTGATCGCTTCAGATGGCTTGTGGGTCGTACCACCGCGCCTGACGCGGAAATGTCGGCCATCTGCCGTGCCATCGAGGCCGCCACCAGGCGGCAATGCAGGCACGTCGCTATCTTCACGGACTCGATTGCTATGGCAAAGCGAGCCCTTGACACTTCCTTGCATTCGTCGCAGTCTCACTCACTGTGCGCTTGCAAAGTCCTCGAAGCCTGGCTTGAGGCAGACCCTCAACGCTGGATTTCTTTCCACTACGTCCCCCCCACTAATCTCGAGTGGGGCGTACATCATATGGCTCACCAGTACGCTCGGGGAGCCGCTCATTTCCCTGTGGACTTCAGTTCGCAGGTTACTTTTGATTGCCTTCGCGCAGAGGGCGACACTCGCGTGGCGGCACGCTGGGCCAAGGCTGCAGCTGACCGTCCACAACATCTGGGTCGCGACTTCCTCCAGCTCTCAACGCTGGGTAAGAAACCGCGGCCCATCCGTCCGGCTACTCAAAAGGGTGGGCCTTATATTCGCGAGTCTGGAGGCGACGCCGCCTCCTTCGTGCGCTTGTGCAGGTGTATACTGAATCATGCGCCAATCGGCTCGTACTACGACCGATTTAACATCCAAGAGCCTCATGGCTGCCCCCGCTGCGGCGCTCCTCGCGAGACCCGCTCACACATCCTAAAGTACTGTCCGCGGTACGATAGACAATCCCCAACTGATCGTTTACACGGTTTGTTGATGTTTTTGTTGGAGAACCCAGAAGCTTTCTGCTTCGCCCGCCAAGCGGCAGCACCGCAAGGCATTGGGTAAGGCGTTCCGCGCGGGCTCGTCGCTCAGAGAGGCCTTGATACCTTCTTCCGGGTTGCGTCGGTTGGGGGAGGTCCAATCCCTCCTTCAGACGAGGTTGACAGGCCAAGGACGGGGTGGTGTAGTTTCGCGCGTTCTTCGTGTTTCGTACCCGGTTGCATTCGCTACGACCGGTGGTTACTCTGCGGCCCATATCTCGAACTTGGTCAGAGGCCATTGCTGCGCATGGCAAAAACAAGTTCTTACTTTCTAGGTGAGTCCGACTATAAATAAAGGTTAAATAAGTAAATATTACATAGTCCGCTCAAATCTGAAGCTATTAGGATGATCTTATACTCAAAAAAAGCAGAAAAATGAGGCGGATCTAACAAGCCTAAAATGGCCTGGTCACGTGACCAGGAAGGCCCTGATTTTTACGAATTTTTTGATACCAAGATCATCAAAATTGGCCCAGTAATGGCTGAGATACAGAAACCATGCAGGGTCACTATAGCAGTGGGAGAATTTCCAACCATTGCGTTAGGAATGTTTTCTGCCTGCTATGCAGGCCGGAAAACAAGTTCTTTTACTACGTAAGAACTTGTAACAAGATTAATTAATTGACTACAATAAGAACTTGTAATAAGATTAGTTCATACGTCACTTAGTTTTTATCAGATTTCCTTGAAATAAAGTGTGTAATTATCAGAAAAATCAGGGCTAAAAGATGGTGTCACATGCGTATTGTCACATCTTTATGTGACTTACCAAATGCGGAATATTGTTGAAAACACAGTAAATAAGCTATATTGAGAGATTTTAAAGACATTAAAATAAAATAAAAATACTGATAATGTTTTTTTTATCTAAGAGATGGTCTGTGCACACATATCACATGACATATCCCTGAGAATATTTTGGTCCAAGTTGGTGCATTACCAAATCCAAGGCAATTGCACAAAGTCCTGCTGTGAGTTTGATTATGTAAGCTTCTAGAACATTATTTCCATGTTATTTGGTCATGTTTTGCAATGTTTGGTGTGCCTTTTATGGGTTATCCAGTTAGTTTAACACCAATTTTCGGATTTTCACCAAGTTGAGCTGACTGTTTGCCTGATTTGGACACCATGACATCATTGCAAAACATATGTAAATATTTGTACATTATTCTAGATTGGTCTGGGCAACACATTTTAGCATATTTAGCTCACTGAAATCTGTTTTAAGTGTAAATTCACACAAATTTGCGCTTTTTGGGTCGTGTGAGCAGGTCACATGACCTAATCAACCCTGGATACACATGCCACATGAAAGCCCTGATTTTTACGATTTTTTTGATACCAAGATCATCAAAATTGGCCCAGTAATGGCTGAGATACAGAAACCATGCAGGGTCACTATAGCAGTGGGAGAATTTCCAACCATTGCGTTAGGAATGTTTTCTGCCTGCTATGCAGGCCGGAAAACAAGTTCTTTTACTACGTAAGAACTTGTAATGGTAGCTGCTTTTTTGGCTTGCGCGGATGATTTATCATTTGGTTGGGGGCCTCATCCCCGCATCTGCTTATTTCCTTCGCTGGTATGGGTTTCGGGTCGTCAAGGCGCGGGTGGGCGAGGGTTTTTGGGACGGGTTCGGGTCTTGAAGTGGGCGTCGGGTTCGGAAGGCGGAGAGAGTGCAGCAGCTGCGGCTGCCAGGAGATGTTTGGGCTTCGGTCCTTACGTGGTATTGGCGTAGCGATGGGGGTCGTCCCTCCCTCGGGACTGGGCGGCTAGGTGGTCCGTCCCCCCTAGCAAAGGCCTGGCACACAAAGGACGCCGTTGGAAGGATTCGGAAGAAGTGGATGGGTTTGGGTCTGGTTCGGGGATTAGTAGTTTACTGTGCGCTTTCGACCGGGAATTTGTTACAAGTTCTTACGTAGTAAAAGAACTTGTTTTCTACACTTGATAGCAGAAGGAAATGGTTTCTAACGCAATGGTTCGAAATTTTCCCACTGCTATAGTGACCCTGCATGGTTTCTGTATCTCAGCCATCACTGGGCCAATTTTTATGATCTTGGTATCAAAAAAATCGTAAAAATCAGGGCCTTCCTGGTCACGTGACCAGGCTGTTTTAGGCTTGTTAGATTTGCCTTATTTTTCTGCTTTTTTTGAGTATAAGATCATCCCAATCGGTTCAGATTTGAGCGGACTACATGTTATTTACGTATTTAATATGTATTTGTTTAATAACAGTGTAAGTCCTCAGGCACTGCCTCACCCCAAAGTAAGAACTTGTTTTTGCCATGCGCAGCAATGGCCTCTGACCAAGTGCAACTTTGGAAGGTGAAAGGGGTTTGGTAAGAAGATCTGCCACTTGTCCATCAGTTGAGATGAAGGATGGTGAAATAAGTCCAACAGCGACGGCATCCCTGAGCCAGTAAAACCGCAAGTCCAAGTGCTTCATACGCCCATGGTGTTCAGGATTCTTGGAAACACTGAGAGCACCCTGGTTGTCAACATGCATAATAGAAGGCTGGGTGACAGTGTGCCCAAATTCATGAAGAATATTGCACATCCAACATATCTCCTTGCCAGCCTCTACTGCAGCTACATATTCAGCCTCTGTTGTAGACAATGCAATAATGTCTTGGAGCTTGCTTGACCAACCAATTGAACCACCAGCCATAGTGGTAACATAGCCACTTGTGGACTTTCCAGTATCAACAGAATCACCATGAGCAGAGTCAGTAAATGTAATGAATGGTTCTTGACCATGTTCACCACAATACTGTAACTTGTACTCAAGAGTGCCTTTAAGATATCTGAATAGGTGTTTGACAGCAGCCCAGTGTTTGGGGCCAGGATTGGAGTTGAAGCGTGCCAAATAGGCCACAGTATAAGCAATGTCTGGGCGGGTCATTGTAGCCAAGTACTGCAAAGAGCCAACTTCACTAAGGTATGGAACATTGTGCATTTGTTCCACCTCTTCTGCATTTTGAGGACCCATGGTTTTGGACAAGATAGTTCCAGTAGCCATTGGTGTTTGAACAGGGTGGCAGTCAGACATACCATACTTGGTCAGAGGCCATTGCTGCGCATGGCAAAAACAAGTTCTTACTTTGGGGTGAGGCAGTGCCTGAGGACTTACACTGTTATTAAACAAATACATATTAAATACGTAAATAACATGTAGTCCGCTCAAATCTGAACCGATTGGGATGATCTTATACTCAAAAAAAGCAGAAAAATAAGGCGAATCTAACAAGCCTAAAACAGCCTGGTCACGTGACCAGGAAGGCCCTGATTTTTACGAATTTTTTGATACCAAGATCATAAAAATTGGCCCAGTAATGGCTGAGATACAGAAACCATGCAGGGTCACTATAGCAGTGGGAAAATTTCGAACCATTGCGTTAGAAACCATTTCTGCCTGCTATGCAGGCCGGAAAACAAGTTCTTTTACTACGTAAGAACTTGTAATTTTGCAGAGAACGAATGGGTCTTAGGCCTTAGGCCAATTTTTCTTGTGTTCTGGAGACTGGCCAGATCAGGGGTGTGTGTTAAAGCTGCTTTCCCACTCTCCATAACATTCTATTCTTTCTATCTTATCTTATCAGATTAGATTAGATCCTTATCAGAACATACTTCATTTATGTAGTTCTTCATTTGATCTTTATCAGATTCTTATCACTTCTTTCCCCATTTGGGTATATTGCTCATTTTCATATATAAAGGCTTAGCTAGTTGCCAGAAGTCCCCAGTTACTCACTCCGGACTTCAGGCAAGTATATAGTCATTTCATAATATCATCAGTTACTCACTCTGGACTTCAGCTCTTCATAGCTCATCTGTTACAAGTTCTTACGTAGTAAAAGAACTTGTTTTCCGGCCTGCATAGCAGGCAGAAAACATTCCTAACGCAATGGTTCGAAATTCTCCCACTCATACTGTGACCCTGCATGGTTTCTGTATCTCAGCCATTACTGGGCCAATTTTGATGATTTTGGTATCAAAAAATTCGTAAAAATCAGGGCTTTCATGTGGCATGTGTATCCAGGGTTGATTAGGTCATGTGACCTGTTCACACGACCCAAAAAGCGCAAATCTGTGTGAATTTACACTTGAAACAGATTTCAGTGAGCTAGATATACTAAAATATGTTACCCAGACCAATCTAGAATAATGCACAAATATTTACATATGTTTTGCAATGATGTCATGGTGTCCAAATCAGGCAAACAGCCAGCTCAACTTGGTGAAAATCCGAAAATTGGTGTTAAACTGACTTGATAACCCATAAAAGGCACACCAAACATTGCAAAACATGACCAAATGATGTACTAGATGCTTACATAATCAAACTCACAGCAGGACTTTGTGCAATTGCCTTGGAATCAGTTGATGCACCAAGTTAGACCAAAATATTCTCAGGAATATGTCATGTGATATGTGTGCACAGACCATCTCTTAGGTAAAAAAACATCATTAGTATTTTTATTTTATTTTAATGCCCTTAAAATCTCTTAAAATGGCTTATTTACTGTGCATTTCAACAATATTCCGCATTTGGTAAGTCACATAAAGATGTGACAACACATATGTGACACCATATTTTATCCCTGAATTTTCTGATAATTACACACTTTGTTTCGAGGCAATCTGATAAAAACTAAGTGACGTATGAATTAATCTTTTTACAAGTTCTTATTGTAGTCTAATAATTAATCTTGTTACAAGTTCTTACATAGTAAACTTGGTCAGAGGCCATTGCTGCGCATGGCAAAAACAAGTTGTTACTTTCAAGGTGAGTCCGACTATAAATAAAGGTTAAATAAGTAAATATTGCATAGTCTGCTCAAATCTGAAGCTATTGGGACTTGGTCAAAGGCCATTGCTGCGCATGGCAAAAACAAGTTCTTACTTTCAAGGTGAGTCCGACTATAAATAAAGGTTAAATGAGTAAATAATGCATAGTCCGCTCAAATCTGAACCGATTGGGATGATCTTATACTCAAAAAAAGCAGAAAAATGAGGCAAATCTAACAAGCCTAAAACGGCCTGGTCACGTGACCAGGAAGGCCCTGATTTTTACGATTTTTTTGATACCAAGATCATAAAAATTGGCCCAGTAATGGCTGAGATACAGAAACCATGCAGGGTCACTATAGCAGTGGGAGAATTTCGAACGATCGCGTTAGGAATGTTTTCTGCCTGCTATGCAGGCCGGAAAACAAGTTCTTTTACTACGTAAGAACTTGTAACAAGATTAATTATTAGACTACAATAAGAAACTTGTAACAAGATTAATTTATACGTCGCTTAGTTTTTATCAGATTGTCTTGAAACAAAGTGTGTAATTATCAGAAAAATCAGGGCTAAAATATGGTGTCACATGCGTATTGTCACATATTCATGTGACTTCCCAAATGCGGAATATTGTTGAAAACACAGTAAATAAGCTATATTGAGAGATTTTAAAGACATTAAAATAAAATAAAAATACTGATAATGTTTTTTTTACCTAAGAGATGGTCTGTGCACACATATCACATGACATATCCCTGAGAATATTTTTGTCCAAGTTGGTGCATTACCAAATCCAAGGCAATTGCACAAAGTCCTGCTGTGAGTTTGATTATGTAAGCCTCTAGAACATTATTTCCATGTTATTTGGTCATGTTTTGCAATGTTTGGTGTGCCTTTTATGGGTTATCCAGTTAGTTTAACACCAATTTTGCGATTTTCACTGAGTTAAGCTGGCTGTTTGCCAGATTTGGACATCATGACATCATTGCAAAACATATGTAAATATTTGTACATTATTTTAGATTGGTCTGGGTAACATATTTTAGTATATCTAGCTCACTGAAATTCATTTTAAGTGTAAATTTACACAAATTTGCGTTTTTTGGGTCGTGTGAACAGGTCACATGACCTAATCAACCCTGGATACACATGCCACATGAAAGCCCTGATTTTTACGATTTTTTTGATACCAAGATCATAAAAATTGGCCCAGTAATGGCTGAGATACAGAAACCATGCAGGGTCACTATAGCAGTGGGAGAATTTCGAACGATCGCGTTAGGAATGTTTTCTGCCTGCTATGCAGGCCGGAAAACAAGTTCTTTTACTACGTAAGAACTTGTAACAAGATTAATTATTAGACTACAATAAGAAACTTGTAACAAGATTAATTTATACGTCGCTTAGTTTTTATCAGATTGTCTTGAAACAAAGTGTGTAATTATCAGAAAAATCAGGGCTAAAATATGGTGTCACATGCGTATTGTCACATATTCATGTGACTTCCCAAATGCGGAATATTGTTGAAAACACAGTAAATAAGCTATATTGAGAGATTTTAAAGACATTAAAATAAAATAAAAATACTGATAATGTTTTTTTTACCTAAGAGATGGTCTGTGCACACATATCACATGACATATCCCTGAGAATATTTTTGTCCAAGTTGGTGCATTACCAAATCCAAGGCAATTGCACAAAGTCCTGCTGTGAGTTTGATTATGTAAGCCTCTAGAACATTATTTCCATGTTATTTGGTCATGTTTTGCAATGTTTGGTGTGCCTTTTATGGGTTATCCAGTTAGTTTAACACCAATTTTGCGATTTTCACTGAGTTAAGCTGGCTGTTTGCCAGATTTGGACATCATGACATCATTGCAAAACATATGTAAATATTTGTACATTATTTTAGATTGGTCTGGGTAACATATTTTAGTATATCTAGCTCACTGAAATTCATTTTAAGTGTAAATTTACACAAATTTGCGTTTTTTGGGTCGTGTGAACAGGTCACATGACCTAATCAACCCTGGATACACATGCCACATGAAAGCCCTGATTTTTACGATTTTTTTGATACCAAGATCATAAAAATTGGCCCAGTAATGGCTGAGATACAGAAACCATGCAGGGTCACTATAGCAGTGGGAGAATTTCGAACGATCGCGTTAGGAATGTTTTCTGCCTGCTATGCAGGCCGGAAAACAAGTTCTTTTACTACGTAAGAACTTGTAATGATCTTATAATCAAAAAAAGCAGAAAAATGAGGCGGATCTAACAAGCCTAAAACGGCCTGGATACACATGCCACATGAAAGCCCTGATTTTTACAAATTTTTTGATACCAAGATCATAAAAATTGGCCCAGTAATGGCTGAGATACAGAAATTGGTGCAGGGTCACTATATGAGTGGGAGAATTTCCAACCATTGCGTTAGAAACCATTTCTGCCTGCTATGCAGGCCGGAAAACAAGTTTTTTTACTACGTAAGAACTTGTAACAAGATTAATTATTAGACTACAATAAGAAACTTGTAACAAGATTAATTCTTACGTCCCTTAGTTTTTATCGGATTGCCTTGAAACAAAGTGTGTAATTATCAGAAAGATCAGGGCTAAAATATGGTGTTACATGTGTATTGTCACATCTTGATGTGACTTACCAAATGCGGAATATTGTTGAAAACACAATAAATAAGCTATATTGAGAGATTTTAAAGGCCTTAAAATGAAATAAAAAAACTGATAATGTTTTTTTTACCTAAGAGATGGTCTGTGCACACATATCACATGACATATCCCTGAGAATATTTTGGTCCAAGTTGGTGCATTACTGATTCCAAGGCAATTGCCCAAAGTCTTGCTGTGAGTTTGATTATGTAAGCATCTATTACATCATATTAAAGCTATTTGGTCATGTTTTGCAATGTTTGGTGTGCCTTTTATGGGTTATCCAGTCAGTTTAACACCAATTTTCGGATTTTCACCAAGTTGAGCTGGCTGTTTGCCAGATTTGACACCATGACATCATTGCAAAACATATGTAAATATTTGTACATTATTGTATATTGGTCTGGGCAACACATTTTAGCATATCTAGCTCACTGAAATCCATTTCAAGTGTAAATTTACACAAATTTGCGCTTTTTGGGTCGTGTGAGCAGGTCACATGACCTAATCGACCCTGAATACACATGCCACATGAAAGCCCTGATTTTTACAAATTTTTTGATACCAAGATCATAAAAATAGGCCCAGTAATGGCTGAGATACAGAAATTGGTGCAGGGTCACTATATGAGTGGGAGAATTTCCAACCATTGCGTTAGAAACCATTTCTGCCTGCTATGCAGGCCGGAAAACAAGTTCTTTTACTACGTAAGAACTTGTAAAGAACTTGTTTTCCGCCCTGCATAGCAGGCAGAAAACATTCCTAACGCAATGGTTTGAAATTCTCCCACTCATACTGTGACCCTGCATGGTTTCTGTTACGATCACCTCATTTTTCCTTTACGCGTTTCATGTCTGCGACACACGTTTCATAGCCAGGACGTTTACATTGTATTTACACTCTTTTTCCATGCTCTTTTCATATATGATCGACATATGGTTTATGCACGCTTTCTATATGTTTTCTTTTATGCTTTTCATTTACTTCTTACACGTTTTGAGACCTCACTATTTACATGCTTCGATAGCAGAACTAATATATAATCTTGTATGTACTCTGTAGTGTTCTTTAGCTAGTTCTTGAGAATCTACTCGATTTATTCGAAACACGAACAAATTCTCTTTGAACTTTACGACTGTCAATAAATATTCACGTCTTGTGAATACTTTATTTGAAGTCGTAACAAAAGAACTAGCTCTCCTACAATAGCGCTCTCTGCTCAGCAAGCGCTACTCTGAACACTCGACGAAACGGCTTACCGAAACTACCGCGGACAATTTTCCGCGGGATCCAGCGACGAAGAACATTTGACACCGACCGCCTCGACATCGACGAACCCCGAACCATATTATCGCGTCGGTAGATCCCACGCGACACAAAGACCTCCCACACCAAACAAATCATCAGGCGAAGACATTTTTGAAGACACGAGAGAAGACCTCTCTGAATTTGCACTAGAAGACCTATCTGCAAGTAGAAACCCGCTCGACTTCCACAGACCACCAACACCTTTACCCGCGCTTTCATTCGACAATATGCCTGCGCCAACCGAAAGCACTGGAATGAGCACCGAACCAAAGACAAACCCAGAAGCCATCGACATCAACATGGCAGATACTCGACAAGAAGACAAGGACAAAGACAACAACGGAACAAGGGATAAAGAAATTGGAATCAATAAACCGACTCCCTTTGACGGATCCAGGACAAAGGTTAAATCCTTCCTACAAGAATGCATACTATACCTCGCAATCAACGGCAACACTTACAACTTGGAACCCAGGAAGATTGCGTTCATTCTGTCCTATATGACAGAAAAAGAAGCAAAGCAATGGAGAGAACAATTCCTTACTTCCATTACCAACGAAGACGGGATAATCAACTTCCCAACCCTGAAAGAATTCAGAGCGAAACTCCTTAGAGCCTTTGCCCCGATTGATCAAACCCGCGACGCCATGAACAAGCTCGAACTTCTCAGACAAGGAAACAGGACTGCCGAAGAACTCGTTACTGAGTTCAGATTACTTGTCGGACAAGCAGACCTCGGAAATCAGAGCAAGTCGGACAACCTTCATTTGATTCAGATGTTCCGCAAGGCCTTGAAGCCTCAGATTGCAAACAAAATTCTTTTTTCCGACAAAGTCCCAACCACTTTCGAAGAATGGGTTGATCGAGCAACCCAATATGACACAAACTACAGGATGGCCATGGCATTCATGGGAAGGCCCGCTGTCAATCGAAGCACCAATGGCGGAAGGAACTGGAATCCTCCTTCAAACCGAAACGATCCAAACGCCATGCAGATCGATGTCATGTTACAAGTTCTTACGTAGTAAAAGAACTTGTTTTCCGGCCTGCATAGCAGGCAGAAATGGTTTCTAACGCAATGGTTGGAAATTCTCCCACTGCTATAGTGACCCTGCATGGTTTCTGTATCTCAGCCATTACTGGGCCAATTTTGATGATTTTGGTATCAAAAAATTCGTAAAAATCAGGGCCTTCCTGGTCATGTGACCAGGCCGTTTTAGGCTTGTTAGATCCGCCTCATTTTTCTGCTTTTTTTGAGTATAAGATCATCCCAATTGGTTCAGATTTGAGCGGACTACATATTATTTACTTATTTAACATGTATTTATGTAATAACATTTCTCGAGGTACTGCCTCACCCCCAAAGTAAGAACTTGTTTTTGCCATGCGCAGCAATGGCCTCTGACCAAGTCCCCAGAAGTCCGTGCAGACCACATCCGACGAGGGGCATGTTTCAATTGCCACAAGACAGGACATCTCTCTTGAGACTGCCCAGAGAAGAAGAACCAATCCAACTTCAGAGGGAATTCCGGATCAAACATGAGCACAAACAACACGCTGAAGAAGTGGACTCCTAGTGAGCTCCACACTCACGTACGATCTCTCACCCCTGAAGAACGAGAGGAACTTGGAAACTTGATGATAAAAGACATGGGTTTTTGAAACGGGAGCCTGAATCGACGTCAGTCTCCCCTTATTTAGCAATTCACTCTGTATTTACGGCCAAGATCGAGAATAAATCTATTTCGTTACCTACAACTATCTCGATCCAAAGTCAGAATGAATCAAAAACCGTCGAAACGTCAGCACTCCTCGACTCAGGAGCAGGAGGAAAATTCATCGATCAGAACTACGTACGAAAACTGGACCTACAAACTAGGAAATTGGAAGAACCCTTAATGGTATACAACGTGGACGGAACACAGAACAAGAAAGGAACCATTTCACATTACGTCATCCTGGACCTCAAGATCGGAGATAGAACCAAACGTGAAACCCTGCTGGTATCCGGATTAGGAAAACAAAAGATCATTTTAGGTTTTCCTTGGCTACAAGAAAACAATCCCGATATAGACTGGCAAACCGGATCAATCAACTGGAGAACCTCGGAGAAACTTAATCGGACAACGTCGATCAACCACACAACCGTTGAAGAAGAACCCGACGAACAGGAACACCTAAATCGGACAACTCATCCTCTAGACGACTTCTATTCTGGAATTATTTCGTACATCGGAACTGAAATCCTGGAGGAAAATAATATTCAGATAAACACGAAAACCACGACCTCTCAAACCTTTGCCCAGAAACACGAGGAAAGGAAACCGGAACGGTCAATGGAAGAAATGATACCACCTGAATATCATGAATACATGGATTTATTCGACAAGGAAACCGCAAACCGAGTTCCGGAACCCCGATCTTGGGACCACAAGATTGAACTGAAGGAAGGCTTTGAACCAAAATCATTCAAAACCTACAATCTTACTCTGGAAGAACAAATCGAAATGGAAAAATTCCTGAAAGAAAACCTGGACAAAGGATATATTCGACCATCGCAATTCCCAATGGCTTCACCGTTTTTCTTTGTATCTAAGAAAGACAGGAAATTAAGACCATGCCAAGATTATCGATACCTGAATGATTGGACGATAAAAAATGCGTACCCACTACCACTGATTTCGGAACTTATGGACAAACTCAAAGATGCAACCGTCTTCACTAAACTAGATGTGAGATGGGGGTATAATAACATCCAAATCAAAGATGGCGATCAATGGAAAGCAGCATTCAAGACCAACAAGGGATTATTCAAACCAACGGTTATGTTCTTTGGAATGTGCAATTCACCGGCAACGTTCCAAGCAATGATGGACTCAATCTTCAATGACATGATTACTGCATGCTTTGTGATTGTCTACATGGACGACATCTTAATTTTCGCAAGAAACCGGAAAGACCTAGAGAAATACACAAGAATGGTCTTGGAACGTCTCCGAGAAAACGACTTATTCCTAAAACCAGAAAAATGCTCATTTGATCACAAAAACCTCACCTACTTCAGAAAGGCTCAGAACCTGAATAGACGACAAGCGAGATGGTCACTCTACCTATCAGAATTTGATCTCAAGTTGATACACATGCCCGGACCCAAAATGATTCAATCGGACGCCCTATCACAAAGACCAGACTTTACGCCAGAAGAAGATCACGACAATGAAGATATCACGCTTCTCCCAGAAAGTCTATTTGTCAACCCCATCGACATGGAACTTCAAGACAAGATTGCAAACTCGGAAAACTTAGACACAGACGCTGCAGAAGCAATCAAGTTACTGCTGAAAGAAGGACCTCCAAATTTACGCAAGGACCTAGAAGACTGGAAAACCGAAGAATTCAACAGCAAAAACATTTTGTATTACAAAGGGAAGAACTATATTCCGAAAGACCAAAGTCTACGAAGAGAAATCGTCGAAAAATACCATGATTCACCTACCGCCGGTCACCCAGGAGAACTAGAAACATTCAACGCGATCAAGCAACACTATTGGTGGCCAGGAATGCGATCTTTCATCAAAGAATACGTCAAAGGATGCGGAACATGCCAGCAATTCAAGATCAACAGAAACCCAGCAAACCCCTCTTACATGCTGGTAGAAGGACCGAAATCCACTAGTACCTACCACTCTATATGAAATAACCCTGGCAGCTGCCTGCACAGCGATGTAATTGGCGCCAGACTTTTTTATGAAACGAGATGGCCTGACAACTGTTTCATTGCGATCTCATTCCTTTTCAAGGCGATTTCATAACTTCTTGTCTATCTTATTTCATTGCCATCTCATTGCGATTTCATTAGTGTTTCATTGCTATTTCATTTCATTCATTCTGGAAGTATTTCATACCTGTCTGGTTAGTCTGTTTCATTCAATATCAGAAGAGATTTCATAAGTTTGTGGTAGCGATTTCATAACTTTTAGATAGCAATTTCATTCTGATGGATTATGTAATAATTTTGATGGCTTACAAAATGCCTTTCCCTGCTTCCCACACCTATGTTCTTATCAAATTATGGCCTCAAATTGAAACTTATTTAAAATTAGGCCCACCACCACCCACATGCAAGCACAGTGCAAATCGCACCAAATAAACAATTAAAATATCATTATTTCCCTTTATATATAATATAGATAATTTACAATGAAACAATGAAACCAGAATGAAATAGATACAGACAGTGAATGAAATAGCAATGAAATAGACAAGGAATGAAATATAACAGATCTAAATGAAATGGTCTGGCAACTATGAGATATCTCCTGGCAGGAATGAAATGAGATGACAATGAAACACTAATGAAATCGCAATGAGATGGCAATGAAATAAGACAGACAAGAAGTTATGAAATCGCCTTGAAAAGGAATGAGATCGCAATTACAAGTTCTTACGTAGTAAAAGAACTTGTTTTCCGGCCTGCATAGCAGGCAGAAATGGTTCCTAACAAAACCAATGGAAATTCTCCCACTGCTATAGTGACCCTGCATGGTTTCTGTATCTCAGCCATTACTGGGCCAATTTTTATGATCTTGGTATCAAAAAAATCGTAAAAATCAGGGCTTTCATGTGGCATGTGTATCCAGGGTTGATTAGGTCATGTGACCTGCTCACACGACCCAAAAAGCGCAAATTTACACTTAAAACAGATTGCAGTGAGCTAGATATACTAAAATATGTTACCCAGACCAATCTAGAATAATGTACAAATATTTGCATATGTTTTGCAATGATGTCATGGTGTCCAAATCTGGCAAACAGCCAGCTTAACTCAGTAAAAATCGCAAAATTGGTGTTAAACTGACTGGATAACCCATAAAAGGCACACCAAACATTGAAAAACATGACCAAATAACATGAAAATATTGTTTTAGAAGCTTACATAATCAAACTCACAGCAGGACTTTGTGCAAATCCCTTGGAATCAGTTAAGGCACCAAGTTAGACAAAAATATTCTCAGGGATATGTCATGTGATATGTGTGCACAGACCATCCCTTAGGTAAAAAAAACATTATCTGTATTTTTATTTTATTTTAATGCCTTTAAATCTCCAAATATAGTGTATTTCAAACAATATTCCGCATTTGGTAAGTCACATACAGGTGTGACAATATATATGTAACACCATCTTTTAGCCCTGATTTTTCTGATAATTACACACTTTGTTTCAAGGCAATCTGATAAAAACTAAGCGACGTATAAATTAATCTTGTTACAAGTTTCTTATTGTAGTCTAATAATTAATCTTGTTACAAGTTCTTACGTAGTAAAAGAACTTGTTTTCCGGCCTGCATAGCAGGCAGAAATGGTTCCTAACAAAACCAATGGAAATTCTCCCACTGCTATAGTGACCCTGCATGGTTTCTGTATCTCAGCCATTACTGGGCCAATTTTTATGATCTTGGTATCAAAAAAATCGTAAAAATCAGGGCTTTCATGTGGCATGTGTATCCAGGGTTGATTAGGTCATGTGACCTGCTCACACGACCCAAAAAGCGCAAATTTACACTTAAAACAGATTGCAGTGAGCTAGATATACTAAAATATGTTACCCAGACCAATCTAGAATAATGTACAAATATTTGCATATGTTTTGCAATGATGTCATGGTGTCCAAATCTGGCAAACAGCCAGCTTAACTCAGTAAAAATCGCAAAATTGGTGTTAAACTGACTGGATAACCCATAAAAGGCACACCAAACATTGAAAAACATGACCAAATAACATGAAAATATTGTTTTAGAAGCTTACATAATCAAACTCACAGCAGGACTTTGTGCAAATCCCTTGGAATCAGTTAAGGCACCAAGTTAGACAAAAATATTCTCAGGGATATGTCATGTGATATGTGTGCACAGACCATCCCTTAGGTAAAAAAAACATTATCTGTATTTTTATTTTATTTTAATGCCTTTAAATCTCCAAATATAGTGTATTTCAAACAATATTCCGCATTTGGTAAGTCACATACAGGTGTGACAATATATATGTAACACCATCTTTTAGCCCTGATTTTTCTGATAATTACACACTTTGTTTCAAGGCAATCTGATAAAAACTAAGCGACGTATAAATTAATCTTGTTACAAGTTTCTTATTGTAGTCTAATAATTAATCTTGTTACAAGTTCTTACGTAGTAAAAGAACTTGTTTTCCGGCCTGCATAGCAGGCAGAAATGGTTCCTAACAAAACCAATGGAAATTCTCCCACTGCTATAGTGACCCTGCATGGTTTCTGTATCTCAGCCATTACTGGGCCAATTTTTATGATCTTGGTATCAAAAAAATCGTAAAAATCAGGGCTTTCATGTGGCATGTGTATCCAGGGTTGATTAGGTCATGTGACCTGCTCACACGACCCAAAAAGCGCAAATTTACACTTAAAACAGATTGCAGTGAGCTAGATATACTAAAATATGTTACCCAGACCAATCTAGAATAATGTACAAATATTTGCATATGTTTTGCAATGATGTCATGGTGTCCAAATCTGGCAAACAGCCAGCTTAACTCAGTAAAAATCGCAAAATTGGTGTTAAACTGACTGGATAACCCATAAAAGGCACACCAAACATTGAAAAACATGACCAAATAACATGAAAATATTGTTTTAGAAGCTTACATAATCAAACTCACAGCAGGACTTTGTGCAAATCCCTTGGAATCAGTTAAGGCACCAAGTTAGACAAAAATATTCTCAGGGATATGTCATGTGATATGTGTGCACAGACCATCCCTTAGGTAAAAAAAACATTATCTGTATTTTTATTTTATTTTAATGCCTTTAAATCTCCAAATATAGTGTATTTCAAACAATATTCCGCATTTGGTAAGTCACATACAGGTGTGACAATATATATGTAACACCATCTTTTAGCCCTGATTTTTCTGATAATTACACACTTTGTTTCAAGGCAATCTGATAAAAACTAAGCGACGTATAAATTAATCTTGTTACAAGTTTCTTATTGTAGTCTAATAATTAATCTTGTTACAAGTTCTTACGTAGTAAAAGAACTTGTTTTCCGGCCTGCATAGCAGGCAGAAATGGTTCCTAACAAAACCAATGGAAATTCTCCCACTGCTATAGTGACCCTGCATGGTTTCTGTATCTCAGCCATTACTGGGCCAATTTTTATGATCTTGGTATCAAAAAAATCGTAAAAATCAGGGCTTTCATGTGGCATGTGTATCCAGGGTTGATTAGGTCATGTGACCTGCTCACACGACCCAAAAAGCGCAAATTTACACTTAAAACAGATTGCAGTGAGCTAGATATACTAAAATATGTTACCCAGACCAATCTAGAATAATGTACAAATATTTGCATATGTTTTGCAATGATGTCATGGTGTCCAAATCTGGCAAACAGCCAGCTTAACTCAGTAAAAATCGCAAAATTGGTGTTAAACTGACTGGATAACCCATAAAAGGCACACCAAACATTGAAAAACATGACCAAATAACATGAAAATATTGTTTTAGAAGCTTACATAATCAAACTCACAGCAGGACTTTGTGCAAATCCCTTGGAATCAGTTAAGGCACCAAGTTAGACAAAAATATTCTCAGGGATATGTCATGTGATATGTGTGCACAGACCATCCCTTAGGTAAAAAAAACATTATCTGTATTTTTATTTTATTTTAATGCCTTTAAATCTCCAAATATAGTGTATTTCAAACAATATTCCGCATTTGGTAAGTCACATACAGGTGTGACAATATATATGTAACACCATCTTTTAGCCCTGATTTTTCTGATAATTACACACTTTGTTTCAAGGCAATCTGATAAAAACTAAGCGACGTATAAATTAATCTTGTTACAAGTTTCTTATTGTAGTCTAATAATTAATCTTGTTACAAGTTCTTACGTAGTAAAAGAACTTGTTTTCCGGCCTGCATAGCAGGCAGAAATGGTTCCTAACAAAACCAATGGAAATTCTCCCACTGCTATAGTGACCCTGCATGGTTTCTGTATCTCAGCCATTACTGGGCCAATTTTTATGATCTTGGTATCAAAAAAATCGTAAAAATCAGGGCCTTCCTGGTCATGTGACCAGGCCGTTTTAGGCTTGTTAGATCCGCCTTATTTTTCTGCTTTTTTTGAGTATAAGATCATCCCAATTGGTTCAGATTTGAGCGGACTATGCATTATTTACTTATTTAATCTTTATTTATAGTCGGACTCACCTTGAAAGTAAGAACTTGTTTTTGCCATGCGCAGCAATGGCCTCTGACCAAGTGAAACAGTTGTCAGGCCATCTCGTTTCATAAAAAAGTCTGGCGCCAATTACATCGCTGTGCAGGCAGCTGCCTGAGTTATTTCATATAAATGGTAGGTACCACTCCGAAATCAACCAGACCATTCGCCAACTGTTCCATGGACATGATCACAGATTTACCACCTGTAAAACGCGAGGACAGATCAACTGCGGACACAATATTGGTCGTGGTCGACCACGGGCTTTCGAAGGGGATAATTGTCATACCTTGCACCAAAACTTTGACCCATGAAGGAGCAGCGGAACTTTTACTCAACAATCTTTTCAAACGTTTTGGATTCCCCGACAGTCTCATTTCCGATCGAGACCCCCGTTTTGCAGCAAAATCATTCAGAGAACTCCTTCGACTTCTAGGAATCGAATCAAAATTAACCACCGCATACCACCCTCAAGGCGATGGAACCACGGAACGCTTCAATCAAGAAATAGAAGCATACATTTCGATCTACTGCTCTTCCAACCCAGAAACTTGGCACAAATCGATCAGCACAGTCGAGTTTACGCACAACAACTGAAGACACGCAGACAGGCAGAAGACATCATTTGAACTTATCCTTGGAACATCACCCATATCAATTCCCATGTCATTCGAAAACATGAAATTTCCATCTGTAGAAGAACGGATCAAAAGTTTATCTAAAGATAGAGAAGAAGCACTAGCTGCACACGAACTGGCAAGAAGTCGCATGATAGATCGACGAAAATCCAACTTCATGCCGTTTAAGCAAGGACAATTGGTATGGCTTGATGCCCGAAACCTCAAAACGAACTACCACAAGAAGATGGCACCCAAACGCGAAGGACCATTTAAGATCAAAAATGTATTAGGACCGCTCACCTACAGACTTGAATTACCCGATACTTGGCAAATTCACAATGTCTTCCACGCAGCTTTACTCATGCCTTACACGGAGACGGAAGTTCACGGACCAAATTACACGAGGCCACCTCCCGAGATCAAAAATGAAGAAGAACGATATGTCATCGAAACTATTCTCAAACATCGGAAACGAGGAAGAGGCTATCAATACTACGTCAAATGGGAAGGGTACCCGATCACCGAAGCCACGTGGGAACCAACATCAAGTTTTGACAATGGTGGGAATGAAATTTTGGAAGAATACCGAACCCGTCACAGACTGTGAACGAAACTCTTACACCTCAATCCTCGATCTACCTCATTTCAACAACATGTCATTCAAACAAACTCTCAAGAAAGCAAAGTCAATCCCTTCGATCATCTTCTCCAAGAAAGAGGAACGCCCGAAACACGAGCCTTTACCTGCGCTTGTTAGATTTTTCTTCGAAGATCCGGTCACCCCTACCTTTGCACCTCATCCCTCCGTGTTTCCGATCGAAAAGTTCTCAGCCAAACTCCCACAGGGCGCAGTACCCTTACTATCAAATCAGCAGAAGCTCAAGCTGGTTGACACCCTCGAGGACTTCATCGACGACTTGTTGTTCAAGATAGACGAAAAACCTATAAGAGCGAATGGTACAGTACCAGAAGGACCAAGAACCCAAGAACTCGAAACCACCTTGAAGACCATTGTATCCACTCCCACCTCATCTTAAACATCATGCCTATTGCCCGCAACCAAACCCCCTATGCCCACGATCTCGCCGCCCCCATTTCTTTCACCAAATTCTCGAATGCTATCACCAACGACGCCGATTTTTATGCTATTCTCCAACAACTCGGACCCGACTACCCCCGCGACCTCCTCTACTTCCGTAACCTTATGTATTCCATCGATTACCAAGAGAAGTTCATTCAAGAGCAGCGTCAACACGCTCAGAATCTTTTCGAGGCTTTAGAACGTTTTAGGCTTGGACCACGCCTAGGATCGTTTTTCAGAAAAAAACGCCAGGAAGCTCACCCTGCACCATCCCGTCCAACACCCCAACCAACGCCTCGACCTCGTAACCCCACTCCTTATTCTCATCGTCACCATCATCATCGTCGAACTTACCCCATCGGATCCCCCCGCAACCCCATCGTCGTTGAAGACGACGACTTCACCCAATCCGACATGGATCGACTTATGCCGGGAACCTCACAGGTTCGATTCGTCACCTGTCGTCAATGCACCAAGCTCGGACACATCAAGGCCAAGTGTCCATACTACCAATGCACCTGCGGGGAGCTCCACCGCAACGAAGAGACTTGCCCAAACAATATCTACCAACCGGACTAAGAAGACACGTCGAATCTGGGATCTTCGACATAGAGAGGGGGTAATGTTACGATCACCTCATTTTTCCTTTACGCGTTTCATGTCTGCGACACACGTTTCATAGCCAGGACGTTTACATCGTATTTACACTCTTTTTCCATGCTCTTTTCATATATGATCGACATATGGTTTAAGCACGCTTTCTATACTTGGTCAGAGGCCATTGCTGCGCATGGCAAAAACAAGTTCTTACTTTTAAGGTAAGTCCGACTATAAATAAAGGTTAAATAAGTAAATAATGCATAGTCCGCTCAGTTCTGAAGCTATTGGGATGATCTTATACTCAAAAAAAGCAGAAAAATGAGGCGGTTCTAACAAGCCTAAACCAGGAAGGCCCTGGCTTTTACGAATTTTTTGATACCAAAATCATCAAAATTGGCTGAGTAATGGCTGAGATACAGAAACCATGCAGGGTCACTGTATGAGTGGGAGAATTTCGAACCATTGCGTTAGGAATGTTTTCTGCCTGCTATGCAGGCCGGAAAACAAGTTCTTTTACTACGTAAGAACTTGTAATGTTTTCTTTTATGCTTTTCATTTACTTCTTACGCGTTTTGAGACCTCACTATTTACATGCTTCGATAGCAGAACTAATATATAATCTCGTATGTACTCTGTAGTGTTCTTTAGCTAGTTCTTGAGAATCTACTCGATTTATTCGAAACACGAACAAATTCTCTTTGAACTTTACGACTGTCAATAAATATTCACTTCTTGTGAATACTTTATTCGAAGTTGTAACAGTTTCTGTATCTCAGCCATTACTGGGCCAATTTTTATGATTTTGGTATCAAAAAATTCGTAAAAATCAGGGCTTTCATGTGGCATGTGTATCCAGGGTTGATTAGGTCATGTGACCTGTTCACACGACCCAAAAAGCGCAAATCTGTGTGAATTTACACTTGAAACAGATTTCAGTGAGCTAGATATACTAAAATATGTTACCCAGACCAATCTAGAATAATGCACAAATATTTACATATGTTTTGCAATGATGTCATGGTGTCCAAATCAGGCAAACAGCCAGCTCAACTTGGTGAAAATCCGAAAATTGGTGTTAAACTGACTTGATAACCCATAAAAGGCACACCAAACATTGCAAAACATGACCAAATGATGTACTAGATGCTTACATAATCAAACTCACAGCAGGACTTTGTGCAATTGCCTTGGAATCAGTTGATGCACCAAGTTAGACCAAAATATTCTCAGGAATTACGAGTTCTTACGTAGTAAAAGAACTCGTTTTCTACACTCGATAGCAGAAGGAAATGGTTCCTAACAAAAACGATGGAAATTCTCCCACTGCTTCACTTTTTGTGACCGACCCTGAATTAAAAGTCTACAAACTTTTCTAATAGTTTTAAAATTATTATTGACCATGGGAATGGTTGTCTGATGTCCGTTGCTAGGGTCTATTTTTAGCTTTTGTTCCTGGACACCTAATCTAAGGTTAGGTTTTGTCAGTAACGTGATCAAATATCATTTCTTTGACTTTGCAGTCTGTTAGAGGCTTTTGCTCTGGTTGCTATGGTTTATAATATAACTTTCCAAAGTACTTTTTGTATTCCTAGATAGTGAGTGATATGTTAAACCTCTTTTCACAGTTTTTTTGAGATGAAAATCAAGAGATTTGATCATATGATAATATAGACAGGCTTATTACATGTTAGAATTAGTCAATAAAACACTTCTGAATCCTGTAGATAGTTTTATAGCATAAGATAGAAGTGAGTACTTTGAATGTACCAATATATAATCCCTCTTATGTATTAGAAATAAAGACATACAATTGAAACTCAGGCGTATACAAGTGTTTTACTACTTTTTGACTCAAATTTTTAGTTTGTGTAAACTCTGCTTATTGTGTTCTCATTAGTGTTAATCACTACTAATACCCTTATTGCAAAAGTCTAACATTATATACCTATAAGACATTAAAACTTCAAAAAAGCATTTTAAATAAAAACTAGCAGTGCATGGTGGCACGATGCTTCATTAGGTGACTTCTGGCTTGGCTTTTAAGTTTCTGACCTTTTTTTATATAGCTAATGGTAACCTAGATATTGAAGATTGCCGTGGCCAGTATACTTGGTACATATTATAAATCTTTATAGTCTCCTTAAAAAAAGTTTTGAAAGTTTCCAGAGTTAAGCAAGCATCTGTTGTTGCTGATGTTTGCTTCTTGGGGCCCAGCTAGTGTAGAACATTTGAGATTCCCTCAGAAATTCAGTGTGTTCCAAGTGCTTTGCCTGAAAGCTCAAAAGACTGATCAGCCAATTGAAATGGTTTTTTGTCTTGCGAGAAAAAGACTTACCTCTTTTATTATAGTAGATCTGAGGTTTATGTTTTTCTATTGTGGCTGTGCAGAGTACCGACGCGTCGGTACTCTGCACAGCCACAACTGTCAAAGAAATGAAAATTCTAAACATTTTTAAAAGCAAGTTGTGCTGGTTGTTTTTTTGTGTGGCTGTGCAGAGTACCGACGCGTCGGTACTCTGCACAGCCACACCTCACAAATAAATCAAAATTCTAAAATGCTTTTAAAAGCAATTTATGCTAGTTGTTTTTTTTATGTGGCTGTGCACGTTAGTACTACCGACGCACACACCCACATAAGAGATATAAAACATTTTATCTCACTAGGTCACAATAAAGCCACAAAAACCTAAAAGGAAAGTGTTCCAAAAGGTATAAACATCTCCTTGATTGTACTTTGCTTGGTTTTGAATGTTGAAATACATTTCTAATAGATTAAAGTTCTGCTTTGCTTGAACATTGTACTGTACCTAATATCCTATGTATTTTATTCATCAAGAGCCAATATTATATCACTCTTACACCTATATCTTTTTAACCAATATAGCCTCTTGGGGGCCCCCCTGAGCTTTAGCGAAGGTGGGGTGGCTAGGTTGGTAAGTTCCCAGTGGAAGGTTTTCAGAAATGAAGCGTTCTAGATGAAGATCTCCAGTATGCTCTTCTGCAGGATACTGAAGTTCTTCAGACACTATTGTTAATTTTAATCAGTAAGTTATAAAGTTAAATACATGTTTGATTACTTACTATTTGTATCTTCTATTACAGTATTATTAGCCTCTGTATGAAACTTGGTCAGAGGCCATTGCTGCGCATGGCAAAAACAAGTTCTTACTTTTAAGGTGAGTCCGACTATAAATATAGGTTATATAAGTAAATAATATGTAGTCCGCTCAAATCTGAACGGATTTGGATGATCATATACTCAAAAAAAGCAGAAAAATGAGGCGGTTCTAACAAGCCTAAACCAGGAAGGCCCTGATTTTTACGAATTTTTTGATACCAAGATCATAAAAATTGGCCTAGTAATGGCTGAGATACAGAAACCATGCAGGGTCACTATAGCAGTGGGAGAATTTCCAACCATTGCGTTAGAAACCATTTCTGCCTGCTATGCAGGCCGGAAAACAAGTTCTTTTACTACATAAGAACTTGTAACAAGATTAATTATTAGACTACAATAAGAACTTGTAATAAGATTAATTCTTACGTCGCTTAGTTTTTATCGGATTGCCTTGAAACAAAGTGTGTAATTATCAGAAAAATCAGGGCTAAAAGATAGTGTCACATATGTATTGTCACACCTTTATGTGACTTACCAAATGCGGAATATTGTTTGAAATACACTATATTGGGAGATTTAAAGGCATTAAAATAAAATAAAAATACAGATGATGTTTTTTTTACCTAAGGGATGGTCTGTGCACACATATCACATGACATATCCCTGAGAATATTTTGGTCTAACTTGGTGCCTCAATTGATTTCAAGGGATTTGCACAAAGTCCTGCTGTGAGTTTGATTATGTAAGCTTCTAGAACATTATTTCCATGTTATTTGGTCATGTTTTGCAATGTTTGGTGTGCCTTTTATGGGTTTTCTAGTCAGTTTAACACCAATTTTCGGATTTTCACCAAGTTGAGCTGACTGTTTGCCTGATTTGGACACCATGACATCATTGCAAAACATATGTAAATATTTGTACATTATTCTAGATTGGTCTGGGCAACACATTTTAGTATATTTAGCTCACTGAAATCTGTTTTAAGTGTAAATTCACACAAATTTGCGCTTTTTGGGTTGTGTGAACAAGTCACATGACCTAATCATCCCTGGATACACATGCCACATGAAAGCCCTGATTTTTACGAATTTTTTGATACCAAGATCATAAAAATTGGCCTAGTAATGGCTGAGATACAGAAACCATGCAGGGTCACTATAGCAGTGGGAGAATTTCCAACCATTGCGTTAGAAACCATTTCTGCCTGCTATGCAGGCCGGAAAACAAGTTCTTTTACTACGTAAGAACTTGTAAAGTATTGAGTCAATATTATTAACATAGTCATAAACTCTAAACATACCTATAATCGAAACACCAGAGTTGTTGGCCTCTGTATGAAAAGTATTGAGTCAATATTATTAACATAGTCATAAACTCTAAACATACCTATAATCGAAACACCAGAGTTGTTGGCCTCTGTATGAAAAGTATTGAGTCAATATTATTAACATAGTCATAGACTCTAGACATACCTATAATTGGAACACCAGAGTTGTTTGCCGTATCCACTTGATTGGTAGCTGTGGAGGCCTTGTGAATTCTAGCAGAGCGACGACGGTAAGGAGTTTCTATTATTTAAAAGATTAGCTTTATAACAACTTTGAATTCAAATATAACCCACCAGCATGAGTGGCTTGCTTTTTAGTTTGACTTTTGGCCATAGTGACAATAACAGGAAGAATAGAGAATATTTAGCTAGAGAGTACGAGTGGAGGAGAAAGGAAAGGAACTGAAGAAATTGGACGAAGTTGAACCAGATTATATATTGTATCGGCTAGTCTTCCCTGAAGCAGTGACAGACTCTTTTGCGGCAAGCTCCAGAAGATCCACAAGATCCGTAACCTCTTTTGAGTGCATAAGATCCGCAACTCTATTCAATACTGAAGATTTGTAAGCCCTATTAAATACACAAGATCCGTAAGCTTATGCAAGATCCGTTTACACAAGATCCGTAACCTTACACAAGGCAAGACCCTAGCTTAATAGCGTATGTGGTCGTTCAAGTCACATACCCACTATAAAACTATCCAACTTGTTAAACCTTTTATTGATATATAGATATGGATATTATATAAGGAAACTGCCACTAGAGTAATATGAAATGTCTAATCTTTCAGTTTCATGCGGCTCAGTCGATCGCGTGCCTCTACAACTTCATCTGTGGCATATCCAACCTTTCTTTTTAAAGAAACCTGCCTCACTGTCTGGTTTTTAGTTCGATTGCGTATTATGGCAGCTTCCTAAAGTCAAGTTACATCAGAGTCTAATCATCACAAGCTTAATAACTCAATACGCACCCTTAAAGATGAGGTGTCCAAAATGGTAATTGCCCGAAGAACCGTCAACATCCTATATTTTCCATTCTTCATTTGGATACAAATAAAGGAAAGTTGGGCTTCAACGATATCTCCACACCGGAACTTTATAGGATTGACTTGTTGATACCTGCATGATTATTATTAAAGATCTTAAAAGGTCTAATCAGAACAGAAACTTACTTGGTTTCTTGTTCACGATCATCAAGAAGTTCATAGTACTCAACTTCATTTTCTGTAGTATGAACAAACTGTTCATCAATATCCATAGCAGCTGCAAGGATTCCATGTGGATCGACTTCATTTGAGAAAGGCAATATTTCATCCGTGATTGCATGTTTGCGAAGTGTGAAAAAGCAGTTGTTCATGTCAATAGCTGGATAGCCTTCAAAAGAAGCAGAATTCCAATCCTCGAGAGCGCCTTGTGGAAAGGTGCGCGAGAATATCTGGTGAATTTCTTGAGCATTTTGTATAGCCTGATAGAAAAGTGTGCTGCCCAGTCCAGTGAGTGTTACTGATTGCCGCATAAAATGTTGTTGTTTAGGTTCACTGTGTGTATATTATATTTATTATTGGCTGCCTCTTTAGTGTTTTTGACAACTTTTCTGACTTACATATTAAATGGCTGTGATATAGGTGGAAGTGACTTCTGGCTTAATACACCTTGAACACGCAATACCACTTCTTCAGCATCTTCAGTGGTCATATTACGGATAAGTTTCCAGCTTTTGTTTTGCTCCACTGGAGTGACTTGGACCTGATTCTTAATGCCGTCTGTCTAGTATTGTTTCAGTCACATTTGTCATTTTAAAAGACATACATGGTTACATACCGCATTAAAATGACATAACTGCTTTCTCTTATGTACCTGGCTTTCCGCAAGCCTATCCACTTTGCTTTCTAAAATCTCGTTAATAAGAAAAAAAACTATGAAAGTTTGACTAACCGGTAGCTTTCATATCATAGAATTGATCCATAGTGCTTGGTCAATAGGTTGGAGAAAAAAGGAATACTTTCACAAAGTTCTTTGCTTGCTTTTAAAGCCGTATTCCACTTCTATGATCGATCAATCAAATTCTCCTATGCTTGCAAAAAAAAGCTTTGTCACTTCCTTTTTAGGTGTAGGATCAATCTAGTCTTGTGGACCCTTGACGGTGTACCTTTAAAAATGGCGCTATATTCTTTCTTATTTCAATATAGACTTGAAATTTTCCCATTCAGTTGCTAGGAACTTTGGAGTCGGACCGGAAATGTGTTAGGTCTGCTGACCGGACAAGAATCTAGAACCCTGTTTTTACATCTTGGCATTATCAAATCGGATCTTCTTTTCTATAACTAAATAAACGGTGATTTGGTTTCTAGACAACCTGTCAGGAACCCTGCAGTTAGAATTTGGCGGTTCTTGGTTTCTATGTCATTCAGAAGCTTTTTGTTATAGGGGCTCAATATATATTTGTACGTAACCCACCATAATTGATCTGAAATGTAATACATATCCATCCATACCCCAAAAAATCGGATCTTCTGTTTGATCCGATATCCATTTGGGAAGTCTGAGAGGTATAAGAAGCCACAGATTTCTTTCTGTCTATCCAGTCGTTTTCCCTCAAATCTTTACTTTCATACACATTACACTCATTATGCCACCTAAAAGAAAAGTCAAACAAGACTCCTCTTCAGAGGAAAATCACAGGTAGATATTGAATTATCTGTTCTTCTTTGATATATGCTGAAAGTTATTGCTATTTTTATAGTGCAAGTGAAAATGAAACCTCTGATGCTGCCTCTTTGTATGTTCTGCTTATTGTATTTTACTTTTTTGAGTCTAAACTTTCATTGCAGATCGGATCAGCCCCCACCTCCGTGCTTTTTTGCTTCTTTATCCATGATATAATATTATGACACTAATATGGTTTTCTAGTGTTACTCCGAGAAGGTCTCAGAGAGTAGGGCCTGCTCAAGCAACTGCAGGAAGCCTGTGAGTAGTTAGTTCAGATATTTTGCCTCCTTTATTAATTATTTTATTAAACAGCTCCAAGTCTAAGAAGAAAAACATCAACACTGCTGCATTTAGTCCAAGGTATTTTGGTTTTCATTTTGTGAACTTTATATTAAAGGCCATTTTAAGCCCTGAACAGAAATCACCAAAAAAACCTCGTCATACTTCACAGTCAAAGCCCCCCAACACTCCTACTTTGAAGTCTTCTGCTAAAAATTTGAAACTCAAATCACCTATTGTCTTGATTCAGACAAAGAAAAAGATTACCAAGGCAATTAAAGAAGAGACTGCATCGGAATCTGATGGTGCTAGTGATGATGAGGAGCCTGACAGTGATGATGATGAAGTTGCACAGGATGATGAAGAGGAGACAGAAGGTGAAGAGGAGGAAGATGATGATGAGGAAGATGATGATGAGCATGAAGAGCAAGATTCTGATGCTAATTTCATAGATGATGAAGCGTATGTTCTCTTTTTTCTTCTTTTCTTTTTAACCTTAAGCTAATTTTCTCTTCTCTGTTTTTCTTTTCTTAGTGAGGAGGATAACAGCTCAGAGGATGACGAGCTTCCTTTGAGTAAGTCCAAGGGAAAGACTAAGACTAGGTGTGTATGGTGTATTTTCTTAAGAATATTATTTAATCCAGTTTTTTTAGTAACAATCCTCAACGTCAGAAAATCCTCAACACTGCCATGTATGTTCCTTATTTTTGGTTTTTATAATATGTTTTCTTTGTTGACTTTTTCTGGCTTATAGAAAAAAGGCAAAGGAGGCTAAATTGAAAGAAGAAAAGTCTTTTGCGAAGAGAAAAGATGATTTGAAAGATACTGGTGTTTATCTGGAGGATTTGATCACTAAAGATCCTCTTGAAAGGTATGCATTTCTGTTGATTAATCAATTTTATTGCCTGATACTATATATATACAGTCGTCCCAAGTTACGGAAATGCCAGATTTATGATAAAGACTTGGTTGACATCTTCCTCGCCAAAACTTACAAGGATCTTCCCAAATTGCCTAGGTAACTACTTATTTACTGCCTATAGCTAATTTTTTTTTTTTTTTTTTTTTTTTTTTTAAATCAACAATTTATATACCGGTGCGCGAGAGCAGTCCGGTCGCCTAACTAATACAAATCCCCGGTCGAAAGCGCGCAATAAACTACTAATCCCCGAACCAGACCCAAACCCATCCACTTCTTCCGAACCCTTCCAACGGCGTCCTTCGTGCGCCAGGCCTTTGCTAGGGGGGACGGACCACCTAACCGCCCAGTCCCGCGAGGGAGGGACGGCCCCCACCGCTACGCCAATACCACGTAAGGACCGAAGCCCAAACATCTCCTGGCAGCCGCAGCTGCTGCACTCTCTCCGCCTTCCAAATCCGACGCCCGCTTCAGAACCCAGACCCGACCCGAAAACCTTCACCCACCCGCGCCTTGACGACCCGAAAACCCATACCAGCCATATTGAAAGACAGAGTGGGAGGTTAAGGCACCCAACCGATCGCGAGAACGAGTGAACGAACCGCGACCGCCCAAGCCAAAAATGTCGCTAACGCTCGAGATGCGGGCGACTCTGTAACCACCGGTCGTAGCGGATGCAACCGGGTGCGAGGAGTGAAGAACGCGCGGGCACGACGACCCCGTCCTTGGCCTGTCAACCTCTGCCAACTAGGGGATTGGACCTCCCTCGCCTGCAGCAACCCGAAGCGGGTATCAAGGCCTCTCTGGGCGAAGAGAACCGCGCGGACACAGTTAGCCTATGCCTGCGGCGGGGCGTTCGAAGGAGAAAGCGGTGGGATTCTCCAACAAGAATTCCAAAAGACCGTGTAACCGGTCCGTCGGAGCGGGTCTCTCGTAGCCTGGACAGTACGAGAGGATGTGCGAGCGGGTCTCGCGAGGAGCACCGCATCGGGGGCAGCCGTGAGGCTCTTGTATGTTAAACCGGCGGTAGTACGCACCGATTGGCGCATGATTCAGTATACACCTGCACAAGCGCGCAAAGGAAGTGTTGTCACCTCCTGCTTTGCGAATCCATGGACCACCCTTGCGAGTATCCGGGGTTATAGTAACGACTCTCTTGCCCAGCTTGCGAAGCTGGAGGAAGTCGCGACCGAGATCTTGCGGACGATCCATTGCAGCCTTAGCCCAACGATGCGCCGCGGCGGCGTCCGCCTCCGAACGGAGACGGTCGAGAGTGACCCGTGAACCGTGGTCCACAGGCCGGTGAATGGAGCCAGCAGCGTGCTTGTGCGCCTCATGTTGCATGCCCCACTTAAGTTTAGAGGGGACGTGGTGGAATGATAACCAGCGTAGCGGATCTCCCGCCAGCCAGGTCTCGACGAGTTTGCACGCGCGCAAGGAGTGAGCCTGCGACGAGTGCAAGGAGGGGTCAAGGGCTCGTTTCGCGGCCGCGATCGAGTCCGTGAAGATTGCAATGTGCTCACAAGCGCGCTGGGTGGCGAGCTCGAGAGCATGGATGACAGCCGACAGCTCCGCGTCGGGCGCGGTAGCACGGCCTACAAGCCACCTGAAGCGATTAACTTCGGCACCTTGTGAGTAAAGGACCCCTGCTGCAACAGCCTGAGTAGCCTTTTTGGAGGCGGGGTTAGTGAAAACACTAGCGTCCACCCCGATGCACAACCCCCACGTATCGGACATAAAAAGTTCCGAAATGAAGTCGAGGTAGAGAGCACGATCACCCTTCTCCAAAGGAGAGAGGGAGTCGTCGAAGTGGATGCGCGACCAATAAGTGTCGCGCAGCCGACGGCCTGGCTGAGCAAGGGGATGCGAAGGATCCAAATGCTCAGTCAGCTCGGGGAGCCTCTTAACGATGTCCATGATAGGCCCCTTCGTGGCGAGCCGTTGCCGGCGCGTCAGCGAGTGAGCCGAGAGGGGGTGAGGCTTAGCCTTGCCCAACATATGCCCGATCAAGAATGATCGAACGGGATGAGTCCCCGACAGCGTGCCCGCGCGCAGTATACCGAGCGCGGCCATTCGATCGAGGAGAATGAGTGGTAGCTACCACTTATATAATATACTATAGGTAAGTGCCTGCACATCCATTTGGTCACAGCCAAGGTTGTCAATGATATGAAATGCACTGGGAAATAATATGAAACCTGTGTTAATATGGCCTAGTACCATGTTATCTCTACCCAAGCCTTGTGTTATTGCTATGTCATTACCATCTAGGTCTATGTTAATGCCCCCAGGGCTATATTTCTTTGCTTGCTCAGGCTGGTGTTTTATCCATGTTAATGCCTTCCAGGCTCTTATTTTATTGCTTGCCTAGGCCGGTGTTTTTCCCATTTCATTGCCTCCCAGGCTCTTATTTTATTGCTTGCCTAGGCTGGTGTTTTTCCCATTTCATTGCCTCCCAGGCTGGTATTTCTTCGGTTGCCTAGGCTGGTGTTATTCCCATTTCATTGCCTCCCAGCCTGCTATTTTATTGCTTGCCTGGGCTGGTGTTTTAGCTATGTTAATACCCCCCAGGCTGGTATTTCTTTGCTTGCCTAGGCCGGTGTTTTAGCTATTTCATTGCCTCCCAGGCTGGTATTTTATTCCTTGCCTGGGCTGGTGTTTTAGCTATGTTAATACCCCCAGGCTGGTATTTTGTTGCTTGCCTTGGCCGGTGTTTTAGCTATTTCATTGCCTCCCAGGCTGGTATTTTATTCCTTGCCTGGGTTGGTGTTTTAGCTATGTTAATACCCCCAGGCTGATATTTCTTTGCTTGCCTTGGCCGGTGTTTTAGCTATTTCATTGCCTCCCAGGCTGGTATTTTATTCCTTGCCTGGGCTGGTGTTTTAGCTATGTTAATACCCCCAGGCTGGTATTTTGTTGCTTGCCTTGGCCGGTGTTTTAGCCATGTTTATACCTCCAGGCAGATATTTATTACTTGCATCAGTTCATGTTTCAGCTATGTTAATAACCACCAGTTAGATTTCATTGCTTGCCTAGGCCAATGTTCGTCAAATTAACCCTTTAGTTTCTCATCTAACCTACTCTAATCAAGCCTATCATAATCTACACTAATCACCGAAGTCAAAGTCAAAGTCGTCGTCGTCGTCTAGTTCTACCTCAACCTCAACCTCTTGCTCATTAACCTCAAAGTCAATAATATCCTCATCCTCGCACTCGCCATCCAACCTAACAGGCGCCTCGTCAGCTCCCTCTGTGTCATCTAACCCAGTCTCCGAATCCGAAACCCGATTGACCAAATGTACATACTCAGAAGCCCACTCCGGAGTGATACCCTTATTTTTGAGCAAGGGCAACCACCGTACGGCGCATTGCTCCGCAATTCGGAGACAAATCCAAGCCTGCTTATGAGCATAACCTGAGACACCAGCTAAGATGGAGGTGTCAGCGTGGTCTCGCAAAGCGCTCCGCTCGCGCCACCAATCTGCTTTCCACCTTAGATACACAAGAACTCGCCGCATTTCCTCCTGGACAATGAGCAGTTCTTCATTCCACCTACGCATTCGGGCCCTAGCTTTCGACCATTCGACTCGCATGGTCTCGTTAAACTCGTCTTCGCAAATTCTTGTCTCACTGTCCCTCGGAGCGCTGACACGTGGCACAAGCCAGATCCAGGACGGTTGATAACGACTGTTGGACATGTCGTCGTGATCCTTACCGGGACCGCTGATGTCTTCATTCTTCAGTTCCTTGAACCGAGATGCCCACGAGCCCCCAGGGTCAAGAACGCGTAAAGCACGCCAGGCAGTGCGATACTTTTCGGCGGCTCGCTCGGTTTTCTTGTTGAAACGCTTGTAGAGTGTGATCATCTTGGTGTTTGGCCTATTTCCGGTCCCAGAAACATTCAAGCGTTTGAAAAGCCAAAGCCCTTGAATGACACGTCGTTGACGGCGGACCTCGGCGAGAGCATCTTCGGCTTGAGGTTCGCGGAGGCGCCGTTCGAGTTGACACACTTCTTTTAATTCAGGAAGCGCGCGAATGTGAGCCGGGAGTGACGATGGAAGGAACAAAGGGAAATTTTCGGGGTGGGTCTCGGAAGGCGGTGTAGACGATGATGACGAAGGAGAGGATGTACTGGGGGTTGCATTGGGAGGGGGTTGTGAACGTGAGAGGAGCAAGGCTACGTGAGGGGTATAAACCAGTTGAGCTTCACGCCAGTTTTGGAGCAAACGATGAAATGCATTTCGTTTTTCTTGAAGGTCGGCTTGCTGCTTGCTGGTCTTATTTCCCTTTGTCTGGCTTGCCTCGCGTCGGATGAGATACCTAAGAACACATGAAGATCAGGCCGAAAGAATCAGTGGTCACATTCAGTGAGAACTTACTGACTGTCCTCCAGCTCGAAACCTGCAATTAGAAATGCGGACAGGCTCATCTTGTGCCGCGGGAGGTTACCGAGGGCGACCTGAGCTGCTTCCTCTTTTGATAACGCCAGCCGGACATCTTGGAGGGTCGTTGCTATAAAAGATATTAGCAATGAGGATACAGCGATGACAAAGGGCACTTACTACACGCTGGCTCCGCGTAAGGGTTCCGAGCTTTCGGATTAGCTTCCCACGTGGTAATTACTGACTCCCATTTCTCGATCGTCGCAGGAGGGAATGTACTCGAGAGCTGGTTGAAGACTTCGGTTTGTTTTGCGCTCATCTTATAGGCGTCGCTGAAGCGTTTAGCAAACAAAGTTCCTGATGATGTTTTCCGTAAGCAATCATAAGGATAGAAACAAAAGAAGAAACATACGAAATCCAACCACCTTGCGAAAGTTCCAACCATTCCAATGGTCGTTAAGGGTATCATGTCGCGCAGCCGGAGCCATTTCCCGAGCGCTTGGGGCAAGCGAATTTGTGCCTGCCCAAGTTGTCTCGATATCTTCACCAACCGTTCGCCCGGCGCCCTCCATGTACGCCAAATTGAAGTTATTTCGGCATTTTGCACCGTGACCGTTGATGTGCCATCCCGGAATTGCCACGTCAACCTGTGTGGCGTCGGGAATTCGCATATGTTCGGGGAACTCAAGCATCCGCTTGCGGAAGTTTTTAGACCATTGACAAATTACATCGTAAGTGATAACGATGCGAAGGAGAGTAATGCCGATGAGCGTAATAAAGATTATGAAGTCGACATTACAATACCTAGGTAGGGGTCCGTTAGCTTAGAGAACGTGGTAGGGTGTAGAAATAAGTACTTTTCGCCTATCTGAAGATCTCCAGCTCCGTTTTTTCGTATCATGCAATGTCGGGAACAAATCACCAAAACAACACCAGAGACGGCGTAACCAGGTGACGTGCGAGTACCTGCTCGGACGAGAGCATCGTGCTGGGATTCACATGTATTAATCTGTCATAGTTATATTCAATCATAATTCAAGCAAATCTTTCGAGCACGAACCTCGGGTTCATCGACATAATTTGCGATATGATCCTGATAATCCTGTTCTGGAACATAAGCCCCCCAGCCAGGCATTAGCTCCACGTCCTTGAGATATCGTTGCTTCCCCTTGAGCTTGAAGTTCCCGTCGACGGCGATATAGAGAGTATAAAGAAATCTGGTACGAGAATGATTATACTTCGAAATTAAGCAACTTAGCATTTAAAAATGACTCACAACAAAGCGCCTGCTTTCTCCCAGTTATCGGGAAGATTTCGCCCAGGATGCGGACAAGCTGGGCATTCAACCATGAGCTCCCCGTTCGACGTGGCGTCAATGCCTGCGGGATCGTGACCTCGGCCACCTCGTTTGAGTGCCATTAGGTTCCGCCACATTCGGAAGACACGATGAAACTCGGGATATCGGTACTGAGAAGATATGGGTTAGATGATGAACATTGAAGAGAAGATTTACTTACAATAGGATTTGAGAGACCTGCGTTATCCCCTCGTCGTAGAAGTGTGTGATAGTAATCATAGAGATTGGTCTTCCCTTGCAAAGTTAACTCGTGGAACGTCTCGAGGCAGTCGAAGGTGAAGACAGTCCGAGGTCGTGACAGGGTAGCTGGGAACCATCCCTCGCGAAGTAATTGCTGCCACGTTGATAATGGTTCGTCGTGGCAATGGCAATAGTTGATAGAGAGAAAATGAGGACCGGCGATGCTGAAAACGACAAAGTTCTTGGGGCCAGGCTGAGGACATGGACAGCTTGCGCCGGAATGACCAAGCTGATAACGATAGCCAAGATTTTGGAGGGAATCTTTGTTGAAAAACTCCCCGTTCCATCTCTGTTGACTGAGTTAGTTGATCGATTCACATCAGGTGATTAAAAATCGTGACTCACCTCGACGCGATGCAAAGGAAGGCTTCCATGCAAGGCGACGACACATTCTTGGCATTTCAGCAATGCCCCGTCCGCGCAGTCCCTGCATTTTATGATCCCTGCCGCATCTCCGCATCTCGAACATTTACTTTGACCCAAAAAATCGCCGAGTCCGTCATGTCGTAGAGTTTCGTCCAGGAATGTGGCTCTGAATTTGAGCCATTCCGTGAGGCGATGCTGGGTCAAGTTTAAATTACAGAAAGCTTAAAGACTGAGAAATAACGTACTGCATTCGTTGTTTTTCTCTTCCTCTTGGGCTTATTGGGTTGCTGCTCCTCTGAAGGTGCCTCACCGTCTTGAATTTCCGGTTGAGGTTCGATGGGTGGCCGCCAGTCGTCTGGAGATTCAGAGGTTAAGGTTGAGGAAATGTCAGGAGTAGGGGCAGTAGAAATGCTTTGCTGAGATGTAAGAAGGCGGCTCTCTGCTTGCAGGGTGCCACGTCGGTCATCGCGTTGGTTTACGGTGACGAAGAGAGACGAGTTGGATGAAAGTGAGGGCTCAGCCTGAGGTTGTGAGGAAGAAGCACCACGGGCAAGCCGAAATCCAGGCGCTTTACGACGAACACGTTTAACAGAAGACACCTCATCCGAGGGGTTCTGCCTTTTCGACATGGGAGTTACATGGGAGTGGGGAATGAAACACGATGGCAGGAATAACACAGAGTGCGCCGAAAAACACCTCTGGGTACCACCGGGCCGGTGTGCGGCAAATCAGAGGTTTGAGCCTTCGAGGCGCTAATTAATGTAGATGGTCTGAGACGGTGCAAAGATTACATCTGGTCAAGCCCTGAAAATATGGATTGAATGCCAACTTGTGGATTGAATAGTAGGTACAAGGAAAGTAGCACATTGTCTGAGTCAACATATGAAGAACCAATGTAAGGGATTCGAGTGAATGCCTACTGTCAACTTTGCCCAACTTCCGATTCTCTCAACTCTCGTGTCTTAAAAATCACCAAGTCTCAACTGCCCGAAAGCTATCATTGTCCTGCACTACGCTACACGGTGTACTATATAACCAGAGACAACAGTCCAGTGGTACATGAAGGCTAGATCTAGTAGACAGTAGGCTATTGTCGACTGTATTTTGTTATAGCTTCCAGGTCCCAGTACTAATCTCCAATTATTTAAGAACAGAGCTCATATTCTCACTTCTCTGTCCTTCTTCTATCAAATCTATACAAATTTGCAGGTATTCGGTACACAAATTCAGATAGAAAGAGGACACACTAAGTACAATACTAAATGAAGCGCGCTGTCATGGAATCTTAACACAAATTTGCACCACAAGGTAAGGTAACCACGCGAGAAGTATATTCATTCACTGCGACATAAGCAACACAACGAACGGGTATTGATATTGCAAACATGGTCTCAAAAGTCAACTACCGATTCACGAACTACGTAAACCTATCGAAAAAACGACTAAACTACTGGATTGCATATTTCCTGGGACCGTAAATCTCATCATCACCCGGGTTCCGAATACATTTAACCCTACCGCGCAATTTGGCATCATTGTAGTACTGTTCCGCCAATTCGGAAGTTGAAAAGGATTTGTGAACTGCCCCAGGAACTTGGTGGACGAGATGTTCGACATTTATCCTTGAAAGCAAGATGTGAGCAGGAAGAAAAAAGGACGGAAACAGAATTGCTGCCTTACCATTCATCGTAGTAAACCCCAGTACATTTGCCGGCGACAACAACATAGTATTTGAGTTTTTTCGAAGAGCCATGTGGCGACGCCAAAGAACCAGAGCCCGCGGCATTTCGCATCATGTGCGGGGCGGTCTGTGCGGCTGGCAAGTGTCCTGGAGATGGGCCGGCGGACGCATCAAGGTTCGAGAGGGCGGGGACCGCTGTGTTAGTTCCAGCAGGCAACGGGTGACCGGGATAAGAAGTTGCTGACGTCGACAAACCTGAGAATGCGGAGGCCAGGTCCTGAACCTCGACATTTAGGTCGCTCCCATCGAAGCGAGCATCGTGAAACTCAGGTTGAGTGTGCTGGGCGGTATTCAAGTTCGAGTGACCGAGGTGACGAAGCAGGGTCCGAAGATTCTGTGATTCGATGATCCTGGGATGCGCTGGCAAGCCGAGGAGACGAAAGACTTCATGAAGTTGGTCAAGATGGTCGGCATCGATTAACACCTGGACAAGACGACGAGAAGTCGTGGCGGACTGTTCCACTTGGCCTTCAAGTTCTGGACGACGAGCAGACGAAGTTGGAGTTGTTCTGGGCCTGGTACTCCGATTGATTGGAGGTGGCGAAGTGGCACTAGCCGAGGCTCTGGAGGGAGTCATTGGCAGGTCTGTATGTAAATTAGTTGTCGAAGGAATCCAGTATTCGTTGGTATTCACCGTTCCGTCTCATTGCGATCTGGGAAGAAAAGACGAAAGCCAATGTTTGTTTGTTTGCGAAATAAAAAGGGTCGGGGGGTCAAATAGTTCGGGGGGTCAAACAGTTCGCTGCAAAACAAATAGAATGCGATCAGGCAATATGCATTTTACATAAAAATCATAGGGTTTGGCCTGCAGCCACGTAACTGGACTATTCTTCCTACTTTCGCATAATATCCTCCGCACATAGAAGAACCATGACACGACCTACTTGGACCACTCCAGAACAAAAGCAGTGGTTGGAGTCACGAAAACCTGCGTTCCTTGAAGCTAAACAGAAGGGAAACGCGGCGTTGAGGGAGTATTGTGTCGGTGTCTTCAAAGACTTTCGCGAAAAGTGGCCGGTCCCACCTATCACGAATCTGGAAATTGCGGGAGCTGCCACCGCTGAACTCGCTACGAAGAAAAAACGCGATAGATATGATCAGGTATGCTTTTATGAAGTTTATAGGACAGGTGGTTGACGGAGAAACTTACACAGCGTGTGAGAGAATGGTTCCACAATAATACACGTAGTCTGGCTCCCGACACAGTGGCCCGCAGTGGCATCCTCAAGATTAAGCCTAAGCCGAAGATGCTTCAGGACTGGCAAGCGTATCACGCGTTGACATACGAGACGAAGTGGAAGCCCTATGTTGATCAGGAATGGGACAGATACAAAAAGGAGTGGGAGTCCGACCACCCAGGAGAGGCGCCACCGAAGAAAAGATTCACACTTATGGTCGAATTCATAAGGGAGAAGTTTAAGAATGAGTCGGAAGAAATGAAGCAAAAGTGCGAAGAATACCGAATAGCTCGCAAATCGGAGACCGCTTTCCAAGGCGACTCGGCTATGGAAATGAACACTGCGTATCAGGCGTAAGTTAGAATCGTGGACCGAGCGCAAATTAGTAGTAACTCACGTTTTTCCCAGAGCAATCGACAAGCTTCCACATACCCTTGCGGCCATTGGTGCTTCGCTTATGGAGCAAACGGGCTGGCAAATCACAATCATGGCAGGAGGTCCAGCTCCTGATCATGATGGGATGGTCATGACTTATCTGTAAGCCAAATGTTCAGCACTTCTTTGCAACTAATGCTCATTCGAATGTAGATCACATACCGGAAAGACCAAAAAAGGAGAGAATTACGAAAAATACCTTGGGAAGGAGTTTGATGAACACCTTCTGTCGTTTGAGAGGTTTCTTCATGCGTCATTTTGTAAGCACTATCTTCATAAATCATAAGTAATACGACTTACTCGGTACCAGCCGCAGAGGACTGTAAAGCTCGAAGTCTTAGCGAGACTGACGCTGAAGGCGAGGTCGACACCAAGGAAGGACTCCCCGGTACCGAGGTCAACGCGGATAAGGTCGAGAAAGCGAACGAAGCGGGCAACGTGGCAGACGGCGAGCCGAGAGAAAGTCAAGCGAAGTCGGCAAAGTACTGCGAATACCTCGAAAATAAGAAAAGGAATATGGCTGATCTTCAACGTAGACTTGCCGAAGTAAAGGAACAGTATCCGATGCCAGAAGAGCCGATTGCTGGGGGATTGGAGCGAAAGGCGCCGAAGGCGAAGAAGGCGAAAGAAGATTCAGACGAGCCAGTCGACGTCGTTCGAAGAGAGTCACTAAGGAACAAAGATAAGAGGTGCGTTTGTTTGTTGTGACCTCGTGACTCTCCACTCACTCGGTCTCTTCAGCATTCCGACTGACTCTGATGTTGCATCGACTTCCGCTTCAATCGCAGTGGATCCACCTCCTTCGAATGCCGTGAGTCAATCTTCGCAGCTTGGAAACGACGCCGAGTCCTCACCTTATTCGTCATCACAGTCAGTATCTAGTACGCCGGAGAAGCTGGCCAGCATCGTCGACGAAACCACCACCAACGACAGCCAACTTGCCAACACCGCATCTAGCGATGTAACCACGCCCTCAGTCACTTCCAATGCCACTCATAACGCCGATGCTCCCTCTGACACGCCCACTGGCACCGACGATGACTCCATGTCATTGCCGCCTTCTCACACTGCCACCCTCACGTCGACTGGCACCGGCAGCGACTCCACGACGACCTCTGCCTCTGAAACTTCATCCATCGGCGTTGGAGGGACGGCAGTCGAGGAACCTAATGACGTGGCTATGAAAGACGCAGTCACCGTCGAGAAAAGTCAAGATGCGGTAATGCAAGACGCGACCACAGCCGTTTCGCCATCGTTAGAACCCCGCAGCGACGAAGGTATTCCGGCATGGCTTGCTCAGATGGTGGAATACCTTCGTGGGGTTTCCGGGGATGTTGCTTGGCAGGATATGGTAACTGGGTTCATCGATTTCGAAAAACGGGGACCTCCGCTCGGTGTAAGTCATCTTCTACAATTTATTGAAAGTAACTGACGACATGCAAAGAATCTATCTACCAAGCACCGGCCACAGCAAGTCTCCGACTGGATCAGGAGTAAGAAGAAGGACGTCGTACCTCCAGTCAAGGTCAGCTCGTACGGCAAGCTCTTCAAGGAGTGGTGGATGGGAATGCAACCGTCTTGGCGAACCCAGGGTGGACAGCTCGTGCGCGACCTCTCGCGGGGCGAGAACTGGCAAACGTTGAGAAAAGGAGGCACCGCGGGCATCTACGTGGTCGTCGTTGCCCTTTCTTGGTGGATTCGGGCACAGGATGCTGAGCGCGACGCTGAGGCCTGGGCCCTCGTCGACGATATTTCGTGGGTTATCCAGGAAATGAAGCGCAATATGACCTCCACGGTATCCGCGCCGCCTCGCAAGCGTGCTCGTGCGACTGAAGGCGAGGACTCCCAGAGGAAGACGTAAGTTTTTTTTTCTATTCTACCCTGCCTTTCGTTGATTATTGCCACACAGCCGCCGTCGCTCGAACTAATCCACGTGTCTTTCAAGCTTTACGAACCCTTTCCATTTATGCAGTCACATCATTCGTTTATTACCCCCCATGCTATCTCGTTGACTCTATCTGCCCACTTTCCCATGCCTAATCAATGCCTTTCCTGCTCATATTAGATCTTTTAATATATAGATGATTCGTTTGTCCTAGACTGATAGATACTTATGCCCAGTAGAACGTAGACCAGTACATAGATTTAGGTAGACCCCGCTTGAATATATAACATTGATCCCAATCCGGATATAGAAAACGTAGAGAAGTTGATAAGATAAGATTATTGATATCAGCCTGGGCAATAACATAGCTAAAACATCGGCTCAGGCAGGGAGTAAAGTATCAGCCTGGGAGGCAATGAAATGGGAAAAACTCCGGCCTAGGCAAGTAAAGAAATACCAGCCTGGGGGTATTAACATAGCTAAAACACCAGCCCAGGCAAGCAATAAAATAACAGCCTGGGAGGCAATGAAATGGGAAAAACACCGGCCCAGGCAAGCAAAGAAATACCAGCCTGGGGGGTATTAACATAGCTAAAACACCGGCCTAGGCAAGCAATAAAATAGCAGGCTGGGAGGCAATGAAATGGCTAAAACACCGGCCTAGGCAAGCAATAAAATAGCAGGCTGGGAGGCAATGAAATGGGAAAAACACCGGCCTAGGCAAGCAATAAAATAAGAGCCTGGAAGGCATTAACATGGATAAAACACCAGCCTGAGCAAGCAAAGAAATATAGCCCTGGGGGCATTAACATAGACCTAGATGGTAATGACATAGCAATAACACAAGGCTTGGGTAGAGATAACGTGGTACTAGGCCATATTAACACAGGTTTCATATTATTTCCCAGTGCATTTCATATCATTGACAACCTTGGCTGTGACCAAATGGATGTGCAGGCACTTACCTATAGTATATTATATACTGTGGTAGCTACTGGTGGGAGAATGTGAATAGGGAGGAGACCCGCGAGGGCCTCCACACCTGGGCCTGGGGACGTCGAAAACGCCCCTGTAATCCAGAGAGCAGCCTTGCGCTGCATCTGGCTCAATAGCTTCACGGCGCCCTTACATTTAGCGCCATCGAAGTACCATAAGCGGAACCCATAGGTAGCTATGGGCACCACGCAGGAACGGTACAGAAGCCGCTTGGAGTGCGGTTCCAGACCCTTAGTAGACGAACCAAGCATCTGCATAGCCTGAACTGATGAGAATGCCTTGGTCGAGTAGAAGCGAACGTGCTCATGGAAGGTGAGCTTGCGATCAAAGAAGAAGCCCAAGTATCGCCAGAACGGCTTGGGCTTCAGGGGAGTGGCTCCGGTGTATGGGGCAAAGCCCAGATCAATCGGAGGGTTATAATCTGAGAACGACCTGTCGAAGTGATAAATCTCCGACTTGTCATGCTCGAGGACGAGCGCGAACTTAGTGAAAAGTTCGAATATAACCTTGTAAGCTTTTTTGAGGAGCAAACAATTCTGGTCGAGCGACTTCAACTGCACAATGAGCGTACCGTCGTCGACATACGAGAGGAGCCAGCACGCATCCGGGTGCAGCTCGAAGAGGCGCATGATCAGCACCAAGCACAATGCCGACAGAACGGGAGAGAGAGCAGAACCCTGCCCTACCCCTACGTCTGCAGACCGAGGCGGAGATGTGAAGGCGTTCCACGCATACTGCGTGTGACGCCCAACGAGATATGAGGCGAAGAATTTCACCACGTTCGGTGGAAAACCTAACCGGGAGAGAACCGCCAATAAAACATCATGATTTATTGAGGGGAAGAATTGGGCCAGATCGAACGCCAAGACGCTCGTTTTAAGTCCCTTAGCCCACCCCGCACGCACAATGTGAGTGAGGTAGAGGCCAGCATCCTCAGTGGAGCGCTGCCGAACGCCCCCAACCTGATTCGGATGGAAAACATCATGTTTGATCGCGTCAAACTGAATGCGGTTCGAGATCATCTTCTCGATGAGTTTCCCCAAAGTATTCAAAAGCACAATGGGCCTGAATGACTTGGGGGTGGCGTAAGAGGGCTTGCCCGGTTTCGGAATGATAACCGACTTGCTCTCCTTGAACTTGGTCAGAGGCCATTGCTGCGCATGGCAAAAACAAGTTCTTACTTTTAAGGTAAGTCCAACTATAAATAAAGGGTAAATAAGTAAATAATGCATAGTCCGCTTAGTTCTGAAGCTATTGGGATGATCTTATACTCAAAAAAAGCAGAAAAATGAGGCGGATCTAACAAGCCTAAATCGGCCTGGTCACGTGACCAGGAAGGCCCTGATTTTTACGAATTTTTTGATACCAAAATCATCAAAATTGGCTGAGTAATGGCTGAGATACAGAAACCATGCAGGGTCACTGTATGAGTGGGAGAATTTCGAACCATTGCGTTAGGAATGTTTTCTGCCTGCTATGCAGGCCGGAAAACAAGTTCTTTTACTACGTAAGAACTTGTAACAAGATTAATTATTAGACTACAATAAGAAACTTATAAGAAGATTAATTTATACGTCGCTTAGTTTTTATCAGATTGCCTTGAAACAAAATGTGTAATTATCAGAAAAATCAGGGCTAAAAGATGGTGTCACATGCGTATTGTCACATCTTTATGTGACTTACCAAATGCGGAATATTGTTGAAAACACAGTAAATAAGCTATATTGAGAGATTTTAAAGGCATTAAAATAAAATAAAAATACTAATAATGTTTTTTACCTAAGAGATGGTCTGTGCACACATATCACATGACATATCCCTGAGAATATTTTGGTCTAACTTGGTGCATCAACTGATTCCAAGGCAATTGCACAGAGTTCTGTTGTGAGTTTGATTATGTAAGCATCTATTACATCATATTGAAGCTATTTGGTCATGTTTTGCATTGTTTGGTATGCCTTTTATGGGTTATCCAGTCAGTTTAACACCAATTTTGCGATTTTCACTGAGTTAAGCTGGCTGTTTGCCAGATTTAGACACCATGACATCATTGCAAAACATATGTAAATATTTGTACATTATTTTAGATTGGTCTGGGCAACATATTTTAGCATATCTAGCTCACTGAAATCTGCTTCAAGTGTAAATTCACACAAATTTCCGCTTTTTGGGTCGTGTGAACAGATCACATGACCGAATCGTCCCTGGATACCCATGCCACATGAAAGCCCTGATTTTTACGAATTTTTTGATACCAAAATCATCAAAATTGGCTGAGTAATGGCTGAGATACAGAAACCATGCAGGGTCACTGTATGAGTGGGAGAATTTCGAACCATTGCGTTAGGAATGTTTTCTGCCTGCTATGCAGGCCGGAAAACAAGTTCTTTTACTACGTAAGAACTTGTAACGAGGAGGGCCAATAGGAATGCTCGAGGCACCCATTGGCGATCCGGAGGAAAGTCGCAGCGGAGCTTTTCGACTCGGAGACGAACCACTTCAGGTGATCCCAACCAATGTGGTCAGGGCCCGGGGCGGATCTGCTCGAACACGCCGAGAGAGCCTCGGTGAGTTTGAACATTGAAAAGGGGAGCCATTCCCTCACTGGCATGGGAGGGATACGGTCAATGTCAGATAGATCGTGCGCCTGACCAGAGGCCGAGTTGTACGTTCCATGGAGCGCGTCCCACAGGGAATCAAGAGAGATACACGGGGCCCCTTGATAAGAGAGAGCCTCGCATGCAGGTAACACGCGCTTCTGGACCCAGTTCATGAGATCCCAGGGGCGCTTGTTGGCGTATGCAATGTCCGCGATGCGTTCATCGAAGAACTTGCGCTTGGTCTCCTTGCAGAGTTTGCGGAATGACCTCCAATCGTCATCCTCGAGGGACGCGCGATAGGTGGCCAGGGATTCAGTGCATTCCGGAGTCCACCATTGGGTGGAGCGGGACGTAATGGAGCGTCGGACCGCAAACTCCTCATAGGAGTCCGAGAACGCCTTAGCAACAGCGCTAGCCGCTGCCTCAACGGAGTCCGGGGAGACAAGATCTAGGGCAGGCAGGCCCTCGATCTTTGAAATAATGGCAGCCCGATATCGCATCTGGACTTCCAGGGGGATCGCTCGTTTACCAGCATCTGATCTGGACGATCTGATCGAGACAAAAGAAGAGATTGGGACATGGTCCGATCTCATCTTCAGTTCCGGTTCCAGGCATGTCGTGAGAGACACAGCCTGGTCCGGCGGAACAAACACAAGATCGATGACAGAAGGTCGAAGATCCGGATTGTGCGAGATGAAGGTCGGGCCTGGGTTGCTAGGAATAGCAAGCTCGAGGCCAACGGAAGCTGCTGTGTCCAGCAGAGAGATGGCCGTCGTCCCATGGGAGCGACAGTCAGGATCCCACTCTCTCGAGTGGCAGTTGAAGTCCCCGCCCATATACACAAGCGGGGGGAGAGAGTTGGCTTTCTCAGCGAGAAGCTTGATCGCCATGTGCTGATCATCCGAGTATACACCCATGATGTTGAAAGTGAACCTCCCCGCGTACAGGGAGATAAGGACAATATCGCGGCTGTTACGAGTTCTTACGTAGTAAAAGAACTCGTTTTCTACACTCGATAGCAGAAGGAAATGATTCCTAACGCGATGGTTGGAAATTCTCCCACTGCTTCATTTTTTGTGAGCGACCCTGAATTAAAAGTCTACAAACTTTTCTAATAGTGTTAAAATCATTACTGACCATGGGAATGGTTGTCTGATGTCCGTTGCTAGGGTCTATTTTTAGCTTTTGTTCCTGGACACCTAAACTAAGGTTAGGTTTTGTCAGTAACATGATTAAATATCATTTCCTTTACTTTGCAGTCGGTTAGATGCTCTTGTTCTGGTTACTATGGTTTATATATAGCTTATATAATTAAATACTGACTAAACATGATTCATGTCAGTTGCTGTACTTTACCTTCCCCCAGATAGTCCAGGTGGACTCCATAAAGTCCATCATATTCCGGTGGAGTCCAACTGGAGTTCTGATGGAGTCCTGATGGAGTCCTATTGAAATCTGATCAGACAATAGAAAGTCCAGATCAGATCTACCCAGACTCCATGTGAAGTCCATGTGAAGTCCATATTTATCATTTAATACAGGACCTGGACAGGAGTGAGTCCAGGTGGATTCCATATAGACTCCACATGGACTCCACCTATTTTCCGGTCAGAGTGAACTTCACCAGAATGGACTTAGTCAGAATTTCAAAACTGCAAAATTTTACATTCAGCAGGAATTGAACCCAAGACTTCTAGTCACATAAGCCAAAGCATACAGCTTTTAACCACTAGACCACAGAGGCTTTCTTAGGCCCTAGAACAATAGCTATATATACTCCTCCTGCTTCTAATTAAATAATATAAATTGTATCTATATTATAATCAATTCAGGGTCAATAGGGTATCACCAGATTCGGAATTTCAAGGAGATTCCAAATATGTATAAATAATCACAAATATCCAATATTTGTAAGCTTATTCACCAAATATAAATACCGTGGGAACTTTTTTCCAAAAATAGTAACCATGGAGATCATTCTAAAAGTTATGCATCCATCAAAATCACATGACTAGCTTTATTCCTTGGCGAGAAAAGTGCAAAAAACTCGCCGAAACGCGAGTCTTAAAAAAATATTTTTGATTTTATGTTTATTTTATTTTTAAAATATTATTTATATTTGTTTGTTATTATTGATCATCATCATATCTTATGTAATCAATCAGAAATAATATTTTAGGCACCAGATTCCACTGAATCCTGCCTATCCTAAATAAAGTACTCCACCTGGATCAACTGGACTCCAGTTGGATAATACATGAAACCACCCACTAGTCCAGTGGAAATCCTGAGTCCAGGTGCAATTCCATGTCCTGTTCACCCTCAACTCCGGTTGGACTCCAGCTGGACTCCATGATGACTCCATGACATAATTTGGCAGAGACTTCAGCCAACTTCAGCCATTCAAAAAGTAGCTGGAATCCAGGTGGAGTCCACCTGGAGTATGTAAAAATCCACTGGACTTGAGGTGGACTGGACTGGATTTATCTGGGGGAAGGTAAAGCCCTCGTCAGTTGTATATATAGACTATTTATATGCTTCTAGATCACTTCCACCGCATCCTAGTAATAAATAATACTGGTTGTAAATCTTGTTCAACTTCTCCTAGTACTTTCTGTATCCCTCAATGTTATACTTTTGTTTATAGTTGGTTTGAAATCAAACTCAGAAGAATTGACATCCTAAGGATAAACACATCAAAAACTTTAAACTTTGGAATGCCTTTTAAATATAAATGTAAGGTTTAATATTGATAACAAGCCAAATAATTTTTTTTTGTGTTGTGGCTGTGCTAACCCTAAGAGGACAGACCGGTCTGTCCTCTTAGGGTTAGAATCAAAAACACACCTAAAACTTTAAACTTCAGATATGCATTTTAAATATAATTCTGAGGTATATGATTTTTTTTTTGTTGTGGCTGTGCTAACCCTAAGAGGACCGACGCGTCGGTCCTCTTAGGGTTAGAATCAAAAACACACCTAAAATTTTAAACTTCAGAAATGGATTTTAAATATAAATCTGAGGTTTCCTAGTGATAACAAGCCAACTGGACTGTACTCATAGGGTTAGCACAGCCACAACAAAAATCATATTTGTCTTGGTATCAATATTAAACCTCAGATTTATATTTAAAATCCATTTCTGAAGTTTAAAATTTTAGGTGTGTTTTTGATTCTAACCCTAAGAGGACCGACGCGTCGGTCCTCTTAGGGTTAGCACAGCCACAACAGAAAATATAAAATCTCTAATTTTACATTTAAAATATCAGTACTTGGTCAATTCTTGCAAAACTTATATCAAAAAAATTGTAAAATTCAGGCCTTTCTATGGGTATTTTGCACAGCCACAGGATACTCTGCAGAGCCACATTAAATATTGCCTTTGGTCTTTTTCAATTGTTGCTGGATCAATTCTGACAAAAATAATATCAAAAAAATTGTAAAATTCAGGCCTTTTAAATGTACTATTATTTATAAAACCAGCTTTGAAAAGGTTTCAAGAACTACCCTATTAAACATGATCTTGTGCTAACAGAAATAATATCCAAATAGGAATTTATATAAGCAGTTCTGTCTTTGGCCACATTCAATACAATTATTCATAAGTATGAAGGATCCAGTATATAATACACTAGGGTTATCTTTTTATCTTGTCTTATCTTGTCTTATCTTATCTTATCTTATCTTATTGGATTAGATAAATCTGTGTGACTTGTAACATATGTCACATAGTTATAAACTGCCAGCTCATCACTTCTTTCTTTCTTCTTTACCAGCATGTCAGTCCACCTGGATAGGTCGATAGTGTACCACTCACTGGAGGGATACCATGACATGCTGGTCAAAGCTTACTAACTGTTGTCTCTTTCTTTTTAGATTCATTATAAGTTTGTATAAAGCAGAAAGGTGCTTTGCTGGCACTTTTCCCCCTTTTTTTCTGTGCTTTTTATGTAGTTTAAAACTTAATAGACTCAATACTAACTAGCTAAATATGAGTCTTTAATGTACTTTCATTAGTAGATAGTCCCTAGTATAGATTCTGAGGCTGGAAGAGTGCTTTGCTGGCGCTTTTTTACCTCTTTTTTATCTTTTTGTGTAGAGTAAAACTTGATAGACAGTAGTATATAGCTAGATATATGTTTTTAGGGCACTTTTATTTGTAGATAGCTTTCTTTTCTAGCACAGGTCATGTCAGTTGACTGTGTGTGGGCTAGAAAAGTGCTTTGCTGGCGCTTTTTTTACCTTTTTTTTTACCTTTTTGTGTCAAGTAAACCTTGATAGACAGTAGTAAATAGCTAGATATATGTTTTTAGGGCACTTTTATTTGTAGATAGCTTTCTTCCTAGCACAGGTCATGTCAGTTGATTGTGTATAGGCTAGAAAAGTGCTTTGCTGGCGCTTTTTTATCCTTTTTTTTTGCTTTCTGTGTGGATTAAAACTTGATATAAAGCAATAACTTACTAGATTTATATCTTTAGACTACTTTTACAAATGCATAGCAAGCATAAGTACTGTGTACAAGCTAAACTAATGCATGTTTTTATTACCTTTCCAATGAGTTCAGGATCAGCTCAATCTAGTGTTTTGAAGTCCGGTCCTAAGACTGGAAAATCCTGCAAAAAGACCAGACCAGACTGCAAAAATACTGGACCAGCAGTCTGGTCTTTTGATATTTGAGAATGAAAAACTGGAAAAAAACGAGTCTTTGAGGACCAGTTTTCGGTCCTAGGACCTGTCCAAACCAGTAGTTTTGTAGCCCTTATTTTTTCCTTTAAAACGCACTATGTATCATAATTTTAGACAAAGTTCACACTGAAAAATAAAAAAAAACATTTTGAAACTCCCAAAAGAGTAGGAAATGGTGAATATTTCCGTATAATTGCCAATTCTCAATGGAATTTAATGTTCTTGGACTCGTTTTAAAGGTATATATAGTCTCTACAAATTATATTCATATATCTACACTAAATCTTGATGTTAATGTATCAAAAAACCAGTTGAGACCAGCTGGCAACCGGTTAAAACCAAGACTGGTCCAGGACTGCAAAAAACCAATGAGGACTGGTCCTCATCAGTCTAGTCCAGTTTTCTGAACATTTATAAATTTCTAGGACCAGTTAAAGTCCCCGTCCTTGCCAAAAATGTGAAAAAACCAGACTGGACCAGACTTCAAAACACTAGTCCAATCAGATAACATCTCACTTTGTTATTAATCAATTACTGAGACATAGTACATGAGGACTTGTTTTTGCCATGTGCTGCTACTCTATGCAGGTAAAAATATGATAAAATCTATCTTTGATATACAACCCAATAATATATTGAAAAAGCTTTGATAAAGAGAATTAAGAAGAAAAAGAACTCGTATTTGCCATGCAGAGCAATGGCCTCTTAACAAGTCGATAAGGTCACGGCGAAGGGAAGGCCGCAGCAGCACAAGCCCTCTGCTCACAAAAGCGATACAGCGGGGTGCTACTCCGGCGGGTTGGGGGCAAAACATCGGAATCCAATCCGGATGGTTTGCAGTCCCGATAACATCATCACCTTTCTTAGAAATGGTGCTGGGGGCTTGTCTTACAACGCGCCAAGGCGGTTCTTGGACGAAGATCACATCGTATATTTCAACGAACGTGGAAAGACATACATCGAGGGCTAACGAATTTTTAGCTACGTTGTACGTAAGTATTCTAATCTCGTCGGGTGTCCTTGGCATCAAGCTAGGGACGACGGGTTAGAGGAGGCGGCAGGACGACGAACGACAGGGCGTTCACGTACCTGCTTATAGAGAGCTTCAATCCCTGGGCGATCGAAGCGGAGGCCCCAGAACTTGCACTTGTTCGAGGTGGCGGAGTGCTCCTTCTTGCAGTTGGAGCAGTGGGGGCGATGAGGGCACGGCTCACCCTCCGGAGTGGGGGGAATGGGCGGATTACTCTTGGGCGAGCCCTTGCAGCAAGGTGCATGGGCTCGGTGTTCCTCTTCCGTATGCGGACCCGAGCAAAGCGGACAGCGCAAGGCCAAGGCCTTGCAGACCATCATGGTGTGGCCCCATCGCCAGCAGCGCTGACATTGGGGGACACCGGCTTGACGGTTCGACTCCTTGATGACAAGGACGTTCGTACCGAGCATGAACGTGCGACCAATAAGGGCACGGGCACGGGATCCCGACTTGGAGTCCCAAATGTTAAAGTACGCAGTACTCGTGGTACTGGTTACAAGTTCTTACGTAGTAAAAGAACTTGTTTTCCGGCCTGCATAGCAGGCAGAAATGGTTTCTAACGCAATGGTTGGAAATTCTCCCACTCATACTGTGACCCTGCATGATTTCTGTATCTCAGCCATTACTGGGCCAAATTTAATGATTTTGGTATCAAAAAAATTGTAAAAATCAGGGCTTTCATGTGGCATGTGTATCCAGGGTTGATTAGGTCATGTGACCTGTTCACACAACCCAAAAAGCGCAAATTTGTGTAAATTTACACTTAAAACAGATTTCAGTGAGCTAGATATGCTAAAATGTGTTGCCCAGACCAATCTGGAACAATGTACAAATATTTACATATGTTTTGCAATGATGTCATGGTGTCCAAATCAGGCAAACAGTCAGCTCAACTTGGTGAAAATCCGAAAATTGGTGTTAAACTGACTGGATAACCCATAAAAGGCACACCAAACATTGCAAAACATGACCAAATAACATAGAAATAATGTTCTAGAAGCTTACATAATCAAACTCACAGCAGGACTTTGTGCAATTGCCTTGGGTTTGGTAATGCACCAACTTGGACCAAAATATTCCCAGGGATATGTCATGTGATATGTGTGCACAGACCACCTATTAGGTAAAAAAAACATTAAGAGTATTTTTATTTTATTTCAATGCCTTTAAAATCTTTCAATATAGCTTATTTACTGTGTATTTCAACAATATTCCGCATTTGGTAAGTCACATAGAGATGTGACAATACCTATGTGACACCATCTTTTAGCCCTGATTTTTCTGATAATTACACATTTTGTTCCAAGGCAATCCGATAAAAACTAAGTGACGTAAGAATTAATCTTTTTACAAGTTTCTTATTGTAGTCTAATAATTAATCTTGTTACAAGTTCTTACGTAGTAAAAGAACTTGTTTTCCGGCCTGCATAGCAGGCAGAAAACATTCCTAACGCAATGGTTGGAAATTCTCCCACTCATACAGTGACCCTGCATGGTTTCTGTATCTCAGCCATTACTGGGCCAATTTTTATGATCTTGGTATCAAAAAATTTGTAAAAATCAGGGCCTTCCTGGTCACGTGACCAGTTGATTTTAGGCTTGTTAGAATTGCCTCATTTTTCTGCTTTTTTTGAGTATAAGATCATCCCAATCGGTTCAGATTTGAGCGGACTACCTATTATTTACTTATTTAACATGTATTTAGATAATAACAAAAACCCCCAAGGTAAGAACTTGTTTTTGCCATGCGCAGCAATGGCCTCTGAACAAGTCTTGGTGTTACGAACGAGCCTGACGGGCCCGTCGAGATGAAGCAGATCCGCCAGAGCAGACGCATACATCGCCTGTCTGATGTGATCCGAGAGGGTGAGTCCCGCCTGATTAGGTCGGTACGTCGGGACATCCAGCACTCGAAGGTAAGACTTCGATGCTGGGAGGCCAACCCACATCTTGTCTCCAAGATCGGGGAAGAGCTGGTGCGCGCATCCGCGAATGATTTCAATATCACGCGTGGTGGGCACACCGGAAGTGACGACCGAGTATCCCCGGTACGCCTGGAGAACGGATTCAGCACGAACGCTGGCTCCGTGGGTGGAAAGGGCCTTGACGACCGTGTTCCAGAGCTTGTCGCGCTCAACCGGGGGGGGCTGAGGCGTGGCGAAGTCGATCAGGACCTGCTTGCGCGAGGGCCCAGCCGAGGTGAAGAGAGGGGCATCCCTCTTCTGCTTCTTAGCAGGAGCGGGATTACCCTGGGGGGCAGAAGGCGTTATGGGCCTTTTGGGAGGAGCCGCCGAAGCAGGCTTAGCTGCAGCAGCCGCATAGTCCACTCGGGGTTTCTGCGCTCTGCCGGGCTTGGAATGAAGAGGGATCGGAGGAGGAGGCCTCTGGAACGGAATAACCTCCCTAGCCTTAGCAGGCCGGGGTTGCGGTTGCTTCGGGTGGTCGGCATTGCCCTTCCCCTTATTGACCTTAGCCGGGGGAGGGGGAACGTCGGGAGGTGCTGCTCTCTCCGGAGGGAAGAGGGCAGCGGGAGGTGGTCGCACGGGGCGGCGGATGGTCTGATCGACCTCCATCGAATCCGGGATCTGAATGAACGGCAAGAGGGCCTCGGAGAGGCCAACATGGTCGTGGGCGGGGCCAGTGGATGCATCGATCCATCCGGTGTTCTTGAGAGCTGCGACAAAGTCGACAGTGGAAGAGGCGAGTCTGCGAGACCCGGCAAGAGAAGTATCAACACTAGGCCTCCCCCGGAGGAGAGACCTGGTGGCCGATTCGAGGATGGCTGCGATTGACGAGGCGGAGTCGCTCCCTCCTGCGTCCATCTCATCGACAACCGAGTGTTCCGACGGAGTAGATGGCTCGTAATCGGCCATTTCCGAGTCGGAGGCAGGTGGTCCGGGCGCAGGGCCCATAACCGTGGAAGAGGACGCCCTGGAGGACGGCCTGGTAGGTCCGCGACGCTCCTGAGAAGGGGCATCACCGGCATAACGAGCTCTAGCTGCAGAAGATGCAGTAGAGCTGGAGGATCCCGCTGCAGGAGCTGCAGTGAAGACCGGAGTGGGGGGGGCTCTTGTCTGGCCTGGATCTTGGGCGCTCGACGAGCGCTCGGTCCCAGGCTTGGGAGGCATGGCAAATGAGGTGCTGTTAGGCGGTGTACCAAGTTTCGAAGAGATCGAACGAGTGGTTAGAGCGTGAAGAACGAGTAAAACGACGAGCAGATTTTCTCACGCTGACTACCAATGTGGTAAAAGGCAAGAAGGGATGTGCCTATAGCTAATTGACTAACAATATTTCAGTGGATACACCAACAATCGATATCTTCCTGCAGGTGAAGCTCCGGAGCCTATGATGTACTTGGGGGAGTGGGCCATTGCTGCGCATGGCATATATGAGTCTTTTTTAAATTGGATAGAATATTAATCATATAAAAAAGCATAAAATACAAAGAATATTGTGCTGTGCGATGAAGTCTGGGCCAAAAAATATGATCTTATACTAAAATTGTAGGGATTGTTAAGGCGGTTATTTTAAGCCTAAATGCGCCCCGTTACGTGACGTGTAGGGGGCGAAAAATGGGATTTACTGGTGGCAGGATCATAAAAATTGGCCTAGAACTGGCTGAGATATGGACAATTGTTTGTAATAGGAAGGTTTTTACCGCGGTGTTGATGGATGAATCAATGAATGAATGAATCAATTTTTGGCCTAAGTCCTGGAATAATGAATGAGTTTTTGATAAATCAAAAGACTCATAACAAGATTTTATCTGTTTGTCTTGATTTTAGGTTCAAAATTTTAGGAAAAATTGGGGCTACAATCTGATGGCATCAAACAAATTATTACATAAGCATATCTTATGAGAAACTTCTTATTTAAGCCAAATCTCAGAGAAATATGAAGTTTCTATAGGTTTCGGACAGGTAATAACAAGGGGAGTTTAAATTTTAAGGTTTTTAGAATATTTGGCAATGTTTGCACAACTTTGTTTGTCCCTGTGACATGTGTCTTGTAACTCAATTTTGGCAAATTACTCCAAGTCAGAGCCAGAGGTGATATGACATGTGCTATGGATTGTTTTGGTATATTCCCAGGACCATATTGATTACATTACAAGTTCTTACGTAGTAAAAGAACTTGTTTTCCGGCCTGCATAGCAGGCAGAAATGGTTCCTAACAAAACCAATGGAAATTCTCCCACTGCTATAGTGACCCTGCATGGTTTCTGTATCTCAGCCATTACTGGGCCAATTTTTATGATCTTGGTATCAAAAAAATCGTAAAAATCAGGGCTTTCATGTGGCATGTGTATCCAGGGTTGATTAGGTCATGTGACCTGCTCACACGACCCAAAAAGCGCAAATTTACACTTAAAACAGATTGCAGTGAGCTAGATATACTAAAATATGTTACCCAGACCAATCTAGAATAATGTACAAATATTTGCATATGTTTTGCAATGATGTCATGGTGTCCAAATCTGGCAAACAGCCAGCTTAACTCAGTAAAAATCGCAAAATTGGTGTTAAACTGACTGGATAACCCATAAAAGGCACACCAAACATTGAAAAACATGACCAAATAACATGAAAATATTGTTTTAGAAGCTTACATAATCAAACTCACAGCAGGACTTTGTGCAAATCCCTTGGAATCAGTTAAGGCACCAAGTTAGACAAAAATATTCTCAGGGATATGTCATGTGATATGTGTGCACAGACCATCCCTTAGGTAAAAAAAACATTATCTGTATTTTTATTTTATTTTAATGCCTTTAAATCTCCAAATATAGTGTATTTCAAACAATATTCCGCATTTGGTAAGTCACATACAGGTGTGACAATATATATGTAACACCATCTTTTAGCCCTGATTTTTCTGATAATTACACACTTTGTTTCAAGGCAATCTGATAAAAACTAAGCGACGTATAAATTAATCTTGTTACAAGTTTCTTATTGTAGTCTAATAATTAATCTTGTTACAAGTTCTTACGTAGTAAAAGAACTTGTTTTCCGGCCTGCATAGCAGGCAGAAATGGTTCCTAACAAAACCAATGGAAATTCTCCCACTGCTATAGTGACCCTGCATGGTTTCTGTATCTCAGCCATTACTGGGCCAATTTTTATGATCTTGGTATCAAAAAAATCGTAAAAATCAGGGCTTTCATGTGGCATGTGTATCCAGGGTTGATTAGGTCATGTGACCTGCTCACACGACCCAAAAAGCGCAAATTTACACTTAAAACAGATTGCAGTGAGCTAGATATACTAAAATATGTTACCCAGACCAATCTAGAATAATGTACAAATATTTGCATATGTTTTGCAATGATGTCATGGTGTCCAAATCTGGCAAACAGCCAGCTTAACTCAGTAAAAATCGCAAAATTGGTGTTAAACTGACTGGATAACCCATAAAAGGCACACCAAACATTGAAAAACATGACCAAATAACATGAAAATATTGTTTTAGAAGCTTACATAATCAAACTCACAGCAGGACTTTGTGCAAATCCCTTGGAATCAGTTAAGGCACCAAGTTAGACAAAAATATTCTCAGGGATATGTCATGTGATATGTGTGCACAGACCATCCCTTAGGTAAAAAAAACATTATCTGTATTTTTATTTTATTTTAATGCCTTTAAATCTCCAAATATAGTGTATTTCAAACAATATTCCGCATTTGGTAAGTCACATACAGGTGTGACAATATATATGTAACACCATCTTTTAGCCCTGATTTTTCTGATAATTACACACTTTGTTTCAAGGCAATCTGATAAAAACTAAGCGACGTATAAATTAATCTTGTTACAAGTTTCTTATTGTAGTCTAATAATTAATCTTGTTACAAGTTCTTACGTAGTAAAAGAACTTGTTTTCCGGCCTGCATAGCAGGCAGAAATGGTTCCTAACAAAACCAATGGAAATTCTCCCACTGCTATAGTGACCCTGCATGGTTTCTGTATCTCAGCCATTACTGGGCCAATTTTTATGATCTTGGTATCAAAAAAATCGTAAAAATCAGGGCTTTCATGTGGCATGTGTATCCAGGGTTGATTAGGTCATGTGACCTGCTCACACGACCCAAAAAGCGCAAATTTACACTTAAAACAGATTGCAGTGAGCTAGATATACTAAAATATGTTACCCAGACCAATCTAGAATAATGTACAAATATTTGCATATGTTTTGCAATGATGTCATGGTGTCCAAATCTGGCAAACAGCCAGCTTAACTCAGTAAAAATCGCAAAATTGGTGTTAAACTGACTGGATAACCCATAAAAGGCACACCAAACATTGAAAAACATGACCAAATAACATGAAAATATTGTTTTAGAAGCTTACATAATCAAACTCACAGCAGGACTTTGTGCAAATCCCTTGGAATCAGTTAAGGCACCAAGTTAGACAAAAATATTCTCAGGGATATGTCATGTGATATGTGTGCACAGACCATCCCTTAGGTAAAAAAAACATTATCTGTATTTTTATTTTATTTTAATGCCTTTAAATCTCCAAATATAGTGTATTTCAAACAATATTCCGCATTTGGTAAGTCACATACAGGTGTGACAATATATATGTAACACCATCTTTTAGCCCTGATTTTTCTGATAATTACACACTTTGTTTCAAGGCAATCTGATAAAAACTAAGCGACGTATAAATTAATCTTGTTACAAGTTTCTTATTGTAGTCTAATAATTAATCTTGTTACAAGTTCTTACGTAGTAAAAGAACTTGTTTTCCGGCCTGCATAGCAGGCAGAAATGGTTCCTAACAAAACCAATGGAAATTCTCCCACTGCTATAGTGACCCTGCATGGTTTCTGTATCTCAGCCATTACTGGGCCAATTTTTATGATCTTGGTATCAAAAAAATCGTAAAAATCAGGGCTTTCATGTGGCATGTGTATCCAGGGTTGATTAGGTCATGTGACCTGCTCACACGACCCAAAAAGCGCAAATTTACACTTAAAACAGATTGCAGTGAGCTAGATATACTAAAATATGTTACCCAGACCAATCTAGAATAATGTACAAATATTTGCATATGTTTTGCAATGATGTCATGGTGTCCAAATCTGGCAAACAGCCAGCTTAACTCAGTAAAAATCGCAAAATTGGTGTTAAACTGACTGGATAACCCATAAAAGGCACACCAAACATTGAAAAACATGACCAAATAACATGAAAATATTGTTTTAGAAGCTTACATAATCAAACTCACAGCAGGACTTTGTGCAAATCCCTTGGAATCAGTTAAGGCACCAAGTTAGACAAAAATATTCTCAGGGATATGTCATGTGATATGTGTGCACAGACCATCCCTTAGGTAAAAAAAACATTATCTGTATTTTTATTTTATTTTAATGCCTTTAAATCTCCAAATATAGTGTATTTCAAACAATATTCCGCATTTGGTAAGTCACATACAGGTGTGACAATATATATGTAACACCATCTTTTAGCCCTGATTTTTCTGATAATTACACACTTTGTTTCAAGGCAATCTGATAAAAACTAAGCGACGTATAAATTAATCTTGTTACAAGTTTCTTATTGTAGTCTAATAATTAATCTTGTTACAAGTTCTTACGTAGTAAAAGAACTTGTTTTCCGGCCTGCATAGCAGGCAGAAATGGTTCCTAACAAAACCAATGGAAATTCTCCCACTGCTATAGTGACCCTGCATGGTTTCTGTATCTCAGCCATTACTGGGCCAATTTTTATGATCTTGGTATCAAAAAAATCGTAAAAATCAGGGCTTTCATGTGGCATGTGTATCCAGGGTTGATTAGGTCATGTGACCTGCTCACACGACCCAAAAAGCGCAAATTTACACTTAAAACAGATTGCAGTGAGCTAGATATACTAAAATATGTTACCCAGACCAATCTAGAATAATGTACAAATATTTGCATATGTTTTGCAATGATGTCATGGTGTCCAAATCTGGCAAACAGCCAGCTTAACTCAGTAAAAATCGCAAAATTGGTGTTAAACTGACTGGATAACCCATAAAAGGCACACCAAACATTGAAAAACATGACCAAATAACATGAAAATATTGTTTTAGAAGCTTACATAATCAAACTCACAGCAGGACTTTGTGCAAATCCCTTGGAATCAGTTAAGGCACCAAGTTAGACAAAAATATTCTCAGGGATATGTCATGTGATATGTGTGCACAGACCATCCCTTAGGTAAAAAAAACATTATCTGTATTTTTATTTTATTTTAATGCCTTTAAATCTCCAAATATAGTGTATTTCAAACAATATTCCGCATTTGGTAAGTCACATACAGGTGTGACAATATATATGTAACACCATCTTTTAGCCCTGATTTTTCTGATAATTACACACTTTGTTTCAAGGCAATCTGATAAAAACTAAGCGACGTATAAATTAATCTTGTTACAAGTTTCTTATTGTAGTCTAATAATTAATCTTGTTACAAGTTCTTACGTAGTAAAAGAACTTGTTTTCCGGCCTGCATAGCAGGCAGAAATGGTTCCTAACAAAACCAATGGAAATTCTCCCACTGCTATAGTGACCCTGCATGGTTTCTGTATCTCAGCCATTACTGGGCCAATTTTTATGATCTTGGTATCAAAAAAATCGTAAAAATCAGGGCTTTCATGTGGCATGTGTATCCAGGGTTGATTAGGTCATGTGACCTGCTCACACGACCCAAAAAGCGCAAATTTACACTTAAAACAGATTGCAGTGAGCTAGATATACTAAAATATGTTACCCAGACCAATCTAGAATAATGTACAAATATTTGCATATGTTTTGCAATGATGTCATGGTGTCCAAATCTGGCAAACAGCCAGCTTAACTCAGTAAAAATCGCAAAATTGGTGTTAAACTGACTGGATAACCCATAAAAGGCACACCAAACATTGAAAAACATGACCAAATAACATGAAAATATTGTTTTAGAAGCTTACATAATCAAACTCACAGCAGGACTTTGTGCAAATCCCTTGGAATCAGTTAAGGCACCAAGTTAGACAAAAATATTCTCAGGGATATGTCATGTGATATGTGTGCACAGACCATCCCTTAGGTAAAAAAAACATTATCTGTATTTTTATTTTATTTTAATGCCTTTAAATCTCCAAATATAGTGTATTTCAAACAATATTCCGCATTTGGTAAGTCACATACAGGTGTGACAATATATATGTAACACCATCTTTTAGCCCTGATTTTTCTGATAATTACACACTTTGTTTCAAGGCAATCTGATAAAAACTAAGCGACGTATAAATTAATCTTGTTACAAGTTTCTTATTGTAGTCTAATAATTAATCTTGTTACAAGTTCTTACGTAGTAAAAGAACTTGTTTTCCGGCCTGCATAGCAGGCAGAAATGGTTCCTAACAAAACCAATGGAAATTCTCCCACTGCTATAGTGACCCTGCATGGTTTCTGTATCTCAGCCATTACTGGGCCAATTTTTATGATCTTGGTATCAAAAAAATCGTAAAAATCAGGGCTTTCATGTGGCATGTGTATCCAGGGTTGATTAGGTCATGTGACCTGCTCACACGACCCAAAAAGCGCAAATTTACACTTAAAACAGATTGCAGTGAGCTAGATATACTAAAATATGTTACCCAGACCAATCTAGAATAATGTACAAATATTTGCATATGTTTTGCAATGATGTCATGGTGTCCAAATCTGGCAAACAGCCAGCTTAACTCAGTAAAAATCGCAAAATTGGTGTTAAACTGACTGGATAACCCATAAAAGGCACACCAAACATTGAAAAACATGACCAAATAACATGAAAATATTGTTTTAGAAGCTTACATAATCAAACTCACAGCAGGACTTTGTGCAAATCCCTTGGAATCAGTTAAGGCACCAAGTTAGACAAAAATATTCTCAGGGATATGTCATGTGATATGTGTGCACAGACCATCCCTTAGGTAAAAAAAACATTATCTGTATTTTTATTTTATTTTAATGCCTTTAAATCTCCAAATATAGTGTATTTCAAACAATATTCCGCATTTGGTAAGTCACATACAGGTGTGACAATATATATGTAACACCATCTTTTAGCCCTGATTTTTCTGATAATTACACACTTTGTTTCAAGGCAATCTGATAAAAACTAAGCGACGTATAAATTAATCTTGTTACAAGTTTCTTATTGTAGTCTAATAATTAATCTTGTTACAAGTTCTTACGTAGTAAAAGAACTTGTTTTCCGGCCTGCATAGCAGGCAGAAATGGTTCCTAACAAAACCAATGGAAATTCTCCCACTGCTATAGTGACCCTGCATGGTTTCTGTATCTCAGCCATTACTGGGCCAATTTTTATGATCTTGGTATCAAAAAAATCGTAAAAATCAGGGCTTTCATGTGGCATGTGTATCCAGGGTTGATTAGGTCATGTGACCTGCTCACACGACCCAAAAAGCGCAAATTTACACTTAAAACAGATTGCAGTGAGCTAGATATACTAAAATATGTTACCCAGACCAATCTAGAATAATGTACAAATATTTGCATATGTTTTGCAATGATGTCATGGTGTCCAAATCTGGCAAACAGCCAGCTTAACTCAGTAAAAATCGCAAAATTGGTGTTAAACTGACTGGATAACCCATAAAAGGCACACCAAACATTGAAAAACATGACCAAATAACATGAAAATATTGTTTTAGAAGCTTACATAATCAAACTCACAGCAGGACTTTGTGCAAATCCCTTGGAATCAGTTAAGGCACCAAGTTAGACAAAAATATTCTCAGGGATATGTCATGTGATATGTGTGCACAGACCATCCCTTAGGTAAAAAAAACATTATCTGTATTTTTATTTTATTTTAATGCCTTTAAATCTCCAAATATAGTGTATTTCAAACAATATTCCGCATTTGGTAAGTCACATACAGGTGTGACAATATATATGTAACACCATCTTTTAGCCCTGATTTTTCTGATAATTACACACTTTGTTTCAAGGCAATCTGATAAAAACTAAGCGACGTATAAATTAATCTTGTTACAAGTTTCTTATTGTAGTCTAATAATTAATCTTGTTACAAGTTCTTACGTAGTAAAAGAACTTGTTTTCCGGCCTGCATAGCAGGCAGAAATGGTTCCTAACAAAACCAATGGAAATTCTCCCACTGCTATAGTGACCCTGCATGGTTTCTGTATCTCAGCCATTACTGGGCCAATTTTTATGATCTTGGTATCAAAAAAATCGTAAAAATCAGGGCCTTCCTGGTCATGTGACCAGGCCGTTTTAGGCTTGTTAGATCCGCCTTATTTTTCTGCTTTTTTTGAGTATAAGATCATCCCAATTGGTTCAGATTTGAGCGGACTATGCATTATTTACTTATTTAATCTTTATTTATAGTCGGACTCACCTTGAAAGTAAGAACTTGTTTTTGCCATGCGCAGCAATGGCCTCTGACCAAGTAATATGTCTGAAAACAAGTTGAATCACTTAAATCTGATATAAAACAGCCCAGTTGTGTGCTTTTCAAGCATAAAATGACATGTTTGGGCCGATCTTCCCACAAAATTGATGCCATCATGCTTACCTGATAACATAATCGTGTAGGGGGCAAAAAATGGGATTTACTGGTGGCAGGATCATAAAAATTGGCCTAGAACTGGCTGAGATATGGACAATTGTTTGTAATAGGAAGGTTTTTACCGCGGTGTTGATGGATGAATCAATGAATGAATGAATCAATTTTTGGCCTAAGTCCTGGAATAATGAATGAGTTTTTGATAAATCAAAAGACTCATAATGTCTCAGAACTGTTGCCAAATTTGACAAAGACTAGCAAGAAGTAAACCATTTTATTCTATTTTGATACTCTGCTTTAACTTTATTCTGATAGGTATTTGTTGGATTTGGATCCGCTGCGCTGGTTATCATTCCACCACGTCCCCTCTAAGCTCAAGTGGGGTATGCAACATGAGGCGCATAAGCACGCTGCTGGCTCCTATCACCGGCCTGTGGACCATGGTTCACGGGTCACTCTCGATCGCCTCCGCTCGGAGGCGGACGCCGCCGCGGCGCGTCGTTGGGCTAAGGCTGCAACGGATCGTCCGCAAGATCTTGGTCGCGACTTCCTCCAGCTTCGCAAGCTGGGTAAGAAGGTCGTCACTATAACCCCGGATACTCGCAAGGGTGGTCCATGGATTCGCAAGGCTGGAGGTGACAACACTTCCTTTGCGCGCTTGTGCAGGTGTATACTGAATCATGCGCCAATCGGTGCGTACTACCGCCGATTTAACATACAAGAGCCTCACGGCTGCCCCCGTTGCGGTGCTCCTCGCGAGACCCGCTCGCATATCCTCTCGTACTGTCCAGGCTATGAGAGACCCGCTCCGACGGACCGGTTACACGGTCTTTTGGAATTCCTGTTGGAGAATCCCACCGCTTTCTCCTTCGAACGTCCCGCCGCAGGCATAGGATAATCTGTGTCCGCGCGGTTCTCTTCGCCCAGAGAGGCCTTGATACCCGCTTCGGGTTGCTGCAGGCAAGGGAAGTCCAATCCCCAAGTCGGCAGAGGTTGACAGGCCAAGGACGGGGTCGTCGTGCCCGCGCGTTCTTCACTCCTCGCACCCGGTTGCATTCGCTACGACCGGTGGTTACAGAGTCGCCCGCATCTCGAGCGTTAGCGACATTTTTGGCTCGTGCGGTCGCGGTTCGTTCATTCGTTCTCGCGATCGGTTGGGTGCCTTATCCTCACAATCTGTCTTTCAATATGGCTGGTATGGGTTTCGGGTCGTCAAGGCGCGGGTGGGTGAGGGTTTCCGGGTCGGGTTCGGTTCGGAAGTGGACGTCGGGTTTGGAAGGCGGAGAGAGTGCAGCGGCTGCGGCTGCCAGGAGATGTTCGGGCTTCGGTCCTTACGTGGTATTGGCGTAGCGATGGGGGCCGTCCCTCCCTCGGGACTGGGCGGTTAGGTGGTCCGTCCCCCCTAGCAAAGGCCTGGCGCACAAAGGACGCCGTTGGAAGGATTCGGGAGAAGCAGATGGGTTCGGGGTCGGTTCGGAGATTAGTAGTTCATCGCGCGCTTTCGACCGGGGATTTGTACTAGTTAGGCGACCGGACTGCTTTCGCGCACCGGTATATAAATTGTTGATTTAAAAAAAAAAAAAAAAAAAAAAAAAAAAAATTTGTTGGATTTGTTCACTTTTGTTTCGGACACAGGCACCAGCACCGTCAACTTGTCAAGAATCGAACCTTGTGACCTTATCGCCAAAAAACCGGACACTGGATCCATCTATCCTTTGATCACTTTACGAAACCAGAAAACTCCGGCTCTCTGTCTCAGCCTCATATGTGTTGATGAAGACTACACTCGTCATGCCAAGGATATTAATGGTTCATCATACAAGATTCTGACAGGCGTAATTCAGACTATGGAATATGAAAGATTGGTTGCCACTCTCTGCTTGGTTTACAAGGTACCTGGTATCAAAACCCTGATGTCCAACAATCGCTGGTCTTTTTCATCCCGCCCCGGAAGCTCCAATAATAAAGCTCAAAGTATGTTTATTTGACTTTAATCTTTTATTCATCTCAATATTGTTGCTAATAGATTCATATGGCCGCGCCGGTCCTTCTCGTCCTATGGGCACCAAGAAGTTGAGTCCTGCCAATGCACAGCAGGCTCAATTCAAAAATTCAAAGTGGAAGCTGGGATATACCTGTGATGAGACCAGTGAGTTTCTCATTGATATCTTGTTTTTAAAGATATTGACTTGTTTATAACCAGTTCCTATCTTGGATAGGAGATCTCTTCAGATTGATCTTCCAAAAGGTCTACGCAAGGTTGCTGAAACTCTTCCTGTCTTTCCAGGAGATATTCCAACTGGATCTTTGACTCTTGTTGGATATACCACTTTGGGTTATAACTCGCAGAAGTCCCCGGATGAGCTTACGATTGGAACCAACATCTGTTGGGCTGTGGTTTTGGCAACACCAAAGGCGTAAGTGCAATGACCTTTATACTTTTAAAAAACATATTGATTAATAGGGTTTTATCAGGTAGAAGGATCTATGACTTCCCTCGATCTATGTGGCATGATGATCCCTTGTTTGATATGTTGAGACAAAGGTTATCAGAGCTTCATTGAGTTTTTGTAGTCATATGGATGTCTTCATTGTTATTCAACTAACAATGTTCAAAGCGCTCTTCTCATAATCTGGTATTCTCTCTGCATCTTGACGTCACACACCATGCCATACTCTCTTGTATATATCTCATTGAATGGCTGTAAAAAATTTTCGAATCAATATATTATTTGTTCTTTTCTCTCAATATCAGAATGGCAAATTTTGACTGAATTTCAGGGTTATAAAAACATACAAAGAGGACATAAAAATGTCAATACAGCAGATGATATGTTAATTTGGTCCCAGCTTGCGATTCTCTTTTTGTTTTGCTCTTTTGTTCTTTTTGGCTTGGTCTCTCTCCTCAATGTTAATCTGACCTTCATCCTTCTTAGATGCTTCTGCCTCCTCCTCCTCATCTGGTATTTCCCTGCAATCTTCACATAAGCATTCAGCTCCATTCTCCTTGAAGTAGTCAACCCCATAGCAAAGCAAGATTTCTTCCTTGGCTTTGATATTCTTGGTTGCCATAATGGTAAAAGCATATGTGTTTCGAATAGCAATAAACTATCCGCATTTATTAATATTGAATACCTGTAAACAAGAATTGAAACTCACCTCAACATTATAAGAAACACAGCGATGGTTAATGAACCTAATAGGTCCAATCAAGAGTTTTTCTTCGAAAGAGCCATCATTGCGATTGTCGTCATGAGGTGTGATAGTAGACAGATCAGTGTACTTTTCAGCTTGATCCTCTGGCATTAAACCAAGGAGTTCTTGGATGTATTCTCCTTGTATGATGTCCTTGTTGGCATAGATTGCAAAACCTTTTTGTTTAGCATGGCCAAGAGGTTTGACCTTAAGACGCACTATGGCTGCTGGATTAATAATCAAACTATAGGAGGTGATGCACCTGTGAGGCAATATTAATAGTATATAGATAGATAGATATCTTAAAACCCACCAAAATAGAGTTTCCAAACTTTAGTCATTTACAAGAGAGAACTGAATGGAATTTGCTGGATTCCAGGTAATAGCAGGATGAGAGGTAGAAGCAACTGCAGAGTCTGCCATTGGAGTGAGTGAAAGAAATTAAAGCTCATTGTAGTATTCTGGAATCTTATATAGACATACTCTCATAGGTTTAGGGCTGCGCGATACTAATTTCACTTGGTCAGAGGCCATTGCTGCGCATGGCAAAAACAAGTTCTTACTTTCTAGGTGAGTCCGACTATAAATAAAGGTTAAATAAGTAAATATTACATAGTCCGCTCAAATCTGAAGCTATTAGGATGATCTTATACTCAAAAAAAGCAGAAAAATGAGGCGGATCTAACAAGCCTAAAACGGCCTGGTCACGTGACCAGGAAGGCCCTGATTTTTACGATTTTTTTGATACCAAGATCATAAAAATTGGCCCAGTAATGGCTGAGATACAGAAACCATGCAGGGTCACTATAGCAGTGGGAGAATTTCCAACCATTGCGTTAGGAATGTTTTCTGCCTGCTATGCAGGCCGGAAAACAAGTTCTTTTACTACGTAAGAACTTGTAATAGCTTTAAAGGCTGCGCGATACAAATTTCATGGCTTTAAAGGCTGCGCGATACTAATCTCATAGCTTTAAAGGCTGCGCAATACTAATCTCATAGCTTTAAAGGCTGCGCGATACTACTTTCATAGCTTTAAAGGCTGTGCAATACTAATCTCATGGTTTTAATAGCTGTGCAATATTACTTTCATGGCTTTACAGGCTGTGTAACACTACATGCATAGCTTTAAGATAGTGGTGGTGCCCATAGCTACCTATGGGTTCCGTTTGTGGTACTTCGACGGCGCCAAGTGTAAGGGAGCCGTGAAGCTATTGAGTCAGATGCAGCGTAAGGCTGCTCTCTGGATTACAGGGGCGTTTTCGACGTCCCCAGGCCCAGGTGTGGAGGCCCTTGCGGGCCTCCTCCCTATTCATATTCTCCTCGATCGCATGGCCGCACTTGGTGTACTGCGCGCTGGCACGCTTTCGGCGACTCATCCCGTCCGGTCATTCTTGATCGGGCATATGTTGGGCAAGGCTAAGCCTCACCCCCTTTCAGCCCACTCGCTGACGCGCCGGCAACGGCTGGCCACGAAGGGGCCCATCATGGACATCGTCAAGAGGCTCCCCGAGCTGACCGAGCATCTGGATCCTTCGGCTCCCCTTGCTCAGCCAGGCCGTCGACTGCGCGACACCTACTGGTCGCGCATTCACTTCGACGACTCCCTCTCTCCTTTAGAGAAGGGTGATCGTATTCTTTACCTCGACTTCATCTCGGACCTTTTCATGTCCGATACGTGGGGGTTATGCATCGGAGTGGACGCTAGTGTCTTCACTAACCCCGCCTCCAGAAAGGCTACTCAGGCTGTTGCAGCAGGGGTCCTTTATTCACAGGGCGCCGAAGTTAATCGCTTCAGGTGGCTTGTAGGCCGTGCTACCGCTCCCGATGCGGAGTTGTCGGCTGTTGTCCGTGCTCTCGAGCTCGCCACCCAGCGCGCTTGCGAGCACATTGCAGTTTTCACGGACTCGATCGCTGCTGCGAAGCGGGCCCTTGACCCCTCCTTGCACTCGTCGCAGGCTCACTCCCTGCGCGCATGCAAACTCATCGAGACCTGGCTGGCGGGTGATCCGCTGCGCTGGCTATCATTCCACCACGTCCCCTCTAAACTTAAGTGGGGTATGCAACATGAGGCGCACAAGCACGCTGCTGGCTCCACCCACCGGCCTGTGGACCACGGTTCACGAGTCACTCTCGATCGCCTCCGTTCGGAGGCGGACGCCGCCGCGGCGCGTCGTTGGGCTAAGGCTGCAACGGATCGTCCGCAAGATCTCGGTCGCGACTTCCTCCAGCTTCGCAAGCTGGGCAAGAAAGTCGTTACTATAACCCCGGATACTCGCAAGGGTGGTCCATGGATTCGCAAAGCAGGAGGTGACAACACTTCCTTTGCGCGCTTGTGCAGGTGTATACTGAATCATGCGCCAATCGGTGCGTACTACCGCCGGTTTAACATACAAGAGCCTCACGGCTGCCCCCAATGCGGTGCTCCTCGCGAGACCCGCTCACACATCCTCTCGTACTGCCCAGGCTACGAGAGACCCGCTCCCACGGACCGGTTACACGGTCTTTTGGAATTCCTGTTGGAGAATCCCACCGCGTTCTCCTTCGAACGCCCCGCCGCAGGCATAGGCTAACTGTGTCCGCGCGGTTCTCTTCGCCCAGAGAGGCCTTGATACCCGCTTCGGGTTGCTGCAGGCAAGGGAAGTCCAATCCCCAAGTCGGCAGAGGTTGACAGGCCAAGGACGGGGTCGTCGTGCCCGCGCGTTCTTCACTCCTCGCACCCGGTTGCATTCGCTACGACCGGTGGTTACAGAGTCGCCCGCATCTCGAGCGTTAGCGGCATTTTTGGTTTGGGCGTTCGCGGTTCGTTCATTCGTTCTCGTGATCGGTTGGGTACCTTAACCTCCCGCTCTGTCTTTCAATATGGCTGGTATGGGTTTCGGGTCGTCAAGGCGCGGGTGGGTGAAGGTTTTCGGGTCGGGTTCGGGTTCGGAAGTGGACGTCGGGTTTGGAAGGCGGAGAGAGTGCAGCAGCTGCGGCTGCCAGGAGATGTGCGAGCGGGCTTCGGCTCGTTCAAACGTGGTATTGGCGTAGCGATGGGGGCCGCCCCTCCCTCGCGGGACTGGGCGGTTAGGTGGTCCGTCCCCCCTAGCAAAGGCCTGGTGCACAAAGGACGTCGTTGGAAGGATTCGGAAGAAGCGGATGGGTTCGGGTTCGGTTCGGGGATTAGTAGGTTACTGCGCGCTTTCGACTGGGGATTTGTATTAGTTAGGCGACCGGACTGCTTTCGCGCACCGGTATATAAATTGTTGATTTAAAAAAAAAAAAAAAGTTGGAGAATCCTACCGCGTTCTCCTTCGAACGCCCCGCCGCAGGCATAGGCTAACTGTGTCCGCGCGGTTCTCTTCGCCCAGAGAGGCCTTGATACCCGCTTTACAAGTTCTTACGTAGTAAAAGAACTTGTTTTCCGGCCTGCATAGCAGGCAGAAATGGTTTCTAACGCAATGGTTGGAAATTCTCCCACTGCTATAGTGACCCTGCATGGTTTCTGTATCTCAGCCATTACTAGGCCAATTTTTATGATCTTGGTATCAAAAAATTCGTAAAAATCAGGGCTTTCATGCGGCATGTGTATCCAGGGATGATTAGGTCATGTGACTTGTTCACACAACCCAAAAAGCGCAAATTTGTGTGAATTTACACTTAAAACAGATTTCAGTGAGCTAAATATACTAAAATGTGTTGCCCAGACCAATCTAGAATAATGTACAAATATTTACATATGTTTTGCAATGATGTCATGGTGTCCAAATCAGGCAAACAGTCAGCTCAACTTGGTGAAAATCCGAAAATTGGTGTTAAACTGACTAGAAAACCCATAAAAGGCACACCAAACATTGCAAAACATGACTTGGTCAGAGGCCATTGCTGCGCATGGCAAAAACAAGTTCTTACTTTCAAGGTGAGTCCGACTATAAATAAAGGTTAAATGAGTAAATAATGCATAGTCCGCTCAAATCTGAACCGATTGGGACGATCTTATACTCAAAAAAAGCAGAAAAATGAGGCGGATCTAACAAGCCTAAAACGGCCTGGTCACATGACCAGGAAGGCCCTGATTTTTACGATTTTTTTGATACCAAGATCATAAAAATTGGCCCAGTAATGGCTGAGATACAGAAACCATGCAGGGTCACTATAGCAGTGGGAGAATTTCCAACCATTGCGTTAGAAACCATTTCTGCCTGCTATGCAGGCCGGAAAACAAGTTCTTTTACTACGTAAGAACTTGTAACAAGATTAATTAATTGACTACAATAAGAACTTTGTAAGAAGATTAATTCATACGTCGCTTAGTTTCTATCGGATTGCCTTGAAACAAAGTGTGTAATTATCAGAAAAATCAGGGCTAAAAGATGGTGTCACATGGGTATTGTCACATCTTTATGTGACTTACCAAATGCGGAATATTGTTGAAAACACAGTAAATAAGCTATATTGAGAGATTTTAAAGGCATTAAAATAAAATAAAAATACTGATAATGTTTTTTTTACCTAAGAGATGGTCTGTGCACACATATCACATGACATATCCCTGAGAATATTTTGGTCCAAGTTGGTGCATTACCAAATCCAAGGCAATTGCACAAAGTCCTGCTATGAGTTTGATTATGTAAGCTTCTAGAACATTATTTTCAAGTTATTTGGTGATGTTTTGCAATGTTTGGTGTGCCTTTTATGGGTTATCCAGTCAGTTTAACACCAATTTTTGGATTTTCACCAAGTTGAGCTGACTGTTTGCCTGATTTGGACACCATGACATCATTGCAAAACATATGTAAATATTTGTACATTATTCTAGATTGGTCTGGACAACACATTTTAGCATATCTAGCTCACTGAAATCTGTTTTAAGTGTAAATTCACACAAATTTGCGCTTTTTGGGTCGTGTGAACGAGTCACATGACCTAATCGTCCCTGGATACACATGCCACATGAAAGCCCTGATTTTTACGAATTTTTTGATACCAAGATCATAAAAATTGGCCCAGTAATGGCTGAGATACAGAAACCATGCAGGGTCACTATAGCAGTGGGAGAATTTCCAACCATTGCGTTAGAAACCATTTCTGCCTGCTATGCAGGCCGGAAAACAAGTTCTTTTACTACGTAAGAACTTGTAACAAGATTAATTAATTGACTACAATAAGAACTTTGTAAGAAGATTAATTCATACGTCGCTTAGTTTCTATCGGATTGCCTTGAAACAAAGTGTGTAATTATCAGAAAAATCAGGGCTAAAAGATGGTGTCACATGGGTATTGTCACATCTTTATGTGACTTACCAAATGCGGAATATTGTTGAAAACACAGTAAATAAGCTATATTGAGAGATTTTAAAGGCATTAAAATAAAATAAAAATACTGATAATGTTTTTTTTACCCAAGAGATGGTCTGTGCACACATATCACATGACATATCCCTGAGAATATTTTGGTCCAAGTTGGTGCATTACCAAATCCAAGGCAATTGCACAAAGTCCTGCTATGAGTTTGATTATGTAAGCTTCTAGAACATTATTTTCAAGTTATTTGGTGATGTTTTGCAATGTTTGGTGTGCCTTTTATGGGTTATCCAGTCAGTTTAACACCAATTTTTGGATTTTCACCAAGTTGAGCTGACTGTTTGCCTGATTTGGACACCATGACATCATTGCAAAACATATGTAAATATTTGTACATTATTCTAGATTGGTCTGGACAACACATTTTAGCATATCTAGCTCACTGAAATCTGTTTTAAGTGTAAATTCACACAAATTTGCGCTTTTTGGGTCGTGTGAACGAGTCACATGACCTAATCGTCCCTGGATACACATGCCACATGAAAGCCCTGATTTTTACGAATTTTTTGATACCAAGATCATAAAAATTGGCCCAGTAATGGCTGAGATACAGAAACCATGCAGGGTCACTATAGCAGTGGGAGAATTTCCAACCATTGCGTTAGAAACCATTTCTGCCTGCTATGCAGGCCGGAAAACAAGTTCTTTTACTACGTAAGAACTTGTAATACGTCGCTTAGTTTTTATCAGATTGCCTTGAAACAAAGTGTGTAATTATCAGAAAAATCAGGGCTAAATCAGGGCTAAAATATGGTGTCACATGCGTATTGTCACATCTTCATGTGACTTCCCAAATGCGGAATATTGTTGAAAACACAGTAAATAAGCTATATTGAGAGATTTTAAAGACATTAAAATAAAACAAAAATACTGATAATGTTTTTTTTACCTAAGAGATGGTCTGTGCACACATATCACATGACATATCCCTGAGAATATTTTTGTCCAAGTTGGTGCATTACCAAATCCAAGGCAATTGCACAAAGTCCTGCTGTGAGTTTGATTATGTAAGCTTCTAGAACATTATTTCCATGTTATTTGGTCATGTTTTGCAATGTTTGGTGTGCCTTTTATGGGTTATCCAGTTAGTTTAACACCAATTTTGCGATTTTCACTGAGTTAAGCTGGCTGTTTGCCAGATTTGGACATCATGACATCATTGCAAAACATATGTAAATATTTGTACATTATTTTAGATTGGTCTGGGTAACATATTTTAGTATATCTAGCTCACTGAAATTCATTTTAAGTGTAAATTTACACAAATTTGCGTTTTTTGGGTCGTGTGAACAGGTCACATGACCTAATCAACCCTGGATACACATGCCACATGAAAGCCCTGATTTTTACGAATTTTTTGATACCAAGATCATAAAAATTGGCCCAGTAATGGCTGAGATACAGAAACCATGCAGGGTCACTGTATGAGTGGGAGAATTTCCAACCATTGCGTTAGGAATGTTTTCTGCCTGCTATGCAGGCCGGAAAACAAGTTCTTTTACTACGTAAGCACTTGTAACCAAATAACATGGAAATAATGTTCTAGAAGCTTACATAATCAAACTCACAGCAGGACTTTGTGCAAATCCCTTGAAATCAATTGAGGCACCAAGTTAGACCAAAATATTCTCAGGGATATGTCATGTGATATGTGTGCACAGACCATCCCTTAGGTAAAAAAAACATCATCTGTATTTTTATTTTATTTTAATGCCTTTAAATCTCCCAATATAGTGTATTTCAAACAATATTCCGCATTTGGTAAGTCACATAAAGGTGTGACAATACATATGTGACACCATCTTTTAGCCCTGATTTTTCTGATAATTACACATTTTGTTTCAAGGCAATCCGATAAAAACTAAGTGACGTAAGAATTAATCTTTTTACAAGTTTCTTATTGTAGTCTAATAATTAATCTTGTTACAAGTTCTTACGTAGTAAAAGAACTTGTTTTCCGGCCTGCATAGCAGGCAGAAATGGTTTCTAACGCAATGGTTGGAAATTCTCCCACTCATACAGTGACCCTGCATGATTTCTGTATCTCAGCCATTACTGGGCCAAATTTAATGATTTTGGTATCAAAAAAATCGTAAAAATCAGGGCCTTCCTGGTCACGTGACCAGTTGATTTTAGGCTTGTTAGAATTGCCTCATTTTTTGCTTTTTTTGAGTATAAGATCATCCCAATCGGTTCAGATTTGAGCGGACTACCTATTATTTACTTATTTAACATGTATTTAGATAATAACAAAAACCCCCAAGGTAAGAACTTGTTTTTGCCATGTGCAGCAATGGCCTCTGACCAAGTCTAAGCTTCTGTTGACCACTATCTTGACGTCTTTTAATCGTAATATCTTCTGGCCTTAAAGGCAGTGTAGAAGGTAGCATAGTTCCATGCATAGTGGATCCACTGAATGACCTAAAAAAACAAATATTAGTCAAAGGATCTAATCAGCTTAAAAATCAATACCATAAAGAGTTTGTCCTAGCCACCACATATTTCCGATAGTCACCGTAAATAAAAGAGTATTCCTTAAGGTCTTTTCGAGCTTGAAGCTGATATTGAGAGCAAATTCCAGGAACAGTGTCGTTGTCCTTATGGAGGGGTGCAGTATAGTTGTTGCAGTGATATGTGGTGGCACCTGAAGTGCCCAGCCTGTCACCTTCCTTGCTTGACTTATCAAGAGCTGTGAAATGATCAAAAGAAAATAATCTAGCCGCTTCCGAAAGTATCATAGAAGTCTGAAAAAAAAAAAGTGGTCAGAGCCAAATACTTCAAATTGAAATAAGAGAAAAACCTCTGCGTCGTTAAATAGCACATTGATTCCTTCAGGATCCAAACCCTCCATTCCTGGATACATAACATATGCATCCCCAGGAAGGCCTCCCATAGCTATCCGAGAACCTCTGGGAACCATAGTCCCTTGAGAAAAAAACTCAAACTGTGAACCGCGCTTCAGGCTTTTGAGATTGAGCTCTCGAAGACCTTGGTGATATTTTAAGAGACGCTCAAAGATATCACTTGGAAAAGGATTATAAACCCAAAAGTCCAACTATAATCAGATTAGAAAAATAGTTATTGATTGAAAAATACACTATACCAATTTTGAAGGATTTTTCTGGTCATAGAATTTGAAGAGTTGAAATCCACATCTTGCAATAACCTCTTCATCATACATAACCTCTTCCAGTTGTAATCTGTCATCAGAAGGATGCAGAATAATAGGCTTCTGGCCACTTTTAAGGTTATTGCCCTACCAGAATAATCAGTAAGAAATCAAGACAATTAAAAGAATAAAGCAGACTGGAATCGCATCGATTTGATCCTTTTTATCTGCAAAAGAAACTCCAACACCAGCCAGAGAAAGATCCAGCTTGTTATCTGTTGAGACAAATATATTTCTTCGGCATTTTTTGTTGTCGTCTGTTAAGGATTGACAATTCGGACAAGGAGAATTGAGGGTCTGGGTGACTATCAGGTTTGGATTGAATATTTGAATTGAATATTGACACATACAGGACGTTTTTGAAGGATCTTATCACTTAGGTCTTTGAGAACATTCCGAAAGGCTATAGTCCTCCCAAGTATAGTTTCTAAGGCTGGGTTTCTATAAGATGTGAGATGTCCACTCTGGATCTGATGTTCAAGTAGTCGGATAAGGCCTGAATATAGGTCCTGCATCTCAGATTCTTGTTTTAAGGCATTAAGCTAAAATATGGATCAGTAAATTTAAGATTGAAATTAATTAAATAGTAAGGACTAACATCATATTTATACCAGTCCCTCTTTTTCAATTGATCGGCTTCATGTAAGGCAAAAGCTAGCCACTGTTTGTAGGCTATGATGAAGTTATCCAGATTCAAAAGAAAATAAACTGAAGAAGGATAGCTTTGACGGGGAATGATGTCTGGATATTCTTTGAAAAATTGTAGTAGCTCTTTTCCCTCTAATTTTCTTGGGCCGTTTGGCTAGAGTAGGTTAGACTTTATATTCTTATAGAAAAGAAAATGACTGACAGAAAATGTTGGAACTTTATCCAAAGGCATCCAAGTAAGGACTTCTTCTTTAGGTATCCAGGAACATAGAATCAAACTTAAAGACTCAGTAATCCTGTTTCTCCTTATAAGAGAGACCGCAAAAGAAGCCTTGCAGTGGAGAAGCATATATTTTTTTTTTTTTTTAAAAATCAACAATTTATATACCGGTGCGCGAAAGCAGTCCGGTCGCCTAACTAATACAAATCCCCGGTCGAAAGCGCGCAGTAAACTACTAATCCCCGAACCAGACCCGAACCCATCCGCTTCTTCCGAATCCTTCCAACGGCGTCCTTTGTGCGCCAGGCCTTTGCTAGGGGGGACGGACCACCTAACCGCCCAGTCCCGAGGGAGGGACGGCCCCCATCGCTACGCCAATGCCACGTTTGGACAAGCCGAAGCCCGCCCGCACATCTCCTGGCAGCCGCAGCTGCTGCACTCTCTCCGCCTTCCAAACCCGACGCCCACTTCGAGCCCAGACCCGACCCGAAAACCTTCACCCACCCGCGCCTTGACGACCCGAAACCCATACCAGCAAAAGGAATAAGCAGATGCGGGGATAAGGCCCCCAACCGAATGATCGCAAATCAGACCATCCGCGCAAGCCAAAAAAGCAGCTACCATTCGAGATATGGGCCGCAAAGTAACCACCGGTCGTAGCGAATGCAACCGGGTACGAAACGCGAAGAACGCGCGGAACTGCACCACCCCGTCCTCGGCCTGTCAACCTCGTCCGAAGGAGGGATTGGACCTCCCCCAACTGACGCAACCCGGAAGAAGGTATCAAGACCTCTCTGAGCAGTGAGCCCGCGCGGAACGCCTTACCCAATGCCTTGCGGTGCTGCCGCTTGGCGGGCGAAGGAGAAAGCTTCTTGGTTCTCCAACAAAAACATCAACAAACCGTGCAAACGGTCGGTCGGGGATTGTCTGTCGTACCGAGGGCAGTACTTCAGGATGTGTGAGCGGGTCTCGCGAGGAGCGCCGCAGCGGGGGCAGCCATGAGGCTCTTGGATGTTAAATCGGTCGTAATACGAGCCGATTGGCGCATGATTCAGTATACACCTGCACAAGCGCGCGAAGGAAGCGGCATCGCCTCCGGATACGCGAATATAAGGCCCACCCTTGCGAGTAGCCGGACGAATGGGTCGCGGTTTCTTACCCAGCGTTGAAAGCTGGAGGAAGTCGCGACCCAGATGTTGTGGACGGTCAGCCGCAGCCTTAGCCCAGCGCGCCGCCACGCGAGTGTCGCCTTCTGCGCGAAGACGATCGAAGGTAACCCGTGAACCAAAGTCCACGGGGAAGTGAGCAGCTCCCCGCGCGTGCGTATGAGCCATATGATGAACACCCCACTCGAGATTAGTGGGGACGTAGTGGAAAGAAATCCAGCGTTGAGGATCGGCCTCAAGCCAGGTTTCGAGGAGTTTGCAAGCGCGCAGTGAGTGAGACTGTGACGAATGCAAGGAAGTATCAAGGGCTCGCTTTGCCATAGCAATCGAGTCCGTGAAAATAGCGACATGCCTGCATTGCCGCCTGGTGGCGGTCTCGATGGCACGGCAGATGGCCGACATTTCCGCGTCGGGCGCGGTAGTACGACCCACAAGCCATCTGAAGCGATCAACTTCAACGCCTTGTGAAAAGATGACCCCAGCCGCAACGGACTGAGTGGCCCTATTGGGATTGACGTTCACGTATACGCTAGCGTCGGTCCCAATGCAAACACCTCCTTCATCCCACATGAACATGTCAAAGATGAAGTCGAGGTAGTAGTTGAAATCCCTGTCCTCGCTGAGAGGGGCCAGAGATTCCTCGAAGGTGACCCGCGACCAGTAACGATCGCGGAACCGATGGCCTGGCCGGGCATGGGAAGCCATAGGCTCCAAACGCTCGGTCAGGATGGGGAGTTTCTTGACGATCTCCGAAATAGGACCCTTCGTGTTCAGCTTTTGACGGCGGGACATCGAATGGTAGGAGAGGGGGTGAGGCGTAGCCTTGCCCAACATGTGTCCGGCCAACAAAGACCGAACGGGATGAGTCTCCGAAAGGGTACCGACGCGCAAAATTGCGCGGTAGTTAAGCCTTTCAAGGAGAAGGTGAAAGGGGAAGAGGCCGGCGAGGGCCTCGACACCGGGACCGGGGGACATAGAGAACGCACCTGTAATCCAGAGAGCAGCCTTACGCTGCATCTGACCTAAAAGCTTCAAAGCGCCCTTACAACGAGCGCCCTCGAAGAACCAGAGACGGTACCCATAGGTAGCTATGGGCACCACGCAAGATCGGTAAAGGAGCCTCTTCTCAGTAGGCTCCAAACCGCGAGTAGACGAGCCAAGCATTCTCATGGCTTTCACCGATGAGAACGCCTTGGTCGAGTAAAATCGCACATGCTCATGGAAAGTGAGCTTGCGGTCAAAAAAGAAACCCAAGTACCGCCAAAACGGCTTGGGCTTCAGGGGAGTCGCTCCAGTGAACGGGGCATAGCCCAGATCAATCGAGGGATTGTAATCCGAGTGTGACCTGTCGAAGTGATAAATCTCCGACTTGTCATGCTCGAGGACGAGAGCGAACTGAGTGAACAGTTCGAAAATAACCTTGTAAGCTTTTTTGAGGAGCAAACAATTTATGTCGAGCGACTTCGACTGCACAATGAGTGTACCGTCGTCGACATAGGAAAGAAGCCAGCATTTATCGCGATGCTGCTCGAAGAGGCGCATAATTGGCGCCAACGTAAGGGCCGACAGAACAGGTGATAGAGCAGAACCCTGCCCCACCCCCACGTCTGCAGACCGATGCGGAGAAACGAAGGCGTTCCACGCGTACTGCGTGGAATGTCCAACAAGATAAGAAGCAAAGAACTTCACCACGTTTGGTGGAAATCCCTGCTTGGCAAGCACCGCCAATAAAACATCATGGTTTATCGACGGAAAGAATTGGGCCAGATCGAACGCCAAGACGCTCGTTTTAAGTCCCTTAGCCCACCCAGCGCGCACGATGTGCGTTAAGTAGAGGCCAGCATCCTCAGTGGAGCGTTGCCGAACGCCCCCAACCTGATTCGGATGAAAAACATCAAATTTGACAGCGTCAAACTGAATGCGATTCGAGATCATCTTCTCGATAAGTTTCCCCAAAGTATTCAGAAGCACAATCGGCCTGAAAGACTTCGGGGTGGAGTAGGAAGGCTTGCCGGGTTTCGGGATGATAACCGACAGCGAATCCTTAAAGGCGGAGGGCCAGTGCGAATGCTCGAGGCACCCGTTGGCGATCCGGAGGAAGAGGTCGGCGGCGCCGCCTTCCTTCTTAACAAACCACTTCAGGTGTGCCCAACTGATGTGGTCGGGGCCCGGAGCGGATCTGCTTGAGCATGCGGAGAGAGCCTCCGTAAGCTCGAACATGGAAAAAGGAACCCAATCCCTAACCGGCATGGCGGGGATTTGGTCCAGAGGAGAGAGATCATACTCTCGGCCAGAGGCCGAGTTATACGTACCGTGAAGAGCCTCCCAAAGGGCACCTATAGAAGCTACCTTGATATATGACCGCATGGCAGTTGCCTAATAGGCTGATACATCCAGAAGGCCAACTGCCTAACTTCCCAATTAAGTAATAAATCACATGACCTTGAGATATATGACAAATACAAAATATTGGCATGAAGGGGAATTGAACCACAGACTTTGGGAGGGTCACATGACATAGTTCCCACAGTCAAAGTTTGGTGATCAAACCATCTGAGCCATGTTCCCTTATAAATGTCTGTAATTTATGTACATTATATACCCTCCCCCACTTAAATTTATATTATTATTATAATATGTTCAGGCACTTGGCAGGGGGCTATACCATCATGTTATACACCAAAATGACGGGAAAAATGAGGGGAACACGATGGTGACACGCGCGTGACGCGTTACGCGTTTTTGCGCATGTCACACGTGAAATAGCGCGATTTTAGCTCTAAAATGCGGCGCTTAAGGCTTATAAGCGCGTATTTTATGACATAATATATACCGTTCGAAAGCTATAATTTAACATAAAATAATGGTGAAATGAGCGTGGGAAATAACGCGCTTTCCGGGACATAAAACGCGTAAAACGCCGTAGAACACGCATCAAAAGCAGCGCACACGCGTGAATTATATATAGTCAAAACCGGCGTAAAAGCATGATTCTAGTGATATATAATACATTATGTAATATGCATTTTGAAGCATGGAGCGCATCAATTTGGTCTAAAAAACGCGCTATTTCGCGTGTGACATGCGCAAAAACGCGTAACGCGTCACGCGCGTGTCACCATCGTGTTCCCCTCATTTTTCCCGTCATTTTGGTGTATAACATGATGGTATAGCCCCCTGCCAAGTGCCTGAACATATTATAATAATAATATAAATTTAAGTGGGGGAGGGTATATAATGTACATAAATTACAGACATTTATAAGGGAACATGGCTCAGATGGTTTGATCACCAAACTTTGACTGTGGGAACTATGTCATGTGACCCTCCCAAAGTCTGTGGTTCAATTCCCCTTCATGCCAATATTTTGTATTTGTCATATATCTCAAGGTCATGTGATTTATTACTTAATTGGGAAGTTAGGCAGTTGGCCTTCTGGATGTATCAGCCTATTAGGCAACTGCCAAGGTTTCATATAGAAATCTAGCATACATGGCTGCAAAGGGAATCAAGTGAAATGCACGGGGCTCCCTGGTAAGAGAGAGCCTCGCAGGCGGGTAACACACGCTTCTGGGTTACAAGTTCTTACGTAGTAAAAGAACTTGTTTTCCGGCCTGCATAGCAGGCAGAAATGGTTTCTAACGCAATGGTTGGAAATTCTCCCACTGCTATAGTGACCCTGCATGGTTTCTGTATCTCACCCATTACTGGGCCAATTTTTATGATCTTGGTATCAAAAAAATCGTAAAAATCAGGGCTTTCATGTGGCATGTGTATCCAGGGTTGATTAGGTCATGTGACTTGTTCACACGACCCAAAAAGCGCAAATTTGTGTGAATTTATGCTTAAAACAGATTTGAATGAGCTAGATATGCTAAAATGTGTCGCCCAGACCAATATAGAATAATGTACAAATATTTACATATGTTTTGCAATGATGTCATGGTGTCCAAATCAGGCAAACAGTCAGCTCAACTTGGTGAAAATCCAAAAATTGGTGTTAAACTGACTGGATAACCCATAAAAGGCACACCAAACCTTGCAAAACATGACCAAATAACATGAAAATAATGTTCTAGAAGCTTACATAATCAAACTCACAGCAGGACTTTGTGCAATTGCCTTGGATTTGGTAATGCACCAACTTGGACAAAAATATTCTCAGGAATATGTCATGTGATATGTGCGCACAGACCACCTGTTAGGTAAAAAAAAGATTATCAGTATTTTTATTTTATTTTAATGCCTTTAAAATCTCTCAATATAGCTTATTTACTGTGTTTTCAACAATATTCCGCATTTGGTAAGTCACATAAAGATGTGACAATACATATGTGACACCATCTTTTAGCCCTGATTTTTCTGATAATTACACACTTTGTTTCAAGGCAATCCGATAAAAGCTAAGTGACGTAAGAATTAATCTTGTTACAAGTTCTTATTGTAGTCAATTAATTAATCTTGTTACAAGTTCTTACGTAGTAAAAGAACTTGTTTTCCGGCCTGCATAGCAGGCAGAAATGGTTTCTAACGCAATGGTTGGAAATTCTCCCACTGCTATAGTGACCCTGCATGGTTTCTGTATCTCACCCATTACTGGGCCAATTTTTATGATCTTGGTATCAAAAAAATCGTAAAAATCAGGGCTTTCATGTGGCATGTGTATCCAGGGTTGATTAGGTCATGTGACTTGTTCACACGACCCAAAAAGCGCAAATTTGTGTGAATTTATGCTTAAAACAGATTTGAATGAGCTAGATATGCTAAAATGTGTCGCCCAGACCAATATAGAATAATGTACAAATATTTACATATGTTTTGCAATGATGTCATGGTGTCCAAATCAGGCAAACAGTCAGCTCAACTTGGTGAAAATCCAAAAATTGGTGTTAAACTGACTGGATAACCCATAAAAGGCACACCAAACCTTGCAAAACATGACCAAATAACATGAAAATAATGTTCTAGAAGCTTACATAATCAAACTCACAGCAGGACTTTGTGCAATTGCCTTGGATTTGGTAATGCACCAACTTGGACAAAAATATTCTCAGGAATATGTCATGTGATATGTGCGCACAGACCACCTGTTAGGTAAAAAAAAGATTATCAGTATTTTTATTTTATTTTAATGCCTTTAAAATCTCTCAATATAGCTTATTTACTGTGTTTTCAACAATATTCCGCATTTGGTAAGTCACATAAAGATGTGACAATACATATGTGACACCATCTTTTAGCCCTGATTTTTCTGATAATTACACACTTTGTTTCAAGGCAATCCGATAAAAGCTAAGTGACGTAAGAATTAATCTTGTTACAAGTTCTTATTGTAGTCAATTAATTAATCTTGTTACAAGTTCTTACGTAGTAAAAGAACTTGTTTTCCGGCCTGCATAGCAGGCAGAAATGGTTTCTAACGCAATGGTTGGAAATTCTCCCACTGCTATAGTGACCCTGCATGGTTTCTGTATCTCACCCATTACTGGGCCAATTTTTATGATCTTGGTATCAAAAAAATCGTAAAAATCAGGGCTTTCATGTGGCATGTGTATCCAGGGTTGATTAGGTCATGTGACTTGTTCACACGACCCAAAAAGCGCAAATTTGTGTGAATTTATGCTTAAAACAGATTTGAATGAGCTAGATATGCTAAAATGTGTCGCCCAGACCAATATAGAATAATGTACAAATATTTACATATGTTTTGCAATGATGTCATGGTGTCCAAATCAGGCAAACAGTCAGCTCAACTTGGTGAAAATCCAAAAATTGGTGTTAAACTGACTGGATAACCCATAAAAGGCACACCAAACCTTGCAAAACATGACCAAATAACATGAAAATAATGTTCTAGAAGCTTACATAATCAAACTCACAGCAGGACTTTGTGCAATTGCCTTGGATTTGGTAATGCACCAACTTGGACAAAAATATTCTCAGGAATATGTCATGTGATATGTGCGCACAGACCACCTGTTAGGTAAAAAAAAGATTATCAGTATTTTTATTTTATTTTAATGCCTTTAAAATCTCTCAATATAGCTTATTTACTGTGTTTTCAACAATATTCCGCATTTGGTAAGTCACATAAAGATGTGACAATACATATGTGACACCATCTTTTAGCCCTGATTTTTCTGATAATTACACACTTTGTTTCAAGGCAATCCGATAAAAGCTAAGTGACGTAAGAATTAATCTTGTTACAAGTTCTTATTGTAGTCAATTAATTAATCTTGTTACAAGTTCTTACATAGTAAAAGAACTTGTTTTCCGGCCTGCATAGCAGGCAGAAATGGTTTCTAACGCAATGGTTGGAAATTCTCCCACTGCTATAGTGACCCTGCATGGTTTCTGTATCTCACCCATTACTGGGCCAATTTTTATGATCTTGGTATCAAAAAAATCGTAAAAATCAGGGCTTTCATGTGGCATGTGTATCCAGGGTTGATTAGGTCATGTGACTTGTTCACACGACCCAAAAAGCGCAAATTTGTGTGAATTTATGCTTAAAACAGATTTGAATGAGCTAGATATGCTAAAATGTGTCGCCCAGACCAATATAGAATAATGTACAAATATTTACATATGTTTTGCAATGATGTCATGGTGTCCAAATCAGGCAAACAGTCAGCTCAACTTGGTGAAAATCCAAAAATTGGTGTTAAACTGACTGGATAACCCATAAAAGGCACACCAAACCTTGCAAAACATGACCAAATAACATGAAAATAATGTTCTAGAAGCTTACATAATCAAACTCACAGCAGGACTTTGTGCAATTGCCTTGGATTTGGTAATGCACCAACTTGGACAAAAATATTCTCAGGAATATGTCATGTGATATGTGCGCACAGACCACCTGTTAGGTAAAAAAAAGATTATCAGTATTTTTATTTTATTTTAATGCCTTTAAAATCTCTCAATATAGCTTATTTACTGTGTTTTCAACAATATTCCGCATTTGGTAAGTCACATAAAGATGTGACAATACATATGTGACACCATCTTTTAGCCCTGATTTTTCTGATAATTACACACTTTGTTTCAAGGCAATCCGATAAAAGCTAAGTGACGTAAGAATTAATCTTGTTACAAGTTCTTATTGTAGTCAATTAATTAATCTTGTTACAAGTTCTTACGTAGTAAAAGAACTTGTTTTCCGGCCTGCATAGCAGGCAGAAATGGTTTCTAACGCAATGGTTGGAAATTCTCCCACTGCTATAGTGACCCTGCATGGTTTCTGTATCTCACCCATTACTGGGCCAATTTTTATGATCTTGGTATCAAAAAAATCGTAAAAATCAGGGCTTTCATGTGGCATGTGTATCCAGGGTTGATTAGGTCATGTGACTTGTTCACACGACCCAAAAAGCGCAAATTTGTGTGAATTTATGCTTAAAACAGATTTGAATGAGCTAGATATGCTAAAATGTGTCGCCCAGACCAATATAGAATAATGTACAAATATTTACATATGTTTTGCAATGATGTCATGGTGTCCAAATCAGGCAAACAGTCAGCTCAACTTGGTGAAAATCCAAAAATTGGTGTTAAACTGACTGGATAACCCATAAAAGGCACACCAAACCTTGCAAAACATGACCAAATAACATGAAAATAATGTTCTAGAAGCTTACATAATCAAACTCACAGCAGGACTTTGTGCAATTGCCTTGGATTTGGTAATGCACCAACTTGGACAAAAATATTCTCAGGAATATGTCATGTGATATGTGCGCACAGACCACCTGTTAGGTAAAAAAAAGATTATCAGTATTTTTATTTTATTTTAATGCCTTTAAAATCTCTCAATATAGCTTATTTACTGTGTTTTCAACAATATTCCGCATTTGGTAAGTCACATAAAGATGTGACAATACATATGTGACACCATCTTTTAGCCCTGATTTTTCTGATAATTACACACTTTGTTTCAAGGCAATCCGATAAAAGCTAAGTGACGTAAGAATTAATCTTGTTACAAGTTCTTATTGTAGTCAATTAATTAATCTTGTTACAAGTTCTTACGTAGTAAAAGAACTTGTTTTCCGGCCTGCATAGCAGGCAGAAATGGTTTCTAACGCAATGGTTGGAAATTCTCCCACTGCTATAGTGACCCTGCATGGTTTCTGTATCTCACCCATTACTGGGCCAATTTTTATGATCTTGGTATCAAAAAAATCGTAAAAATCAGGGCTTTCCTGGTCACGTGACCAGGCCGTTTTAGGCTTGTTAGATTCGCCTTATTTTTCTGCTTTTTTTGAGTATAAGATCATCCCAATCGGTTCACATTTGAGCGGACTACATGTTATTTACGTATTTAATATGTATTTGTTTAATAACAGTGTAAGTCCTCAGGCACTGCCTCACCCCAAAGTAAGAACTTGTTTTTGCCATGCGCAGCAATGGCCTCTGACCAAGTCCAATTCATCAGATCCCAGGGGCGCTTGCTGGAGTATGCAATATCAACGATGCGTTCTTCGAAGAATTTGCGCTTGACCTCTTTGCAGAGTTTGCGGAAAGACTTCCAATCGTGCCTCGAAAGGGAAGCACGATAGGTAGCCAGGGATTCGGCACACTCGGGTGTCCACCAAGAGGAGGACCGGGAGGTGACAGATTTTGGCTTCGAGAAGCGATTGAACGCTTCTGCGAAGATCTCAGCAACGGTGTTAGCCGCGGCCTCGACAAGTTCCGGGGAAGTGAGATCTGTGGTCGGAAGACCCCAGATCTGCGCAAGAATGCCGGTCAGGTATTGATGCTGATTGACGAGCGGTACCGATCTTTTACCGGCATCTAACCGGGAAGATCTGATGGGGACAAAAGTGCTAATCGGAACATGGTCCGATTGCATCTTAAGTTCCGGTTCAAGGCATGTTGTGAGAGACACAGCTTGAGCCGGCGGAACGAACACCAGATCGATGACCGAAGGCCTCAGATCTGGATTGTGCGAAATGAAAGTCGGCCCCGGGTTGCTAGGAACAGCTAACTCGAGGCCGAGGGAAGCTGCTGTGTCCAGCAGCGAGATAGCCGTCGTGCCATGAAAGCGGCAGTCAGGATCCCACTCCGAAGAGTGACAGTTGAAGTCGCCGCCCATGTAAACCATAGGCGGGAGAGAGTTGGCTTTCTCAGCGAGGAGCTTGATAGCCGTATGTTCAGCATCTGAGTAAACACCCATAATGTTAAAGATATGCTTTCCCGAGTAAAGGGAAAGCAGGACAATATCGCGACTGTCTATGAGATCACGTCGCAGAGAAGGCCGAAGCAGCCCAAGCCCTCTGTTCACAAAAGCGATACAACGGGGGGATACTCCTGCGGGCTGGGGGCAAAACATCGGAATCCAATCCGGATGATTTGCAGTCCCAATAACATCATCACCTTCTTTTGAAACGGTGCTGGGAGCTTGTCTTACGATACGCCACGGCGGTTCTTGGACAAAGATAACGTCGTATATTTCAACGAGCGTGGACAGGCATACATCGAGTGCTAGAGAGTTCTTAGCTACGTTGTACGAAAGTACTCTAATCTCGTCGGGTGTCCTTGGCATCAAGCTAGGGACGACGGGTTAGAGGAAGAAGCCGGACGACGAACGACGACGCGTTCACGTACCTGCGCATAGAGAGCATCAATCGCCGGGCAATCGAAGCGGAGGCCCCAGAACCGACACTTGTTCGAGGTAGCGGAGTGCTCCTTCTTGCAGTTGGAGCAGCGGTGGTGGTGTGGGCACGGCTCACCCGCTGGCGTAGCAGGGATGGGCGGGTTGCTCTTGGTAGAGCCCTTGCAGCAAGCCGCATGGTCTCGGTGGTGCTCTTCCAGGTGAGGACCTGAGCAGATAGGGCAGCACGAGGACAGAGCCTTGCACGCCGCGATGGTGTGGCCCCAGCGCCAGCAGCGCTGACACTGGGGGACGCCGGCCTTACGGTTGGACTCCTTGATAATCAAGGTGTGCGGACCGAGCATGAAAGAACGCCCAATGAGCGCCCGGGCACGAGATCCCGTCTTGGAATCCCAAATGTTGAAGTACGCAGTACTGGTGGTACTGGTCTTGGTGTTGCGGACGAGCCTGACGGGGCCGTCGAGATGAAGAAGATCAGTGAGGGCAGACTTATACATCGCCTGCCTTATGTGATCTGGATGGGTAGGACCGGCCTGGTTTGGCTGGTACGTGGGGACGTCGAGCACCCGAAGGTAAGACTTCGAGGCCGGGAGGCCAACCCAGATTTTATCGCCGATATCATCTGGGAAGAAATCATGAACGCACCCGCGAATGATATCAATATCCTTTTCGCGAGGAACGCCAGAGGTGGCAATCGAGTAACTTGGTCAGAGGCCATTGCTGCACATGGCAAAAACAAGTTCTTACTTTCAAGGTGAGTGCGACTATAAATAAAGGTTAAATAAGTAAATAATGCATAGTCCGCTCAAATCTGAAGCTATTGGGATGATCTTATACTTGAAAAAAGCAGAAAAATGAGGCGGTTTTAACAAGCCTAAAACGGCCTGGTCACGTGACCAGGAAGGCCCTGATTTTTACGAATTTTTTGATACCAAGATCATAAAAATTGGCCCAGTAATGGCTGAGATACAGAAACCATGCAGGGTCACTATATGAGTGGGAGAATTTCGAACCATTGCGTTAGGAATGTTTTCTGCCTGCTATGCAGGCCGGAAAACAAGTTCTTTTACTACGTAAGAACTTGTAACAAGATTAATTATTAGACTACAATAAGAAACTTATAAGAAGATTAATTTATACGTTGCTTAGTTTTTATCAGATTGCCTTGAAACAAAATGTGTAATTATCAGAAAAATCAGGGCTAAAAGATGGTGTCACATGCGTATTGTCACATCTTGATGTGACATACCAAATGCGGAATATTGTTGAAAACACAGTAAATAAGCTATATTGAGAGATTTTAAAGGCATTAAAATGAAATAAAAATACTGATAATGTTTTTTTTACCTAAGAGATGGTCTGTGCACACATATCACATGACATATCCCTGAGAATATTTTGGTCCAAGTTGGTGCATTACCAAATCCAAGGCAATTGCACAAAGTCCTGCTGTGAGTTTGATTATGTAAGCTTCTAGAACATTATTTCCATGTTATTTGGTTATGTTTTGCAATGTTTGGTGTGCCTTTTATGGGTTATCCAGTCAGTTTAACACCAATTTTCGGATTTTCACCAAGTTGAGCTGACTGTTTGCCAGATTTGACACCATGACATCATTGCAAAACATATGTAAATATTTGTACATTATTTTAGATTGGTCTGGGCCACACATTTTAGCCTATCTAGCTCACTGAAATCCATTTCAAGTGTAAATTTACACAAATTTGCGCTTTTTGGGTTGTGTGAGCAGGTCACATGACCAAATTGACCCTGGATACACATGCCACATGAAAGCCCTGATTTTTACGAATTTTTTGATACCAAGATCATAAAAATTGGCCCAGTAATGGCTGAGATACAGAAACCATGCAGGGTCACTATATGAGTGGGAGAATTTCGAACCATTGCGTTAGGAATGTTTTCTGCCTGCTATGCAGGCCGGAAAACAAGTTCTTTTACTACGTAAGAACTTGTAACAAGATTAATTATTAGACTACAATAAGAAACTTATAAGAAGATTAATTTATACGTTGCTTAGTTTTTATCAGATTGCCTTGAAACAAAATGTGTAATTATCAGAAAAATCAGGGCTAAAAGATGGTGTCACATGCGTATTGTCACATCTTGATGTGACATACCAAATGCGGAATATTGTTGAAAACACAGTAAATAAGCTATATTGAGAGATTTTAAAGGCATTAAAATGAAATAAAAATACTGATAATGTTTTTTTTACCTAAGAGATGGTCTGTGCACACATATCACATGACATATCCCTGAGAATATTTTGGTCCAAGTTGGTGCATTACCAAATCCAAGGCAATTGCACAAAGTCCTGCTGTGAGTTTGATTATGTAAGCTTCTAGAACATTATTTCCATGTTATTTGGTTATGTTTTGCAATGTTTGGTGTGCCTTTTATGGGTTATCCAGTCAGTTTAACACCAATTTTCGGATTTTCACCAAGTTGAGCTGACTGTTTGCCAGATTTGACACCATGACATCACAAGTTCTTTTACTACGTAAGAACTTGTAACCTCGATAAGCCCGAGAGACGGACTCAGCCTTGACGCTGGCTCCGTGGGTGGATAAGGACCTTGTGATGATGTCCAAAAGACGATCACCTTCGACCGCGGGGGGCGAAGGCAAGGCAAAGTCGACGAGGACCTGCTTGCGCGAGGGACCCGACGATGTGAAGAGAGGGGTTTCCTTCTTCTGCTTTACGAGTTCTTACCTATTAAAAGAACTCGTTTTCTACACTCGATAGCAGAAGGAAATGATTCCTAACGCGATGGTTGGAAATTCTCCCACTGCTTCATTTTTTGTGAGCGACCCTGAATTAAAAGTCTACAAACTTTTCTAATAGTGTCAAAATCATTATTGACCATGGGAATGGTTGTCTGATGTCCGTTGCTATGGTCTATTTTTAGCTTTTGTTCCTGGACACCTAAACTAAGGTCAGGTTTTGTCAGTAATGTGATTAAATATCACTTCTTTTACTTTGCAGTCCGTTACAGGCTCTTGCTCTGGTTGCTATGGTTTATATATAGCTTATATGACTAAACAGTCACCAAACATGGTTCATGTCAGTTGTATATCTATTTATATACTTCTAGATCACTTCCACTGCATTCCAGTAATAAATAATACTTGTTGTAAGTCTTGTTCAACTTCTCCTAGTACTTTCTATATCCTTCAATGTAATACTTCTGTTTACCGTTGGTTTGAAATCAAACTCAGGAGAATTGACATGCTAAAAATGAACACATCAAAAACTTTAAGCATTGAAAATGCCTTTTAAATAGAAGTCTGAGGTTGAATATTGATAACAAGCCAAATAATTTTTTTTTGTGTTGTGGCTGTGCTAACCCTAAGAGGACTGACGCGTTGGTCCTCTTAGGGTTAGAATCAAAAACACACCTAAAACTTTAAACTTCAGATATGCATTTTAAATATAATTCTGAGGTATATGATTTTTTTTTTTGTGGCTGTGCTAACCCTAAGAGGACCGACGCGTCGGTCCTCTTAGGGTTAGAATCAAAAACACACCTAAAATTTTAAACTTCAGAAATGGATTTTAAATATAAATCTGAGGTTTAATATTGATACCAAGACAAATATGATTTTTGTTGTGGCTGTGCTAACCCTATGAGTACAGTCCAGTTGGCTTGTTATCACTAGGAAACCTCAGATTTATATTTAAAATCCATTTCTGAAGTTTAAAATTTTAGGTGTGTTTTTGATTCTAACCCTAAGAGGACCGATAGCACAGCCACAACAGAAAATATAAAATCTCTAATTTTACATTTAAAATATCAGTACTTGGTCAATTCTTGCAAAACTTATATCAAAAAATTTGTAAAATTCAGGCCTTTCTATGGGTATTTTGCACAGCCACAGGATACTCTGCAGAGCCACATTAAATATTGCCTTTGGTCTTTTTCAATTGTTGCTGAATCAATTCTGACAAAAATAATATCAAAAAAATTATAAAATTCAGGCCTTTTAAATGTACTATTATTTATAAAACCAGCTTTGAAAAGGTTTCAAGAACTACCCTATTAAACATGATCTTGTGCTAACAGAAATAATATCCAAATAGGAATTTATATAAGCAGTTCTGTCTTTGGCCACATTCAATACAATTATTCATAAGTATGAAGGATCCAGTATATAATACACTAGGGTTATCTTTTTATCTTGTCTTATCTTGTCTTATCTTATCTTATCTTATCTTATCTTATTGGATTAGATAAATCTGTGTGACTTGTAACATATGTCACATAGTTATAAACTGCCAGCTCATCACTTCTTTCTTTCTTCTTTACCAGCATGTCAGTCCACCCGGATAGGTCGGTAGTGTACCCCTCACTGGAGGGATACCATGACATGCTGGTCAAAGCTTACTAACTATTGTCTCTTTCTTTTTAGATTCATTATAAGTTTGTATAAAGCAGAAAGGTGCTTTGCTGGCACTTTTCCTCCTTTTTTTCTGTGCTTTTTATGTAGTTTAAAACTTAATAGACTCAATACTAACTAGCTAAATATGAGTTTTTAATGTACTTTCATTAGTAGATAGTCCCTAGTATAGATTCTGAGGCTGGAAGAGTGCTTTGCTGGCGCTTTTTTACCTCTTTTTTATCTTTTTGTGTAGAGTAAAACTTGATAGACAGTAGTATATAGCTAGATATATGTTTTTAGGGCACTTTTATTTGTAGATAGCTTTCTTTTCTAGCACAGGTCATGTCAGTTGACTGTGTGTGGGCTAGAAAAGTGCTTTGCTGGCGCTTTTTTTACCTTTTTTTTACCTTTTTGTGTCAAGTAAACCTTGATAGACAGTAGTAAATAGCTAGATATATGTTTTTAAGATATATGTTTTTAGGGCACTTTTATTTGTAGATAGCTTTCTTTTCTAGCACAGGTCATGTCAGTTGACTGTGTGTGGGCTAGAAAAGTGCTTTGCTGGCGCTTTTTTTACCTTTTTTTTACCTTTTTGTGTCAAGTAAACCTTGATAGACAGTAGTAAATAGCTAGATATATGTTTTTAGGGCACTTTTATTTGTAGATAGCTTTCTTCCTAGCACAGGTCATGTCAGTTGATTGTGTATAGGCTAGAAAAGTGCTTTGCTGGCGCTTTTTTATCCTTTTTTTTTGCTTTCTGTGTGGATTAAAACTTGATATAAAGCAATAACTTACTAGATTTATATCTTTAGACTACTTTTACAAATGCATAGCAAGCATAAGTACTGTGTACAAGCTAAACTAGTGATTTTCTGGTTTATACCATAAAATGCATCTTTTTATTACCTTTCCAATGAGTTCAGGATCAGCCCAATCTAGTGTTTTGAAGTCCGGTCCTAAGACTGGAAAAGACTGCAAAAAGACCAGACCAGACTGCAAAAATACTGGACCAGCAGTCTGGTCTTTTGATATTTGAGAATGAAAAACTGGAAAAAAACCAGTCTTTAAGGACCAGTTTTTGGTCCTAAGACCAGTCCAAACCAGTAGTTTTGTAGCCCTTATTTTTTCCTTTAAAACGCACTATGTATCATAATTTTAGACAAAGTTCACACTGAAAAATAAAAAAAAACATTTTGAGACTCCCAAAAGAGTAGGAAATGGTGAATATTTCCGTATAATTGCCAATTCTCAATAGAATTTAATGTTCTTGGACTCGTTTTAAAGGTATATATAATCTCTACAAATTATATTCATATATCTACACTAAATCTTGATGTTAATGTATCAAAAAACCAGTTGAGACCAGCTGGCAACCGGTTAAGACCAAGACTGGTCCAGGACTGCAAAAAACCAATGAGGACTGGTCCTCATCAGTCCAGTCCAGTTTTCTGAACATTTATAAATTTTTAGGACCAGTTAAAGTCCCTGTCCTTGCCAAAAATGTGAAAAAACCAGACTGGACCAGACTTCAAAACACTAGTCCAATCAGATAACATCTCACTTTGTTATTAATCAATTACTGAGACATAGTACATGAGGACTTGTTTTTGCCATGTGCTGCTACTCTATGCAGGTAAAAATATAATAAAATCTATCTTTGATATACAACCCAATAATATATTGAAAAATCTTTGATAAAGAGAATTAAGAAGAAAAAGAACTCGTATTTGCCATGCAGAGCAATGGCCTCTTAACAAGTCTTGGCAGGAGCGGGATTGCCCTGGGGGACAGAAGGCGTAAGAGGCCTTTTGGAGGGACCAGCCGCCGGAGCAGCTGGCTTAGCCGCAGCAGCCGCATAGCCCGCACGAACGGGTTTCTGCGCCCTACCGGGCTTGGTGTGTAGAGGAATCGGCGGGGGAGGCCTCTGAAAAGGAACCACCTCCTTGGCCTTTGCAGGCCGCGGTTGCGGTTGGGGTTTCCGACCTCCTTTCGGATGGTCGGCGTTCCCCTTACCCTTCCTATCGGGAGGAGGGGGAACGTCGGGGGGTCCAGACCTCTCCGGAGGGAAGAGGGCTGGGGCGGATGAAGCAGCTGCGACAGGGCGACGGATTGTCTGATCGTCGATGTCCATTCCCCGGGGAAGCTGAATAAAAGGGAGGATTGCCTCGGATAATCCGACGAATCCATGGGGGGCGCCGGTGGAAACATCTATCCACCCGGCATTGTTGAGGGCTGCGATAAAATCAACAACCCCGGATGCGAGTCGTCGAGACCCGGCAAGAGAAGCATCAACACTCGGTCTCCCCCTAAGGAGAGCCTTAGTGGCGCGCTCAATGGTGACAGCAATGGATGCCGCAGTTACACTCCCTTCATTGACTGCTTCATTACAAGTTCTTACGTAGTAAAAGAACTTGTTTTCCGGCCTGCATAACAGGCAGAAATGGTTTCTAACGCAATGGTTGGAAATTCTCCCACTGCTATAGTGACCCTGCATGGTTTCTGTATCTCAGCCATTACTGGGCCAATTTTTATGATCTTGGTATCAAAAAAATCGTAAAAATCAGGGCTTTCATGTGGCATGTGTATCCAGGGTTGATTAGGTCATGTGACTTGTTCACACGACCCAAAAAGCGCAAATTTGTGTGAATTTATGCTTAAAACAGATTTGAATGAGCTAGATATGCTAAAATGTGTTGCCCAGACCAATATAGAATAATGTACAAATATTTACATATGTTTTGCAATGATGTCATGGTGTCCAAATCAGGCAAACAGTCAGCTCAACTTGGTGAAAATCTGAAAATTGGTGTTAAACTGACTGGATAACCCATAAAAGGCACACCAAACATTGCAAAACATGACCAAATAACATGAAAATAATGTTCTAGAAGCCTACATAATCAAACTCACAGCAGGACTTTGTGCAATTGCCTTGGATTTGGTAATGCACCAACTTGGACCAAAATATTCTCAGGGATATGTCATGTGATATGTGTGCACAGACCATCTCTTAGGTAAAAAAAACATCATTAGTATTTTTATTTTACTCTAATGCCTTTAAAATCTCTTAAAATGGCTTATTTACTATGTATTTCAAACAATATTCCGCATTTGGTAAGTCACATGAAAATGTGACAATACATATGTGACACCATTTTATAGCCCTGATTTTTCTGATAATTAAACACTTTATTTCAAGGCAATCCGATCAAAACTAAGCGACGTATGAATTAATCTTGTTACAAGTTCTTACGTAGTAAAAGAACTTGTTTTCCGGCCTGCATAACAGGCAGAAATGGTTTCTAACGCAATGGTTGGAAATTCTCCCACTGCTATAGTGACCCTGCATGGTTTCTGTATCTCACCCATTACTGGGCCAATTTTTATGATCTTGGTATCAAAAAAATCGTAAAAATCAGGGCTTTCATGTGGCATGTGTATCCAGGGTTGATTAGGTCATGTGACTTGTTCACACGACCCAAAAAGCGCAAATTTGTGTGAATTTATGCTTAAAACAGATTTGAATGAGCTAGATATGCTAAAATGTGTCGCCCAGACCAATATAGAATAATGTACAAATATTTACATATGTTTTGCAATGATGTCATGGTGTCCAAATCAGGCAAACAGTCAGCTCAACTTGGTGAAAATCCAAAAATTGGTGTTAAACTGACTGGATAACCCATAAAAGGCACACCAAACCTTGCAAAACATGACCAAATAACATGAAAATAATGTTCTAGAAGCTTACATAATCAAACTCACAGCAGGACTTTGTGCAATTGCCTTGGATTTGGTAATGCACCAACTTGGACAAAAATATTCTCAGGAATATGTCATGTGATATGTGCGCACAGACCACCTGTTAGGTAAAAAAAAGATTATCAGTATTTTTATTTTATTTTAATGCCTTTAAAATCTCTCAATATAGCTTATTTACTGTGTTTTCAACAATATTCCGCATTTGGTAAGTCACATAAAGATGTGACAATACATATGTGACACCATCTTTTAGCCCTGATTTTTCTGATAATTACACACTTTGTTTCAAGGCAATCCGATAAAAGCTAAGTGACGTAAGAATTAATCTTGTTACAAGTTCTTATTGTAGTCAATTAATTAATCTTGTTACAAGTTCTTACGTAGTAAAAGAACTTGTTTTCCGGCCTGCATAGCAGGCAGACACTGGATGCACAGTTAAATAATTTGTGACAAATTATGTAACAATTATGCGATCATTATTCCTACTTTGAGCCATGTAATGTGTCGCCCAATATTTAAGCATTATTTAAGGCAGAATTATTTAAGGATTATGTGAGATATATTCTGAACTTTTGGCCCATGTATCTCCTGCATAATTTTGGTTGAAATATGCAAGAAATATTTTGCTGTCTATATCTTTTAAATAATTCTGGGTTGACTATTCAAAAAATACATGAAAAATATGCAAGTGTGTAGTTCAGTAGTGTCACATATTTATTGGCTGAATATTTGAAAAATACGGAAGATATGAGTGTATCCAGACAACATATTTTCCAGCTGAATATTTGGAAATTATCTGACAGTTGAGTATTCAAAAAATATCTGGAAATTATTTGAGATTGAAAACCAAGAATTTTAATGACTTACTGAGGTCTGAGAGTCTAACCAAAGACTTGGACAACTTCTGTGAATTTAAATTGAGGGAATTGTGGAATTTAGCGATTTACAGACTCTGAAGATTCTAACTGAATATTTGGGCGATTTTTACGACTTTAAATTAAGAAGATTGTGGATTTTAGCGATTTTTTTACTCTGGAGATTCTAACCGAATATTTTTGCGATTTTTGCGATTTTAAATTGGAGAAATCGTGGATTTTAACGATTTACAGACTCTGCAGATTCCAACCGAATATTTGGGCGATTTCCGCGATTTTAAAGTGAAGAAATCATGGATTCAGACGATTTGTTCACGCTTGAGATTCTAACCAGACTTGGATGATTTTTGCGATTTTAAATTAGAGAAATCATGGATTTTACCGATTTGGTCACTCTGGAAATTCTAATAGAATATTTGGGCGATTTTCGCGATTTTAAATCGAAGAAATTGTGGATTTAGACAATTTCCTCACTCTGGAGATTCAAACCGAACGTTTCTGCGATTTTTACGATCCCTTCACTTTAAAATCGTAAGAATCGCAGAAATATTCGGTTGGAATGTCCAGAGTGAGGAAATTGTCTGAATCCATGATCTCTTCAATTTAAAATCACAAAAATCGCCCAAATATTCTGTTACAATCTCCAGAGTGAGCAAGTTAATAAAATCCACGATTTCACCAATTTAAAATCGCAAAAATCGCAAAAGCCCTCGGTTAGAATCTTCAGAGTCCGTAAGCCGCTAAAGTCCACGGTTTCTTCAATTTAAAATCGCTAAAATCGCCCAAATATTCGGTTAGAATCTCTGGCAAGGGGGTTCGAAAATTAAAAAATTGGACCTGGGGTTCCAATTTTTTTTTAGCGGAGATTTGTTGAACCAACCAGCCAACGTAATCAGGCACACACCTATATTAGGAAATATTATGTCATCACGGTACTTTTTGCTGAGCCGCGAGTCCCCGACGCAGCGGCGACACCGTACTTGAATGGTATTTCCAGCTTTTGGCTACCAATGTATGTGCACTGGCACAGTCACTGAACCTGTCAGCCTGATGCATAGAAAATTGACATTATGGAAATGATTCTCCGGTAATACAGCGGTCTTGACTCTTGAGCCAAATAAAACAGCTCAATGGTAGGTTTGTGAGATAATTTCAGATTACCAGTGGCGTAACAATGATTAAAGCCATTTTACAAATATTCTACAGACATTGGCCTCTTTGCAGAGAGGTTTTCCGCTATTTTCCGTCAAAAAATAGGTAGGTCAAAAAAAAATTTAGCGGCCTGACAGCCGAACCAACCACCCAACCCCGGGTCCGTTATAAAGATCCCGAGTACCCCTTGATCTCTGGAGTGAGGAAATCGTCTGAATCCACGATTCCTTCAATTTAAAATCGCGAAATCGCCCAAATATTCGGTTGGAATCTTCAGAGTCTGTAAATCGTTAAAATCCACGATTTCTCCAATTTAAAATCGTGAAAATCGCAAAAATATTCGGTTAGAATCTCCAGAGTAAGCAAATCGCTAAAATCCACAATCTTCTTAATTTAAAGTCGTAAAAATCGCCCAAATATTCAGTTAGAATCTTCAGAGTCTGTAAATCGCTAAATTCCACAATTCCCTCAATTTAAATTCACAGAAGTTGTCCAAGTCTTTGGTTAGACTCTCAGACCTCAGTAAGTCATTAAAATTCTTGGTTTTCAATCTCAAATAATTTCCAGATATTTTTTGAACACTCAACTGTCAGATAATTTCCAAATATTCAGCTGGAAAATATGTTGTCTGGATACACTCATATCTTCCATATTTTTCAAATATTCAGCCAATAAATATGTGACACTACTGAACTACACACTTGCATATTTTTCATGTATTTTTTGAATAGTCAACCCAGAATTATTTAAAAGATATAGACAGCAAAATATTTCTTGCATATTTCAACCAAAATTATGCAGGAGATACATGGGCCAAAAGTTCAGAATATATCTCACATAATCCTTAAATAATTCTGCCTTAAATAATGCTTAAATATTGGGCGACACATTACATGGCTCAAAGTAGGAATAATGATCGCATAATTGTTACATAATTTGTCACAAATTATTTAACTGTGCATCCAGTGAGAAATGGTTTCTAACGCAATGGTTGGAAATTCTCCCACTGCTATAGTGACCCTGCATGGTTTCTGTATCTCACCCATTACTGGGCCAATTTTTATGATCTTGGTATCAAAAAAATCGTAAAAATCAGGGCTTTCATGTGGCATGTGTATCCAGGGTTGATTAGGTCATGTGACTTGTTCACACGACCCAAAAAGCGCAAATTTGTGTGAATTTATGCTTAAAACAGATTTGAATGAGCTAGATATGCTAAAATGTGTCGCCCAGACCAATATAGAATAATGTACAAATATTTACATATGTTTTGCAATGATGTCATGGTGTCCAAATCAGGCAAACAGTCAGCTCAACTTGGTGAAAATCCAAAAATTGGTGTTAAACTGACTGGATAACCCATAAAAGGCACACCAAACCTTGCAAAACATGACCAAATAACATGAAAATAATGTTCTAGAAGCTTACATAATCAAACTCACAGCAGGACTTTGTGCAATTGCCTTGGATTTGGTAATGCACCAACTTGGACAAAAATATTCTCAGGAATATGTCATGTGATATGTGCGCACAGACCACCTGTTAGGTAAAAAAAAGATTATCAGTATTTTTATTTTATTTTAATGCCTTTAAAATCTCTCAATATAGCTTATTTACTGTGTTTTCAACAATATTCCGCATTTGGTAAGTCACATAAAGATGTGACAATACATATGTGACACCATCTTTTAGCCCTGATTTTTCTGATAATTACACACTTTGTTTCAAGGCAATCCGATAAAAGCTAAGTGACGTAAGAATTAATCTTGTTACAAGTTCTTATTGTAGTCAATTAATTAATCTTGTTACAAGTTCTTACGTAGTAAAAGAACTTGTTTTCCGGCCTGCATAGCAGGCAGAAATGGTTTCTAACGCAATGGTTGGAAATTCTCCCACTGCTATAGTGACCCTGCATGGTTTCTGTATCTCACCCATTACTGGGCCAATTTTTATGATCTTGGTATCAAAAAAATCGTAAAAATCAGGGCTTTCATGTGGCATGTGTATCCAGGGTTGATTAGGTCATGTGACTTGTTCACACGACCCAAAAAGCGCAAATTTGTGTGAATTTATGCTTAAAACAGATTTGAATGAGCTAGATATGCTAAAATGTGTCGCCCAGACCAATATAGAATAATGTACAAATATTTACATATGTTTTGCAATGATGTCATGGTGTCCAAATCAGGCAAACAGTCAGCTCAACTTGGTGAAAATCCAAAAATTGGTGTTAAACTGACTGGATAACCCATAAAAGGCACACCAAACCTTGCAAAACATGACCAAATAACATGAAAATAATGTTCTAGAAGCTTACATAATCAAACTCACAGCAGGACTTTGTGCAATTGCCTTGGATTTGGTAATGCACCAACTTGGACAAAAATATTCTCAGGAATATGTCATGTGATATGTGCGCACAGACCACCTGTTAGGTAAAAAAAAGATTATCAGTATTTTTATTTTATTTTAATGCCTTTAAAATCTCTCAATATAGCTTATTTACTGTGTTTTCAACAATATTCCGCATTTGGTAAGTCACATAAAGATGTGACAATACATATGTGACACCATCTTTTAGCCCTGATTTTTCTGATAATTACACACTTTGTTTCAAGGCAATCCGATAAAAGCTAAGTGACGTAAGAATTAATCTTGTTACAAGTTCTTATTGTAGTCAATTAATTAATCTTGTTACAAGTTCTTACGTAGTAAAAGAACTTGTTTTCCGGCCTGCATAGCAGGCAGAAATGGTTTCTAACGCAATGGTTGGAAATTCTCCCACTGCTATAGTGACCCTGCATGGTTTCTGTATCTCACCCATTACTGGGCCAATTTTTATGATCTTGGTATCAAAAAAATCGTAAAAATCAGGGCCTTCCTGGTCACGTGACCAGGCCGTTTTAGGCTTGTTAGATTCGCCTTATTTTTCTGCTTTTTTTGAGTATAAGATCATCCCAATTGGTTCACATTTGAGCGGACTACATGTTATTTACGTATTTAATATGTATTTGTTTAATAACAGTGTAAGTCCTCAGGCACTGCCTCACCCCAAAGTAAGAACTTGTTTTTGCCATGCGCAGCAATGGCCTCTGACCAAGTAAAGACCGGGGGGGTGTTTCGACTTGTCTGGCCCGTATCGCGGGCGCTTTGCGAGCGCTCGTCCCCAGGCTTGGGAGGCATGATCGATAGTGTGCGGTGAAGCGGTGTACCAAGTTTCGATAAGATCGGACGAGTGGTTGTTGCGTGAAGAACGAGTTAAGCGACGTCGAGATTTTCTCACGCTGTGTACCAATATGGTAGAAAGCAAGAAGGGGCGGTGGAGAAGCATATAAGGGCTGCTCCAAAGTTTGACACTTTTTGCAAGTTGCGAGCTCTACAGATGAAGGTTAATCAGGTTATAAATTTGGAAAGCTATTTTACCTTCACAGCGTCCTGCCACTCTGCTCTTGAATAAATACCACGCTGTACTTTGCGTATCTCTCTTAGGACTCCAACAACATTTTGATACTCTTCTTCATTGCGCTCTTGAGATAAAGTGGTGTTCTGCAGTTTTGTAGAGTGAATATCAGCTATTTAACTTGTAAATTTAATATTTACCTCTCTGAGGTTATAAGCGGCATCCAGTAAGGTCTTCCAGCTTAGACATTTCAGCTCCCAAAAGCTTGGATTGGCCTCTAGAGTTTGGTTCCAGGTGGATTGGTTGTTTGAAAGAATAGGCATGTTGTTAAAAGCCTCAAAAGTAACAGAAGATATGGAAGAGTTGACAGAAGTAGTTCGTTGGGTGCGATTTATTGTTTGTTTGGGTTGTTTTTGACGCTTCCGAGGTGGTGACTGAGGCCCAGAAGAAATAGACAGAGAATCAAGACCTTCTTTATAGTCAGAATCGTCATCCTCTTCCTTTTCCGAGTCCTCAATAAATTCCGCAGAATTTTCTTCAGCAACAAAGTCATGCTGGGTAATATCTTCTAAGAAGTTCAGCTGGTGGTGTTGAGGTTGATTTGTTCCAAACTAACAATATTTAGTAATAAGATTATAGCTGACAAGAAGATTCCTTACCTGCATCTTATCCACAATGTGTTGAAGCTGCTCTAGATATTTCATAGCTTCCTCTGGATTGTATTTCTGCCAAAATTGGTTTCCAACAAAAAATTGCAAGATTTCCAAGTCTGAGAGGGCCTCTACATCCATAGAAATGCTCATCTGCAGCCATGTTTTAATTGGTGGGATCTTAAATGACTTAGAATCTTCTTTTCAGTCTGGAGTTCAGCATGATACCCACAAATTTGAGATGATCAACAGCAATCTTGTCCAGCACATTCTTTTCCCACAACACTCTGTTAACCTTATCAATGGATCTCTTTTCCAGTTCCTCAAAAGAGGCAGTCAAGAGTTCACTGAGTTCCAAAGAATAGGTGAAAATAGGCAGAAGAACAGGAGTAAAGCTAGACATGATGAAGGTTGATAACAAGATTATCACCTAAAGGTGATCGTACTTGAAGGAGTCACAAGGTGTCACAACCTATTAAAATTCAAGACCTTAATACTCTACCTACAGGTCCAAACCTACAGTCCTTTAAATGTGAATTACATGGGAGTAAGTAATACAACAAGATACAATAGAAGCTTTGTAAAAAATAAATGAAATAAATATACCAAAGTTCTAGGTAGGTCAACATAGCTGGTACCCATCGATGTCAGGCAGCAAATAGATAGGCGATATGACTGTGGTGGTGACCTCGGTGTCGACGTGGACTCGCGAAAACCTACGTACTTTGAGTGGTCCTAATCCGGGCATCAGTATCCGCCGCGCTTGGCCTGTGCGTCGAATAAAGACCGACGTTCATGGGTGTTGTAGAACGAAAGTAGGGGACATGCGGAGAGCCTGGTGGAAAACGGGAGAAAGACCAGGGGCCGCGGGAGTCGAGCGGAGATCGAGAAAAAGAAAGGCACAGCGTGAGTCGAAAGCGAGAAGCAGAGTCGAGAGCGAGAAAGCGAGTCGAAGGGTGCGCCTGCATCGCGACTCGCTGCGTTCTCGGGAGAAAGACCGGGGGCCGCGGGAGTCGAGCGGAGAGCAAGCAAAAGACAGGCGGTGCGAGAGTCGGCCAGTGGAAGGACGCGCCTGGATCGCGTTCTCGGGAGAAAGACCGGGGGCCGCGGGAGTCGAGCGGAGAGCAAGCAAAAGACAGGCGGTGCGAGAGTCGGCCAGTGGAAGGACGCGCCTGGATCGCGACTCGCTGCGTTCCTGGCTAGGTGGATGAGGGAGCTGACCACTGGATCAAGGGTGTCAGTCCAGGAGTTGTGTTGCGGTGGATGGGTACGCTGGGTACATACCTCGGTCCATCCCTTCTTGCCTTTTACCACATTGGTAGTCAGCGTGAGAAAATCTGCTCGTCATTTTACTCGTTCTTCACGCTCTAACCACTCGTTCGATCTCTTCGAAACTTGGTACACCGCCTAACAGCACCTCATTCGCCATGCCTCCCAAGCCTGGGACCGAGCGCTCGTCGAGCGCCCAAGATCCAGGCCAGACAAGAGCCCCCCCCACTCCGGTCTTCACTGCAGCTCCTGCAGCGGGATCCTCCAGCTCTACTGCATCTTCTGCAGCTAGAGCTCGTTATGCCGGTGATGCCCCTTCTCAGGAGCGTCGCGGACCTACCAGGCCGTCCTCCAGGGCGTCCTCTTCCACGGTTATGGGCCCTGCGCCCGGACCACCTGCCTCCGACTCGGAAATGGCCGATTACGAGCCATCTACTCCGTCGGAACACTCGGTTGTCGATGAGATGGACGCAGGAGGGAGCGACTCCGCCTCGTCAATCGCAGCCATCCTCGAATCGGCCACCAGGTCTCTCCTCCGGGGGAGGCCTAGTGTTGATACTTCTCTTGCTGGGTCTCGCAGACTCGCCTCTTCCACTGTCAACTTTGTCGCAGCTCTCAAGAACACCGGATGGATCGATGCATCCACTGGCCCCGCCCACGACCATGTTGGCCTCTCCGAGGCCCTCTTGCCGTTCATTCAGATCCCGGATTCGATGGAGGTCGATCAGACCATCCGCCGCCCCGTGCGACCACCTCCCGCTGCCCTCTTCCCTCCGGAGAGAGCAGCACCTCCCGACGTTCCCCCTCCCCCGGCTAAGGTCGATAAGGGGAAGGGCAATGCCGACCACCCGAAGCAACCGCAACCCCGGCCTGCTAAGGCTAGGGAGGTTATTCCGTTCCAGAGGCCTCCTCCTCCGATCCCTCTTCATTCCAAGCCCGGCAGAGCGCAGAAACCCCGAGTGGACTATGCGGCTGCTGCAGCTAAGCCTGCTTCGGCGGCTCCTCCCAAAAGGCCCATAACGCCTTCTGCCCCCCAGGGTAATCCCGCTCCTGCTAAGAAGCAGAAGAGGGATGCCCCTCTCTTCACCTCGGCTGGGCCCTCGCGCAAGCAGGTCCTGATCGACTTCGCCACGCCTCAGCCCCCCCCGGTTGAGCGCGACAAGCTCTGGAACACGGTCGTCAAGGCCCTTTCCACCCACGGAGCCAGCGTTCGCGCTGAATCCGTTCTCCAGGCGTACCGGGGATACTCGGTCGTCACTTCCGGTGTGCCCACCACGCGTGATATTGAAATCATTCGCGGATGCGCGCACCAGCTCTTCCCCGATCTTGGAGACAAGATGTGGGTTGGCCTCCCAGCATCGAAGTCTTACCTTCGAGTGCTGGATGTTCCGACGTACCGACCTAATCAGGCGGGACTCACCCTCTCGGATCACATCAGACAGGCGATGTATGCGTCTGCTCTGGCGGATCTGCTTCATCTCGACGGGCCCGTCAGGCTCGTTCGTAACACCAAGACCAGTACCACGAGTACTGCGTACTTTAACATTTGGGACTCCAAGTCGGGATCCCGTGCCCGTGCCCTTATTGGTCGCACGTTCATGCTCGGTACGAACGTCCTTGTCATCAAGGAGTCGAACCGTCAAGCCGGTGTCCCCCAATGTCAGCGCTGCTGGCGATGGGGCCACACCATGATGGTCTGCAAGGCCTTGGCCTTGCGCTGTCCGCTTTGCTCGGGTCCGCATACGGAAGAGGAACACCGAGCCCATGCACCTTGCTGCAAGGGCTCGCCCAAGAGTAATCCGCCCATTCCCCCCACTCCGGAGGGTGAGCCGTGCCCTCATCGCCCCCACTGCTCCAACTGCAAGAAGGAGCACTCCGCCACCTCGAACAAGTGCAAGTTCTGGGGCCTCCGCTTCGATCGCCCAGGGATTGAAGCTCTCTATAAGCAGGTACGTGAACGCCCTGTCGTTTGTCGTCCTGCCGCCTCCTCTAACCCGTCGTCCCTAGCTTGATGCCAAGGACACCCGACGAGATTAGAATACTTACGTACAACGTAGCTAAAAATTCGTTAGCCCTCGATGTATGTCTTTCCACGTTCGTTGAAATATATGACGTGATCTTCGTCCAAGAACCGCCTTGGCGCGTTGTAAGACAAGCCCCCAGCACCATTTCTAAGAAAGGTGATGATGTTATCGGGACTGCAAACCATCCGGATTGGATTCCGATGTTTTGCCCCCAACCCGCCGGAGTAGCACCCCGCTGTATCGCTTTTGTGAGCAGAGGGCTTGTGCTGCTGCGGCCTTCCCTTCGCCGCGACCTTATCGACAGCCGCGATATTGTCCTTATCTCCCTGTACGCGGGGAGGTTCACTTTCAACATCATGGGTGTATACTCGGATGATCAGCACACGGCGATCAAGCTTCTCGCTGAGAAAGCCAACTCTCTCCCCCCGCTTGTGTATATGGGCGGGGACTTCAACTGCCACTCGAGAGAGTGGGATCCTGACTGTCGCTCCCATGGGACGACGGCCATCTCTCTGCTGGACACAGCAGCTTCCGTTGGCCTCGAGCTTGCTATTCCTAGCAACCCAGGCCCGACCTTCATCTCGCACAATCCGGATCTTCGACCTTCTGTCATCGATCTTGTGTTTGTTCCGCCGGACCAGGCTGTGTCTCTCACGACATGCCTGGAACCGGAACTGAAGATGAGATCGGACCATGTCCCAATCTCTTCTTTTGTCTCGATCAGATCGTCCAGATCAGATGCTGGTAAACGAGCGATCCCCCTGGAAGTCCAGATGCGATATCGGGCTGCCATTATTTCGAAGATCGAGGGCCTGCCTGCCCTAGATCTTGTCTCCCCGGACTCCGTTGAGGCAGCGGCTAGCGCTGTTGCTAAGGCGTTCTCGGACTCCTATGAGGAGTTTGCGGTCCGACGCTCCATTACGTCCCGCTCCACCCAATGGTGGACTCCGGAATGCACTGAATCCCTGGCCACCTATCGCGCGTCCCTCGAGGATGACGATTGGAGGTCATTCCGCAAACTCTGCAAGGAGACCAAGCGCAAGTTCTTCGATGAACGCATCGCGGACATTGCATACGCCAACAAGCGCCCCTGGGATCTCATGAACTGGGTCCAGAAGCGCGTGTTACCTGCATGCGAGGCTCTCTCTTATCAAGGGGCCCCGTGTATCTCTCTTGATTCCCTGTGGGACGCGCTCCATGGAACGTACAACTCGGCCTCTGGTCGGGCGCACGATCTATCTGACATTGACCGTATCCCTCCCATGCCAGTGAGGGAATGGCTCCCCTTTTCAATGTTCAAACTCACCGAGGCTCTCTCGGCGTGTTCGAGCAGATCCGCCCCGGGCCCTGACCACATTGGTTGGGATCACCTGAAGTGGTTCGTCTCCGAGTCGAAAAGCTCTGCTGCGACTTTCCTCCGGATCGCCAATGGGTGCCTCGAGCATTCCTATTGGCCCTCCTCGTTCAAGGAGAGCAAGTCGGTTATCATTCCGAAACCGGGCAAGCCCTCTTACGCCACCCCCAAGTCATTCAGGCCCATTGTGCTTTTGAATACTTTGGGGAAACTCATCGAGAAGATGATCTCGAACCGCATTCAGTTTGACGCGATCAAACATGATGTTTTCCATCCGAATCAGGTTGGGGGCGTTCGGCAGCGCTCCACTGAGGATGCTGGCCTCTACCTCACTCACATTGTGCGTGCGGGGTGGGCTAAGGGACTTAAAACGAGCGTCTTGGCGTTCGATCTGGCCCAATTCTTCCCCTCAATAAATCATGATGTTTTATTGGCGGTTCTCTCCCGGTTAGGTTTTCCACCGAACGTGGTGAAATTCTTCGCCTCATATCTCGTTGGGCGTCACACGCAGTATGCGTGGAACGCCTTCACATCTCCGCCTCGGTCTGCAGACGTGGGGGTAGGGCAGGGTTCTGCTCTTTCTCCGGTTACGAGTTCTTACGTAGTAAAAGAACTCGTTTTCTACACTTGATAGCAGAAGCAAATGGTTCCTAACAAAAACGATGGAAATTCTCCCACTGCTTCACTTTTTGTGACTGACCCTGAATTAAAAGTCTACAAACTTTTCTAATAGTTTCAAAATTATTATTGACCATGGGAATGGTTGTCTGATGTCCGTTGCTAGGATCTATTTTTAGCTTTTGTTCCTGTACACCTAATCTAAGGTTAGGTCTTGCCAGTAACATGACTAATTATGAGCCTTCTACATGTCTCTTTTTACTTTTTGGTCTGTTATATGTCATTGCTCTGGTTATGATGGTATATGTATAGCTTATATGGCTAAACCCTGAAAGTTTCTATTTACTTCAGTTGTATTGAATGAAGTACGCTTTTCTGAAGTTTTTTTTTTTTTTTGGGGTTGCCGGGCCGGAGCACAGTCGCGACTGTGCTCCGGACCGACACAGTGAAAGATCATTAAATATTGTTTTCAGTGTATTTCAGTGATTACTGGATCAAATCTTACAAAGATAATATCAAAAAATTTGTAAAATTCAGGTCTTTCCACTGGTAATATGACAGCCACATGGTATTTTGCACAGTCACACTAAAACTTTGTTTCCACTGTATCTGAATCATTACTGGGTCAATTCTCACAATAATAATATCAAAAAAATGTTAAAATTTGGATTTTTTAAAGTCATAAATTTGATAAATTTTTTGGTTGTAAAAGTGTGAAAATTGACATGTTATTGCCCAAAGTACACTCCAATCAGTTATTACTTGCTCTAACATTGTTATAGTGGTAATAAGGATATGAAAATTCAGGTTCTACTGTGGCTGTGCATTTTACCATCATAAAGACCTGAATTTTACAATTTTTTTGATATTACTTTCATGAGAATTGCCCCAGTAATGGTTGAGATGCACTAAAAACAAAGTGTTGGTGTGGCTGTGCAAGATACCATGTGGCTGTGCATATTACCATTAGAAAGACCTAAATTTTACAAATTTTTTGATATTATTTTTGTAAGATTTGACCCAGTAATCACTGAAATACACTGAAAACAATATTTAATGATCTTTCACTGTGGCGGTCCGGAGCACAGTCGCGACTGTGCTCCGGACCGCCACCTGGAAAAAAAAAAAAACTCAAATTTTCATTTGGAATGTCACTACTGGGTCAAATTTCATGAAAATAATATCAAAAAATTTGTAAAATTCAGGTCTTTGCAATGGTAATATGCACAGCCACAAGGTATTTTGCACAGCCACACCAACAAATTATTTTTTCTGTATCTCAGCCATTACTGATTTAATTTCTCACAAAAATAATATTAAAAAATTGTAAAATTTGGGTATTTTAAGTGTCCAAATTTTACAAATTTTTTGATATTAAAATCATAAGAATTGTCCTGTTAATGCCCAAGGTACACTGAAAATTCTTGTAGTGTATCTCAGTTGTTACTCAATCAATTGTCACAAAAATACTATCAATAAAATTATAAAATTTTAGCCTTTCCAATGGTACCCAGCACAGCCACAAAAACATGATTTTAGTCTATCCCAGTCATTACCACCTCAATTCTCAAGATATTAATGTAAAAATTAAAAAGTTTTCAGTTAATATTTTATTGTGTACTACATTAATTATCTATAAGTATAGAGAATCCTGAAAATTGACTGTAACCAGTATATATGACATTAGTGTTATCTTTTTATTTTATCTTATCTTATCTTATCTTATCTTATCTTATCTTATTGGATTAGATAAATCTGTGTGACTTGTAACATATGTCACATAGTTATAAACTGCCAGCTCATCATTTCTCTCTTTCTTCTTTACCAGCATGTCTGTCCACCCGGATAGGTCGATAGTGTACCTCTTGCTGAGGGGATTACAAGTTCTTACGTAGTAAAAGAACTTGTTTTCCGGCCTGCATAGCAGGCAGAAATGGTTCCTAACAAAACCAATGGAAATTCTCCCACTGCTATAGTGACCCTGCATGGTTTCTGTATCTCAGCCATTACTGGGCCAATTTTGATGATCTTGGTATCAAAAAATTCGTAAAAATCAGGGCTTTCATGTGGCATGTGTATCCAGGGTTGATTAGGTCATGTGACTTGTTCACACGACCCAAAAAGTGCAAATTTGTGTGAATTTACACTTAAAACAGATTTCAGTGAGCTAGATATGCTAGAATATGTTGCCCAGACCAATCTAGAATAATGTACAAATATTTACATATGTTTTGCAATGATGTCATGGTGTCCAAATCAGGCAAACAGTCAGCTCAACTTGGTGAAAATCCAAAAATTGGTGTTGAACTGACTGGATAACCCATAAAAGGCACACCAAACATTGAAAAACATGACCAAATAACATGAAAATAATGTTCTAGAAGCTTACATAATCAAACTCACAGCAGGACTTTGTGCAATTGCCTTGGATTTGGTAATGCACCAACTTGGACAAAAATATTCTCAGAGATATGTCATGTGATATGTGTGCACAGACCATCTCTTAGGTAAAAAAAACATTATCAGTATTTTTATTTTATTTTAATGCCTTTAAAATCTCTCAATATAGCTTATTTACTGTGTTTTCAGCAATATTCCGCATTTGGTAAGTCACATAGAGATGTGACAATACCTCTGTGACACCATCTTTTAGCCCTGATTTTTCTGATAATTACACATTTTGTTTCAAGGCAATCCGATAAAAACTAAGTGACGTATGAATTAATCTTCTTACAATTCCTTATTGTAGTCTAATAATTAATCTTGTTACAAGTTCTTACGTAGTAAAAGAACTTGTTTTCCGGCCTGCATAGCAGGCAGAAATGGTTCCTAACAAAACCAATGGAAATTCTCCCACTGCTATAGTGACCCTGCATGGTTTCTGTATCTCAGCCATTACTGGGCCAATTTTGATGATCTTGGTATCAAAAAATTCGTAAAAATCAGGGCCTTCCTGGTCACGTGACCAGGCCGTTTTAGGCTCGTTAGATTCGCCTCATTTTTCTGCTTTTTTTGAGTATAAGATCATCCAATAGCTTCAGATTTGAGCGGACTATGCAATATTTACTTATTTAACCTTTATTTATAGTCGGACTCACCTAGAAAGTAAGAACTTGTTTTTGCCATGCGCAGCAATGGCCTCTGACCAAGTTCTGTCGGCGTTGTGCTTGGTGCTGATCATGCGCCTCTTCGAGCTGCACCCGGATGCGTGCTGGCTCCTCTCGTATGTCGACGACGGTACGCTCATTGTGCAGTCAAAGTTGCTCGACCAGAATTGTTTGCTCCTCAAAAAAGCTTACAAGGTTATATTCGAACTTTTCACTAAGTTCGCGCTCGTCCTCGAGCATGACAAGTCGGAGATTTATCACTTCGACAGGTCGTTCTCAGATTATAACCCTCCGATTGATCTGGGCTTTGCCCCATACACCGGAGCCACTCCCCTGAAGCCCAAGCCGTTCTGGCGATACTTGGGCTTCTTCTTTGATCGCAAGCTCACCTTCCATGAGCACGTTCGCTTCTACTCGACCAAGGCATTCTCATCAGTTCAGGCTATGCGGATGCTTGGTTCGTCTACTAAGGGTCTGGAACCGCACTCCAAGCGGCTTCTGTACCGTTCCTGCGTGGTGCCCATAGCTACCTATGGGTTCCGCTTATGGTACTTCGATGGCGCTAAATGTAAGGGCGCCGTGAAGCTATTGAGCCAGATGCAGCGCAAGGCTGCTCTCTGGATTACAGGGGCGTTTTCGACGTCCCCAGGCCCAGGTGTGGAGGCCCTCGCGGGTCTCCTCCCTATTCACATTCTCCTCGATCGAATGGCCGCGCTCGGTATACTGCGCGCGGGCACGCTGTCGGGGACTCATCCCGTTCGATCATTCTTGATCGGGCATATGTTGGGCAAGGCTAAGCCTCACCCCCTCTCGGCTCACTCGCTGACGCGCCGGCAACGGCTCACCACGAAGGGGCCTATCATGGACATCGTTAAGAGGCTCCCCGAGCTGACTGAGCATTTGGATCCTTCGCATCCCCTTGCTCAGCCAGGCCGTCGGCTGCGCGACACTTATTGGTCGCGCATCCACTTCGACAACTCCCTCTCTCCTTTGGAGAAGGGTGATCGTGCTCTCTACCTCGACTTCATTTCGGAACTTTTTATGTCCGATACGTGGGGGTTGTGCATCGGGGTGGACGCTAGTGTTTTCACTAACCCCGCCTCCAAAAAGGCTACTCAGGCTGTTGCAGCAGGGGTCCTTTACTCACAAGGTGCCGAAGTTAATCGCTTCAGGTGGCTTGTAGGCCGTGCTACCGCACCCGACGCGGAGCTGTCGGCTGTCGTCCGTGCTCTCGAGCTCGCCACCCAGCGCGCTTGTGAACACATTGCAATCTTCACGGACTCGATCGCGGCCGCGAAACGAGCCCTTGACCCCTCCTTGCACTCGTCGCAGGCTCACTCCTTGCGCGCGTGCAAACTCGTCGAGACCTGGCTGGCGGGAGATCCGCTACGCTGGTTATCATTCCACCACGTCCCCTCTAAACTTAAGTGGGGCATGCAACATGAGGCGCACAAGCACGCTGCTGGCTCCATTCACCGGCCTGTGGACCACGGTTCACGGGTCACTCTCGACCGTCTCCGTTCGGAGGCGGACGCCGCCGCGGCGCGTCGTTGGGCTAAGGCTGCAACGGATCGTCCGCAAGATCTCGGTCGCGACTTCCTCCAGCTTCGCAAGCTGGGCAAGAGAGTCGTTACTATAACCCCGGATACTCACTAGTAGCTGCATTTTTCATCATGCAAACGCGGTGGCTGCCCTACAGGGTCTGGTTCTACCACCGCAAATGAATGAAAAAATTTTTCATTTCATTCCGACGTTTGTTTCATTCCAGTAAATTCATCAATTTTTGTCTCATTCTTTCCGCAAAAATGCTTCATTCTCCTTTTCATTCCAGTTTTTTCTCTTTCATTCCGATTTTTTCTCTTTCATTCCAATTCCAACCTGATTCACTTGGTCAGAGGCCATTGCTGCGCATGGCAAAAACAAGTTCTTACTTTCTAGGTGAGTCCGACTATAAATAAAGGTTAAATAAGTAAATAATATGTGGTCCGCTCAAATCTGAACGGATTTGGATGATCATATACTCAAAAAAAGCAGAAAAATGAGGTGGTTCTAACAAGCCTAAAACAGCCTGGTCACGTGACCAGGAAGGCCCTGATTTTTACGAATTTTTTGATACCAAGATCATAAAAATTGGCCCAGTAATGGCTGAGATACAGAAACCATGCAGGGTCACTGTATGAGTGGGAGAATTTCCAACTTGGTCAGAGGCCATTGCTGCGCATGGCAAAAACAAGTTCTTACTTTGGGGGTGAGGCAGTACCTCAAGAAATGTTATTACATAAATACATGTTAAATAAGTAAATAATATGTAGTCCGCTCAAATCTGAACCAATTGGGATGATCTTATACTCAAAAAAAGCAGAAAAATGAGGCGGATCTAACAAGCCTAAAACGGCCTGGTCACATGACCAGGAAGGCCCTGATTTTTACGATTTTTTTGATACCAAGATCATAAAAATTGGCCCAGTAATGGCTGAGATACAGAAACCATGCAGGGTCACTGTATGAGTGGGAGAATTTCCAACCATTGCGTTAGAAACCATTTCTGCCTGCTATGCAGGCCGGAAAACAAGTTCTTTTACTACGTAAGAACTTGTAACAAGATTAATTATTAGACTACAATAAGAACTTGTAATAAGATTAATTCTTACGTCGCTTAGTTTTTATCGGATTGCCTTGAAACAAAGTGTGTAATTATCAGAAAAATCAGGGCTAAAAGATGGTGTCACATATGTATTGTCACACGTTTATGTGACTTACCAAATGCGGAATATTGTTTGAAATACACTATATTGGGAGATTTAAAGGCATTAAAATAAAATAAAAATACAGATGATGTTTTTTTTACCTAAGGGATGGTCTGTGCACACATATCACATGACATATCCCTGAGAATATTTTGGTCTAACTTGGTGCCTCAATTGATTTCAAGGGATTTGCACAAAGTCCTGCTGTGAGTTTGATTATGTAAGCTTCTAGAACATTATTTCCATGTTATTTGGTCATGTTTTGCAATGTTTGGTGTGCCTTTTATGGGTTATCCAGTCAGTTTAACACCAATTTGCGGATTTTCACCAAGTTGAACTGACTGTTTGCCTGATTTGGACACCATGACATCATTGCAAAACATATGTAAATATTTGTACATTATTCTAGATTTGTCTGGGCAACATATTTTAGCATATCCAGCTCACTGAAATCTGTATCAAGTGTGAATTCACACAAATTTGCGCTTTTTGGCTTGTGTGAACAGGTCACATGACCTAATCAACCCTGGATACACATGCCACATGAAAGCCCTGATTTTTACGAATTTTTTGATACCAAGATCATAAAAATTGGCCCAGTAATGGCTGAGATACAGAAACCATGCAGGGTCACTGTATGAGTGGGAGAATTTCCAACCATTGCGTTAGAAACCATTTCTGCCTGCTATGCAGGCCGGAAAACAAGTTCTTTTACTACGTAAGAACTTGTAACCCTACGCCCAAGCCCACGCCCAAGCCCAAGCCCGCGCCCACGCCAACGTCATCCCCTTTGCCTTCACCTTCGCTCGTCTCCCTCTCCCTCTCCCTCTCGCCCGGCTCTGGACTCCCCGCGTTCAACACGCCCTAAAATTCGGTTTGGCACGACTTGGAGCAGGGAGAGGGGTGGACGACGGGATATGGGAAATACGAACATGAACATGGGCATGTCCGTCGACACCCCCACCCGCTCCCACATCGGCCAACCTCAAGGTCTCGGGCCTCAGACACCCAGGCGCCAGGGCTCCCCTCATGCCAATCCACCGCAAAACATGAACATGGGCATGGGCATGGGCGGGCGAGGCAACATGACCCCCGGTGGCGGGATGAACATGGTCGGAGGCGGCGACATGGGCATGAACATGAACATGAACATGCCCTCCAGCCCGCACCCAGGCAATCTCGGGCCTCAAGCGCACCCCATGGCGCCCTCCTTCTCTGCCGCCTCCTTGCCCACATCCACCAACCCGCCGGCAACACCCACAGGAATCTCCCCGATCGGCATGCAACCCACCCTCTCTGCCTCGGGCATGGGTGCCGTCCACTTCCACCTCCGCCCCAAACCTCGCCGTCCCCTCAACCTCAACCTCAACCGCAGCCCCAACCAACGCCCAATCTACATCCACCAACCCACCCACCAACCCACCACCACAACCACCACCACAACCACCACCAACCCAAGCCTCGCCCCCCTCCCTCCCCTCGCCCCCTCCCTCAACCCAAAAACAACCTCCATCACCCTCCTCCCCCTCCTCTCCTTCCCAAAACACGATCCCCCCCCCTCCCGCCGGCCCAAATCAGCGCTATCAAAGAATGGATAGTAACCGACACGGCGTACGAGGCTCTCCAGCGCCAGATGGTCTCCACCATGGCCGACGAGGCGCGTCAGGCGTTTGGGGTGGGTGGGTCGGCGGGTCCGGCATGGTGGGATCGCGGCGCGCCTGGAGGGGGTGGGGTAGGGAATTGGAATTGGTATAGGAGCCAGAGGAGGGAGGGGTTTGATGTGCGATACCCGCGGGTGAGGAGGAAGAGGGAGCATCATGGGCAGAGGAGGTAAGCCTCCCCTCCCCCTCCCCTCCTTCCCCTCTTTCCATCACTAACCCACCCACCCACCCCCACAGACCCCGTAGTAACCCCCGAAGCCTTCGCCCAATCCCTCGTCAAAGATTACGCCCTTGCGCCGTCCTACCACTCCGTCATCGACATTATTGTGGGGTCTATCAAGCTTGACGACCAGTTCGAGTGGGACCTCGACAATCCCTCCGCCTTCGCTTGAAGATTTTGCGGAAGTGTACACCCAGGAGCTCGGACTAGGCGGTGAATTCAAGTACGTCCCTACCTACCTCTCATCATCCCATTATGAGTCCTTTGATTTATCAAAGACTCATTCTTTATAAACCCAGAACTTAGTTGAAATTTTGATTGATTAATTCATTGATTGATCATTCAACACCGCGGAAAAAAATTTCCCAAAAAGGAAATTTTTGATTAAATAATAGATTTAGGTCCCTTGACTATCAATCTGAAAAAATCATGTGACTTGCTATTTTCAATCCTGAGATATTGATCTTTTAAGTCCAAAAATCACAAAAGTGCCTGCTTTTTTCGAGTTTTTCACATTTTTCTCAATAAGAAAGACAGCTAATCACTTGTGAAGCAGCCATTGCTGCGCATGGCAAATACGAGTTCTTTATGTTTTTATTGTCTAAATAAGTTCATCAGTATCAAATACCCAGCTATTGATTATAATTTTTAGACTAAATAAAAACAGCATAAATTATTTAAAGACTCAAAACAAATCACACAATTCCTCAGCATTTACAATTAGTAATAAATTCATTTATTTGAATAATAAATTGAAGTATTTGAGGAATGGTACAAATATTTGTCAATATTTGTGAGCATAAATATACTCAGCAGATAACCCAGAATTTTGCAAATTTTATGATACAAAATTCATGATATTTGAACAAGAATCCAGAAAGCTATGATATTATAATATATTTAATCTCTTATCTTGGGCATTTGCTTGAAAATTAAGTTATCAGATTGCATGGTATAAATATATTTGGACTCAGAAAAAATTTCTCTTATTTTACAAATTTTTTTTGCTTTCCACAACTTTCCCACGCTTGGTTGCAAAACACTTATTTCTTAAATAATACAAACAGAACCAAATATTTGCAAATTATTATCCACCTATTTTATTGCCCTGAATTTTCTGAATTTTCTGATATTAAAATTATGTAATTTGAGTCAGAACTGAGCATGTTAGAGACTGATTACTGATTTGCAGACTCGCGTCCAAAAGTCATTTCTCAATGAGGAAATTACCTGGTCACATGATTTTAATATATTTGTAATCAGAAAAATTCAAGCTATTTTTCAATATTTTTTCCGGATTTATTACATAACATTCTCACCCCACAGATCAGATCTGCATGCTAAAAGCCTAATAATCCGATCATGATCGACATTGTGCACAGCATGATGCACGCCAAGATCAAAAATGGGTTTAGTCGACCCACTTTTGATCTTGGCGTGCGTCATTAGTCAATTAATGATGCGTGATGTCATTAATGTGCAATATCCATACATGTAAATATTTATTTTAGGCATATCTCCATCAAATCTTCACGGATTCTGATGAAATAAATTGTAAAATATTTAGAAAATTCAGGGCTATAAATCATATTAAATGTGCGTTGCGGGAATCGGACTATTTGGTGACGTATGGGTGTTATAAGAGTTGTTGACGGCATATCAGAGTATTGCATCATTGGTTACCAAGGGAAGTGATGGATCTGATGTCATAAATATAGCAATGTGATGTCATTGATCCCATCAATCAATCAAGCTAAATTTAGAATGTGTTACTTTAAGCAATCAATGCTGAGGATTGATGTATTTTATGCTATTCTGCACCAATTTTCCTGAAAAAAAAAAAATATTACTTGGAAAATTAATGGGATCAGTTTTTATTAAGAAGGTTTAGCAGTTGCGCAATTGAATGATGTATTATTTTGGGATTCAATCACATTGGCAACGTGCAACAGATGGTTACTAGGGAAAATAATGCATCACTAATCAATCAAAGTTGTCATTAAATGTGTTCTCACGACTTCATTTTTTGAATTAAAAGACTACAAACATTTGTAGCAACTAGGAACAAAGACTACAAAAAAAGTGAAGCCGTGAGAGAAAATGAACGAAAAATGTGGTCGCACTGCAAGCAAATTAGCGGAAAGTCAGAATAAGAACGAGTTCTTTTACTAACGTAAGAACTCGTAACATGATTTAAAAAGATTCAGGGTCCTCAAATCATTTCCCCCAACTTTGTTTTTTTTTCCCAAAATGGTAATTGCCAAATTGGGTAGCTTTCTCCCACCATATATAATAAGTTGAACTTTGAAACTTCCTTGTTTCTTTTCTCCATCACTAATGCAGCTATTGACTTGGTTTTTTCTGCTATGATCTCTGGCTATTCTTTAATATCATTTAGGATACTCTTCTGGCCACCAAGGTGTCTGATTGTGCCATTAACTTTTGATCTTTTGAAATTAAAAAGGACTCATACATGCTATGCGAAGCAATGGCCCACACCAACAAGTCGCAACCTGACCCACCCACCCCCTCCAGAACCGCCATCGCCCGAGTTGGACGCGGTGACCCTTGCACTGGCTGCGGCTGCGAACGCGCCAATGTCGAGACGGGCGGCGGCGGCTGCTGCGTCGTTGACGATTGCGAATATGGTTGCGTCGGAGGCTGGGATGGCTCTCGCCCCCACCCTCTTCCCGCCAGACGCCCACGCCCATGCCCATGCCCACGTCATCGCATTCGCATTTGCCCCCTCTTCCCTCTCCCGTTCGACGACAAGTCGGTCGCGCGGCGGATACTGACGCCCAGTGTAGGGCCCCTCGAAGTACGTAGCCACTCACTGCATCACCTTGGCTTGCCTGACGACATGGGTTCCCCAACCAGCTGCAGTCCATTGTCTGCCCACGAATGCTGGGCGATTGTTCACGGGCCCCAAGATAACTGCTGCCCAACATATATACTGACAAATCATGTAGTGTATTGTAGCACCTCCCCTAGATTTTTTCAAGACTAAGTTACATCTAGAAGACAAAGCTTGTGATGAATAGGTTATTAAAAAAACTTTAACTTGAAATGTTCGAGATTTGTGTGGCTGTGCAGAGTACCGACGCGCTTGCTTAAGCCGCGTGTTCATGTTCATGTTCGTTGCTTCTTGTCTCTTACCATCAACCTCCACCTCAACTTCAACTTCAACTCTTGCTTTTTTTTCTTGAAGATGTCTGCTGAACCTACTTCTTCTGGGTCCTTCTCTCAAGGTATTTGAGACTGTATACTGAACTAAAGCTTTGTTGATTCTGTTATCACTTAGCTCAACCCCCCATCACTTATTCTCCTAGGACACACTCTGTATTGATCGCCGCCTACCCTTGGGATACGGATAGTTTGCTTGAGCCCTCTCTGAGTGATCTTTTTCCAGGGCCCAGTTCTTTAGACAAGTTGTTGAAGGTATGGTTCTTCTTAAGAATCTTAGGCTCTGAGCTTATCCGGTTCCTTCTGAAGCACCTGGCCCAGACTATAGTTTCTTTTGAAACCAACTTTCAGAATCGTATTATTGTTGGGGATCCTGGGCTTCGTCAGCATCTTCGTATTCAAAGCACAGAATTGCAGACCACAGAAACCAGCAATGCCTTGGTCGCATATAAGTCAAAAGGCCGCAAAACAGTCAAAGTCTACAATGATGTTACTCGTGTACTTGCCTTATACCGGATTATTGATGTCGCCTCAAAGTTCCTGGGCAGACAAAGTCTGGTTCCCGTTCCAGTGCATCCTAAACTTCCCCTGCCTAAATTGACATCCTTTAGAGTAGGTTCTTTTTTATTATTGGGAGAGATCTATTCTGAATATTTGCAGAAAGCGATGCTTAATGATTGTCAAGACTGCCTCACAGCAGCGCGTCTAAATTTCCAGAGCCATGCCATGCTCGCAGTCCCTTTTGCCCAAGATGATCTTCATTTGAGCTCCTTGAAGTTCTTGTGCCGAGTCGAAGCCTCTACAAATGGGTTTTATACCCTATGGAACCTCCAACTGGCTGCTATGCATCTCAGACAGATGATCTCATAACTATGGACTACACCTCCCAAAATGAGAATATACCTGACGTTCCTGAAAAGCTGGAACTTTTGATTTTCTCTTCTGAAGAGTAAGCAGATTTTTTTCTATATTTTTCTCAAGTGTCAAAAACCTTCATCTTTACTTTTATAGGGTTAACAAGTCCTTAACGCAACCAGAAAAGAATATGTTTAATAAGCTTGTAAAGGACCATGTTCCTGTAGGCTTTCGTCTCTCGCTTCAGATAGCCTTGCTGGTGTCTCCAATCTTCTTGCTTAGTGGCACTAAACTCTGTTCGGTCTCCTGGGACAAGGAGGAGTTGATTCGTGTAAGTGTTTATCCTCAAATCTACTCTTAGAGCTATATTCTTACTACAAGTTTCAAGTATTCCAAGGCTTTGGGTAATCAGAAGCCTGAAATTATATTGCGCGTTGAGAAGATGATTTGGAAGGTTTTATTCGATATCGCACAAGGTGTTACACAGCCTTATCTAGCTATGCAAGATCTGATGGGAGAACTACCCTGGGGTGATATTGATGATATGTCCGATGCAGAGATTGAATGGTTTAAGCCTGGTATTATTAATCCACCCTATTGAGTCTCATTTATTCACTTATATTTCTTTATCTTTAGACCCAAATGTCACTAATGCTTTGCCTTCTCCTGCCCATGTTTCTATTGTTGGCCCAATCTCACCAAACTGGCCTATGGCAGAAGTTCTGCGACCTACGGCTCCTGCGCAAACAGCTGGCTCATCTGCAGGTGCAAATGTGAACGCCGATGCAAATGCAGCCAACGTCGATGCAAATGCAGCCAACGTCGAGGCAAATGCAGCCAATGTTGATGCAAATGCAGATATGAACACAGATGCAGATGCAGATGCAGATGCAAACACAGACGCTAATGCGGATGCAAACCATGATGCTGATGCTGATGCTGATGCTGATGCTGATGTGGATATGCCTGGACCTGAGCATGAAGGTAAATTAATATTCATCTAACGGGATCTAGTTTAATCTATATTTATATAGACGCGACCGCAAATCCAGGAGCTGAAGATAGCAATCCAGATGCCTCTGATTCAGATGGTAAAATTAAATTCAATTCTGGAGTCCTTGATTCTAACTCTAATCTCATTTAGACGACCCCAAGAAGAAATTGCGCGGTGGAAAACGCCAACGTGACCCCTCCTCTCCGGACAAGCCTTCCAAGAAGCCCAAGGGGTCCAAGGGGTCCAAGGGGTCCAAGCGCCCCCAGCGCAATCCAAAAAAGTCAGAAAAAGGAAAGCAGAAGCAGCTCACATACTCCTCCTCCTTGCTCATTCGGCTCTTTAGTCAGAAAGAAGATCAGAAAACATATGTTCCAGCTGAGGAAATCGTGATGTCCTTTGTTGAAGATGAGTTGGATGTAGAGGCAACTGTACTTAAGGTAAGAATATGTTTACTTTTGATATACCTTTTCTAAAACTTCTGAGATAGAAAGTCAACATGCCTGGCGAGGACATTTCAGCCACCCTCTATGATGCTTTTGGGAAGGCTAGAACTGTCACTCCTTCCTTTCACGTAAGTTTCAGCTCAGCTAATACAATATAATATATCTGAACTATGTGGCTATCACTTTAGGATGCCACCGATGCAAAGAACTTCTCCAATCTTCTCAAGGCTGTTACAAGTTCTTACGTAGTAAAAGAACTTGTTTTCCGGCCTGCATAGCAGGCAGAAAACATTCCTAACGCAATGGTTGGAAATTCTCCCACTCATACAGTGACCCTGCATGGTTTCTGTATCTCAGCCATTACTAGGCCAATTTTGATGATCTTGGTATCAAAAAATTCGTAAAAATCAGGGCCTTCCTGGTCACGTGACCAGGCCGTTTTAGGCTTGTTAGATCCGCCTCATTTTTCTGCTTTTTTTGAGTATAAGATCATCCCAATCGGTTCAGATTTGAGCGGACTATGCATTATTTACTTATTTAACATATATTTATGTCGTAACACGCACCCACAAAGTAAGAACTTGTTTTTGCCATGCGCAGCAATGGCCTCTGACCAAGTTGAGAAATGTTACATAAATGGCAAGCCGCGCCATGCAACGGAAGGAGTGTACTCCAATTTCCATATTATGGAGGAAAAGGTCTTGAAAGAAATGGAGCCAGAAGCCGTTGCAAAGATCATTCGCAGCAAAGTCCTCGTTTTGACAAACTGTGAAAACTCAAATATTGAGTTTAACGCTCGCGACCTCAGCAACATAGCCTCTCTTTCTTCCCCCATTTCCGTTCAAGGTAAGATTGACAGTTTAAACCTAGTTGAAGAAATACTGACTTTTTTTATTAGATTTCTCCATTGTAACCAAGAAGCCTAATGATCGTCATCTCGTCGGCAATCTTCAGCAGATCCTAGACTGCACCACCCAGGAGAATTGCAAGATTCTCAACGTCTTGGACCTCCCCAATTCTACCTCTCCTCTTCCTATCACTCAGTATTCATCCGAGCTCATAGCTTGGAATGCAACTATCAGATCTATGTTTTGTCAGCCTCAAGAACATTTTCCTACCTCTGATATGTCCTGGTTTCTCGTCGGTCTTGCCAATGCCCTGCATCTTGGGCATATTGATAGCGACGGCCTAGGTACTGTTGTTGAAGTTCGCAATCGAGATGGTGGGAAGTATTGGATGAAGGCAACTCGGATTCCACAGACCCGGGAGAGTGGGGACCCAGAAGCTGACCGCGCTGCAGCTTTATTGGAACTTGCAAACGTCAATCTGTTCATCAAATTCAATTTGGAGCTACCGGACTTGAAGCATTGGATCCTGGAAGGTATTCTGCTTACAAACAAAACCCGCATGTAAGTTTTTCTCTTTTTAGCTATAAGTTGTTTATTAACTTCAAAATTTCTAGCGTCATGGGACCTAACAGCCCTCACTGGGTTTTTACCCCATTTCACACAATCTGCTCTGGAGGACATTATATATCCACTCCAAATATGCAGGACACGCTGATTGGTTTGATTCACACGTTTATGCTTGACGACTTCATCACCAACATCAACCATCCTCCCACACGCATCCTTTTCTGCAGGATGGCTACCTTTTATTATAAGGGTTTGGTGCAGAAAAAGTATAATGAATTTGGTTTGTCTTTTTGTTTGGGTTTTTTTCTCTAGCTAATAAATTTTCAATTATTACAAGTTCTTACGTAGTAAAAGAACTTGTTTTCCGGCCTGCATAGCAGGCAGAAATGGTTTCTAACGCAATGGTTGGAAATTCTCCCACTGCTATAGTGACCCTGCATGGTTTCTGTATCTCAGCCATCACTGGGCCAATTTTTATGATCTTGGTATCAAAAAAATCGTAAAAATCAGGGCCTTCCTGGTCACGTGACCAGGCCGTTTTAGGCTTGTTAGATTCGCCTTATTTTTCTGCTTTTTTTGAGTATAAGATCATCCCAATCGGTTCAGATTTGAGCGAACTACATGTTATTTACGTATTTAATATGTATTTGTTTAATAACAGTGTAAGTCTTCAGGCACTGCCTCACCCCAAAGTAAGAACTTGTTTTTGCCATGCGCAGCAATGGCCTCTGACCAAGTTGAAGCTGCTCATGGCCATGTTTTCAACATCCAAAACTTTTCTGGAGTCCTCGACGTTATCTCGTTTTGTAATCTCATTATCCTCATCAATGTTCTCGACTTCCGGACCTACATGTACAATGGGGAATTCACCGTCAACAACTTCGAGAGGCTCACCAAGGAACGTATAGCCTCTATTGAAGCTTTCAACTACAATGCGCTTAGTGCAAAGGAGCGTATGCGTTATCAATATGCCAGAGGCCAGGCATACGCAATTCTTGACTGGCTGTTCAAGTCAGTTGAGATCAAGGAATTTCCATCAGGCAAAATCATCAAGAATCCCTATCATTCCTTGTGGATCCCTCTCATGGCTCAACAGGCTTCTGCACTCTTGGTTTATAAGAAGAAAACCATGGAAGCAGAGCTGAGAGGAGCTAAGGGGTGTACGCCTGCAGCTCTGAAGCGTCAAATTCTGTTATGTTTCCAGAACACCATCTTGGAACAAGCTGTGAATGATGCTATTGAAGCTGAATATGAGGTTTTCACCTTTTCAGATCCAACAGGCTATACTGCGACACCCCTACCACATTTGAAATCTGCTTTAAGTGAGTTTATATTTGCTATTTTATATTTTAATTATATTGACAAGTTGTATCTCTAGCCTCTGTATCCCTTCCAAAATTAGGAGAAACAGAAGGCGATAGGAAGTACAATTTGGGTATCGCCAAAGGGTTTATGCTCTCGGCAGAGCAGATAGAAGCATCGTATTTGACTATGCGTGATATGGAACCTGACCACTGGCAGGAGGAGGAGGAGGATGATAACGATAAAGCTGGTGACGAGGAAGACGACGAGGAAGAGGAAGAAGAAGTTGTAGTTGAAAAGCCTTTAAAGCGTCGCAGGGTGCCAAAGGTAATTCATTCACCTTCTTTATCACCTCCTTCATTGCCTGCAGCTCCTTTATCTCCTCCACCTGCATCATCGACTTTATCATCACCCCCACCGACAACACGAGCATCATCAACACGCGCATCATCACTAATGTCAACTCTAACACCACTCCCACAGTCGCCATCATCGTCAGCTTGATAGTCTTCTTAAAATACCGCATTTGTATTATTTACGCTATAACTTTGTTTGTTTTATGTTTATGCTATCAGTCTGACATCAGTAACCAAACAAACATCAACCAATGTTGAAAGTTCAACTTTTGATGAGCGCTCTTTCTTTCTACTTACCACCATCTACTCACTCTATCTTCAGCTCAAATGAAGTTACTCCTTATCTTCCTGACCTTCTTCATACTTATACCAAGACAGCTCAATCAAATCAGCTTTCTATCTCAGTCCTTACAAAGCTTTGCTCTAGGTATATCTTTAATTCACTTTGAAGTCTCAAACCTGACTCTTTTGACCTTCAAAGGTGACACTCATGACATTCAAAACTCATCTGGCATTCTTGGCATTAGCATTCAGCGTACTTTTGATACTTTTGATACTTCTGACATTAGTATTCAACATACATCTGAGATCTCTGGCATTAGACTTCAATTTATATCTCATATATCTACCACCAAGACCTTTCATAGATCAACTATCTCTGGCATTGATATTCACAACTTAGTTTGCAAATTTAAAGCTTATTATGAGTCTTTTGATTTATCAAAAACTCATTCATTATTCCAGGACTTAGGCCAAAAATTGATTCATTCATTCATTGATTCATCCATCAACACCGCGGTAAAAACCTTCCTATTACAAACAATTGTCCATATCTCAGCCAGTTCTAGGCCAATTTTTATGATCCTGCCACCAGTAAATCCCATTTTTTGCCCCCTACACGATTATGTTATCAGGTAAGCATGATGGCATCAATTTTGTGGGAAGATCGGCCCAAACATGTCATTTTATGCTTGAAAAGCACACAACTGGGCTGTTTTATATCAGATTTAAGTGATTCAACTTGTTTTCAGACATATTATGTAATCAATATGGTCCTGGGAATATACCAAAACAATCCATAGCACATGTCATATCACCTCTGGCTCTGACTTGGAGTAATTTGCCAAAATTGAGTTACAAGACACATGTCACAGGGACAAACAAAGTTGTGCAAACATTGCCAAATATTCTAAAAACCTTAAAATTTAAACTCCCCTTGTTATTACCTGTCCGAAACCTATAGAAACTTCATATTTCTCTGAGATTTGGCTTAAATAAGAAGTTTCTCATAAGATATGCTTATGTAATAATTTGTTTGATGCCATCAGATTGTAGCCCCAATTTTTCCTGAAATTTTGAACCTAAAATCAAGACAAACAGATAAAATCTTGTTATGAGTCTTTTGATTTATCAAAAACTCATTCATTATTCCAGGACTTAGGCCAAAAATTGATTCATTCATTCATTGATTCATCCATCAACACCGCGGTAAAAACCTTCCTATTACAAACAATTGTCCATATCTCAGCCAGTTCTAGGCCAATTTTTATGATCCTGCCACCAGTAAATCCCATTTTTTGCCCCCTACACGATTATGTTATCAGGTAAGCATGATGGCATCAATTTTGTGGGAAGATCGGCCCAAACATGTCATTTTATGCTTGAAAAGCACACAACTGGGCTGTTTTATATCAGATTTAAGTGATTCAACTTGTTTTCAGACATATTATGTAATCAATATGGTCCTGGGAATATACCAAAACAATCCATAGCACATGTCATATCACCTCTGGCTCTGACTTGGAGTAATTTGCCAAAATTGAGTTACAAGACACATGTCACAGGGACAAACAAAGTTGTGCAAACATTGCCAAATATTCTAAAAACCTTAAAATTTAAACTCCCCTTGTTATTACCTGTCCGAAACCTATAGAAACTTCATATTTCTCTGAGATTTGGCTTAAATAAGAAGTTTCTCATAAGATATGCTTATGTAATAATTTGTTTGATGCCATCAGATTGTAGCCCCAATTTTTCCTGAAATTTTGAACCTAAAATCAAGACAAACAGATAAAATCTTGTTATGAGTCTTTTGATTTATCAAAAACTCATTCATTATTCCAGGACTTAGGCCAAAAATTGATTCATTCATTCATTGATTCATCCATCAACACCGCGGTAAAAACCTTCCTATTACAAACAATTGTCCATATCTCAGCCAGTTCTAGGCCAATTTTTATGATCCTGCCACCAGTAAATCCCATTTTTTGCCCCCTACACGATTATGTTATCAGGTAAGCATGATGGCATCAATTTTGTGGGAAGATCGGCCCAAACATGTCATTTTATGCTTGAAAAGCACACAACTGGGCTGTTTTATATCAGATTTAAGTGATTCAACTTGTTTTCAGACATATTATGTAATCAATATGGTCCTGGGAATATACCAAAACAATCCATAGCACATGTCATATCACCTCTGGCTCTGACTTGGAGTAATTTGCCAAAATTGAGTTACAAGACACATGTCACAGGGACAAACAAAGTTGTGCAAACATTGCCAAATATTCTAAAAACCTTAAAATTTAAACTCCCCTTGTTATTACCTGTCCGAAACCTATAGAAACTTCATATTTCTCTGAGATTTGGCTTAAATAAGAAGTTTCTCATAAGATATGCTTATGTAATAATTTGTTTGATGCCATCAGATTGTAGCCCCAATTTTTCCTAAAATTTTGAACCTAAAATCAAGACAAACAGATAAAATCTTGTTATGAGTCTTTTGATTTATCAAAAACTCATTCATTATTCCAGGACTTAGGCCAAAAATTGATTCATTCATTCATTGATTCATCCATCAACACCGCGGTAAAAACCTTCCTATTACAAACAATTGTCCATATCTCAGCCAGTTCTAGGCCAATTTTTATGATCCTGCCACCAGTAAATCCCATTTTTTGCCCCCTACACGTCACGTGACGGGGCGCATTTAGGCTTAAAATAACCGCCTTAACAATCCCTACAATTTGAGTATAAGATCATATTTTTTGGCCCAGACTTCATCGCACAGCACAATATTCTTTGTATTTTATGCTTTTTTATATGATTAATATTCTATCCAATTTAAAAAAGACTCATATATGCCATGCGCAGCAATGGCCCACTCCCCCAAGTAGTCTTCATATGCACATATTTGATGCTTTTGTAGAATATATTTATTTAACTGGCTGTTCTTTAAACAAGCTATTTTCCTATGTATATATGGCTTCATTACAGACTGATATCTTTTATCAGGTGCACAGAGCATATCTACAACTTATCAGAAACCTTCTATTGAAACATGAATATTCAAACTTTATGAGGCTTAACACTAAATCCTCTCAGTTAGCCTTTCATAAGCTTACTCTATTTACTTATGAAGTATCTCCAATATTAGTATCTTCTGCTATTCAGACTTTTGTTTTGGCTAGAATTCCCATGCTTTATATACATGAAGAGAAAGTATCTATGCAGTGGTGGTATAATTATCAACAACCTCTATCAAATTTGTGTACAGTTAGTTCTTGTTCTAAACATGTTATAAACCAGTTAAAATGTTCAATAGCACATAATTGGAATGGAAGTGATTGTATTCTTCAACCTGACAACTTTGCTTTCTTTGGGGCTGGTACTAATAAAACTCTAACATATGCTGCTATTTCAAAACATATTCTTTTTCAAAGTATGCCGATCACTCAAGATAATACAGCCTTAAAATTTAAAAGCCATATGCCATTTAAGAAAGCATTGGATAAATATACTAATAAGAAAAATGTTTTTTTAGCACGCGTACCTTTGGAACTGTTATGTGATAAGATTACTGTAAGTCAAGCCCGCGCTATTGCAACTTGTGGGTGTGGGCCATTGCTTTGCATGGCATGTATGAGTCCTTTTTAATTTCAAAAGATCAAAAGTTAATGGCACAACCAGATACCTTGGTGGCCAGGAGAGTATTCTAGATGATAGTAAAGAATAGCCAGAGACCATAGCAAAAAAAACCAAGTCAATAGCTGCATTGGTGATGGAGAAAAGAAACAAAGAAGTTTCAAAGTTCAACTTTTATATATTGTGGGAGAAAGCTACTCAATTTGGCAATTACCATTTTGGGAAACAAAAACAAAGTTGTGGAAAATGAATTGAGGACCCTGAATTTTTTTTAAATCATGTGATTAGCTGCCTTTCTTATTGAAAAAAATGCAAAAAACTTGAAAAAAGCCAGCATTTTTGTGATCTTTGGACTTAAAAGATCAATATCTCAAGAATGAAGATAGCAAGTCACATGATTTTTTTCAAATTTATGGTCAAGAGACTTAAATCTATTATTTGATCAAAAATTTCCTTTTTTGGAAATTTTTTTCCGCGGTGTTGAATGATCAATCAATGAATCAAAATTTCAACTAAGTTCTGGGTTTATAAAGAATGAGTCTTTGATAAATCAAAGGACTCATAAAATGTCATGATATTGGAAAAGTAAGCAAGTATACTTTACCAGCATTAATGACTGTATTATCTTCTCATCAATGTGTTGGAAACTGTACTGGCTTTTGTACTATTTTTGTACTTCCACCATCTACATTAAAAGCAGCTGCTGAACGTCAAAGTAAATGGTATGACAAACTTGATAAAATTGAAAAAGCCAATATTATTGCTAATAAAATAACTCAAAAAAACTTGAAGAAACAGAAAGACTTGGTCAGAGGCCATTGCTGCGCATGGCAAAAACAAGTTCTTACTTTCAAGGTAAGTCATAAATAGAGGTTAAATAAGTAAATAATGCATAGTCCGCTCAAATCTGAACCGATTGGGATGATCTTATACTCAAAAAAAGCAGAAAAATAAGGCAAATCTAACGAGCCTAAAACGGCCTGGTCACGTGACCAGGAAGGCCCTGATTTTTACGATTTTTTTGATACCAAGATCATTAAATTTGGCCCAGTAATGGCTGAGATACAGAAACCATGCAGGGTCACTATAGCAGTGGGAGAATTTCCAACCATTGCGTTAGGAATGTTTTCTGCCTGCTATGCAGGCCGGAAAACAAGTTCTTTTACTACGTAAGAACTTGTAATATGCTTCACTTCGAAAAAAAAAATAAAGTATTTCCTCCTCAGCCACCATCTAAAAGTCTTCTTCATAAAATCATTTCAGGCTTTATACAAGATACAAGTCCTTCTCAATTTGTAGAAGCAGGCTGTGCAGTTTGTGGAAGATTAACACCTTTCAAAAATCTGATACCTTTAGGTGAAATAAAGAATAAATTAAAGATATTAGTAAATCCAGGTATTACTCGCAAAGAAAGAAAAACTCCTGAAGATCCTATTTCTGATATTACTGGTCCAATTATTGATTCAAAATGTACTCATGCATGTAAAACCTGTTGTGGTAGTTTAAAGAAAAACAAAATACCCTCATTTGCTTTAGTTTCAGGTTTTTGGATTGGTGAAGTATCAGATGTGCTTAAAAATCTGACTTATGTAGAAAAGCTTTTAATTGCACGTGTAAGACACAATAGATGCATAGTCAAAATAGCATCAGGCAGATATAAAATGAGAGCCAATGCTATTACCTTTCAAAATCCAGTACCAAAAATATATGATATTTTACCACCTCCAGTAAAAGAGCTTGATGAAGTTCTTGCATTTATATTTACTGGACCTTGCAGACCCACCAAAGATGATATTAAACGCACTCCTTTACTTGTCCGTCGCAATCATGTAGCTAATGCTTTAAATTGGCTTAAATTAAATCATGCTGATTATTCTGATGTTGGTATCTCAAAAGACATCTTAATGCAATATCCTGAAAGTGACTGTCCTGTTGTTATTGATTATAGGGAGTCTATTATAAATAAAGATCCAGAAGCCACTAGTGTACATGATAATGAAGAAGAAGATGGTGTAGAATCAGGTCCTTGCTCATTTACTGTTCAAGGTCTTACAGGACAAGAGTTTTCAGAGCTTTCTATTGATACTATAAAGGCTAAAGCTTTGGAACATCTTATGAGCAATGGAAAAATTTTATTTGCAGGCCATTCTGAAAAACCTTGCTCAATATTTAAAAATCCTCAGTTGTTTCCTTCTATGCTTCCATGGCTTTTTCCATATGGTCATGGTGGTATAGGTCAATCAATAATGAACAAAATCCATTCACCTTTGGTCCAGAAAAGACATCTATTAATGTATCATGATAAAAGGTTTCAAACTGATCCCAATTTTCCTTTGATTGCATTTAATCATGAACAGATTTCTCAAAACACCAGTCGAGGAAGATTAGTAGTACAAAGATCTTATTTTTCTGAAATGGCTAATCGCCTATTAAACCTTAATCATTCAGTGTTATCTAATATTAGCAAGCGCCTTTCTCTTGGTGAGCGTGTAAAACCTGAAACTGAAGAGGAAAAACTATGCGATAAAGTCATACAAGACTTGGATACAATTGGCGGTCATGTTGAAGGTTCTTTAGCAGGTAAAAAGTCTATGCGCAATGAAATATGGTCTTTGATTTCCTATATAGGTGCACCTTCTTGGTTTATTACACTTTCTCCTGCAGATAGTAAACATCCAATCTGTCTTTATTTTGCTGATAAGGATACTTGTGGGTGTGGGCCATTGCTTTGCATGGCATGTATGAGTCCTTTTTAATTTCAAAAGATCAAAAGTTAATGGCACAACCAGATACCTTGGTGGCCAGGAGAGTATTCTAGATGATAGTAAAGAATAGCCAGAGACCATAGCAAAAAAAACCAAGTCAATAGCTGCATTGGTGATGGAGAAAAGAAACAAAGAAGTTTCAAAGTTCAACTTTTATATATTGTGGGAGAAAGCTACTCAATTTGGCAATTACCATTTTGGGAAACAAAAACAAAGTTGTGGAAAATGAATTGAGGACCCTGAATTTTTTTTAAATCATGTGATTAGCTGCCTTTCTTATTGAAAAAAATGCAAAAAACTTGAAAAAAGCCAGCATTTTTGTGATCTTTGGACTTAAAAGATCAATATCTCAAGAATGAAGATAGCAAGTCACATGATTTTTTTCAAATTTATGGTCAAGAGACTTAAATCTATTATTTGATCAAAAATTTCCTTTTTTGGAAATTTTTTTCCGCGGTGTTGAATGATCAATCAATGAATCAAAATTTCAACTAAGTTCTGGGTTTATAAAGAATGAGTCTTTGATAAATCAAAGGACTCATAATTGAGTTCAAACCTGAGATTTGTTTGCCTGATGAAGCTTACCGCCTTGTTGCTCAAAACCCTGTGGCAGCTGCAAGATTCTTTCATTTTATGTGTGAAACCTTTATTAAACATGTATTAGGTGTTGGCAATGACTTTCCAGGCTTGTATGGTAAAACAAATGCTTACTATGGAACAGTTGAACAACAAGGACGTCTAACTTTGCATCTACATCTTCTATTATGGATTAAAAATTCACTTTCACCTCAGGAGATCAGAGATTGCATCATGGATACTACTTCTGACTTTCAAAAACAAATGGTAGAATATCTGGAAAGTGTTCATCAAGGTGAATTGTTAAATGAAAAGCCATTAGCTGATATCCTTGCATCTTTTAAATCTAAGCAAGAACAGACTGGTTATTCAGATCCAACAAAAACAATGCCAAAACCTCCACCTGAGTTATGTAAATCAAAAAATTGTACAGATTGTTCCAAATGCAAGGAATTAAATGAATGGTGGATCAAATTTGAAGAAGAGACCAATGATATACTTGCAAGATCTAATAGACATGACTGTAGAACTGATATTGAAACCAAAGATGGTAGATCTGTAAGAAAAGGCTGCAAAAATAGCAAAGGTGAATGTAAAGCAAGATTTCCTAGAGATATTGTTGAGAACACAATGGTTGAACCTCTTACAGGTGCTCTAAAATTGAAAAAAGGTGAAAGTTGGATGAATACATTTACACCAGCTCCACTTCAGTGGCCCCCGACCAGGTACCTGGAAGGTAGGTACATTATATGTAAACAACCTACCTAATGGAGGCCCTGCACGACAAAAAACTAAAATAAAAACTCCGCCAAAAAAAAATAAAATTGTTAATAATTGTTGTAACCCTAGGCATATTAGTTGAAAATTTCTGAAAAATATCAAAAACAAAAGCAAAATTTATAAACAAGTTGAAATATAAAACTTGTAATTTGAAATAAAAATGCAAAGTTTAAACAATTTGTTTGAAAGATAACAACTATTTGTAAATTATTATAAAATGAGGGGTGCCAGGGGTCTTTTTTCCCAAATATTAAAACTGGGCTAGCGGGCCATCCAGGATAGATAGCAGCAATCTATAAAAAGATCTTGAGATGCAATGTAAAGTACTATCTATTGCCAAAAGATTGAAGCAATCCAATGTCATCAAATCTTCCAGCCATAAAATATATTTTGCAATTTCAGGCCAGCCAGAAAGCAGAGCTGAGATCCATGAGAGTGCTATTCAGCAGACACAGCCCAGAAAACAGAAATATCAATATATATATGTCTGCTAAATATAATGAATTCACAATAGTCTAGTGGACTATGAAAGAGAATTTAAAGCTTAAAACCAGTCACCAGAGCATTAATCACAATTTTACAGCATTAGTTGAGTCACTGTAAGTCATTTGCAAATTATAGAAAAGATATAATGAATTTTCTCCAGCTTCAGCCATGTTACTGCAAGTCACTTGCATATAAAATTCAGCTCATCAGGACATCAACCAAGTCACCACAAGTTATCACAAGTCATCTACAAGTCATAGAAAGGATACAAAACCAAGCAATTTTAAAGGTAATATCTATCAAATTTAATGTCATATTGTAGGTCTGAATTTTCTGATATTTAAATCATGGCAATTGGTTAAAAATTGAGCAAGTTACAGTCAAATTATATTTTAAAGAAGTTGTGTTCAAAAGTGTGTTTTGTGTTTCTCTTGGCAAGTAAGGCACCAAGTCACATGATACTAACAGATTCCAGATCAGAAAAAATGGGTCTACATTTTCTATTTATAGACCCTGACCTGAAAATGTCTTTTTGGCACTGGTTCTATTTATAGATTAACTTAAATTTATGAGCTATTTTTATCCTACAGCAGATGATCTAGAAAATACATTTAACTTTTCTATTTTTAGCGCTAAATCCCGATACATCTATATTTAGAACAAGTTCTATTTTTAAATTTTGACCCTGAAATTCCTTTTTTAGAAAGTGAGCTTATTTTACAATGATCTCCAAAATTGGTTTTTAAGACTATTTCTATTTTTAGATTGAAATTTTAAAAATTTCTTGCTTTCTATTTATAGACCATGATCTGAAAATGCCTTTGTGGGAACTAGTTCTATTTATAGACTAAACTCAAATATATTTATTTTTGTACTTTTGCTCTAATCTAAGTGTTTCTATTAATAGATTAATGCTTAAACCTTCTGCATAATAATCTATTTACAAACAATATTTAGACATCAATGTCAATTGTACTGTTTCTATTTATAGATGAGCCTTCTAAATTCATGAATAGTCATCCATTAATATAGGAGCAATTTCTATTTATAGATTATCCATCCAAGATATCAGCTATATTTAGAAACTCCATCAAAATCGTTGTCAGACTTTAGCAGTGGGAAAATCTTCTAAAGGAGAGAGTATCTTGTAATATATATTTAGTCTATTTAGCAATATAGATTATATAATCACTGGCTTTTTATACTGAGAAATTAGCCAAATAAGATCAGTTCTAAAAATAGTTCCCAAGCTTTATGATTAATATAAACCAATATAAATAAAGGCTCTCAGAGCTGTGATAATGACATCCATGATAAAAAAGACAATCAAAACACAGTTGCCTAAAATGGCAGCATTTAGTCAGTTATCTAATTTTGGACTTAGCAGCATTTATGCTAATGCTTTAATTTATTAATTAGCATAAAAAGTTTATATCTTAATGAGGAAGGTAGCTTGTCACGTGATTTAAATTGTAGTATAGTCTAAAAATAGTTTACATTCTTTTGAGACTCTCTTTCTTCTTTGGGAAATTTTCCCATCAGCCAAAAATTTCCCATTGCTGGCTTTTTTTTGGATTTTTGGATTTTTCTTTGTGGGAAACATAGCTAGGCACAACATTTGGATGAATTCAGAGTCAGATAGCTTGGCCGCACATTTTTTATTAATAGCACAGCCACATACAAGCTGCCCAAGCTGTCAAAACTGAGGCTACTTATGCTATTTGGATATTTTGGCTTGGGCACACCGAGATCTGAATTGGAATAAGTTAACTTTGGCTTACAATGTTAGACTCTTTCCCAACCAAAGAGCTTGACTTATATTCTTGGGTCTCACACCTCAGTCTGCAGTTCAATCCTTGAATTCTTCCTTTAGTCTTGATGGCACCCTTCAAGTCTGGCTCTTATACACAGAGTGGTCAAAATTTGTAATCTGCAAAAATTACATCCAGTTGTACCCTGGATGAATTGATTAAAATAGTATGATAGATTGTTTAATGATGACAAAGCACACAATTGAAGTTATGAAGACTACTATTGGTCAGCAATATTAATACTTGGGCAGTAAGTGAGGGTATTACAGAAATTGATAATCTAGCACCTTTGCTTTTTGTTGCTCAGCTGGACACTTAGAAAAATACACAGGTTGATGTGGGTTATCTGGACATTATAATTAGCTTACAGCTGTATGCAAAATGATACTATGGGTTACCCAAACATCGGTCAGACCCCTCAGTTGATCAGTCACACTTTTTGGCAGGAAAATATGACACAGTGACTGATGAGCTGTGCAAATGGAACGATCTGATTGGTTTGGCCGACTAAGGGGTCTGACCAATATTTGGGTCAAGCATAGTAGCCACTCTAGACCAACACATATACAGTGCAAAGTCTGCAAATTTTTATAGCCGAAGTCTTCTGGTGGGCTAAAAAATTGATATACATACAATCCCTACTGCTGTAAATATGCTAACCCAGTGACAGGCCTATTTGACATAAGTTGGGATTATTTCACATTTATTTATATGTATGTCAAACTCAGATAGTCTAATGTATTGATCCAATTGATGACTGTCTACCGAATTATCATTGCTATCTGTATTCAAGGATCATAACACTGAAACAGCAGTCAAATGCTTTGACTTAAATTGAGCCCATAGAAGGCACATGATTAACTAATCGATCTGATGAATGCTGATTTGGTCAGGTGTTCCAAAAATAGATTAAATTCATTTGCTTTAATTGGGGGCTTGTCCTTTTTGTACAGATGATCTCATTCCTTAGCCACATATGACCTACAAAAATCAAAATGACCCCCCTTGTGGGATGATGTAGCAAGCCTCTCAAGTGTCTGCCTGTCACCAGGGCCTAGATGAACAAGAGCAGACAGCAAAGCTGTTTGCGATTAATAATGTTCTTATATTTAATAGAATTATGTCTATATAACAGTATAAGCTATTTTTAGAACTGATATTATTTGGCTAATATCTCAGTATAAAAAAGTAAATGATCACATGATCTATATTTAGAATGGTCTAAATATAGATCACAATTAAAACACTCTTTTCTTTTTTAGGAGATTTTCCCATCTGCCAAATGAGACTGGAAAAACCTGATAATAATTTTGATGGTGCTTAAGTATTTTTAGAATTGACTTTGTTCTGCTTATTTATAAGTGAATCACCATATTTGGCTACTTTTAAGTTATTCATAATATTCTAAAAATAGACTGATCACATGATTCATTTAAAATGAAGAGAGATCCAATTTTAATGGCCAATTATTTATAGATTTAAATGGCTCATCTATAAATAGAAACAGTAAAGTTGTCAAGATTTAGGCATTAATCAATTAATAGAATTAAAGCTCTAAATACTACCTAAAAAAGAGATTTCAAAATTTCAATCTAAAAATAGAAATAATCTTAAAAAGTAATTTCAAAGATGGTTGTAAAATAGGCTCACTTTCTAAAAAAGGAATTTCAGGGTCAAAATTTAAAAATAGAACTTGTTCTAAATATAGATGTATCAGGATTTAGCTCTAAAAATAGAAAAGTTAAATGTATTTTCTAGATCATTTGCTGTAGTATAAAAATAGTTCATAAATTTGAGTTTAATCTATAAATAGAAAGAGTTCCAAAAAGGCATTTTCAGGTCAGGGTCTATAAATAGAAAATGTAGGACCATTTTTTCTGATCTGGAATCTGTCAGTATCATGTGACTTGGCATCTTTGTTGCCAAGCAATACACAAAAATACACATTTAAACACACCTCTTTATGTAATTTGACTATAACTTGCCCAGTTTTTATCCAATTGCCATGATTTAAATATCAGAAAATTCAGAAAATTCAGATCTACAACATGACATTAAATTGAATAGATATTACTTTTTAAATTGCTTGGTTTTTTATCCTTTCTATGACTTACAACGACTTCTGGTGACTTGATTCATGGTCTGATGAGTTGAATTTTATTTTTGAGTAACTTGCAGTAACATGACTGAAGCTGGAGCAAATTCATCATATTGTTTCTATGACTTGTGGATGACTTGCAGTGACATTGAATTTCATTTACGAGTAACTTGCGGTGAATTGGATGAAGCTAAAGAAAAATCATTGTATTCTTTCTATAATTTGCAAATGACTTACAGTGACTCAACTAATGCTGTAAAATTGTGATTAATGCTCTGGTGACTGGTTTTAAGCTTTAAATTCTCTTTCATAGTCCACTAGACTATTGTGAATTCATTATATTTAGCAGACATATATATATTGATATTTCTGTTTTCTGGGCTGTGTCTGCTGAATAGCACTCTCATGGATCTCAGCTCTGCTTTCTGGCTGGCCTGAAATTGCAAAATATATTTTATGGCTGGAAGATTTGATGACATTGGATTGCTTCAATCTTTTGGCAATAGATAGTACTTTACATTGCATCTCAAGATCTTTTTATAGATTGCTGCTATCTATCCTGGATGGCCCGCTAGCCCAGTTTTAATATTTGGGAAAAAAGACCCCTGGCACCCCTCATTTTATAATAATTTACAAATAGTTGTTATCTTTCAAACAAATTGTTTAAACTTTGCATTTTTATTTCAAATTACAAGTTTTATATTTCAACTTGTTTATAAATTTTGCTTTTGTTTTTGATATTTTTCAGAAATTTTCAACTAATATGCCTAGGGTTACAACAATTATTAACAATTTTATTTTTTTTTGGCGGAGTTTTTATTTTAGTTTTTTGTCGTGCAGGGCCTCCATTAGGTAGGTTGTTTACATATAATGTACCTACCTTCCAGGTACCTGGTCGGGGGCCACTGAAGTGCCAGCTCTGTCTTATCTTATTAGAGCAAATACAGATGTAACAAGTCTTTTGTCTGGAACTTCAGTCAAAGCTGTTGTTGCTTATGTTACAGATTATGTTACTAAACCAGGTCTTACAACTTATTCAATCTTTGATACAGTGCGCCAAATATTTTCTAAAAATTCAGAGTTACTAGGTGGTAGCAGTAGTCGCCAAGAAACTGCTAGAGCTTTAATGACTAAAATGGTTAACTCACTTACATCTAAAATGGAAATAGAAAGTCCAATGGCATCTTTATATCTATTAGGAAATCCAGATCATTATACTCAGCACAAATTTATAAAGTTTTACTGGAGACTCTATGTCCGCAAAGTCAGAGATGCATGGGGTGATAATGATAAAGAAGAAAGTCCAGAAAAAGTTGTTCTTGATAAGAATCTTGGAGACTATGTTGGTCTTTCTAAAGTTGATGATTATATTTATCGCCCAAACATACACAAAAATATCACTTTATATGAATGGATTCGCAGATCAGAAACTACAAGACGCTCAAAAAAGAACTTGAAAAAATTTGACTCCTTGCAAGATATACTCAATGGTCAGCTTGATAATATTGAAGAAGAAGAATTAGATGAGCAGCTGGATTCAAATGATGAGCTAGATATTATTTCACAAGTTGGTGGTGGCAAATCTAGCCAGTCAGATGATGAATTAAATATTCAAAATAGTACTATCAATAAAATTACTGAAACAAGTCTTAATATAAAGTATAACTTCTTATCTGGTCATCCTCTGTATAGAACACATGAGGTAGTTTATAAAACCAATGATCCCTTAGTAGTTCCAGTGTTTTTAGGTGGCATTCTTCCTAGAAGTGATCAAGGTGATAGAGAATATTATTGTTCAACAATGTTAACACTTTTTAAACCATGGAGAACTGGAAGAGATCTTAAGCTTGAAAATCAAACCTGGGATGAAGCTTTTAATGCTTTCAAATTTGCTAAACATCAAAACCAGTTGATGAAGAATTTCAATTTAAGATATGAATGCAATGATGCCAGAGATGATTACTCTGCTAAATTGAAAAAAGGTGCAGCTCAAAAGAATAGTATATTTGGATCTTGGATTGATAATGAACAAACTCTTAATGAACTAGATCAGACAGCATTAGATTATACAGATGATGGTCCACTAGCATCTTTTGATAATGAACAAGACATGTCTGAACTTCTTATCAATGATGCAGCTAAAACTGAAGAAATGGCTCAGATTGAAAAAGTAGTTCAAAATATAGGCTGGCTGGATAGCTCCAAAGACAATACTATAAAACCTGATAGCACCTTTAAACCTACTGAGAATTTCAATAGCAGTGAATGGAATTCTATAGTTGATGCTGCTAAAAAAGATGTCATTGCTCAAAGAATGAAGGATCTGCCATCAGGTATTAATAAATCTACTGATAACCATGACTCTCATGATGAAGTTGTAGTATTAGATATATCATATATTAATAAGGATTTCCAGGCTGAGAAATTGAATGAACAGAAATTCATTGATGATACTGTTAGTAAATTTAGTTTAAATACAGAACAAGAGCGTGCATTCCGCATTGTGGCTAATCATGCAACTCTTCATAAAACTGAACCTCTTAAAATGTATCTAGGTGGAATGGGTGGAACTGGTAAATCTCAGGTTATTAAAGCTTTAATTGCTTTTTTTGAACTAAGAAAAGAAAAACATCGCATTATGATTCTGGCTCCTACTGGTTCAGCAGCTGCTTTACTCAAAGGATCTACATATCATTCAGCTCTAGGTATTCAAACTGAGGCAATGAAAAAAAATGAACAAACCAATTTAGCTCAGGTTTATGCTAGACTTGAAGGTGTTGAATATATTTTTCTTGATGAAGTTTCAATGTTATCATGTCTTGATCTTTATAAAATCAGTGCTCAGCTTGCTAAACTTAAAAATATTGTTGATAATCCATTTGGTAGTATGAATATGATTTTTGCTGGAGATTTTGCTCAACTAGCACCTGTTAAAGGTGCTTCTCTTTACAGTGGAGGAGTTGGTACTACAATTAATGCTGCTATGACAGAACCTGGCCAGCAAACTGCAATTACAAGTCCTTACGTAGTAAAAGGACTTGTTCTTATCCAGAGAACAAGCCAAATTGCTTGCAGTGCGACCTCTGATTTCGTTGATTTTCTCTCATGCTGTCAAACTTCACTAAAATCGTGATATCTTGGCCATTTCTTGACCATTTACAATGATTTTGGTATCAGAAAAATCACACAATTCAGGGCTATAACATGGTGCGTGTAGCGGACCCTGAATTTTATTTCCCACATTCCAAAATCTTGTCTTTTTGAGCAAAACAGCACAGATTTCCACTCTCCGAAAGCCAAATTTGAAGATAATGATACCGTTGGAATCACAAAATTAAGCATTTTCACTTAAGAGCCAAATATTTGGTGTCCCTGAGTTTTAAATTATTTCCCACAGCCTCCAAATCTTGTGTTTTATGATAAACTCGGCTGAAATTGCACAAGTCACATAAAATAGAAGGTAAATACCCCAATAAAAAACATTTTTGATGGCCCTGGACCCTGAGATTATTATTGTGAAGTGTTTGGAAACCCACTGAAATGTTTAACTTGGTCAAATTACCAAATTCTTCCAATTTAAATCAATCCGGTTCAAGTATTTCCAAATTTGGCAATTTTCCGGTCACCTGACTTTTATGCACGGACCACCATATTAAAGGGCTGAATTTTCTGCTAATTACACAACTTATTTCAAGGAAATCTGTTAAGAATTCAGCGTGCTAGCCCAATAACTTGTTACAAGTCCTTACGTAGTAAAAGGACTTGTTCTTATCCAGAGAACAAGCCAAATTGCTTGCAGTGCGACCTCTGATTTCGTTGATTTTCTCTCACGCTGTCAAACTTCACTAAAATCGTGATATCTTGGCCATTTCTTGACCATTTACAATGATTTTGGTATCAGAAAAATCACACAATTCAGGGCCAACCTGGTCACGTGACCAGGCCGTTTTATTACCTAAAAATGCGCCTTTTTATTTCCTTTCCAACGAATCCAAGATCAGCACAATCGGATAAGATCTGACTCTGTTATTAATCATTTACCTGAGATAAAGTACGTAAGGACTTGTTTTTGCCATGTGCAGCAATGGCTGCTATGCAAGTAGGCAAAGCTTTATGGCATCAGATAACTACAGTTGTGATTTTGCGACAAAACATGAGACAAAGATTTCAATCTCCTGCAGATACTAAACTTCGCACTGCTTTGGAAAATATGCGCTACGCAGCCTGTACAGCTTCTGATATTCAGTTTCTCAGAACAAGAATAGCTGGAAAAAGAAAGGATCAGCCCAATATTGCTAGTTTATTATTCCGCAATGTCTCAATCATTCTAGGTTTAAATTCTGAAAAGGACAAAATCAATGATCTGGGATGTCAGAGGTTTGCAAAAGACACTGGTCAGACTTTAACTGATTTTTATTCTGTGGATACTATTGGTGAAAGTGTTCTACCTGAAACACTTAGACTTTTAAAGAGAAAAAATCCTCAAGCTAAAACAATCAGAAAAAAACAAGTCTCTCTTCCTTTAAAACTTCAAAATATTCTATGGAATATGAGATATTCAATGACTGAAACTGTTCCTGGAAAATTGTCTTTATGTTTTGGAATGCCAGTTATGATTCGCAATAATGATGCTACAGAATTATGTATCACACGTGGTCAAGAAGCTCATGTTGTAGGCTGGCAAGCTTCAAAAGGTGCTGAAAATCATTTGGTTCTTGATGTTTTATTTGTCAAACTTGATTCACCAGCTAAGACAATTCAACTCAAAGGTCTTCCTCAAAATGTTGTTCCTTTAACTCGCTCTAGCAAGAGTGTTCTTTGTTCAGGTTTAAAATCTCCTATTTCAATTAATAGATCTCAAGTTTCTGTGCTTCCAAATTTTGCAATGACTGATTATGCTTCACAAGGAAAAACAAGAGAATACAATGTTGTAAATTTGAATAGTTGTCGCAGTCATATGGCTTATTACACTGCATTATCCAGAGGTTCAACTGCAGAAGGCACAATTATTCTTCAAGGCTTTGATGATCATAAAATTACATGTGGTATATCTGGTTATCTAAGACAAGAATTCAGAGAACTTGAGTTATTAGATGAGATTACTAGACTCAAATATCTTGATCAACTTCCTACTTCAATTACTGGAAAACTTAGAAATATTATAATAAGACAGTATCAACAAATCAAAGGCACAGGTTATTGTCCACCTTGTATAGATAAAGCACTACAATGGTCTAAAGAAAAGCCAATGGAAAATACAGCAGCTGTTAAAGATAGTCCATGGACTATTATCAATAAGAAGCCTGTGGTCTCAAAAGCTAAAACTTTTGTTGCACAACATTTTCAGCCTGCCAAAGGTTCAATTCCAGTTAAAGTAAACAATTTAAAGAGAAAAATAGAAGATACTGAAATATCTATAGTTCCATTAGAGGCTAAAAAAATAATTAAGACCAAAAAACCCAAAATTACTTATGATATTGAACTTCAAGGCTTAAAATGGGATTCAGTCAATTATAGCTGTTCTTATGACTCATTATTTACAATATTGTTCAATTTATGGTCTCAAAACAAAAAACAATGGACCAAAGAGCTTAGTCAATATGGAGAATTTACACAAACTTTGGTAAAGGGATATAAAAATGTTCAAACTGGATCTCAAACATTATCTGCAGTTAGAGATTTGGTTACACATGAATTAAAAACATCTCAACCAGATAAATTTCCTATAGGGCATACAGGAACTGATATCCGTGATCTTTTACAATCAATGTTCCAAAAGCCCAATCAGAAAGATATCAGTTATGAAAAGTGCAGTGATTGTAATTATGAAGCAACTTCTCAAATTCAATCTCAATCTTTGATATTTATTACATGTTCTTCACATAAATCTACTCAGTCAAACTTTAAACACTGGCAAAACCAAAAGAAATATTGTGGACTATGTACTAAAAAAGTTTGTATAACAAGATATTTTACTATTTCACCAAGTTTTATATGTTTTAGTTTGGAGGTTAAAAAGATTATAAGTAAATATATTAAAATTGAAAACCAAGACAAGAGTATAACTAGATTATCATTAAAAGGTATTATATATAGTGGAAGCAATCATTTTACATCAAGATTTATAGTTAATAATGAAATCTGGTACCATGATGGTATTTCTACTGGTGCTAAATGTATAAAAGAAGGACAGTTAGATGATTTTGAAGGAGATTTATTATTTAAGTGCAAAAAGAAAGAAGCAGTAGTTGTTATATATGGAGTATGAATTGATAATAATTATACAGAGCTGATAATATACTGGTAGTTTGTAGAGTAATTTAGTTTAATTGCTAATTAGCTTTTTTCTAACTAATGTAGTTTAATTCAAACAGTTAAAAGGGTATTTGTAACAAGTGTACTATTATAGATAAGAAGCAGCAAAGAAAAAGAACTCGTTTTTGCCATGCGAAGCAATGGCCTCTAAACAAGTATGTCATGTGATATGTGTGCACAGACCATCTCTTAGGTAAAAAAACATCATTAGTATTTTTATTTTATTTTAATGCCCTTAAAATCTCTTAAAATGGCTTATTTACTGTGCATTTCAACAATATTCCGCATTTGGTAAGTCACATAAAGATGTGACAACACATATGTGACACCATATTTTAGCCCTGAATTTTCTGATAATTACACACTTTGTTTCGAGGCAATCTGATAAAAACTAAGTGACGTATGAATTAATCTTTTTACAAGTTCTTATTGTAGTCTAATAATTAATCTTGTTACAAGTTCTTACGTAGTAAAAGAACTTGTTTTCCGGCCTGCATAGCAGGCAGAAAACATTCCTAACACAATGGTTCGAAATTCTCCCACTCATACTGTGACCCTGCATGGTTTCTGTATCTTAGCCATTACTGGGCCAATTTTTATGATCTTGGTATCAAAAAATTCGTAAAAATCAGGGCCTTCCTGGTCACGTGACCAGGCCGTTTTAAGCTTGTTAGAACCGCCTCATTTTTCTGCTTTTTTTGAGTATAAGATCATCTCAATCGGTTTAGATTTGAGCGGACTATGCATTATTTACTTATTTAACCTCTATTTATGACTTACCTTGAAAGTAAGAACTTGTTTTTGCCATGCGCAGCAATGGCCTCTGACCAAGTCCTTTACACTGAGTTCCTCATATTTGGCACTCCGCTGCCTCACGTGTTCCCACGCTCGCCTGCTTTAACAGGGTTGACATCAACATTCGTCAGGAGGCTGGCCGTGCCCTCTTCAAAGCACTTCCAGACGTCGACCAGCGATACTGTTATCTTAGAGCTGAGCAGGAACACAGGCGGCAACTTCTGGAATGGGAGGAGGCTGTTCGTCGTCCTGCATCACAGGATCCGGAAGCTCGTCAACAGTTCGTCATCCCTTCCTTATATTTCTTCGCCTACTTACCGTGTTTTTTGTCTCATAGGTGCATCGACAGAATCACCGGCTTCATGCAGCCAATCTTGGACTTGGTGCTGGAGTTCACTGGCATGCCAACAACATTCATGATGGGTGGTCCAGAACCGGCAGACAAGGGGCATCTGAACATTATAAGGTTTGTCTACTTTTTCCCTTCATCTGCACTGTTAACCTGATCCCGGGTACAGCCTGCATTCTGGATCGGTCTGAGGACCAGTCAAAATGAACTTCGGCAAGGCGGAGCACGCAGGTTACAAGGAGCAGGTTGTGCCGGTCTTTTCGAGCTTCCTTAAGAAATGTTTTAGTGCGTTCATTAATCTTTTGTCTTCACCTCGATTCTAAAGTCTCATTCAAATACAGCTCGCGAAGATTGTCGGGCGGCCGGGCCGCTCTCCCTGCCGGTGCTACTTCGCTGCTGCAAATCATCGACAACCACGCCATCAACTATGACCACGCAGTCGGCGATGACTCTGATGATGACGACGCCCCGCTTGTTCCACCAAACGCTTTACCTACTATGAAAGTCAGTGCCGCCCCAGCGCCTCGAAACACTTCTTCAACAACTCAAGTCCCTCCTTCCGTCCCGCCTCAGAAGACCTCATCTTCCTCGAAGCATCAAAGGAAGAAAAGTCACAGTTCCCAACAACAGGAGACTGCGGACTCAAGACGTGAAGGACGCGGAGTGGTGGCGAATGTTGGGGATAATCCCTCGCAGTCGCTTACTACGAGTCAGCAGCCCCGTTTGGGTAATGTCAACGACACCGCTGGTGGTGTACCCAGCCAGGGTACCCGTCCTGGTGCTGATGGACCACCTCTACGACCTCTGACCCCTCCACACGACCCACCCTCTTGCCCACCGAGCGCCCCTCCATCCCCCTCTTCTCTGAAACACGCTTTGCCGGCCGCTGCCCAGCACCCCACTACCTCGGAGAGCAATCAACCGAGTCTTTCCTCCCCCCCGTTACTGAAAGCTCCACCGGGCATCAAGTTCGGCCATCCACGGCGCCCTCGCAATCCTATCAACACTCCGTCCTCCGCCCCTCTAGGGTCAACGCATGAAGACGTCCAATCCAAGTCTGTCAGCCAGAAGAGACAGGCCGAAGACGCTGCTGGAAAGGACCGGCGGTTGAAGAGGAGGCGACCATCAGACAAGGAGAACAAGGGAGGCAGTAAGAAGCGGAAGGACATCCCAGACAAGGAGGACTTGGTCAGAGGCCATTGCTGCGCATGGCAAAAACAAGTTCTTACTTTGGGGGTGAGGCAGTACCTTAAGAAATGTTATTACATAAATACATGTTAAATAAGTAAATAATATGTAGTCTGCTCAAATCTGAACCAATTGGGATGATCTTATACTCAAAAAAAGCAGAAAAATCATGCGGTTCTAACAAACCTCAAACGGCCTGGTCACATGACCAGGAAGGCCCTGATTTTTACGAAGTTTTTGATACCAAGATCATCAAAATTGGCCTAGTAATGGCTGAGATACAGAAACCATGCAGGGTCACTGTATGAGTGGGAGAATTTCAAATGACTTGGTCAGAGGCCATTGCTGCGCATGGCAAAAACAAGTTCTTACTTTGGGGTGAGGCAGTGCGTGAAGACTTACAGTGTTATTCAATAAATATATATTAAATAGGTAAATAATATGTAGTCCGCTCAAATCTGAACCGATTGGGATGATCTTATACTCAAAAAAAGCAGAAAAATGAGACAAATCTAACAAGCCTAAAATGTGGCCCTGATTTTTACAAATTTTTTGATACCAAGATCATAAAAATTGGCCCAGTAATGGCTGAGATACAGAAACCATGCAGGGTCACTATAGCAGTGGGAGAATTTCCAACCATTGCGTTAGAAACCATTTCTGCCTGCTATGCAGGCCGGAAAACAAGTTCTTTTACTACGTAAGAACTTGTAACATCCCATCGAAACGGGTTAAGCCTTCAGCGCAGTCTTCAGCGTCGGTTCCCGTCCCCCCTTTTATTTCTACCTCGACGTCATCCCTTTTGGCCTCGACCTCAGCCACGGAATCAGTTCTGCCCCCAACGCCAATGCTGCCAGCGGACTGCCAATCAAGAATACGTTGACCATGGTCAAGCGAATGGCCTTGGGAGCCTCGTGGGACTGCCTCGTCAACCTGTGGCTTTGTTTCGAGGGTTTTCATGAGTTCAAGGGCTCGTCACAGCTATCGACCGCTTCACGACCCTCTTCAATCAAAGCCTGGGTCCAGCGTGCTCGTGCACCAACTTTCTCCCCCTCGCTTGATACCGGGAATTTGGTGCCGAGTTTTGGGCCTGGTGGGCCGTCCTTCAACCGAATTGGAGGAGTATCAAACCAGATACGACCAAGAGGCTCGTATTAGGGGGCTGGGATGCCCTCGACAAACCTGGCACCAATGGTTGGCCCAGCATCGTCGCGGCTCTGTTCTTTTGGGGTAGGGCACTTCATCTAGCCAACAAATCCACATCCTCGTGGACGCTGGCTGTTGAGGACATGAGCTAGGTTCTGGATAAACTGTGTCAGGTGTACTTGGCGTAATGGGTGAGTAAATTTTCCCCTCTTTCTTTAAATTCTATCTCATGATAATTTAGCTCCTTCGCGTCGTGCTGCGTCCCCATCATACCAAAGTCCATTTGTCTCCGCTCTCGTCAACGCCGCCTCTGTTAACGCCGTCGTTGTCGTCGTCACTGACCCCTCAACCAACCCACCCATTTCGCATTCGTCTCACCGCCATCACTGATGGTGTTTTTGACCTGTTTATCGTCAACGCCGACATTTTTATTCTCCTGCTAGCCCCCTTCATTATCGTCAATGCCCGTCTTGTTGTTGTTGTTGTCGTCAGCGCTCACTACCTCCCTTCCATCATTGTCACTGCCGACGTTGTATCCTCCTGCTAGCACTATCCATCATCATCAACACCCGTCTTGTCATCGCTTTCGCTACTTCTCATCCGTCATTGTCAACACCTTTCCTGTCATTGTCATTGCCGCCTTCAATACCTCTCTATTTGCTACGTCTTCTGTGATTTGCTCGGCTCATCTTCATCTGTCCATTATATTGCATGGTTCTTGCCTTTCAGCTGCATCTATATCACCCATTTAATCCTAATAGCCTCTTTTTACATTATTTGTCCATTATTTTCTCTTTTTTCATACCATTTCCCCCGATTTTTCAGTCATCCTTTGCATTACAATCACCTCTCTTTTATATTACCAATCTTTAATTATTCATCACCCACCATTACACTGTTTTATTTATTTTTCAGTCTTTTTTTTCGGTTCATTTAGCATGGTTTTGAAGTGTTTCTCCCTATATACTACTCTGCCCATTCTCTCTTATTTTTGCACCTATTTTTCATTTTTTGTTTCATATTTTTTTTTGCATTCCTCCCCTGGTTTTTTCTGCATTTTTGGTGTTTTATTTCGTGTTTTTTCGCATTTTCCCCCCCGTTTTTCTGTTTATTTACACCTATTTTGGACCTTTCCTGGCCCTGACAATTTATGATTGTTTTTTTCCCCCTCCTTCACCCCGTAGTTGCCCTGTTGACCGCAATTTTTACTGCATTCACTGTTTTTTTCGAGCATTTTTGGTAATTTGACCGTTCTTGGTAATTTGACAGTTCTTGGTAAATTGACTGTTGACGGTCAAATTACAGCCGTTGGTAAGTTGTCAGTCCATGGTCAAATTACAGTCATGGTCAGATTGCAGTCCTGATGCAACTTGGACTTAGGGTAGTTTACCATTATTTAGACATCAAGGTAGCAGCTACAGGTGACACAAGGTAACATCAATGTCTGGTTAATTAGGTTTAGTGAGTGTGGTTTTGACTCTTGAGATGAACTGTCAGTGTCTGTCACCAGGTCTTCAATGTCAAATAGATGGATGGCTTGTGCTTCAGCACTTGAATCAGTATTACTGGAGTATGCAAGGGCAGTGCCACAAACAAAGCATACTGCTTGGAACTTGAATGTAAGATTGAGGTTGCTCTATTTAATCCTTGCAGCATGAAAAGATATCAACAATAACCTGGAAGACATAAAAGTCAAGCTGCTCAGGATCAGTTAGTGCTGACAGCAATCCAGAGTTGTGAACTCTCCTCAAGTGCTTAAGGAATCAAATGAGGGAAGTAGCCATGGCTGCAGCATAAGAACAGACTAAGGCCTCGGCAAAAACTGTTGCAGCATCTATGGTGACAGTCCAGGTTGAGAACCAAGCTAGAGTATGATATGCTAGTATCGTGCAAGGTTGACGCAATAGCAAGAAGGCAAGTTCCAAGTTGGCATCATTTGTGAACAGGCCTGCACTGCCACTGATAGCATTATATCTAATCTACAGCCCAGAAACAAAAATTGAATTCTACAGCAGCAGACAACTTTGACTTGTTCAGAGGCCATTGCTGCGCATGGCAAAAACAAGTTCTTATCTTGGGGGTTTTTGTTATTATCTAAATACATGTTAAATAAGTAAATAATAGGTAGTCCGCTCAAATCTGAACCGATTGGGATGATCTTATACTCAAAAAAAGCAGAAAAATAAGGCGGTTCTAACAAGCCTAAAACGGCCTGGTCACGTGACCAGGAAGGCCCTGATTTTTACGATTTTTTTGATACCAAAATCATAAAATTTGGCCCAGTAATGGCTGAGATACAGAAACCATGCAGGGTCACTATAGCAGTGGGAGAATTTCCAACCATTGCGTTAGAAACCATTTCTGCCTGCTATGCAGGCCGGAAAACAAGTTCTTTTACTACGTAAGAACTTGTAAAGCCATGTAACACATAACTTGAGCATGATTTCAAACTTAAGGACTTGTAACAGTCACTACAGAAGTTGAACTCCACAGCCGCCAATGCATACAAAACCAGCCAGACTTCTATGGGATGCAAATATCTCAAGCTTGGCAGTATGACTTGCTCTGTGCTGTGATATTGTGAGGTGCTGCTCAGACACTGCTGACCTTACCATGCTTATTATTCTAAATATAGCTGTAATTCAAGTTTTAAATACACAGTAATATCTAAAAATAGATAGTCATGTGATATGTGACATAATTAGACTTTTAAGTGTTTGAACAATTATATTAAAGCATATCCAACATGATTGATGTGCTTTAGATGTTAAATTGATCAATCAATGCTTTAAATAGAAGTAATTTCCAAAAGTGATCAGATGTGGCTGTGCTAGTAACAAAAGTTGTACTACTCATCAGGGTGATTCTACATCTGTTTAAATCATAAATGTATCTTCTTTCTTTATTGAGATATAAGCTGCATCAAAATCGTTATCAGGCTTCTTGAAATCAGATTTGGCAGATGGGAAAATTTTCCAAAAAGGAAAAAATATCTCAAAAGAAAGTAATATATTTTTAAACCTTTTTACAATTTAAATCATATCAATATTCACTTTTCCGACTGAGATATAAGCAAAACAAGATTGGTTCTAAAAATAGCTGATATGACCATAAATGGAAATAGTTTCTAATTGGGAAATTTAGGGTCAGCTAAAAATAGAAATGATTCCAAAATGTTTTAGAGCCATAGTTTAAAAATAGACATACTTCTAAAAATAGACCTTCCCTAAAAATAGAAACATCAAAAATATTTTCAATGTCTAAAGATAGAATACTTCTAAAATAAGATTTTGAAGTTTAGATCTAAATATAATAGGTATAAGCTATTGTTTCTTTTAATACTTATCTGTATTATAATTTAATGTTTATTTATAAGAAAAAATCTATTTCTCAATACAAGTCTTTTAAAATGTTATTAGATTATAATGAGCTTAGTTTTTACTTGCTTGCAATTATTTAAATATTGGAAAATCCAAAAAATTCAGATCTAAAGATGGTATTTATTGATATAAATGCTAGTATAGACTATAATCACAAAAAATTCTATAGCTTTTATATATAGAAATATATATATTATTTGCTTTGATTTAGATTGCTTCTTGTGTGTTAGGTCAGGTAGACCTGTGCCTAAAGAAAGGTCATTACAGTATATTTATAGCTATCCTGGAAAAGCCACAGGAATTTTTTTAATTTGGAGGACCCCTGCCACCAGAATATATTTCTGAAATACAAACTTTGCCAAGCCGTCACAGAAAACATTTGATTTTTGTTTTCTATAAAAATAATTTTTTGAAGAATGTTTATTATTAGAAAACATTTTCCACAAGAGACCCCTGCCACCACCTGTCAAAGAAACATTATACTAAACCCTAAAAAACATTTTAAAAATCTGAAGATTATTCTTGGAAAAAATTGTTTTCAAAAATGTTTTCAGCCTTCCTTTAGATTGTATTTCCTATCAGGAATTAATCAACCTAAGAGGTTAGGTCCAGGGGGTCTCTGAAGTGTTAAAAGCTATTGCACTTAAACATTTAACTGATAATAATAAAATTTTAGCAGTTGGACATGAAAAAAATCCACAATCAATTTATAATAATCCTCAACTTTTCCCTCAGATGATGCCTTGGTTATTTTCCTATGGACTTGGTGGAATTGGAAACAAGCTTCAGAAAAATCATATATCTGATTTGGCTCATAAAAGACATTTGCTAATGTATTATGATAAAAGATTTCAGACTGATCCACTTTTTCCACTTATTGCTTTTAATCATAAACAAATAAAAGAGAGTACAACAGCTGGATATTTACTGGCAAATAAGCCTAAATTTGAAAATATTTCTAAAAGACTAATAGAAGTTGATATTGGAGTTCTTACTAATTTAATCAAAAGTGCATAAGACGATCCTCTATCTGTGATCGTTCTTCTGGTGAGGAGATGGTCAGAATATCTATAGGAATATCTTTCACTTGGCTGAGCGCATTACAAGTCCTTATACAGTAAAAGGACTTGTTCTTATCCAGAGAACAAGCCAAATTGCTTGCAGTGCGACCTCTGATTTTGTTCATTTTCTCTCACACTGTCAAACTTCACTAAAATAGTGATATCTTGGCCATTTCATGACCATTTACAATGATTTTGGTATCAGAAAAATCACACAATTCAGGGCCAACCTGGTCACATGACCAGGCCGTTTTATTACCTAAAAATGCACCTTTCTATTCCCTTTTCAACGAATCCAAGATCAGCCCAATCGGATCAGATTTGACTCCATTATTAATCATTTACCTGAGATAAAGTATGTAAGGACTTGTTTTTGTCATGCGCAGCAATGGCTGCTATGCAAGTCGAAGTAAGGGACTGAGAGAGGATTTTTAATCGACGTGCCATCTTTTTGAAGCTCATGCTGGTGATGTACTTTGACAGGTGGTCGGGGGTTTCTGGCCAGAAATCGCGTGATCCATCTGCTGATCGAGTGCCTTGCCCATCAAGAACCTTGCCCAGGAGCCACAGATGCTCAAAGAGTGTTGGCTGTATCCTGTTTTATATATGTGAATATTGAGTTGCAGTAAGGTTATTACAATGCACTTACCAATTCTGCTCTAGAGACACCATGTAATCGAATGCATTGACATTTCCCAAGCTTTTCGGCGCTGATGGACAAGTGGTGGTGAGAGAATTGGGTGATTTATCATTGTTGTCACAGGCAAAGTTTTTTGTGATGCAAATCTCCAATACACAGCCGCTGATAAATGACCTCTTGTCAGCATAAAAATCATTATAGTACAAAGTATGAGACATTACTTATTCTGTGTTGTCAATGGTCTGGTTTGTTGCCACTGTGACAACCTCATGGTCACCAACGACTAATTGGGCTATGGTCTTGCAAAATTTAAGCACTTCTCGGTAAAGCTTAGTGGCAATGTTTCTAGAGGCCAGGTTATCAAATACAGTTATTGGCTTGCTGCATGAAAGCAAGGAGAGTATCCAGGTTGTCATCATGAATGCCCTTTGGTTCTTTGTTGAAACCCCATGGGCCAACAAATCCTGAGACTCTGGTGGTGACGGACTGAAAAATTTGATGAGCATAGCCATGGGTGATATTGATCAATGGCAGGTTCAAGGTGAAGAGGCAATAAGCTTACATAACTAAACTTAACACTGGGAAGTCGGCAGGATAATGGTGATTTCTGTGTAACTTCCTGACAGATGTTACCCTAGGTTTGATGCCATTCACAAGACCGGACCAGGCATGTAAAGTTTTGCGAGACATAGCATATCTTTCACCTTCCACAAAAACTAGTTCTTGTGCTTGCAGGATCTGCACTTCAGTGGCCCCCAACCAGGTACCTGGAAGGTAGGTACATTATATGTAAACAACCTACCTAATGGAGGCCCTGCACAACAAAAAACTAAAATAAAAACTCCGCCAAAAAAAAATAAAATTGTTAATAATTGTTGTAACCCTAGGCATATTAGTTGAAAATTTCTGAAAAATATCAAAAACAAAAGCATAATTTATAAACAAGTTGAAATATAAAACTTGTAATTTGAAATAAAAATGCAAAGTTTAAACAATTTGTTTGAAACATAACAACTATTTGTAAATTATTATAAAATGAGGGGTGCCAGGGGTCTTTTTTCCAAATATTAAAACTGGGCTAGCAGGCCACCCAGGATAGATAGCAGGGATCTATAAAAAGATCTTGAGATGCAATGTAGAGTACTATCTATTGCCAAAAGATTGAAGCAATCCAATGTCATCAAATCTTCCAGCCATAAAATATATTTTGCAATTGCAGGCCAGCCAGAAAGCAGAGCTGAGATCCATGAGAGTGCTATTCAGCAGACGCAGCCCAGAAAACAGAAATATCAATATATATATGTCCGCTAAATATAATGAATTCACAACAGTCTAGTGGACTATGAAAGAGAATTTAAAGCTTAAAACCAGTCACCAGAGCATTAATCACAATTCTACAGCATTAGTTGAGTCACTGTAAGTCATTTGCAAATTATAGAAAGGATACAATGATTTTTCTTTAGCTTTATCCAAGTCACCGCAAGTTACTCACAAATGAAATTCAATGTCACTGCAAATCATCCACAAGTCATAGAAACAATATGATGAATTTGCTCCAGTCTCAGTCATGTTACTGCAAGTTACTCAAAAATAAAATTCAACTCATCAGACCATGAACCAAGTCACCAGAAGTCATTGTAAGTCATAGAAAGGATAAAAAACCAAGCAATTTAAAAAGTAATATCTATTCAATTTAATGTCATGTTGTATATCTGAATTTTCTGAATTTTCTGATATTTAAATCATGGCAATTGGATAAAAACTGGGCAAGTTATAGTCAAATTACATAAAGAGGTATGTTTAAACATGTATTTTTGTGTATTTCTTGGCAACTAAGATGCCAAGTCACATGATACTGACAGATTCCAGATCAGAAAAAATGGCCCTACATTTTTATTTATAGACCCTGACCTGAAAATGCCTTTTTGGAACTCGTTCTATTTATAGATTAAACTCAAATTTATGAACTATTTTTATCCTACAGCAAATGATCTAGAAAATACATTTAACTTTCTATTTTTAGAGCTAAATCCTGATACATCTATATTTAGAACAAGTTCTATTTTTAAATTTTGACCCTGAAATTCCTTTTTTTAGAAAGTGAGCCTATTTTACAACCATTTTTGAAATTACTTTTTAAGACTATTTCTATTTTTAGATTGAAATTTTGAAATTTCTTTTTTAGGTAGTATTTAGAGCTTTAATTCCATTAATTGATTAATGCCTAAACCTTGACAACTTTACTGTTTCTATTTATAGATGAGCCATTTAAATCTATAAATAGTTGGCTATTAAAATTGGATCTCTCTTCATTTTAAATGAATCATGTGATCAGTCTATTTTTAGAATATTATGAATAACTATCTTTAAAAGTAGCCAAATATGGTGATTCACTTATAAATAAGCAGAACAAAGTCAATTCTAAAAATACTTAAGCACTATCAAAATTATTATCAGGTTTTTCCAGTCTTATTTGGCAGATGGGAAAATCTCCTAAAAAGAAAAGAGTGTTTTAAATTGTGATCTATATTTAGAATGGTTTAAATATAGATCATGTGATCATTTACTTTTTTATACTGAGATATTAGCCAAATAATATCAGTTCTAAAAATAGCTTATACTGTTATATAGACATAATTCTATTAAATATAAGAACATTATTAATCGCAAACGGTTTTGCTGTCTGCTCTTGTTCATCTAGACCTTGGTGACAGGGGGTCATTTTGATTTTTGTAGGTCATCTGTGGCTAAGGAATAAGATCATCTGTACAAAAAGGGCAAGCCCCCCAATTAAAGCAAATGAATTTAATCTATTTTTGGAACACCTGACCAAATCAGCATTCATCAGATCTATTAGTTAATCATGTGCCTTCTATGGGCTCAATTTAAGTCAAAGCATTTACAGCAAAATATGTCTTACTCTGACCAACAGGTCAAAAATAGACAATATCGGTGAGGTGGCTTGGGGCCTGACTGCTGTTTCAGTGTTATGATCCTTGAATACAGATAGCAATGATAATTGGGTAGACAGTCATCAATTGGATCAAAACATTAGATTATCTGAGTTTGACATACATATAAATAAATGTGAAATAATCCCAACTTGTGTCAAATAGGCCTGTCACTGGGTTAGCATATTTGCAGCAGTAGAGATTGTATGTATATCAATTTTTTAGCCCACCAGAAGACTTTGGCTATAAAAATTTGCAGACTTTGCACTGTATATGTGTTGGTCTAGAGTGGCTACTATGCTTGACCCGAACATTGGTCGGACCCCCCAGTCAGCCAAACCAATCAGATCGTTCCATTTGCACAGCTCATCAGTCACCATGTCATATTTTCCTGCCAAAAAGTGTGACTGACCGACTGAGGGGTCTGACCGATGTTTGGGTAACCCATAGTATCATTTTGCATACAACTGTAAGCTAATTATAATGTCCATAACCTATGATATAGATAACCCACATCAACCTGTGTAATTTTTTAAGTGTCCAGCTAAGCAACAAAGAGCAAAGGTGCTAGATTATCAATTTCTGTAATACCCTCACTTACTGCCCAAGTATCAATATTGCTGACCAATAGTAGTCTTCATAACTTCAATTGTGTGCTTTGTCATCATTAAACAATCTATCATACTATTTTAATCAATTCATCCAGGGTAGTACTGGATGTAATTTTTGCAGATTACAAATTTTGACCACTCTGTGTATAAGAGCCAGACTTGAAGGGTGCCATCAAGACTAAAGGAAGAATTCAAGGATTGAACTGCAGACTGAGGTGTGAGACCCAAGAATATAAGTCAAGCTCTTTGGTTGGGAAAGAGTCTAACATTCTAAGCCAAAGTTAACTTATTCCAATTCAGATCTCGGTGTGCCCAAGCCAAAATATCCAAATAGCAAAAGTAGCCTCAGTTTTGACAGCTTGGGCAGCTTGTATGTAGCTGTGCTATTAATAAAAAATGTGCGGCCAAGCTATCTGACTCTGAATTCATCCAAATGTTGTGCCTAGCTATGTTTCCCACAGAGAAAAATCCAAAAATCCAAAAAAAAGCCAGCAATGGGAAATTTTTGGCTGATGGGAAAATTTCCCAAAGAGGAAAGAGAGTCTCAAAAGAATGTAAACTATTTTTAGACTATACTACAATTTAAATCACATGACAAGCTACCTTCCTCATTAAGATATAAACTTTTTTGTGTTAATTAATAAATTAAAGCATTAGCATAAATGCTGCTAAGTCCAAAAGTAGATAACTGACTAAATGCTGCCATTTTAGACAACTGTGTTTTGATTGTCTTTTTTATCATGGATGTCATTATCATGGCTCTGAGAGCCTTTATTTATATTGGTTTATATTAATCATAAAGCTTGGGAACTATTTTTAGAACTGATCTTATTTGGCTAATTTCTTAGTATAAAAAGCCAGTGATCATATAATCTATATTGCTAAATAGACTAAATATACATTACAATTTTTAGCAAGATACTCTCTCCTTTAGAAGATTTTCCCACTGCCAAAGTCTGATAACGATTTTGATGGAGTTTCTAAATATAGCTGATATCTTGGATGGATAATCTATAAATAGAAGTTGCTCCTATATTAATGGATGACTATTCATGAATTTAGAAGGCTCATCTATAAATAGAAACAGTACAATTGACATTGATGTCTAAATATAGTTTGTAAATAGATTATTATGCAGAAGGTTTAAGCATTAATCTATTAATAGAAACACTTAGATTAGAGCAAAAGTACAAAAATAAATATATTTGAGTTTAGTCTATAAATAGAACTAGTTCCCACAAAGGCATTTTCAGATCACGGTCTATAAATAGAAAGCAAGAAATTTTCAAAATTTCAATCTAAAAATAGAAATAGTCTTAAAAACCAATTTTGGAGATCATTGTAAAATAGGCTCACTTTCTAAAAAAGGAATTTCAGGGTCAAAATTTAAAAATAGAACTTGTTCTAAATATAGATGTATTAGAATTTAGCTCTAAAAATAGAAAAGTTAACTGTATTTTCTAGATCATTTGCTGTAGGATAAAAATAGTTCATAAATTTAAGTTAACCTATAAATAGAACCAGTGCCAAAAGGCATTTTCAGATCAGGGTCTAAAGATAGAAAATGTAGACCCATTTTTTCTGATCTGGAATCTGTTAGTATCATGTGACTTGGTGCCTTACTTGGCAAGAAAAACACAAAACACACTTTTGAACACAACTTCTTTAAAATATAATTTGACTGTAACTTGCTCAATTTTTAACCAATTGCCATGATTTAAATATCAGAAAATTCAGAAAATTCAGACCTACAATATGATATTAAATTTGATAGATATTACCTTTAAAATTGCTTGGTTTTGTATCCTTTCTATGACTTGTAAATGACTTGTGATAACTTGTGGTGACTTGGTTGATGTCCTGATGAGCTGAATTTTATTTGCAAGTAACTTGCAGTAACATGGCTGAAGCTGGAGAAAATTCATTATATCCTTTTTATGACTTGCAGATGACTTGACTGATGCTGTAGAATTGTTGTGACTAGATTAATGCTCTGGTGATTTTCTTTAAACTTTAACCTCTTCTATAGTCCACTAGACTATAGTGAATTCATTGTATTTAGCAAATATATATATATATATATATATATTGATACCTCTGCTTTCCGGGGAGTGCTTTTGCTGAATAGCACTCTCATGGATCTCAGCTCTGCTTTTTGGCTGGCCTGCAATTGCAAAATATATTTTATGGCTGGAAGATTTGATGACATTGGATTGCTTCAATTTTTTGGCAATAGATAGTACTCTACATTGCATCTCAAGATCTTTTTATAGATTCCTGCTATCTATCCTGGATAGCCTGCTAGCCCAGATTTAATATTTGGAAAAAAAGACCCCTGGCACCCCTCATTCTATAATAATTTACAAATAGTTGTTATCTTTCAAACAAATTGTTTAAATTTTGCATTTTTATTTCAAATTACAAGTTTTATATTTCAACTTGTTTATAAATTATGCTTTTGTTTTTGATATTTGTCCGAAATTTTCAACTAATATGCCTAGGGTTACAACAATTATTAACAATTTTATTTTTTTTTGGCGGAGTTTTTATTTTAGTTTTTTGTTGTGCAGGGCCTCCATTAGGTAGGTTGTTTACATATAATGTACCTACCTTTCAGGTACCTGGTCGGGGGCCACTGAAGTGGGATCTGGTACAAAGCGCCTGGGATGTGTCCCTGAAATTAGGTTTTCAAGGGATAAACCCAACTCAACCAAACTACAAATTCCACCGCTTTAGACTTTATAGACAGAAATATTCATGAAAAGAATGTTCCATTGGCATTGAATACTTAGGCGCATAAGCACTCCTTTTCATGATGGTCAGGTAAAGGATGTTGGTAATGTGACACCGATAGTTAGATGAGTTGTAGAGGTTGCCATTGATTATTTGAACACAAACTCCTTTGTTTTTTAAATCACTGAAAAAGCAAGGCTTATTAGTTAGTATGCCAGATGAAAAAACACAGGATAGCCTCACTGACAAAAGGAACATCAAGAGCAGTCCAACTCAATCCGAAGCCCAGAGTGTTCAAGGACGTCCAAGTCACGTGTACGGGCAATATGTCTCGGGCTGGCAACAGATTTTTCAAGGGCCAAGGTGTCCAGAGATTTCAAAATTCAAAGTAACCAAATCAAAGTCCAAGTTTGCCAGGCGGGAAGGCAACACATTGGATTCACTGCATCATATGCAGTCCAACTCAATTACAAGTTCTTATGTAGTGAAAGAACTTGTTTTCCGGCCTGCATAGCAGGCAGAAATGGTTTCTAACGCAACCATTCAAAATTCTCCCACTCATATAGTGACCCTGCATGATTTCTGTATCCCAGCTATTACTGGGCCAATTTTTATGATCTTGGTATCAAAAAATTTGTAAAAATCAGGGCCACATTTTAGGCTTGTTAGATCCGCCTCATTTTTCTGCTTTTTTTGAGTATAAGATCATCCCAATTGGTTTACATTTGAGCGGACTATGTATTATTTACTTATTTAACCTTTATTTGTGACTTATGTTGAAAGTAAGAACTTGTTTTTGCCATGTGCAGCAATAGCCTCTGACCAAGTGGATCGTGAGCGGTTAAAGGAAAAGGTCGCAGTGCAAGGCTACGAACAAGTTTTTTGTGAGTTTCTTATCTTTCTATTAGTACAACTACCACTTACTGAGCCTTGGGTGATCTTAGACATCGTCCTCAAAGCCTTCATGCAACCTCCCACCTCCGAGAATGTCCACACTTTGCATTGTACCTTCTTGCCTTTGTGATGGTCTTGCAGATTTGAATGCAGAGTTCAATAACGGAGCTGCAGGGCAGGCTGGTAAGTCTGCTCATTGAGGTTTTGTGCCTTGTTCAACTTACAAATACCCGGAAGTTCAACCTCACCTCCATCTCTCGAATCTCAACAGCACCCGTGCCACCACAAACATTGACTCGCAATAAATTTGCGCTCAAAACTGATAATGGGCTTGCATAATATGTCTGGAAAGTGGGTTTGGTAAGTGGATTTATAAATCTATTGTGATTTATACGACTTACCAATGCCAAAGCCTAGGACCTTGCTTTTGCACACTCAATCAGGAGCATCCAGCTCAACATAGACAATGCCTGCAACGAGCACATGAGTTTGCACTGGGATAGATTTAAAATGGAGAGAGCATAATAAAGCTACAAATGAGGCTTGGTGAGTTGTCTTCACCTCCCTGGAGTCATCGTCATGACTTACTTAGCCCCAGACATCCGCCATCTTGTAGTTGTCATCAAGCACCCATCTCCTTCATGCACCTCGACCACCGCACAAATTGTTGCTGGTGATGGGTCAACATAACAAGGACTTGGTCAGAGGCCATTGCTGCGCATGGCAAAAACAAGTTCTTACTTTGGGGTGAGGCAGTGCCTGAAGACTTACACTGTTATTAAATAAATACATATTAAATACGTAAATAATATGTAGCCCGCTCAAATCTGAACCGATTGAGATGATCTTATACTCAAAAAAAGCAGAAAAATGAGGCGGTTCTAACAAGCCTAAAATCAACTGGTCATGTGACCAGGAAACTTTTTACAAATTTTTTAATACCAAGATCATAAAAATTGGCCCAATAATGGCTGAGATACAGAAATCTTGCAGGGTCACTATATGAGTGGGAGAATTTTGAATGGTTGCGTTAGGAACCATTTCTGCCTGCTATGCAGGCCGGAAAACAAGTTCTTTCACTACATAAGAACTTGTAATTGAGTTGGACTGCATATGATGCAGTGAATCCAATGTGTTGTCTTCCCGCCTGGCAAACTTGGACTTTGATTTGGTTACTTTGAATTTTGAAATCTCTGGACACCTTGGCCCTTGAGTGGGAGAATTTTGAATGCCTGCATTAGAAACCATTTCTGCCTGCTATGCAGGCCAGAAAACAAGTTAGGGAACAACACGGGTACGGGCGCTGGAAACCAAGGGCAGGGCTGGTTGAGCAGGGCCCATAGACGGCATGGGGACCATGGGAGGTGCTGCTCGCTGGGCAGTTCCACTAAGTGCAGTTGCCTTGCAAGGTTTGACTGAGGCATCCGCAGGCGCATCCCGTTTTGGTGGTCGGACAAGAGTGCCAGAGGAAGTGAAGATGAGGATCTTCTTGCCACCATTCTAAGCATTTAGGGAAGCGTGGTGGAGGCGTGGGACTAGATGTTGGCGAGTCTTGACCAGACTGACGTGGTACAACTGGGGATGGATCCATGGAACGGACAGGCCAGGGATGGAGAGGAGAACCGGTGGCTGGAGAGTTTGAAAATAAAAATGCAGGGGTGTTTTTTTGAGCGCTAGGAACAACAGGATTTTGGGCCACTGCCAAAACTAGCGCCACAGCAGAAAGGGCTCTAGGGACGGGCACTGGCTAGGCAATTGCCGGATTTTGTGTGTCAAATCGTGGCTGAGCAAGTGCCATACCTTCTGCACCAGACTCTGGCAGTACTTTCTATTTCCCCACCTATTCTGAGAGGAATAGCTGAATTCCACTGGAATCCTGTGGAATGGGTGTGGAATCCACTGGAATGAGTGTGGATTCCTGTGGAATGCCAAAGCCAACTCCAGTGGAATTATATTTTGCCATTCCACTAAGTGGAATCCAGTGGTGGAATCCAATGGTGGAACGACTTAAGATGTCTGACTTGTACTTGGACAAGTCCAGGAATAAAATAACATGCATAAGCATGAATTGAACCTAAGACCTGTCCATAACCATAGCCACAGACACTTTACCCACTTCACCATTGGTCCTTTGAAAAATGCAAAACTAATTACTATATATACCCTATGGCCTATTAAATATATATATTTCACAAGATCTGTTGGTGGGAAATTCAGAGTCAATAGGGTATCATTGGATTCAGAATTTTCAGGAGATTCCAAATATAAATATGCCATAATTTTTGCAGGGTCCTATTGCTATATTTAGGCTGATTTACATACTGTGGGAACTTTTTGCCAAAAATAGTAACCATGCAGCCTGATCTAAAAATCATATATCAGTTGAAATCATGTGACTAGCTGCTTCCGATGATGAGAAAAACCCAAAAAACTCGAAAAAACACGAGTCTTTGAATTTTTTTTTTCCAAATATAGATTGCCTATTTAGAAAGGTGTCCAAATAACAGTTTTTGATGTGTTACAATGTTTGGTTTTGTTTATAAAGTGTATAAATAGCCTATATTCTTGTTTTATTTGTATTTCTATTTTCTAAAAAACAACAAGAGGAATAGCTGTATATTAGGTAATACTTAAGTAAATTGAATATTTTTACTGTGAGAATTCTTTTAAGACTCAGACCTATCAAAGATATTAAGAGAGGACGGGTTTTTGATGACATAAGAATGTTATGTAATTTTACGTAATAGTGACTAAGCAAACCGCTCTCTCTTTAGAGCTTCAACCGGGCCCGGCTTCCCAGGAAGTTCCCACAGTTGAAGGTTGTTGATGGCGCCGCGTCACGTCGCTTTCTTCTTCCAACCACCACCACCATTCTTCCCCTGTCCGTCCGCTGTCCCACCAACATCATCTGACATGGCTCAAACGATGCCCAGGACCTTTCCGGGCGCCCCTCCTCTCCAATGAGGGATGTGGGCCGGAAATGGGGGGGAAATGAAGGGGGAATCACCAGGTAAGCCATGAAAACGACCGCCGCCGTCCAACTAACCCACCTCGCAGCCCCTTACAGCCCATCGGCACTCCGCGTTGCCCACGTCACGACAAACACACCCAGGTGCGTCGAGAAAATAACCCCCCGCTATGCAACTAACCGATACCGCCCCCATTGCAGTGTCGGCCAGCACCTCAGGACCCGCGTTCGCCGCCACGTCCCAGCAAGAACATGCGACTATGGGGTAAATACACCCGGTACATCGTGCCCTCCCCTCCCATGAGGGATGTTAGCTGGAAATGGGACAACCGAGGGATTTTGGGAGGGGGGGAAGGGGAATCACCAGGTAAGTAAGAAATATGACTGCCGCTGTACAGCTGACCCACCTCTCAGCATTGTACAGCACCTCGGCACTCCGCCACGCCCCTCTCTGACTCCACGTCGCGATAACCACCCCCAGGTGTGTCGCCAAAATGACACCCGCCGTGCAACTAACCAACACCACCCCCCAGTGCAGCGCCGGCAAGCCACGAAAACAACCACCGCCCTCCAATTAACCCACCTCGCAGCACCTTGCAGTGCCTCGGCGCTCCGCGTTGCCCGCATCACGACGAGCACACGCAGGTACATTGAGAAAATAACCCCTGGCTGTGCAACTAACCAATATCGCCCCCATTGCAGTGTCGGCCAGCACCTCAGGACCCGCATTTGCCACCACTTCACAGCAAAAACTGCAATGAGGGGGAGGGGCAACCAGGTGAGCAACAAAAAAAAAAAAAAACAACCGCTGCTGTCTGGCTAAACCACCTTGCAGCACCTTTCAGCGCCTCTGGACCCTGCGGCGCCCCCCGCTGTTTCGCCACATCACGGCAATCATACCACCATCTGCGACGGTCGTCGCGCCCGGTGCCCCCCTCATCAACGAGGAGCCCATGACATAGGTATGGGGGTACGAGGAGGCGACGAGACAGCGCACACCCCGACATCGACACGGAAATCAACCGTGTCGGTGTAGGGGGTATATAGCCCCGGTCAGCGCCTCGACAAACCCACCATTTGCGACGACGGTTGTCGCGCGCCCAGTACCCCCACGTCAGCGGGAACTCACCGCAGGTGTGGGGTAGTTACGAGGAGACGAGGAGACAAACACCATACCCCTGTCAGCGATGATGGCCGTGGTGCCCAGTACCCCCACATCAACAAGGAACCCACCATGCAGGTGTCAGGGGTACAAAGAGGCAAACGAGAATGCGAGGACAGCACCAGATGACGAGAGGGCCCCTACATTGGTGCGAAAACCAACTGCGCCGGTGTAGTGGTCATTGTGACTGTACTTCGTCGTCTGCGGCATCCCACATCAGTGCAGAGCCTACCATGTTGGTGTAGGGAGTGATACTGAGTACTGGGACTGTGCTGCACCCACTCTATCCTACCTTGATCACCCCATCCCATTTTATTTATATATCAATGTCTTAGATTAATGTTTTTAAGTAGAATGATATAGATTCATTAAAAGCATGCATGCCCACATTTAAATGAGTGAGCTGAACATATAGTGTAGATTTAAATTATGGGATTGAGAATACACAAAAGATACTTATGAATACGAAAAAATGAGAGACAGAAACAGGCAGTCTCGCGAAAAAATGAGAGGCAGAGACAGGTAGGCGAGCGAAGCGAGACTGCCTGTTTCTGTCTCTCATTTTTTCGTTGACTAAAATTTGATTCTGTGTTTTCACATAAGTATAAGAAGTAGGCTTCTGTCTTGCATTTTTTCGTCTACTCAAATTCAATTTATGCACTACAAAATTTGTACAGAATTTTAAAAGAATCACTACGGAGGCGCGAAGCGCCGACGGAGCGGGGTCCAGGGGCGCAGCCCCGGCAAGCTGGAGACCCGTAGCGCAGAGCCGGGTGAGCGAAGCGAACCCCGGCGCGTAGCGACGGGTCGTAAGCTTGTTAGTATTATATACAAATAGTTCCAAATATATTAGATAAGCACTGAAAATTAAATATTTACGTGTTATTTGGCTGGTGGATCCCACTCCTTTCCATTTCAGTGGCCTGTTCCTTTTCCAAAAGAGGAATTTGGTCTCATTCCACAGGAATAGGGTGTCACAGGAATGACAATTTGGCAGGGCTTTCTGCCATAGTAGCATTCCTCAGCATTCCACAGGAATGAGTGGATTCCACTGGATTCCACCAAGAATGCGGGGGAGAGTGATAAGTGCTCGACCCTGGGTTCTTCTGAGTAGAACCAGGGCCCCGCGCATTGTCCAGAGGTCGAGGAATGAGGGCTTCAACCAGGCAAAGTCCTCTGTTGTAGAAGAAGTGCATGTAGCAGCCAAGGGCCCTGAACCAGTCCTCAAATTGAGAGAAAACAAATTTGTGCTGGTAAGATGGGTGGAGTATAAGGCTGAATAAACGTTAGCATGCAAACAGGAGCCCTGAGATGGGTGGCACTGACTTGAAATCATGAAATACACCCAGGGTATTGGCGACTTTGACAACATAAAAGGAGTGCCAATCTCCTAGGGATTGATGGAGCTTGGAAGGGTGGGAAAAGCTAATGTTCAACCAATTTCTGATCTTGACGCCTGAAAATGCATCCGCCATAGCGCCATGTTGGCTAACACCTGCTGTATATCCATGAGATCAGAGGTATTCGAGAAGGAGAGCAAGACTTACCCATCGCTACTGCCAGTTGGACTGGAGGAGTAGCAGCAGTGTTCGCAGTTGGGGCCGGGTTTGGGGCAATACGCTCGGCGGTTAAGAACTGGATGGCGTTAGGGGCCGGGTTTTGAGTCGCAGTATTGGTTGCAGGTTGGACACCGCTGCCAGCTGCCCCGATGGGTTGGGCTGGAGGAGTAGCAGCGGCTGTGTTCGCAACCTGAACCTCTGGAGCCGGGTTCGGGGCAGAGATGACAGTTGTCGCAGGTTCAACGCTTACTAAAGACTGTAAGTTGTCCATATACTACTATTTGGCTCATATCTCAATGAGGAAAGAGGACACAGCCACAATTTTGATGGATTTAGGGTTGTGTTGCTGATTACGTCATTTTTTATCAGAGGCACAGCCACATCCGAGCGCATCCTGGAAAGGCTCAGCAAACTAGTTTCACTTTTTGACAGCTTGGGCAGTTTACCAAGCGATTCCCAAATGTGCTCGGATGTGGCTGTGCTATTAATAAAAAATGTGCAGCCAAGCCATCTGACCCTGAATCCATCAAAATTTTAACTGAAAAAAAGCCGGCAATAAAAAATTTTGGCTGACGGGAAAATGTCCCAAAAAGGAAAAAGGGTCTCAAAAGAACGTAATCTATTTTTAGACTTTATTAAAATTTAAATCACATGACTAGGTACCTTCCTCATTAAGATATAAGCCTTTTAGTATTAATTAATGAATTAAAGAACTTAGCACAAATGCTGCTAAGTCCAAAATTAGCTGGCTGACTAAATACTGCCATTTTAGGCAATTGCATCTTGATTGCCTTTTATATCATGAATGCAGTGGCTCTGAGAGCCTTTATTTATATTTGTTTACATTTGAGGCCATAAAATTACATAAATGTGCAACAAGCATATCAATAGAGACAAATTCAAAGTCATGTGATCTCAATTGATGCCATCAATCACCAAATAAATATATATATTTCTCTCTGTACGTAAGCCATGTTGTTGTACGACGTAGTCTAATAAATATGCAGGCTGTTGATAAACTGCCCAACATGGTCAACTTACCTATCTGATGCATGAGCCTCTTTGGGCACTTTACCTACCTGATGTCTTCAACTAGCGGCATAGGCTGTTCTTCCAACTATAACACCTGGGCTGGCGAAATGCAAGCCTGACTGCAAGCTCAAGGTGTCTGGCGCATAGTCACTGGTGCCAAGACCAAACCAACAGTTACCTTGCCAACTGCTACTGATGCCAAGACATGCCCTTGATGCTTGGTTGGATAAAGCAGATAAGGCTTCTGGCCAAATCTACTTGATAGTGGAACCAGATCAATGTATCCACTTCAATAGAATTACAGATGATCCGGTCAAGATGTGGGAAGCTCTCAAAGCTATTCACCTTCAGAAGCGTTCTGGCAACAGGTTTAACACTTATGATGACCTATTTTCCATTAAAAAGGGAGAGAAAGAGAGTTTTCAAACTTTGATCAACAGAGTTGATAAAGCTATCTGCCACATTCAGGATCTTTGTCCAGACAAGTTTGATCTTGCCAAACTGGATAAAGAACTTGGCTCCATGTCTCTGATCAGAGAAGAGTACAACACTTTTGCCTCTTCACTTCTCCTTCTGGACAAACTTGACAAGGCCACAATTTATCAGGCCTTTGTCACTAAGGAGACTCAGCATTGTCGTCATGCTTCTGAAATGCCTGCAGTTGGTTCTGCACTCAAAGCGTCATCTTCTTCACTCTCCAAGCTTATTGAGCTTCTTTGCACATTCTGTGGTATGACCAATCACACTATGGAAAACTGTCATGCATTTGCAAGGGCTCAAAAGACAGCAAAGAAGAATGTAGAAAATCGTTGCAAAGGCAACAAGAACAAGGCTAATAAGGCCCAGGACACCAATAGTGAGAAGAGCAACCAAGCCAAAGATGCTATTGTTGAATCTGCTGGAAATGCAAGTGTTCTTTCTACTTTTGATTACAAGTTCTTACATAGTAAAAGAACTTGTTTTCTGGCCTGTATAGCAGGCAGAAATGGTTCCTAACGCAATCATTCAAAATTCTCCCACTCATACAGTGATCCTGCATGGTTTCTGTATCTCAGCTATTACTAGACCAATTTTGATGATCTTGGTATCAAAAAATTTGTAAAAATCAGGGCCTTCCTGGTCACATGACCAGGCTGTTTTAGGCTTGTTAGAACAGCCTCATTTTTCTGCTTTTTTTTGAGTATAAGATCATTCATCTCAATCGGTTCAGATTTGAGCGGACTGTCTATTATTTGCTTATTTAACATTTATTTATTTAATTCCTTATTTAACATCCATTATTTAATCACAGGTCTCTAGGTACTGACTCACCCCAAAGTAAGGACTTGTTTTTGCCATGCGCAGCAATGGCTTCTGATCAAGTCCTTCTAATCCTACTTCCCTTTTGGTCAATGATGCTGACCATGATTGGAATGCAGACACAGAGGCCACTTCTAATATGACCCCTCATCGTCACTGGCTTTGCAATTATAAGCCCCTCTGCATTCCAATCAAGTTGGCAGATGCCATCATTATTTATTCTGAAAGGATGGGCACTGTGGTTTTCAACCCAGTTATAAAAGGAAAGAAATTAAGATTAGTGGAATTGAGGACTTTACCTTCACCTACATACTCCATATGGACTCCAGCTATGTCCACCTGGAGGGGTGGAGTCTATGTGGAATCCAGGCTTATATTTCTTGGCTGGTGGCTCAGCCAAACTAAATGGAGTCTTCGGGTAGATTCCAGGTGGACTCCAGATAAAATTGAGTGGAAGTTCATGGACTTCACCTATTTCCATTTGGACTTGGCTCTAAATGGCTGGTCCATCTGGAATGCATAGATTCTATGTGGAATCTTATTAAGTATATAACAATAAATAATAACATCATAGGCTATTTGCAAGACATATAAATAGAACCAAACAATATAAATCATCAGACCTGCTATTTGGACCTATTTCCAAATAAAAAACACAAAATTAATGATTTTTTTTTTAAAAACTTGCGTTTTTTTGAGTTTCTTGGGTTTTTCTCGCCAACAAAAGCAGCTAGTCACATGATTTCAAAAGATATAGGGTTTTTAGATCAGGCTGCATGGTTACTATTTTTGGCAAAAAGTTCCCACAATAGGTAAATCAGCCTAAATATGGAAACAGCACCCTGCAAAAATTATGGCATATCCAGATTTGAAATCTTCTTGAAATTCCGCATCCAATGATACCTCATTGACCCTGAATTTCCAACATATAAGTTATGTAAAATATATATAGATAGTAAGCTATAGGGTATATATAGTAGTTAGTTTTAGATTTTTCAAAGCACTGATGGTGTAGTGGTTAAAGTTTCTATTGCTTTGGCTTTGATGAGCTCTTGGGTTCAATTCATGCTCATGAATGTTATTTTATTTCTTGATCTTATCTAAGTTCAAGTCAGACATCTAGTAAGTGGAGATTCTATGTGGACTCTATGTTAACTCCATTAACTCCAGATGGACTCCATGTGGACTCCAGTAAGCTCCAGGTGGAATTCACCTCAAAGTATCAGAATAGATGCCTTCAAGTAGACTCTAGGTCTACTGAAGTATCTGCTCTCACATGGAGTCTATCTGGAGTATGTAGGTGGAGGTAAAGTACAGGTGGAATTTACCAAAGTCTTGCATGTACTACTACTCCAAAACTTGTGGGTGTGGGCCATTGCTTTGCATGGCATGTATGAGTCCTTTTTAATTTCAAAAGATCAAAAGTTAATGGCACAACCAGATACCTTGGTGGCCAGGAGAGTATTCTAGATGATAGTAAAGAATAGCCAGAGACCATAGCAAAAAAAACCAAGTCAATAGCTGCATTGGTGATGGAGAAAAGAAACAAAGAAGTTTCAAAGTTCAACTTTTATATATTGTGGGAGAAAGCTACTCAATTTGGCAATTACCATTTTGGGAAACAAAAACAAAGTTGTGGAAAATGAATTGAGGACCCTGAATTTTTTTTAAATCATGTGATTAGCTGCCTTTCTTATTGAAAAAAATGCAAAAAACTTGAAAAAAGCCAGCATTTTTGTGATCTTTGGACTTAAAAGATCAATATCTCAAGAATGAAGATAGCAAGTCACATGATTTTTTTCAAATTTATGGTCAAGAGACTTAAATCTATTATTTGATCAAAAATTTCCTTTTTTGGAAATTTTTTTCCGCGGTGTTGAATGATCAATCAATGAATCAAAATTTCAACTAAGTTCTGGGTTTATAAAGAATGAGTCTTTGATAAATCAAAGGACTCATAACAATTTACTTGCTTGTTTATATTAAACCAAACACAAAGGGATTAAAATTCACATTGATTCATCCACAATGCAATTTTCCCTAAACAAGCAACTTTTGTTCACTGCCTCCATTGATGCCAATAATGTTGCTCTCTTGGATAGTGTTACTGAACCTATTTTGGAGTTTGCTAACATAGCAGCTAAATCCACTTTCCCTCTTGATCTCAATCTCTGGCATCGCAGACTTGCACATCACAGCTATGCTGATGTTTAGAAGATGATTCAAAAGGAGATGGTTACTGGACTTGTATTGAACTCCAAGCAAAAGCCAGATCCTATCTGTAAACCATGCCTTGCAGACAAAATTACGAGTTCTTACGTAGTAAAAGAACTCGTTTTCTACACTCGATAGCAGAAGGAAATGATTCCTAACGCGATGGTTGGAAATTCTCCCACTGCTTCATTTTTTGTGAGCGACCCTGAATTAAAAGTCTACAAACTTTTCTAATAGTGTTAAAATCATTACTGACCATGGGAATGGTTGTCTGATGTCCGTTGCTAGGGTCTATTTTTAGCTTTTGTTCCTGGACACCTAAACTAAGGTTAGGTTTTGTCAGTAACATGATTAAATATCATTTCCTTTACTTTGCAGTCGGTTAGATGCTCTTGTTCTGGTTACTATGGTTTATATATAGCTTATATAATTAAATACTGACTAAACATGATTCATGTCAGTTGCTGTACTTTACCTTCCCCCAGATAGTCCAGGTGGACTCCATAAAGTCCATCATATTCCGGTGGAGTCCAACTGGAGTTCTGATGGAGTCCTGATGGAGTCCTATTGAAATCTGATCAGACAATAGAAAGTCCAGATCAGATCTACCCAGACTCCATGTGAAGTCCATGTGAAGTCCATATTTATCATTTAATACAGGACCTGGACAGGAGTGAGTCCAGGTGGATTCCATATAGACTCCACATGGACTCCACCTATTTTCCGGTCAGAGTGAACTTCACCAGAATGGACTTAGTCAGAATTTCAAAACTGCAAAATTTTACATTCAGCAGGAATTGAACCCAAGACTTCTAGTCACATAAGCCAAAGCATACAGCTTTTAACCACTAGACCACAGAGGCTTTCTTAGGCCCTAGAACAATAGCTATATATACTCCTCCTGCTTCTAATTAAATAATATAAATTGTATCTATATTATAATCAATTCAGGGTCAATAGGGTATCACCAGATTCGGAATTTCAAGGAGATTCCAAATATGTATAAATAATCACAAATATCCAATATTTGTAAGCTTATTCACCAAATATAAATACCGTGGGAACTTTTTTCCAAAAATAGTAACCATGGAGATCATTCTAAAAGTTATGCATCCATCAAAATCACATGACTAGCTTTATTCCTTGGCGAGAAAAGTGCAAAAAACTCGCCGAAACGCGAGTCTTAAAAAAATATTTTTGATTTTATGTTTATTTTATTTTTAAAATATTATTTATATTTGTTTGTTATTATTGATCATCATCATATCTTATGTAATCAATCAGAAATAATATTTTAGGCACCAGATTCCACTGAATCCTGCCTATCCTAAATAAAGTACTCCACCTGGATCAACTGGACTCCAGTTGGATAATACATGAAACCACCCACTAGTCCAGTGGAAATCCTGAGTCCAGGTGCAATTCCATGTCCTGTTCACCCTCAACTCCGGTTGGACTCCAGCTGGACTCCATGATGACTCCATGACATAATTTGGCAGAGACTTCAGCCAACTTCAGCCATTCAAAAAGTAGCTGGAATCCAGGTGGAGTCCACCTGGAGTATGTAAAAATCCACTGGACTTGAGGTGGACTGGACTGGATTTATCTGGGGGAAGGTAAAGCCCTCGTCAGTTGTATATATAGACTATTTATATGCTTCTAGATCACTTCCACCGCATCCTAGTAATAAATAATACTGGTTGTAAATCTTGTTCAACTTCTCCTAGTACTTTCTGTATCCCTCAATGTTATACTTTTGTTTATAGTTGGTTTGAAATCAAACTCAGAAGAATTGACATCCTAAGGATAAACACATCAAAAACTTTAAACTTTGGAATGCCTTTTAAATATAAATGTAAGGTTTAATATTGATAACAAGCCAAATAATTTTTTTTTGTGTTGTGGCTGTGCTAACCCTAAGAGGACAGACCGGTCTGTCCTCTTAGGGTTAGAATCAAAAACACACCTAAAACTTTAAACTTCAGATATGCATTTTAAATATAATTCTGAGGTATATGATTTTTTTTTTGTTGTGGCTGTGCTAACCCTAAGAGGACCGACGCGTCGGTCCTCTTAGGGTTAGAATCAAAAACACACCTAAAATTTTAAACTTCAGAAATGGATTTTAAATATAAATCTGAGGTTTCCTAGTGATAACAAGCCAACTGGACTGTACTCATAGGGTTAGCACAGCCACAACAAAAATCATATTTGTCTTGGTATCAATATTAAACCTCAGATTTATATTTAAAATCCATTTCTGAAGTTTAAAATTTTAGGTGTGTTTTTGATTCTAACCCTAAGAGGACCGACGCGTCGGTCCTCTTAGGGTTAGCACAGCCACAACAGAAAATATAAAATCTCTAATTTTACATTTAAAATATCAGTACTTGGTCAATTCTTGCAAAACTTATATCAAAAAAATTGTAAAATTCAGGCCTTTCTATGGGTATTTTGCACAGCCACAGGATACTCTGCAGAGCCACATTAAATATTGCCTTTGGTCTTTTTCAATTGTTGCTGGATCAATTCTGACAAAAATAATATCAAAAAAATTGTAAAATTCAGGCCTTTTAAATGTACTATTATTTATAAAACCAGCTTTGAAAAGGTTTCAAGAACTACCCTATTAAACATGATCTTGTGCTAACAGAAATAATATCCAAATAGGAATTTATATAAGCAGTTCTGTCTTTGGCCACATTCAATACAATTATTCATAAGTATGAAGGATCCAGTATATAATACACTAGGGTTATCTTTTTATCTTGTCTTATCTTGTCTTATCTTATCTTATCTTATCTTATCTTATTGGATTAGATAAATCTGTGTGACTTGTAACATATGTCACATAGTTATAAACTGCCAGCTCATCACTTCTTTCTTTCTTCTTTACCAGCATGTCAGTCCACCTGGATAGGTCGATAGTGTACCACTCACTGGAGGGATACCATGACATGCTGGTCAAAGCTTACTAACTGTTGTCTCTTTCTTTTTAGATTCATTATAAGTTTGTATAAAGCAGAAAGGTGCTTTGCTGGCACTTTTCCCCCTTTTTTTCTGTGCTTTTTATGTAGTTTAAAACTTAATAGACTCAATACTAACTAGCTAAATATGAGTCTTTAATGTACTTTCATTAGTAGATAGTCCCTAGTATAGATTCTGAGGCTGGAAGAGTGCTTTGCTGGCGCTTTTTTACCTCTTTTTTATCTTTTTGTGTAGAGTAAAACTTGATAGACAGTAGTATATAGCTAGATATATGTTTTTAGGGCACTTTTATTTGTAGATAGCTTTCTTTTCTAGCACAGGTCATGTCAGTTGACTGTGTGTGGGCTAGAAAAGTGCTTTGCTGGCGCTTTTTTTACCTTTTTTTTTACCTTTTTGTGTCAAGTAAACCTTGATAGACAGTAGTAAATAGCTAGATATATGTTTTTAGGGCACTTTTATTTGTAGATAGCTTTCTTCCTAGCACAGGTCATGTCAGTTGATTGTGTATAGGCTAGAAAAGTGCTTTGCTGGCGCTTTTTTATCCTTTTTTTTTGCTTTCTGTGTGGATTAAAACTTGATATAAAGCAATAACTTACTAGATTTATATCTTTAGACTACTTTTACAAATGCATAGCAAGCATAAGTACTGTGTACAAGCTAAACTAATGCATGTTTTTATTACCTTTCCAATGAGTTCAGGATCAGCTCAATCTAGTGTTTTGAAGTCCGGTCCTAAGACTGGAAAATCCTGCAAAAAGACCAGACCAGACTGCAAAAATACTGGACCAGCAGTCTGGTCTTTTGATATTTGAGAATGAAAAACTGGAAAAAAACGAGTCTTTGAGGACCAGTTTTCGGTCCTAGGACCTGTCCAAACCAGTAGTTTTGTAGCCCTTATTTTTTCCTTTAAAACGCACTATGTATCATAATTTTAGACAAAGTTCACACTGAAAAATAAAAAAAAACATTTTGAAACTCCCAAAAGAGTAGGAAATGGTGAATATTTCCGTATAATTGCCAATTCTCAATGGAATTTAATGTTCTTGGACTCGTTTTAAAGGTATATATAGTCTCTACAAATTATATTCATATATCTACACTAAATCTTGATGTTAATGTATCAAAAAACCAGTTGAGACCAGCTGGCAACCGGTTAAAACCAAGACTGGTCCAGGACTGCAAAAAACCAATGAGGACTGGTCCTCATCAGTCTAGTCCAGTTTTCTGAACATTTATAAATTTCTAGGACCAGTTAAAGTCCCCGTCCTTGCCAAAAATGTGAAAAAACCAGACTGGACCAGACTTCAAAACACTAGTCCAATCAGATAACATCTCACTTTGTTATTAATCAATTACTGAGACATAGTACATGAGGACTTGTTTTTGCCATGTGCTGCTACTCTATGCAGGTAAAAATATGATAAAATCTATCTTTGATATACAACCCAATAATATATTGAAAAAGCTTTGATAAAGAGAATTAAGAAGAAAAAGAACTCGTATTTGCCATGCAGAGCAATGGCCTCTTAACAAGTGTGTTCAAAACCCTTTCCCACATCTCCCAGCAAATCTGCAATGCCTTTAGAGTTGATTCACTCTGATCTTCATGGTCCTCTTTCTGTCTAAACTCCTGAAGGTTATTGTTACTGGATAACCTTTATTGATGACTGCACTAGCCTTTGGGCTGTAATATGTCTCAAACAAAAGAGTGATGCATTTGAAGCATTTAAGACATTCAAAGCATGGGCTAAGAACATGTTGAATGCTAAAATCAAGGCTCTGCAGGATGATAAAGCTGAAAAGTACATGTCTGCTGCCTTCATTAAATTCACTGAACAATGTGGCATTGTGCGTCATCATACTACATGCAACCGCCCTCAGATGAATGGAGTTGCAGAATGTGCCAACCGCACTATGGCAGATGGTATCACTGCTATGTACGGCTCAGGCTTCAGTTTCTCAAAGCCCAGGCCTGAAAATACCAAGCCTAAGCCGCAGCTTTCAGGCCGAGCCGAGCCGGCACATCACTAACTCATACCCTTTACAGGCACTTTGGCTGTCTCATCCACGTCAGTCATACTGCCCTGTATCCTGTCGTGTTTCCTGAGCATCAGCAAATCCTGATTTTTGGCCAAACCAACATATAGCAAGATAGATATTAGCATACCCAGGCATAGCAAACTAAATATCGGCATACTGTGACATACTGTATAATCACTCTATACCATTTATAGTGTATGTACAAACTACTCTGCAGCACCCCTGCCGATGCTACATAGCAAATCCGACAGCAGTCTATAGCACTCTGAAGTGTGTCATAGCAATCAGGTACGTTTCCACCCTTTTTCTCGCACCAGGCACATCGTTTTCGAGAAACGTTACAAGTTTACTTTGCTTGCCCTAAAGAGTTGCCATATAGTTCAACAATCCAAAAAGGTAATTTCTCAACCTCTCACTACTACTACTACCACCACCACCACCACCACCACCTTTCATCTGCCGTGCGCCCCTCTGCTTCGATAATGTGGGCCAGTCTTCTTGGATGATATGTTATTCTACCAGCAAGGGCAACGGTAGCTGGGGAGTAGAAAAGGGGGTTATGCAATGGACCTAAGCTAGGGTTTCCAGCTGCAAGCTGCAAGATAAGCCCCTCCTCCGCGTTTCCCTAACCCCACGTCTAACACGAAAGACACTGCAGCTGCTGCCTTCGTCCAACACTGCTGTAACACAGATGCTAGTGTCTCCCTGCTGTTCCAGTAAGCCCTGTCTCATATTTCCCTTATGCCCAAGTTTGACACCTCTAAATCACAGGTACTGCAAACTGCCACTAATGACCTTACTGTGGGTCGGTACTTGAATCAATTCCCCCACACCTACTTGTTTGCTATGGCCCTTGACATGCCCACATTCTCATGAAGCCACAAAGCATGGTATGACGATTGGTACCGCCATGTCACTATCGTCATATCTCAATGTTTCTTCGCTGTCCTTCGCTGCCTCTCGACGTCTTTTATTTTAATATGTGTAGTACCTACATAGTCACCAATACACCGATTTTTGACATTCGTGTTTGATTCTAAGTACGAACATAAGACTCTTAGGATGGTCCCTGGGAAGGGAAAATGTGAGGACTACTATTTTTAGCGATGCTATGGGACGCTCTATAGCATGTCCCCAGGTGCTCTGTAGCATTCCATAGCATCTGGAGATTGTTATAGAGCGTTACATAAGTGATGGCGTGACACTATAAACTGGGTACCCTGTGCTATGGCACTACGGCGCTACAGAGTGCTCCATAGTCTCGTGTAGCGTACCCAGGATTTGCTGATGAGGACCTCTCAGTGGTCGTTTTTAGGATAGACGGTCAGACAAGCAAGTAAATGCTGGAACACACCTGATAGAAATGGCTTTTGCAGATGCTACTGGTATAAGCTGATTGGCAGGTTGGTAGTAGTGCAGTGCTTTTTTATGTTACCAGTCAACTAGGTCAAATAGGTCATGGAAATGTTTTGTATTCTATCGTTTATCATGAATATCACTGGTTTTCAATTCTACAAAGGTGTGCTGGTCCTATCTCCATGGCTTATTTCTAGCTTTTTTTTAGCTCTGATATAGCTCTAGCTCGACATCCTAGAATTGGACATATCTAGATAGACCCAGCGCGTGTGCTAGAAAGCTAGAGTCACTAGGGAACACTGTGTGCACAGTTAAATAATTTGTGATGAATTATGTAACAATTATGCAATCATTATTCCTACTTTGAGCCATGTAATGTGTCGCCCAATATTTAAGCATTATTTAAGGCAGAATTATTTAAGGATTATGTGAGATATATTCTGAACTTTTTGCCCATGTATGTCCTGCATAATTTTGGTTGAAATATGCAAGAAATATTTTGCTGTCTATATCTTTTAAATAATTCTGGGTAGACTATTCAAAAAATATATGAAAAATATGCAAGTGGGTAGTTCAGTAGTGTCACATATTTATTGGCTGAATATTTGAGAAATATGGAAGGTATGAGTGTATCCAGACAACATATTTTCCAGCTGAATATTTGGAAATTATCTGACAGTTGAGTATTCAAAAAATATCTGGAAATTATTTGAGATTGAAAATCAAGAATTTTAAGGACTCAATGAGGTCTAAGAGTCTAACCAAAGACTTGGCCATCTTCTGTGATTTTAAATTGAGGAAATTGTGGAATTTGGGCAATTTACAGACTCTGAAGAATCTAACTGAATATTTGGGTGATTTTTACAATTTTAAATTAAGAAGATTGTGGATTTTAGCGATTTACAGACTCTGGAGATTCTAACCGAATATTTTTGCGATTTTTGCGATTTTAAATTGGAGAAATCGTGGATTTTAACGATTACAGACTCTGGAGATTCTAACCAAATATTTGGGCGATTTTTGCGATTTTAAATTGAAGAAATCGTGGATTCAGACGATTTGCTTACTCTGAAGATTTCAACCGAATATTTGGGCGATTTTAGCGATTTTAAATCAAAGAAATTGTGGATTTTAGCAATTTACAGATTCTGAAGATTCTAACCGAGGGCTTTTGCAATTTTTACGATTTTAAATTGGAGAAATCATGGATTTTAACAATTTACAGACTCTGAAGATTCCAACCAAATATTTGGGCGATTTTCGCGATTTTAAATTGAAGGAATCGTGTATTTTAGCGATTTACAGACTCTGGAGATTCTAACCGAATATTTTTGCGATTTTTGCGATTTTAAATTGGGGAAATTGTGGATTTTAACGATTTACAGACTCTGAAGATTCCAACCGAATATTTGGGCGATTTTTGCAATTTTAAATTTAAGAAATTGTGGATTCAGACAATTTGCTCACTCTGGAGATTTCAACCAAATATTTGGGCGATTTTTGCGATTTTAAATTGAAGAGATCATGGATTCAGACAATTTGTTCACACTGGAGATTCCAACCGAATATTTGGGCGATTTTTACGATTTCAAAGTGAAGGGCTCGTAAAATTTGCAGAAACATTCGGTTAGAATCTCCAGAGTGAGGAAATCGTCTGAATCCACGATTTCTTCAATTTAAAGTCGTGAAAATTGCCCAAATATTTGGTTAGAATCTCCAGAGTCTGTAATCGTTAAAATCCACGATTTCTCCAATTTAAAATCGCAAAAATCGCAAAAATATTCGGTTAGAATCTCCAGAGTCTGTAAATCGCTAAAATACACGATTCCTTCAATTTAAAATCGCGAAAATCGCCCAAATATTTGGTTGGAATCTTCAGAGTCTGTAAATTGTTAAAATCCATGATTTCTCCAATTTAAAATCGTAAAAATTGCAAAAGCCCTCGGTTAGAATCTTCAGAATCTGTAAATTGCTAAAATCCACAATTTCTTTGATTTAAAATCGCTAAAATCGCCCAAATATTCGGTTGAAATCTTCAGAGTAAGCAAATCGTCTGAATCCACGATTTCTTCAATTTAAAATCGCAAAAATCGCCCAAATATTTGGTTAGAATCTCCAGAGTCTGTAATCGTTAAAATCCACGATTTCTCCAATTTAAAATCGCAAAAATCGCAAAAATATTCGGTTAGAATCTCCAGAGTCTGTAAATCGCTAAAATCCACAATCTTCTTAATTTAAAATCGTAAAAATCACCCAAATATTCAGTTAGATTCTTCAGAGTCTGTAAATTGCCCAAATTCCACAATTTCCTCAATTTAAAATCACAGAAGATGGCCAAGTCTTTGGTTAGACTCTTAGACCTCATTGAGTCCTTAAAATTCTTGATTTTCAATCTCAAATAATTTCCAGATATTTTTTGAATACTCAACTGTCAGATAATTTCCAAATATTCAGCTGGAAAATATGTTGTCTGGATACACTCATACCTTCCATATTTCTCAAATATTCAGCCAATAAATATGTGACACTACTGAACTACCCACTTGCATATTTTTCATATATTTTTTGAATAGTCTACCCAGAATTATTTAAAAGATATAGACAGCAAAATATTTCTTGCATATTTCAACCAAAATTATGCAGGACATACATGGGCAAAAAGTTCAGAATATATCTCACATAATCCTTAAATAATTCTGCCTTAAATAATGCTTAAATATTGGGCGACACATTACATGGCTCAAAGTAGGAATAATGATTGCATAATTGTTACATAATTCATCACAAATTATTTAACTGTGCACACAGTGGAAGCTAGCTCTAGTGATTCTAGCGATGTGCAATTTTCCTGATGTAGTACTAGGTTGGCAGGGGCTAGCAAGCAACTTAGGCTTATCAGATATAACGAGTCCTATTTATAGGACTCATTCTTTTATCGATCTGAACCCACCAAAAATTTGGTGGGTGTAACGCTCAACTTTCCAGCAAACGCCAACTGCTATTTTTAGTTCACCCGTGGTTGTCGGTGTTTGTTCAACCAGTTCAACCATGCCTGCGTCGTCTGTGCTGTCTTCCCTCTCTCATCTCTCATTATCTGTCTTTCAATCGGAACCTTCAAATTTGTTTGGTTAGTCTACTTTTCCATACAAATTTCTTCTTTAAGTTCTTTATCTAATTAAACACTGACAGCAACTTGAACAGGCTTGTTTGAAATTATTCCAAACCCCACACCTTACGATGTCAGAATCAAGGTTGACAATGCTCTGCGCCCATCCTCTCCCCTTTGGATATGGGGCAGTAGGAGGATATCCAGGCTGGAGAAGAGGGGTCAAAGAGCACAAGAGGCCCTAGTAGAGGGAGACAAGCAGGTACGAGGTGAATTGATACAGCTCTCTTTTCTTCCATCCACCCCCTTGCTCATTTAACCATAGATAGAGACATTCTCCCCCGCAAGCTTGACGCCTCCGCCCTCCTCTTCCATTTTTGATAACAGTTTTGTTATGCCCGTCATTACCTCCACCCACAGCATCTGTGGCTTCTTGACAACAATATTGTTGCACAAACGCACCCCAGCAACCCTCCAGCAACCACCACTTCAGTGACCCCCCAGACTTAACCTCTTAGGTTGATTAATTCCTGATAGGAAATACAATCTAAAGGAAGGCTGAAAACATTTCTGAGAACAATTTTTTCCAAGAATAATCTTCAGATTTTTAAAATGTTTTTTAGGGTTTAGTATAATGTTTCTTTGACAGGTGGTGGCAGGGGTCTTTGTGAAAAATGTTTTCTAATAATAAATATTCTTCAAAAAATAAATTTTATAGAAAACAAAAATCAAATGTTTTTTGTGACGTCTTGGCAAAGTTTTGTATTTTAGAAATATATTCTGGTGGCAGGGGTCCTCCAAATTAAAAAAATTCCTGTGGCTTTTCCAGGATAGCTATAAATATACTGTAATGATATTTCTTTAGGCACAAGTCTACCTGACCCAACACACAAGAAGCAATCTAAATCAAAACAAATAATATATATATATATATATTATTTATATATAAAAGCTATAGAATGCCTTTTGATTATAGCCTATATATCAATAAATATCATCTTGTAGATCTGAATTTTTGCATGTTCTAATATCTGAATAATTGCAAGCAAGTAAAAACTAAGCTCATTATGGTCTAATGATATTTTAAAAGACTTGTATTGAGAAGTAGATTTTTTCTAGTAAATAAACATTAAATTATAATACAAATAAGTATTAAAAGAAACAATAGCTTATACCTACTATATTTGGATTTTCGAACCCTGAAATCTTATTTTACAAGTGTTTCTATTTTTAGACTTTGAAAATATTTTTGATGTTTCTATTTTTAGAAGTGTTTCTATTTTAAAACTATAGCCTTAAAACATTTTGGAATAATTTCTATTTTTAGCTAGACCCTGAAATTCCTAATTAGGAACTATTTCTATTTATGGTTATATCAGCTATTTTTAGAACCAATTTTGTTTTGCTTATATCTTAGTCAGAAAAGTGAATATTGATATGATTTAAATGCTAAAAATGTCTAAAAATATATTACTTTCTTTTGAGATACTCTTTCCTTTTTGGGAAATTTTCCCATCTGCCAAATCTGATTTCAAGAAGCCTGATAACGATTTTGATGCAGCTTATATCTCAATAAGAAAAGAAGATACAGTTATGATTTAAACAGATTTAGAATTGCCCCAATGAGTAGTACAACTTTTGTTAGTAGCACAGCCACATCTGATCACTTTTGGAAATTGCTTCTATTTAAAGCATTGATTGATCAATTTAGCATTTCAAGCACTTCAACTATGTTGGATATGCTTTGATATAGCTGTTCAAACACTTAAAAGTATAATTATGTCATATGTCATATGATTATCTATTTTTAGATATGATTGTGCATTTAAAACTTGAAATACAGTTATATTTAGAACAATGAGCATGGTAAGGTCAGTGTTTGAGTAGCGCCTCACAATAACACAGCACAGAGCAAGCCATGCTGCCAAGATTAGGATATTTGCATGCAGAAGTGAAACACCTGGAAGAGTTGGAGGATTGGCGATCTCCAAAAAGCCAAAAGACTTTGCTGCTTGTTACATGAGACCAAGTCCTCTGACGAGCAGCACTTAAAAAAGACTGTTGAAGCTTCTCAAAACACAGATGCAGGAATGACCTGCAACCTCATTGACCGTTAACTGAAGGGTACTAAAAACTCAGAAACACTGATATATAAAGTAGGCAGCTGAAGCCACTGGTCTTGCTCATGTCAAGACATGCCTCTTGTGGTGCTAGCATTACTCAATTTACAGTAGAAGTAAGGGTGCAAAGGGCTGCAACTTGGCTACAACAAAAAATGTGAGACTGTCCACCCTGCTATCCAGTATGCAACCTAACTTTTGAACCTCTTATAACTGATCCACTATGTTGCAATATGCCAGTTGTCTGGTATTCCCAATAATCTGTTATCCTGTATATTTACACTAGTCATGGCTCATCTCCAGTTTCATTCTATACACCAACTTGTGTTTTCACTTAACTAAACACTGTCACTCCCAGAGCATCAAGGAACTTTCATCCTTTAAGCCCTGCATCCATTCCAAGACATCCAGTATGTGCCAGTTTTGCTACACTTTTAAGCAGTCATTCTATTGACTAGGTCTTGTCCAAACACAGCCACACAGTACTTTAGCAGCTATCTTCATTGGGTCAGCTTTAGCTGTCTTCACAGATTTAATTTTACCTCACCTTTTGGTACTGGTCAAACAACCCAGAGGCGGCTCTAGCCAACTGGGCATATTGCCAGCCAGCTGTCTGACATGTGGATTTACACAGCTTGTCCCAAGTCTTCCAGATCCTATCTTGACATGACACTATTTTCAGATGGCAAGAACAACAACATGACTATAACTTCATAATGTAAGAGCACAGAGATAGTGTTATCCAAGCCTTTAAGCTGGCTTTTCGGCAGAGACATAGTCTACCTTTCTATTACAACAGCTCATACAGTAACTTTTAGAGGCATTGAATAAATCACATAGTGTCTAAAGTGTTTTAACTATGTAATCGGCTGGATTTGAACTCATGTTTTTATCTGTCTAGGGCTTTAGAGTGATGGTGCCATCTGAGCCACTGCAGCCTCTATCTGACATAGGTTTGTTATACATGTGTCAAACTTGGGGGGCCTAAGATTTGCTTTTAGTTGTAATGTAGATTACATGATCTAGGCACTCACTATTGAGGATGTCAGCTGAGTCTAAATCTGCATAGATCCATGTGACATGTGACATACCAGTAGTTAGACTTTGAGAGTGGGCTTTGCCAGATATTGATCTTACTATGCTCATTGTTCTAAATATAGCTGTAATTCAAGTTTTAAATACAAAGTCATATCTAAAAATAGATAATCATGTGACATATGACATAATTATACTTTTAAGTGTTTGAACAGCTATATCAAAGCATATCCAACATAGTTGAAGTGCTTGAAATGCTAAATTGATCAATCAATACTTTAAATAGAAGCAATTTCCAAAAGTGATCAGATGTGGCTGTGCTACTAACAAAAGTTGTACTACTCATTGGGGCAATTCTAAATCTGTTTAAATCATAACTGTATCTTCTTTTCTTATTGAGATATAAGCTGCATCAAAATCGTTATCAGGCTTCTTGAAATCAGATTTGGCAGATGGGAAAATTTCCCAAAAAGGAAAGAGTATCTCAAAAGAAAGTAATATATTTTTAGACATTTTTAGCATTTAAATCATATCAATATTCACTTTTCTGACTAAGATATAAGCAAAACAAAATTGGTTCTAAAAATAGCTGATATGACCATAAATGGAAATAGTTCCTAATTAGGAATTTCAGGGTCTAGCTAAAAATATAAATGATTCCAAAATATTTCAGGGCTATGGTTTAAAAATAGACCTGCTCTAAAAATAGAAAGATCAAAAATATTTTCAAAGTCTAAAAATAGAAATACTTGTAAAATAAGATTTTAGAGTTTAGATCTAAAAATAATAGGTATAAGCTGTTGTTTCTTTTAATTTCTATCTGTATTATAATTTAATGCTTATTCACAAGAAAAAACCTATTTCTCAATACAAGTCTTTTAAAATGTCATTGGACTATAATGAGCTTAGTTTTTACTTGCTTGCAATCATTTAAATTTTAGAGAATGCAAGAAATTCAGATCTACAAGATGGTATTTATTGATATAAATGCTAGTATAGGCTATAATCAAAAAAAATTCTATAGCTTTTATATATAGAAATATATATATATTATTTGCTTTGATTTAGATTGCTTCTTGTGTGTTGGATCTAGTAAACCTGTGCCTAAAGAAATGTCATTACAGTATATTTATAGCTATCCTGGAAAAGCCACAGGAATTTTTTTAATTTGGAGGACCCCTGCCACCAGAATATATTTCTAAAATACAAAACTTTGCCAAGACGTCACAAAAAACATTTGATTTTTGTTTTCTATAAAATTTATTTTTTGAAGAATATTTATTATTAGAAAACATTTTTCACAAAAGACCCCTGCCACCACCTGTCAAAGAAACATTATACTAAACCCTAAAAAACATTTTAAAAATCTGAAGATTATTCTTGGAAAAAATTGTTCTCAGAAATGTTTTCAGCCTTCCTTTAGATTGTATTTCCTATCAGGAATTAATCAACCTAAGAGGTTAGATCTGGGGGGTCACTGAAGTGGCAACCACTTGGTTGACACCAGTCACTGTTTCTGAGTATCTGCAAGCCTTTGAGAGGCCGCTACAGTCCACCTGCAGCTGTCTATGCAAACCCGCAAGCCCTGTGCCCGTCCCCAACCGCCTCTTGTCTACCTCTCTGTTGAATGCTGTCACCGTCAACATCAACGATTTGCAATGCGGATACTCCCGCCTCCACCACATCACTATACTGACAGCCGTTGACAAAACTTGCAAGCCCCACACCACGGCTCCAGCCAGCCTGACTCAGCCAACGCCATCTGACTGACCCCCAAAACTGCCTCCCATCCGAACTCCATCAGCCCGCACCACATTACTGCGTACTCGCAATTCCTCCCAATCTTTGTCTACCATTCTCACCGTTGAGCCTGACCAAGCGCCCTCAAATACCACCAACCCCACCCATTTTCATGACTCCAAGATACCGTCTGTTTCCTGATGATGATGGATGATGGTAATTACCGTAAAGGAGGGTTGAAAGCAGTGGGCGGGCTGCGGGTGAGAGTGGCTACGGAGGAACATTGGAAATGTGTGTGTGGTGATTTGCCCAGTCGACGCTGTTAGAACTAGTGTTTGGAAGTCCGGTTACAAAACCGCAAAAAGACCGTAACCAAACCGGACTGGGGCCAACTAGGACCGCAAATCTCGAGGACCGATGAAGACCGTTAACCGCGGTCTGGTTAATGGTCTTCTGTATTCTCAAAATTCTGAGGACCGACACAAAACCGGTTTTAACCAGTTACAACCGGTCGTTCTAGCTGTAATTTATACAAAGATAGCGCCAGTAAATACCTTTTTGTCAACCCCAAAATCATAATTTTAGACAAAGAAATGACAAAGTTATAGTTAAATTTGTGAAATTTATCGAATTCAAACACATTTACTGTATGTGACCCTGAAGCTGGCCATTTCAAATTGCGCTTGAAATTATACTTCGTAGAAAGAGCTGGCAGTTCAAACCTTTTTACCAGTCGATAGAAATATGTCTTGGGATGCCTTTCCTCGAGTTTCATAATTTTTGCGTATCAACCGAGTCCAGAGTGAATATTTTCAGTTGGACCACTCAAAATGACAGTTTCACAGGGAACCTGGCCAGCCTGATTTCAATTCAAATCTTGTTCGGTTCATTACGTTTTGCACTGATGTCTTAAAATAGAACATAGTCAATCTTGGTCCCTCCATAATAGTTTGCTTATATCTCAATCAATAATTATCCTAGGAGCTTGAAAAATTTCAGGCCATATTTCCTTAATATTTCAATAATTCTGTTAAAGTTTCATAATCTTTGAACACTTTTTGACTAATGTATTCTTTCCGACATTTGCATTCCGGAAATCTGGCATCCTTAACAATCTTTTTTTTTTTTTTTTTTTTTTTTTTTTTTTTTAAATCAACAATTTATATACCGGTGCGCGAAAGCAGTCCGGTCGCCTAACTAATACAAATCCCCAGTCAAAAGCGCGCAATAAACTACTAATCCCCGAACCAGACCCGAACCCATCCACTTCTTCCGAATCCCTCCAACGGCGTCCTTCGTGCGTCAGGCCTTTGCTAGGGGGGACGGACCACCTAACCACCCAGTCCTGCGAGGGAGGGACGGCCCCCATCGCTACGCCAATACCACGTAAGGACCAAAGCCCGAACATCTCCTGGCAGCCGCAGCTGCTGCACTCTCTCCGCCTTCCGAACCCATCCTTAACAATCTAAGCCAATAGCGCGACCAAATGCTCGTCTAAAATTCATAAAAAGCGAAATTTACAACTGGACAGTCTACAGATAAATTTGGAATTAAAACAGTTTGAATCCCTTCTAATTTATGTCTAAGAGTTGCATAGTTGCAAGCTGTAGGTACGCTGGCTGCTCAAAAATTTAGCCCTAGGAAAATGTCAAGATTTCAAACCAATTTCAAGGATTAAATTAAATTTTCACATTGGAATGGCTTCATTCTTACTGTCAGAGCATAGTTGTATAACTATTTTGAGGAGGGGTTCGGTTGTTCTGCCTCTGGATGGATTGCCATCCGAGATTGGCAGATTCCGATTAAGGAAATAGTGACATTTTAAAAACCCACGCAGTCCTTGGCGTATAGTATCACTTGGAGCAATAATATTTCCATTTTTATTTTTTATACTTGTAGAGTTACTCAATACCTTTTGAATGATACCAATTTTGAGGCATTTCATTCGGTATACAAGCAGTAGAAAATCGGTGGCCATCTTCCTGGGTTGGCCAGGTTCAGGGTCGGGTACAGTATATCTAACTTCACTAATTGTCAACTAAATTTCGTGTTTTTGACCTTATTTTGAAAAGTAAGATAGTTTCATCTTGACTACCCAACTTAAATTCAGTCTAGTCATGGTCAAGTCTACTAATTTCACTGATTACATGCTTATATAGTGATCTGAGGCTGTAAAAGGAGGAAAAGACCGGTTTGTAACCAGTCTTGAGCCGGTTTGAACTGTAACTGGTTAAAACCAGTCCATATATAGACCGCCAAAAAACTGCTCTTAACCCAAAGAATCTGGGAATTGGAAAAGACGCCGTTCGCACACGGCGTTTGCATGACGGCAACACCCAAAATAGGGCACGTGCTATGTTTCCTCTGTTGATTTTTCCAAAGTCCTCCTCCTCCGTCGTGCTGTCTATCCCGCTGCCGTTGTAACGCTCTCTTTCACACGATCCCTCTTACTCTCATATGTGATACCTCTCTAATTTCTTAATTTATTCTATTACGACGTTTACAACAATATTACGACTTTTCATAACGTTTGTCCATGGCACCGTGTCATGATGTGAATGGACCTTGTTCGTGCAACAAATGTGGAGGACAGTTACAAGTCAAGCTCGCCAAGGGTGGAAATTTCCCGGGGCACTACTATATCCATGTATGTATCTACTAATAACTAATGGTGGAGAATTAACAGACTCCTTATCTTAATAGTGTATACCATGCAGTTACCACTTCGTCTTCCCCAAGGCCGATGTTCCTCGTTCAGCAGCTGTTTCTCCAGGTATTCTTGCTCAACCTCAAGCTATAATCTGCAGAAGGCAAGGATGCAAGCGCCGTGGGTCTACACAATGCGTGCGCCGCATGTGCAAGCAATGTTGTATCGCTCAGTCTATGTCTGTTGCACAGTCTCCCTGCTGTCTCCATGCCCACACATATGAGCAACTCTCTGCGAGGCAGCGGGGAAAACTACCAGAGCCCCCTATGGCACTTCAAGCTGATGAATTCCCCCTCAACCCCACTTGGTCAGAGGCCATTGCTGCGCATGGCAAAAACAAGTTCTTACTTTTAAGATAAGTCTGACTATAAATAAAGGTTAAATAAGTAAATAATGCATAGTCCGCTCAGTTCTGAAGCTATTGGGATGATCTTATACTCAAAAAAAGTAGAAAAATGAGGCGGTTCTAACAAGCCTAAAACGGCCTGGTCACGTGACCAGGAAGGCCCTGATTTTTACGATTTTTTTGATACCAAGATCATCAAAATTGGCTGAGTAATGGCTGAGATACAGAAACCATGCAGGGTCACTATAGCAGTGGGAGAATTTCGAACAATCGCGTTAGGAATGTTTTCTGCCTGCTATGCAGGCCGGAAAACAAGTTCTTTTACTACGTAAGAACTTGTAACAAGATTAATTATTAGACTACAATAAGAAACTTGTAACAAGATTAATTTATACGTCGCTTAGTTTCTATCGGATTGCCTTGAAACAAAGTGTGTAATTATCAGAAAAATCAGGGCTAAAAGATGGTGTCACATGCGTATTGTCACATCTTGATGTGACATACCAAATGCGGAATATTGTTGAAAACACAGTAAATAAGCTATATTGAGAGATTTTAAAGGCATTAAAATGAAATAAAAATACTGATAATGTTTGTTTTACCTAAGAAATGGTCTGTGCACACATATCACATGACATATCCCTGAGAATATTTTTGTCCAAGTTGGTGCATTACCAAATCCAAGGCAATTGCACAAAGTCCTGCTGTGAGTTTGATTATGTAAGCTGCTAGAACATTATTTCCATGTTATTTGGTCATGTTTTGCAATGTTTGGTGTGCCTTTTATGGATTATCCAGTCAGTTTAATACCAATTTTCGGATTTTCACCAAGTTGAGCTGGCTGTTTGCCAGATTTAGACACCATGACATCATTGCAAAACATATGTAAATATTTGTACATTATTTTAGATTGGTCTGGGCAACATATTTTAGCATATCTAGCTCACTTAAATCTGCTTCAAGTGTAAATTCACACAAATTTCCGCTTTTTGGGTCGTGTGAACAGATCACATGACCGAATCGTCCCTGGATACCCATGCCACATGAAAGCCCTGATTTTTACGAATTTTTTGATACCAAAATCATCAAAATTGGCTGAGTAATGGCTGAGATACAGAAACCATGCAGGGTCACTGTATGAGTGGGAGAATTTCCAACCATTGCGTTAGGAATGTTTTCTGCCTGCTATGCAGGCCGGAAAACAAGTTCTTTTACTACGTAAGAACTTGTAACATCTTCTACTTGATCAATTTGTTGAGTTCCGAGGGTGTCGACTGGCTGAGATGCATTGGTGTTTCGGAAGCACTCTTTGAGTATAAAATTTGAAGCGCCCTTTTCCTTGTTCTTTCGCTCGAATTCTTTGTGCATGGGGTTGGAACATGTTTTTGAATCTTTGGTAACCGGTTTGGCGCACTGAACGATTGCGCAGACTTTGTGTTGATCAAAGTGGGTCTTGCAGTATCGATGTCGGTTATTCTGCAGCGGCTCACGACAAGCGAAGACTGCGCAACATGGTCGGCCGATATTCAAGCCATCTCCGACAATAGGATGGCACGAACCTGACGCCCAGCCATCACGTTAATAAGGGTACAATATCCATTTGAATGAACTCACGGATTTCACCACTTGCCGTCTTGTACTTCCTGAAGCACTTGTCACATGCATGACCGACGGCATCAGGTTGCCCATTCAGCACAATGTCCTTATTCCGCGCTGCCATTGCCTCCCTGAACCTATCCTTCTGTAATCCAGTATGTGGTACACGGAGCTGTTGGCACATACAGAGCTTGTCTTCTAACAGGGAGACAATGACAAATGCGTCCCAAACTTGCTCAGTGGTTAATTCCGACCCAAATTGCCATTCAGTGTCCTTGAGGGAGTCTTTAGCAAGGCTCATTTCGTATGATTTTGCCGCGTTTGATGCTGAGACCCTATAAGGTAGTGGATAAACGTCAAGACATGAACGGCAAGGACAACTAGCATACATACCATGCAATCACCATATTGTTTATCCACATCTGGATAACAACATTCTCAACAAGTTGGTGTTCTCCCACCTGCACGTAGAGTGGGACCTCTTGATGGTAAGTTTGCTCTCCATTGTGGACACTAAAGTTATTGTGATAGTCTGTTCCACAAGCTGCCAAGTCGTAGGGGTAACATTATATATGATACAAACAGGAAAAGCATGAGAAACTTACTTGGGCAACTCAAAATGACAGCATGGGCGGCCTGTACACCATTTGCAAGTGTGTAAACAACCACATTTCGAGGCTTTTCCTTCTTCAGTGGCTTTGAATTCGGACAGCCATCTTTTGTACAAGTGGTTTCTGGTGAATAGATCGAAAGCGCAGCTGATAGTTATGTAAATCTAACTACAGACATCTAAGGATGGTAAATCCACGTACTAATACCCCGAGGCCATCCAAATTTCCTGAAAGAATCATAATCTTCACTGGTTAGTGCAACCATTTGACAGTCCCAAACGTAGAACTTCAAGATGTCCCAGCTATCTTGAATGTATTCTTCATCGATCCCCAGAGCATCACTCAAGAAACCAGCCACACTTTCGGACAGAACTTTGGGCAGCATGCTGGAATCGCTTTGATCAAGCAGTTGGGGTAGTAAAATGTCGTTTTTGAGGTGGACAACAAGCCTTGAGTACCGAGATATATCATTCAGGCTAAGGGTTTGAAGGGCATCGTGTTCTTGTAGCTTTACGAGAGCTTTAAGGATGTGCATTGTAGGTAAAGACGTGATAAAGATACTATTTCGTCACAACCGCCAGTTTTGGCAGGAACGCAATCACATGCAACCAGATTTGGACGTTGGTCAGCAAGTCACGCAAGCTTGGGATCAGCCGCCGTTCTTTGATGGCGTCTTTGCACGGTGTTCTTTCCAATATACGGATGCCCTCTCTTAACCGGTCTACTGCGGTTCAGTCTGGTCTTTTTCACTTTTTGAATTATGATGGACCGGTCCCGGTCTGCGGTTAAGGCTCTTGAGGCCAAAAAACCGGACTGGACCGGACTTTCAAACACTAGTTAGAACTTAGCTAATGGGTGGGCAGTGAATTCAAATCTTCTGGTGAATTCCATTGCTGTTGTTGCCACTGCCATCTCAAGGGGGTGGCGGAACGTGGAAAATGTACCAACACTCACTAAATTTTTTTTGGGGATTTTGCTGACCCCCTCCCCCTCCCCCTCCTTCTATATAAGGTATATTTTTCCAAGTTGCAATGTTTTTTTATATGTTTTTTTGTCCTATGGCTTCGGATTTTTGAGAATCCTGTACCTACAGCCTCAGCCTACCTAGCTATCAGCCCACAAACGCTCAAAACACAGTGAAAGATGCTCTGCATGCAAGTCTTTGCACGGAGGAACATATGTGAGAAATTACTGAAAGTGGCAAGTTCTGCAACCATTTCCATTACCTTCAATATTATCGTCGGGATTGGTGCAAGTAAAGTCTCGGCACCTAACTGCGGAATCTTTGGGCAATCAGTTCACTTCCCATGGTCGCAGACGCCGACGGAGGTTTCTACACAGCCACCGGAACGACGAAATGTACCCCCCCTCTGCACCCTCACTCACTGACTCAAATGCTTTCGGACCTCGATTTTTGAATTCGGAGAGGCCCGAACCTTCAGAAATAGACCTCTAGTATTTTCACAACGTGCCGCCACCCCCTTGTGCCATCTGATATGTATGCCCAGTCGCAACACTCCCTCAGTCCCTGTCATTGCCTTCTTTCACAGGCTGTTCAAACCTTCTGAGACGTTGTTCCGTTGGCTTCATGCCAGTCTACATCCGAAGCAAGTGCCATGTAACTTGTTCAGCACGCAGGCAATAGGTATTTACCGTAGACTGTTGGTAGCCTATATGTCTATTGAGCCTGTGTTATGTAAAAATGAAAAAAAAAAATTAGGGACTTGTTTCTGCCATGCCACGCAATGGCCTACAAAGCTAGTGAATGTAAGAAGATGAATTCAGTAGTGTGACAAGTAACACTATATCTACTCTGAGAGTCACCTTATGTGACTCTCAAGTAATAAAGGATACTTTACAGTCCATATATGAAGTAGATGGAAAGGAAATTCAGTAGACAGCAGGAGGGACTGCTAGGGACTGGAAGCATGTATTACAAGAAGCTGCTGTAAATGCTGTGGAAAATCAATGTCAATATTTTACCTTCATTAAATAATTGAGGACTCCCTTCTTTACCTTGTCTAAAAGGACAAAAAAAGTCGACTTTAAGATCTTTTTTGGCTAACCCTTGTTATAGAATTGAAAGATTATATACTCTAAGAAATTTTCACTCTATTTTCGAAAGGCAAAAATTCTTTTCTGCGCCCAGTGTGGGGTAACCAGCACATTTCCCTACTTGCCAACTTGGGATTCCTCACTTCTCATTTTGCCCTTCAAATTCCCGGGGCTTTTGTGTGGTCTCCACCCAATTTACCACTCAGGCAGCCCGCTCGTAAATTCAAGAAATAACTATCCTTGCTGATTTCACCAAATGCTCAGATGCCTGCCCCTTGACAGGTACGGTGCGCAGCCCTAGGAATGTGCCAGTATCTAACAGGTTATCAGCAGTTTAAAGTTTACTTTGTAAGCTTTTCTGTTCTTGTCGCGCTCGGACAGCACGACCAACACGACTGGCATTTTCACGGCCTAGTCTGTCACTAATCCACCACCCAATGTCAGAAATCTTATCCAGGTCAATGCTATTGCCGCTGGAAGATCCTGCTACCCAGTACTGTGACTCTTGAAGAGCATATAACACGTCTTCAGTAGCAACATTGCCTGTTGCACCAGGAGAGTAAGGGCATCCGCCGAGCCCTCCGACAGACGAGTCAATTGTCCGAATACCATGGTTGAGGGCAGTCACGACGTTTGCAACGCCGGTACCATATGTATCATGGAACTGTAAGAAAATAAGTCAACGAATCAAAGAACTTGCGCAGGCATTGGAATGTATAACGTACATGTCCCTATAGTCTCGGTACTATCAGTAATGAACGACGCTGGGACTTAATCAGTAGCACATACCGCTAGCCTTTCCACCGGAACAGCTTTCTTGACTTCTTCAATCATTTCTGCAACCTCGTGTGGCCTGCCTTGGCCTACTGTCTCTCCAAGGCTAACTTCGTAGCATCCCATATCTATCAGTTCTTTCGCCACCTCCCTTACGCGCTTATAATCCGTCTTGCCAGAGTATGGACATGCGATAACTACACTCACATACCCTCTCACTCGGAGGCCACGATCCAAAGCCTCACGGGTGACAGAGGACAAACGCGTTATTGACTCCGCTATGGTGCAGTTGAGGTTTGCCCGGGTGAAGGCATCTGTTGCAGCCGTAAATACAGAAATTTCATCCGTCAGTGGAGGGGAAGTTGGATGCTCGTCCAGCAAGGCGAAGAGGTCCTGCAATCCTCGTTGATTCGGCACAAGGACCGGGTAGTGGACATTTGGGAGCTTCTCGATGCCCTTGAGCACTTCTGCGGTCCCTGCCATCTAAGCCAGTGTTAGTCCACTTCCATTAGGTCTGACCGAACCTCCCGGGTCCAGTGTGCATACCTGTGGCACCCATTTCGGACTAACGAAGCTCCCAGCCTCGACATTCATAACGCCAGCGCCGGCCAATCTGTTGATGAGCTCCACTTTAACATCCACAGGTATAGAACTCTTTTCGTTTTGTAGCCCATCGCGAGGACCGACTTCCACAATGTTGACCGTATTCCGGCTGAGTTTATTCGCGGGAATCGCGTAAGATCTCTTTCCAGTCGTAGTGCGAAGCTGTCCTAACGGGCGCCGTGGTGAGGTGCCGACAATACGAGTCAGTCGAGTGGAACTCATGTCCGGGATATGTGCAAAAGTGAGTCGATTGTTTGAAAGGTGAATGAGGCAAGTTTATGCTGAATTCGCGTTGAATTCCACCCGCCGGTGCGAGAAGTCGTCTCCAGAATATTCGGTCTGAAGCTTCCGACCTCAACCGCTAGAGGGGGAAGGAGAAAGAAAGGCATGGCATGGTCGGCGTGGTAGTTGACGCTGAACGGTGACTAACCCGGATCATGCTGACATTCGGGCCGATCGCTCTCAACACTCTCGTAACTTGTAAGGACAATTGTAAGTATGTAGGTATAGGTATTAAATAAAAATCACGATTAAACACCCGAATCCCAAGGAGAAACAACTGCGATAATATATATGTACAGGGAGACCATTTAAGCTAGTCGAGATTATTTAACCAAGTAACATTATCTCCCAAGATGGATCATAATGAAGTGAGTGTTGATCGGAAACTACGAAACCTTCTGAATGGATTTCCGTATGGGCCTTTCTGTGAGGATGCCAAAAAGACAGTAGTAGGTCCAGTCCAGTAAAGGTTTTCGTTTTCATTATCCTCGTCGATAGGATCATCACTTGTCCTGTCCAGCCGCAATCTTCGTGTCCTTCTCGTCAAGGCTGGCTCTGGCCATCTTGCTCCGGAGGTCTTCGTGGTTGTCGACAGATATATCGTCGGAGCTTTTCGCCACGATCCCTTCCTGGTACGTAATATCCACATGCTAGAGCAAAACTATCAGCACCCACCACCTGTCGTCGAGATCTGATCACGAAAATACTCACTTCAAGATTTTCCTGCGCAAAAGATACACAGTGTCAGGGCCATATCGCGAAGATGTCAAGAAAAAGTACGCACCCTTGCCGATTCCTCCTTATATTTGTTGATATTCTCTCTCATTTGAGCTAGACCGTTGGAATCAGAGGCGGCTAAGATAGCCATTCTGTTTACAGCCTTGATGGTAGAAGCGGCTTTACGCCCTGTAGGAAAGTTATAACTTGGTCGCTCTAGGGGTGCCAAAAAGTACGAACACAGCTGTTTGGCGTTGAAAGCCTTCTTAACGTTGGGCAGGAGATCAGCCGGACCACCGTCCGCACGGGTCGGGTCAGGTACGAAGTGAGGTTCTTTATCAGCCAGCCACTTGCACGACATCAGAATATGATTACGAGCTGACGAAATGGCGAACTCACTTTATGTTGCAAGGCCTGGGCAGCTGTGGGTCGTTTGGCGGGATCAACTGTCAGGCATGTCTTCACGAAATCCTTCGCTGTCGCTGAGACGTTTTGCCAATACTCTTCGGGCTCGAACTTGTAGTCGCCTGCGATGATGGCTTCCATTTCTTGTTGTTGGGAATCGCGGTCAAATGGCGTGTAACCGGCTAGCAGGAAATATGTGATGACTCCCATTGCCCAGATATCAACGGGTTTCCCGTGACCAGCTGTATGAATGATAAGACGCGAGATCAAGGATCAATTGACAGGGAACTGACTCTTCTTGAAAATTTCTGGTGCCATATACTACCATGATGGTAATAAGCAGGTAGATCGCGACAGCAGGCCGATATACATGTTAACCAACTCACCCCAGGTGTTCCGCAAATTTCAGTCAACTGGTTCAATTTTTCCTCTTCCATGACTCTGCTCAGCCCAAAATCGGCAATCATGATGTCGGCGTCTTCGGCTTGGGTGCGGAAGAGCAAGTTCTCTGGCTTCAAGTCTGCATGGGCAATCAGATGAAGAAGGAAGAGAGAGACGGCAGGAAACATGCCTCGGTGAACGATGCCCGAATCATGAATGTATTGGACAGCTAAGAAAAGTGTTCGAAGCAGAGCCGAAGCGTCGCTGAAAAAGAAAGCAATTAGACAAGATCCTTGGGCGCTAAGCGGAGAGCTTACGCCTCATAATAGTTCCCTTTGGCACAGATACGATCGAAGAGCTCTCCGCCGGTGCAGAGATCGAAACATAAATAGAGATTGTGGGCTGTCTGATCGAGCTAAGGCAAGAAAACAGGGCGTTGTCAGGGACATGGACGTACTTCAAAGTAGTCATGGAGGGTGACGACGTTGGGATGACCGCTAGAAACGCGCTTCAAGACTGCAATTTCGTTGCGGACCTGCAAGACTGGTGAGAACCATCGATGGGAATCTGATAGAGAGGGGAGATGACCATATGTTCGCGTCCCTCCATGAGTCTCTTGTTGATGACCTTGCAGGCATAGTATTTCCCAGTCTGGACGTGGATGGCCTCCTTCACGATGGCATAGGTACCGCTGCCAAGAGTCTTTCCTGTCCGATACTGGAGGTGGTGTTTGAGACGGTTCTGGTGAGAGCGAGAGAACGTACCTGGCAAGGAACGGTGGCAGGCATCTGCGCGGGAGTACGGGGAGGTAAAGGAGGAGGTGGTGGTTGCTGTTTGAAAGAGAATTTATCAGGAGGATGTTGGTTGCGGACAGAGATATGACACAATCTGACTGCCGTTGAGTGCGACACAGCCACCGCGAAATTCAAAAATAAAATGGAATGGAAAAGACTCACAGCTGCGGCTCGCCGTGTGGTCTCATAGATGGGCGTCTCATAGTCGCTCGCAGTTCCCTCAGACCCCCCTGCCCCAGTCCCCTCCGCCGCCGCCCCGCCTGCCTTCCCCCGCCCGAACGCTGACTTGAGCGGTGACTTCAAATCCGCTCGTGACACCCGCTTTATCCGGTCGATAGCCGTGTTCCCTTCGCTGGACCGACTTTGGGAGCTGCCCATAGTGGTTTCTGTCAACCTGCTGACAGAGTTTGCAAGGTGTGGTGTGGGTGGTTTTTCCTAAACTGTGCAAAAGATGAATGGAAAGCCAAGGACCGTTTATATCAAGGGACACCGCCACCCACTCAGCGCTCCAATCGACTTCCGAGTCAGCTAACCCCTTCGTGACAGCCACAACGACACTGCCATCCACGACTTCACGGCATTTAAGTGGCTGCGGTGCCGCCATTGTATATTTTGGTTCCAGGCAATGCACTTTTAGCATTCGCCAGCCACAACTGTACTGATTTTTTGAAATCCAGTGTCGCCTCGGCTCTGGAAATTCTGTCACCCTACACATGGAATAAGTACGTGAGGCTTGACCTGGGAAATCAGAAACTCATGCTAGAGTCAGTACCAGTCGTTGTCCACCATTCTATATTTATGAATGCATTGTTTCTAAAGCGAGTTCTGTTCCTACGGTGAGATATAACGACGGTATGGCGAATCCCAGAAGTTACCGTACTTCACTTATGCTGGCTGTTCACATTTCTAAACATATTGCTCGATGTCGAACTGGTTACTGGATGGCATCGTCAGGAATCATTACGCCGTTTCGTATTCAGCATCATCTTGTCATTATGAACCATAAAGGTGTGCTCTCCATTTTACAAGCGAAATTATTCCTATGTACTTGATTCATTCCTTTGTTCCTTGCCCAGCTACATTGCCACCAGGTTTCCAAGTCCTTCGCCAACCCTCTCGACTACCGACCAATCTCAGCACGCTCCAAGAAGGTTCTCCGTCATTGACAAACGTGTACTGGTTGCACCTTTTGGACAATGACACGCCTCAGCACTTTGGCTCTGTTCTAATTGTTTTTTCAAACCTTCATTTCAGGTACTGAAACTTTAATTCGACCGGTTCTCTCCTCACGAGGACTGCACTGTTGTTGCATACGAAGTCAGTTTGCAGGGATGACACCCCGGGTGGGATAACAGATTGGTTCATAAGGCTTGATTGGACCCAGGTTCCAGAAGGACTTCCCCGTGCCTCGAAGCGTTTTCGTTCGTTCAACACCTTGAAGTCGCATTTCCTCGAAGTCATTAAAAGGCAACTGCCGGGTTCCTCAATACTTGCACTTGCAGGCGGCTCAGTCCCTTATTGTCAATTCTCGCAATCCAGGCCCTCGCTCCAATGCTTGAGGGACTTCGTACCTGCCACCTGCCTGTCATCACGCTCTTCGGGTTTTGTTTTTTCGATCTCTTGCATTGTCGAGCCCGCCACCATTTGTCCACAACATACAGACAATCCTTTTCATCAGAAAACGCGGTTTCGATTTTGAATGAAGGATTCCCGATGGGCTACCTCTGAAAGATCACGCTGATCCTCATTTGTCCTGTAGACTTTTGTTCTAATTGTCTGCAACTTCGACTATGCGCCTTGACAGACAATTGCTCTATTGTGACTACATCCCTATTATCTCGGTCGAACGCGTTGGATGCGGTCTGCCTTTAGTCAGTCCAGATTGAGAAAAAACTTTGCAATTCTGGATACCTTCTCTGGATTTATTTTCCTATAAAGCAGGCTTGAGACACCCCCCAGGTTTCCCAGTCGCACCCGCAACTACATCATCGCATACCCACATGGATTCTTTCGCACAAATCTCACTCGTCGATTCTGTCCCCACCAACGAGGAGAACGGTGGCAGTGCGGGAAACGCCTACTGTGTGATCGCTTGAGACCTTCACTCGCGTCGCGCTGCACAACTATTCGTTCATTCGTGTAAGTGCTCTGCTTATTGCGTCCAATGATGTCGGTCTGACCTGACTGGCTTAGTTCTCGTTCTCAGGCTTCCCCCATGATCCCACCTACACTATCTTCATTTCCGTAGCACTGGCGAAGGGATGGGATTGCCCAATATTTGATTTATTATTATGCACTTCAGGGGTTTCTTTGGTGGTATTCCAATAACAATCAATCAAAATCCTTCAGATCAAAAAATGCAATAGTGAATGAGACCAGTGGCTGTTGTAGGGTTCTCACTTGTCCTGTCATGGCACCGTGAAAGCAACGAGAGTTTTCAAGTCCATCCCTCTCAGGACAAATGGGTGGCGGTGATTTCGCCATTTAGGAAATCGCCATAGATGGCGGCTTTTTTTCTCTATAATTCTCAATACTTTTCTATGCCGAGGTACGACAAACGGCAACAGAAAGCACAGCATTGTGCGCCACAATATCCATCTTTTCTCTCTTGATAATTTGGTAATTACCCTCTGTTCAGAGAATTTCTCAACTCCGTCCGACGTCCATAATTTATTCTTGTTTCGAACTGCTTACATGGCATTTCAACTCCGAGAATCTAAGCTGACCTGACCTTCTTGGTGTGTGTCAACGCGGAATATAAAAAGCTCTACAGAGCTCTGGGCTTCCGGTATTGTTCCATCCGTTACGACCTGCCACATCGAGCAGGCTTCCTCTGAAGTAAATCCGAAAATTAGCCAGGGCTGTCACCGTCGAGAGAGGAATTTGAAGGAGAATTGTCCTTCCTCGCGTGGCCAACGGCTGAGATATTCAAGTTCGATCCAAGGTATGAATGGCGTTGGATACAAAGCAGGTCCAGGAAGTAATTCAGTGGTGGTGATTGGTCAAGTGGTAATAGGCGTGCTCCAATTGGTCAGCAATTCGCCGATCCGTCGCGTTACGTCACGGCCGATATCAGAATAAATATTATGCAATGGGCTCTTTCTTCAACCCCCATGCCTTCTTCCACAGCGACACCCACAGCGCCGTCAGTTGCTCTACCCACACGCCAGGACGCCTCAGTAAAGGCCAAAAGGCCACCCGTATGGCCTATTGAGGCTTCTGAATCTGGCGTAGAACCTCCTCATTCCGCGAAATGTGCTAGGAATGGCCGCGCAGACGGTATATGTTGCAAAGAACTCATTCATGACGAGCGCACCTTGATTGACCCTGACGTTGTCCGCGATGTGTAAGTTTCTGAATCTATTAAAGCCGGCGATGTTCTCAACTATGTGTTATGTTTTCTAGTGTTATCGGTTTATCAGACGGCCTTACGGTCCCTTTCGCGCTCACAGCTGGCCTTTCTTCGCTTGGTGAATCAAAATTAGTCGTTCTAGGCGGCATTGCAGAGCTTATCGCTGGCGCCATATCAATGGGAATTGGCGGCTTCCTCGCATCACAAGCAGAACGCGACCACTACCGCTACCAACGCCACCAGACCGCTCAACGCGTCCACCACAGTTGCGCAGGCGAAATGGAACGCGAGGTTTCTGAAGTACTCGGCCCCGTGGGCGTCGACGACAAGACATGTCACGCTGTTGCAAAGTGCCTTCGTGAAGTCGAGGGCGATGACCTGGACTCTGCTTATCTCAATGCTGGAGCCGTTGTGGACCCTGAAAACGCCAAGTTGAGATGGAGTAAAGAGATTGGTTTGACGGCTTTCCTCCTTAAATTCGGCCAGGGATTGGGTATGTCTCCATTCCGTCTGTTGTAGGCGCTTATATTGATTCGAACAACAACAGAGGAAATACCAAATAAGCGCATGTATGTTTCCGCCTTCACTATAGGCATGGGATATCTCCTTGGCGGCATCATTCCTTTGATACCCTACTTTTTCATTCCCAAAGCCCATGTTGCTCTCATCTATTCATCTATCATCACTGGCCTCGTACTGCTAGTATTTGGCGCCATAAAAGCACGGATAACAGGCGCGGCCCAAAATCCTGCAGGCTACGTTTGGGGAGCATTCAGCACGCTCATGGTTGGTGGCCTTGCGGCGGCGGCTGCGTTTGGAATAGTTCGGGCACTGGAAGGAGGCGCCGATTGAGAGTTAGAAATCTGGGACATTTGATTTGATTATGAATTTATTTATTTTTGCATCATTATAGGCACCATAACATATATCCCTACTCTTTGCTCCATTGTCCATTGAACTGGCCGCCTATGCATCTTTAATTTTGCATATCGTAATATATGCATCCGATAAGTAGTATATTTATCCCATCCTTCATATGTATCGAATAATGTCTCGTGTACCAGTACAATTTTTGTAGACCTCCGAGTCGTAAGGTATCGAGCATAAATGCTTATTATATATTTTCGGTATATATTCGGCCCAAACCAAAAGCATATCCTACATAAATTGACCAAAAAATGGCAAAAACACTTACTGTCCCGGAGAGACTTGAACTCTCGATCTTCCGATGCCATGACGTTGAGTGGATAACAGTCGGACGCCGTAACCAACTAAGCCACGGGACAGATGTTATTCAGCATCCATGCAGCACCTCAAATGCTTTAACACTTGCCGTATCTTCACATCATGACATGCACTGGTGTTCCAAAGCGCAAATTTGATGAACACTATGATCTGTACAGACGTAAACAACAACACCCCTAATAGTCATGTAGTTCCGGGAGAGGAAGTCAAGCCAACGTCCGTGGTGAAAATGCTACAACTACTGCACCATTCTTGGCGCCTCCTTCCTTCACACTAAACCACCTGCCCAGCCTATGCTCTTGCCCTACCCCAGCCACCAACAGGAATGGGTTCGCGGCAGGGCCTTTCCGCTTCGTAGAACCGACCGTTTTGTCCGAAGTTGAGGAGTTCGATTGCGAAGCCCATGTGCTGGTTTCCAGGAAACCTTTTGGTATTGATAAGAGTTGTAGCGAATTAATCACCCCGGGAGCTGGGACCTTGCCGACAAGACTGAAAGATCTGAGTTTGGAGTCTAGCTTCCATATTCGAATGTCACCCTCCCATGAGCCTACGGCGAAAATGAGACGGAGGTTTAAGAGGGACAATGGCGCAGGCTTACCAGAGGCGAAAATATCTGAATACCGCAAGCTCGCAAGTGCAGTGATCCATCTAGGTGTCTTGATAACACCTTCCGATTCCGAGAGAGCCTCATTGAAACCGTGGGCGAGAGCCTGGGTAAAGATTGACTTTTTCTTTTGCGTATTCCAGAGACCAATTGATCTGCAGGAGCAAATACCAGTCAGAACGTCTTGCCCTATCATCATATCGCAAAAAATCCTCACCCACTGTCACCGCCACTGACGAAAGTAGTTTCATCGATCATTGCAACACTCTCTATACTTCCTTCAATGAACTTCTTCTCCTCCCGTTCTTTCCCCTTCGCTTTTGGTACCATCTCCGAATCCTCAACGTCAACATCGTCACCCTCATCATCAGCCCTGAGCCCTCCTTCCAGAACTTCACGAACACGACTCCTACCACCGCCGCGGAACACCAATTGGGTCTCGTCTACGATTTTCCAATACCGCACCGTCTTGTCACGTCCTCCGACACTGATGCAAGTCTGTCCTCGTAGTGCGTCAAGACTTAGAACATGGTCTTGGTGTCCAAACAGGGTTTCCACGTAACCCATTACTGAAGGAGAGAGGTCGTAGACTTTCACTGTTCGATCAAATGAACCAGAGTATAATTCATTGGTCCCTTTGCGAAATGCGACAACCTAGAACACGGTACCTTAGATATTTATTTGCAAGAAAACAAAACATGGATTGCTCACGCAGATTGCATCCTTATGGCCCAGGTGCCCCGAAAATGCTTTTACCCATTCTCCCTTCTCTGTGTCCCACACGCACAACCGTCGATCACGTCCGGCACTCGCTAGTAATTTTCCATCCCCACTTAGGGCCAGAGATAAGATCTCGTCTGTATGTCCTTTGATAGCAGGGTCTGGGGTGGCCTTTCCCTTACCTTTCCTGTCCGACTTGGATTCCCGGATTTTGAAGAAAGACGTCAATTTTTTGCCCGTAGGTAGATCCCATTTAATAATATGCCCTTCTTTCCCTGATGTGAAGAGATATTCCCCAGATTCTGAGGCAACGGCTGAAGTGACGGAAAATCGGTGACCGCTTGTGTGAAGTATGGAGGTCGGTGGTTGAGTGAAATCGAACTTTAAAACCTATTCATCAGCAAGACGGTAGAGAACTGGACTATCAGAAACGCATTACCGAATCCCCGATGAAGAGGTGAACCTTTCCTGAATGCTCCAATACATCCTGTTTTAGTCTTGCTGAGATGAGTTCTTTGTCGATTTCCGCGGCGTCAAACTCGCCTTCGGCTGATATTTTTCATTGGACCATGTGTAAAAGTTGGAAGGATGAAAATACGTACCTAATCCAACTTTGACACTCTCTAGGTACAGCTGGGCTAATCGAAGTCGTTTCTCAGCCGGTGTTTCATTCTCGTCCTCATCGCCGCTAGTTCCCATGTCCAAATCCTCAGCCCGTAAATCCATATCCTCTACCCCACCAGCGTCCTCATCTGTCTGGTCAGACAACTCTTCATCCCTCCTTCTCGGCTTCAGTGCGCCATTTGGCTTCGCAGAACCCTGTTTCTTCGCATCTTGAGGTGCTTGTTTCCGCGCAAATTTCTTCACTCCACGAGCATCAGCATTTGAGTCGGCGCGCTTTCTCTTCCTTTGTTTTGGGATCGAGAAGAAGGAGTCGGGCATGGGGAGGTATGGATGAGTTTCCCAAGTTGCGGCAACTGCAAAAATTGAAGCAGTTATTTGGCAATGATTGGATCCGAGGAGGCCATCACGTGTTACCACGCTCCTGCGCGTCGCGTCGCGTCAATGATCCATTGCCAATAATACTAGTGCTGACACTCCGACTTGACTGTTTTGACCAACATGACCATGGTACAAGGTAAGTATTTAGAATTTTAGTTTGTACCTCAGCATCTAATTAAGATAGGCCACCTTCAGACAGGCTTTCGTGGCAGCTTGTAGTCCAAGCGGCAGAAGTTGGGCAGGAGTCTTGATTCTTCAGCCCAACTTCAGCTTGCCATATAACTCAAATTTGCTAGGGTTGAATGGCATTTGATGAAACCGTGCAACGACTCGGCTTCTATGTGGCCTGGAACGAACGGGGTGAAGCAGAGATCATCGAGAGTTATCTTTGATTAATTATGACAGGTTGGGCTAGCCTTGGATGGGCAGTGGGCAGAAAGCTGCACCTAGACACCTTTATAACCTCAAAGGCAGCATTTTATTTCTCTCGGTTTCTGTACATTTAGGCTGTTGTTTCCTTTGCCAGTCGTTACTCCTGCTATCTTCGGGGAGGTTCTGGCAAACTCAGAATTCGCTCCAAAAATTGGATTAAAGCAACGATCAGCCTCATGCAACTCATGCACATAAAAAGACTACCTAAATATGGATGTTTCTGTATTAACTAACGCAGTGCAGTTGTAGTGCAGCCTTTGTATAATACGAGGGAGTGGCAGGGAAAGGGAACCGATTGCTGGTCCGGAGGCATGTATGACGGCGTGTAGGTTGATCTGCGAATTGCTTTCCAAAGAGCCTGGTGCTAGCTGATCCGGGGCCGCGGGGCGGGAGAGGGGGACAGATGACGGGTGATGAGCATGCTGAAGGGAACTTTGCTCCTGATTCGTGAAACGAGGACAAGGCATCAAACAACAGCAAGTTCTTCCGATTGATTGGTCAAGCCGGAAACTGAGGGATATGTTGGGCGATCCAAGGCAATGCTCTCGCCAGAAACATTCCATCTTCAAAGTGTTGGGAGGTTGACATACGGCAGGAAAGTGGTGCTCCCATGCCTCCCGGAATTTGTCGTCAACATGTCTCCTCACTAAACTTGAGTTTCTCGCAAAGTAATTGGCCGTACTTGATAATCTGGCAATTGTAGAACTCTAAAGCCCACCATTCAGAAGTGCAAGGCGACATGTCTCTGCGAGTGTGGTACTTGCAGTGCTTGACCCACGCATTGCCTTTTCGTGAGACACCCACCAGTCAGAGTCACTATAAATGAGTATTGCACAGCGGATTGCCTCTGATTCGAGACGATGGCGTGTGTGGCTGCACATGTATTAGTAGCCAGTCACAGGCATGGTGGTGGTGGTGGTTAAAGAAGTTGACCTGCTCATTCCCCGGGCGCGTATGTCCGAAGGCGACGGAGCGATCGGTCCGGCACCAAAATTTCATTCGTTGTAACTTTGAGCATGTTGGCAATGCAAAAGCATCGCATCCTACTAGTAACGTCTTTCACAGCACACCAAATGCTATAAGACTGGAACCTCGTCAAGTATTCTCTCTTCTACTTCCATCGTTGTCCAAAGACGTACGAGCAAAGGTTGCTCTTGGACCCGTCAACACGTGCCCTCCAAAAACGCGATACATATGGCCACTGCCTTGAGGCAGCCTTACTTTCGACCGACATCGATAAAGGTCTTGTCGAGATCCCCCTATCTCCTCACCCGTCTCTTTTCCTCGTCCATGCGTCAACTCAACGTCGACGCGCTCAACCCAACCTTCCAGAAGGTCCAGTATGCCGTCCGTGGCGAGCTCGCGATCAAGGCCGAGTTACTCCGGGACAAGCTCAAGGAGCCCAATAATGGACTGCCCTTCGATAAAGTCATCTCGTCCAACATCGGGAATCCTCAGCAGAAGGGCTTGGATCAGCCGCCTATCACCTTCACCCGTCAGGTAGGCGCATAGCCCATCCACATCGGATTCTAAGAACTGATGATTACGATTTATGCACAGGTCGCTGCCCTCATGGAATGGCCAGATCTAGCTAATCTCGCACCCAATGTGTTCCCAAAGGACGTGATCCAACGTGCAAAGGAGCTCTCTGCAGAAATCGGTTCCATTGGCGCGTACTCGCATAGCCAGGGTGTGCCCTTCATTCGCCAAAGTGTTGCCAAATTCATCGCGGGTGCGTTATCTAGTTCTCGTTCTGCATATATCATATTAACAGCCTAACAGAACGAGATGGCTATCCTTCAAACCCTAATCATATATTTTTAACCGGTGGCGCGTCTGCCGGCGTATCTCTCCTAATCAACATGCTCATTTCTTCTCCAAAGTCTGGGATCCTCATTCCAATACCCCAATATCCTCTTTATACCGCCTCCCTCGCCCAACACCAGGGTCTTCCTATACCCTACTACTTGGATGAATCAAAGGAGTGGTCAACGTCCGTGGCTTCTATCGAAGAGGCTCTGGAGGAGGCTCATAAAGAAGGCATCATCCCTAAAGGTTTGGTCATAATTAACCCCGGAAACCCCACCGGTGCCCTTCTCGGCGAAGCGACCCAAGAGGGGCTCGTACAGTTGTGCGAAAAGTATTCCCTTGTTCTGCTGGCCGATGAAGTATACCAGGCCAACCTCCATCGCGCGGAAACCC